>OY776084.1:16324549-17054549 GCA_963675205.1 Catocala nupta
CACAGATCACGCCCATCTCTCTCGCAATCACATCTGCTAACGACATTTGGCTTAAAGGAGTCTGCCCACTACACCGTCTCATACCATGACGGTGCTAGGAACGTATCAGACATGAAAAGCAACACGATACGCCCTGCTATAAGAACTGCTAGTCGGTGACGGATCAGTCTAGTGGGCATAGTCTTATAAATTGCCTTACAAAGAGTATTTTTGCCTGACACGTTCGTAGCATGGTCATGGAGACGGGGTAGTGAGCAGACTCCTTAAGTCGTCAGTCCCTTGTGGCCGTCACCGATACCTTTTTAATTTCAAAATCATTCAATTAGAAATAAATATTAATAACTACCCACTCTACACATATCATGCTACCTCTGTAATATATTGATGTAAGTAAGTAGACACTATTATTCGCTGAGTGCTTGGCCCAAAACTCATTACATTAAAGCAACTTACATTAATACAGTATTTTACAAGAAGACCATCGGAGTTGTACAATAACATTTAGAATAACAGCCAGTGAGTTCTATATATCGGCAATAACTTCATAAAGTAACTTTGTTTATCACGGAAATATACACAAAAAATTTCTACCACTACTACATGGTTTTGGTCTTTTAATCATAAAACTATTGCCACCATACAATTTATGTTATCTAGATGCAATTTGTATTTAAACTATTATACTCATTGTAATTTTTTGTTCATGTAACCTAGAACCTAGAAATGCCTATTTTCAATTATGATGTCAAACAAATTAGTTGGTTATATTCTATACCTCACACCATAGATAAGACACTACCTCACATTGTTCTGAGATCTATAAATACGCCCATAGATTTAAAATACAGCAGTTAATCTTAAACTAAAGATAAGTCGTTTTATTTACTTCGGCAATATTGCAATATATATTATTTCGTATAGTGAAATAGTTGAGTGGGTTACATAGCGACAAATTTTATCCGCCAATTACGTTACAGGTAGTATGTCAATGAGTCCAGCATGTTCACACTTTTATAAAAGGATTTACTAAGCTTTAGAACCTAGATCTTGAGGCAGAAAACTGTGTAATTCGTAGATAGATTATGTGTAATTATTTATTTATTAATTCCATGATTGAAAGCTACCGATAAGCAACATTAATTATTATTTATAAAATATATACTAAAATGATCCATCAATCACGACAAATTATTGCCACATGCCCGGGACTTCGTTCGAATTTAGTAGCTTGCATTCCTCCCTGTAGCGGCATAGTTACCAAAAATAAAAAGAAATCTACAATGTTTTACCGAATCGGCATTGCTATAGATCCGAAAGAATATAGAGGCACATATTCAAATCTAGGACTTCCATATTCCACTCCGACAAACGGTCTTTGCATCCTTTAGATGTAACCGTCACTATGACACTTTACTTTGCCGCAAACTTGTCTCAGTGAAAAGACTCAGCAAGAGATTTTAACACAGTTTTTACAGCGTTCGACATCTCTGCGTAGAAAGAACACTATCATATGTTCGTTTACGCCACTGATCGCACAAAAACCGTTTTGGTAAGCCGTAAAGCTTTGTTTTAACGTTTTTTTTTCTAAACAAGCAAGCCTCCTATCACTCTGCATCTATATGTTGTCTAGTAATGATAACTTAATCCACTTTTTTACGTGTTCCAAAGAGTTATATATAATATTGCAAACCTTCGCTAAAAGTACTTTACTTAAGTTCTACGCAAACTTAAAGTGCGAACTTTTCTTTAATATAATCGTTTGTTTTTTCAAGAGTCGTGACGCAATATAATACTTAATAATTTTTGCGATATAATAAATAGATACCGAAAAAGTCTGTAATAACCTACGAAGCAATTGTGTATAAAAAATAAACGTTGCGGGACTGAAAGTCGTATTAGATATGTATAAAAGCGACTCTGGGAAATATGTCTCTCTAGGTACATACTTAATGTTTCTTTAAGTAAGTGTACTTTACATCTCAAAATTGATTTTTATTTAGCTTATACATACAATTTTCCTATTACCATTGCCGCGATCTTCCCATTACCATCGCTAGATCTGGGTACATAAATTCTATGAGAAGGAGGTCCTGGATGTTTAAGAAACGACTGGTGTAAAACTGTTATAAATTGTAATTACCATAATTATGTGTGTTGATGAAAGTACGGCGTGATACAAATCATGGATAAGTTCGCATTTGTATTCGATTTGTAAATAATAAACGCAATTTATTTGTACACGATCCAACATAATGTATGTATTACGAACGAGTTTTGTATTAAACATAGAGGTTACATTTTATCTAGCTATCGAAAATTTATTTATAAACATAATCCACGGATTAACGATAAAACGAACAAAACACAAGTGTTTTCACGAATTTACAACGCTAGTTAATAATATATTAGGTCTGGTCTGGATACCTACTTTGAATGATTTCCATTGAAGAAACTTAGTAGAAAACACAAATCTTGTCATATAACTGAGTCTGGATATCACGAATATTGCACGTAAATTGCCGCTACGGCCCGTAGGCTGGTATACACTCGACCCAGACATTACGATGTGTCCGTGCGACATATCTCACGAGGATAATAAACAACAGCAGCGGTCACCGAGGCAGGCCACATTAAAATTCGACGATCGACACATTCATTGCCTCACAAGGAAAGTATGTGATTCATAGATAAAATGATCTAAGGTCACAATGGCATAATACCAACAGTTTATTGATTTGAATATCAAGATAGCTAATCAATAAATCGTTAATTCAAATGTATGTATAATGAATACCGTTGCGGCTTAAAGTAAAATCTTCAAATTATACCTAATTATTAATTAGCTGTCCTGGTATTTGCAGTGGTTCAGGTTAGCGATTGTGATTGGCTTTGATTGTGAGGCCCCAAGTTTGTTTTCCGGGATGAACTAAACATTATTAAGGATTTCTGTTAAAACATTCTCAGTAGTGGGATACATTCTGGTTAACCACGCGGTCAACAGCAATAGGCTCGCTCCCTACAAATATATAGTTGGCGTAATAAAGGATATAATGCAGCTCTGCCTATCCCTTCGAGGATATTGTACTCTCTGTATATGTATGTATGTATTAAAGTCAAAACAATAAATTGTTACTTAAATGTCACTGAATCAGCGATACGGGCCTGGCACATTTAATACAAGTTGTTTTTAACAACTTAGCAAACGTGCTAGTCACCATATAGTGTGAGACTATAAAAGTTTTAAGAAATAATAGTTTTATCACCTATATTTTTATTTGTTTGAACTATGTATTTGTGGCGAAACAAACAACTACTGTGTGAAAAAGTACCCCTACGTCTTAGAGTCAAAGTTTCCGAACAGTGTGTCATGCCAGTACTAGCCTACGGTACGGAAACCATAACTCTTACACAGAAGTCCGCCGAGAAGTTCCGAGTCACGCAGAGGGGCATGTAGAGAGCTATGCTTGGGATCACCCTACGAGACCGGAAACGGAATGATTGGATTCGAAGTAAGACCAACATTAGAGACATTATGGCCGCAATAGCGCAAAGAAAATGGACATGGGCGGGGCACATTGCGAGAATGGACAAGAGCCGCTGGAAAAGACGAGTCCTAGAACGAAGACCCAGAGCGGACATCCGAGGGCGCGGAAGACTACCACAGCGCTGGGTGGACGACATCCGACGACACGGAGTTCGAGACTGGATGAATCGGGCACAAGATCGACAGGAGTGGAAGAAGAGGGAAGAGGCCTACATCCAAGATTGGATAACCAAAAGGCCGCCATGATGATGACGATGATGATTTGTGGCGAAATAAACTAAATAATTTAAAAAATTGCAGTGTGCTTTTTATTGACATTGTTATCAGTTTTCCTTTATGCGAAACTATAAACACAACAATATGGTACCGTAGATATGGAATGCTTTGTTACTTGCTAAGAGTTATTTGATGTCAGAATCTAATGTCCAATTTTCTTTCGTTCATCCCTATCTGCATGCTTGATTGCTTGACGTCGAATTAAACTTGAATATTCCTTATTTCTTCCCTTAGCACATAAAAAAAATTCTTATCTTAAGATAGACTGTGCTATATAGCACAGTTTAGAAAAAGAGTTTTTTTCTTAAATCCAAAGCTTATTCATACTTTGACTAATAGTCTAAGATATCTTAGACTATTGGTGAAAGTATGAATAATGAACGTGTGACAGAAATTACCGGATCATCACGTGCCGGCATTTTCTCAAGTCGGAAACACCAAGCGAAATAAATTAAACGGATCCCTATCCATCAGCATAAAATTTTAAGACCTTAATATAACTTAGCATAATTTTGTTTGGCATAATTATATTTTCACATAATATAATTACGCATAACAGCTTACGCATAATTTTTTTAGCATAATTTCTCTAACCATAATAATGATTAAGCATAATATTCTAAAGCATAACTGCAAGCATGCAGCATGCAAGCAAGCATACGGCAGGCAGAATTTCTGTCACGGACATGGCGCTGCGGGCCTCCGGCGGCCCCACGCTTCTACACGATTTTAAATTACACTCTAGGGGTAGGACAAACAAGACTGCGTAGCGTCGGTTTTGCAGCAATTCGGTTCTGTTACTAACTTTTATCCTAATCAAACTTATGCCTAAACAAATTAGTCTTTAAGATGATTATGCCAACATAAAATGTATGCCTAAAAAAATTATGCCGAAGTATTATTACGAAAAGAAGGGATCCCAAATTAAACATGTGATAGGAGTGGCAAGATAATGAAAGGAAGGAAATAGAAGTTAGTAAGTGACTCTTCGGCACTCTCATTTATCTTGACATATTAATTACGGCATATCAATGTGTAAAATACAGCAATGACGTAATCAGGAAAAGATGGAAAATATCGCAACTGCCTTTATTTATTGTGTTGAAGGGCTATGAGTATTGTATATATATGTACGTAAATTACATTTGTGATATTAATCATATTTTTCCAAAGGCCTATTAAAAAATACGTAATATAAAACAATTAGCAAAACTAGCGAGTAACCTCTTCGCCTGCAAAAGTGCTACACTTAAGTAGGGAATAAAAAATATGACTTATGAAAATATGCTTTTTATACTATATAAGAAAACTCACACCTGTAAAGACCCGAAATATTTTTCTAAATTCTTGAAAAGGGCAACTCCCGCACTAGGAATAATTCTTAGGTCGCAGGATACTTTTCAAACATACAAACAACACACACAAAGAACGCCCAGACTCTGCACAACTATGTATTTGTGGATCACACAATTGTTCCGTGTGGGGATCACAGCACTCGGCGCGGGGACAGCGACGAGGCGAACACTTAAACCACTACACCATCCGTGCAGTCGAAAAGTTCAGTTTGCAGAGGTATATTACAGACACGTTTCCCAAACTAGGTTTTAGATTATAAAGCATTCCTAGACTACGTGCTGCTGTTAAAAATTCCTTGATAGAAGAATCCAATGACACTTTGCCTGCTCCGGCAAATCGGACCCAAAACCTCATACACAGCAATCGCATTCACCACGCGCCACCTCGAAGAAAGAGCATAGCTTACATGTTTCTAGCCAAATGATAAAATAATCTATATATGATATATAGGGCTACTATATCAATTTAACAACAGACACAAAATCACCATACTTTAAGAACGACTATTTGGGGATTTTAAAATTAAACGCATGACACTCGGCGTATTGCTAGTGGTGTAGCTGCCAACTATAAACCACACCGCCGCACGTGTTTTGCTGACACGTTTTGCTGACAAATTTTTATTTATGAATCATTATTTCACGTGGTAAACTGTTTGTTCCATACTGTTTGCATTATAAATCTTTGACCGTTGTATTTCAATGAATATCTTATCTTATCATTTAAATTTGATGGCTGGTATTAGTAGCTTGGAGCACGGATGGTGTCGCTAGGGTAGAGCGCAATAGTGACCGCCAAAGTATCATAAGCGCAGTTTAGTGACTTTGGTGTCCGCCTAAGTGACGCCGTAAGTGTAGAGCGCAGCTTTGGCGGTGTCTATAGTAGCGTCATTATGGTAGAGCGCAGTCTGTTGACCATCTAAAATGGACTAAGGATATTAGGATTGAGTGCGGTTATGGCGACAGCCAAAGTAGCGTCATGAGTGTAGAGTGCAGTTTGGTCACCGCCCAAGCGTAGCATCATTAATAAAAGCGAGGATTCGTGACCGTTTTGATTTCGTAGTCGCCTAAAAAGCGTTGTTAGGATAAAGCACGGAACAGCGAACCTAATTTTTCCGTTCCATGGGTAAGAGCGCAGTTTAGCGACCGTTCAAATAGCGTTGTTAATGTAGAGTGTGGTTTGGTGACCTTAATGGCTATCGAGAACAGATTACCATATCCATATAACCAATAGCGAATTGTCACGTCTTCTCAAAAATAGCAACAGGAATGCAGCTGTGCAAGCACTGAACAAAATATATAAATATAATATTGTTTAAAGTACCTGCTTATTAAAGTAAAAGGAAATCTGTTTCTAATCTGATCTACTGTTATTCTTATTTAATCTTGTGAGGAACAAAGTCTTTTATATATATCTACATATATAGGTATATGTACAGTTTACTCAGCTTTATAGTACCTGCCTTTTTTTTTTTCTTTTTTTTTTTTACGTGGGGGAATGCTATGACGCATATCCCTCCGCGGGGGCGGGCGGAGGGATTATGTCGGACTCGCCGGGGTAAAGAAAGATGTTGAAAATATAATGTACCTCCCGGGATACCGACTAAACCTACCACGGTGTTCCTCGACACAACCACTATCGACGGGGCCGCGCGAATCGCTTTCGCATGCGGTCGCGACCCCGCCAAGGTTACGGCCCGCCGTATGAAACGGCAGGCCACTACACAAAAGACCTACCCAAAATAGGCACTACGTCATATAAAACCCTACTGCCTCCCCTAGAGGGGAGACGGACTCGACACAGAGGCGCGCGTGGGAACACGCACGCCGCCTCTCGGACCTGGTGCTGAACGGATGGCGGGCAGGCCCACAAAGCCCGCCACCCCAAGGTCAAGTACCTGCCTGCCACTTACCGACTAGCTATTATTTAATATCTAGGTATACTCGTAATAAATTAATTTAAGGACTTCAGCAACAGGCATTTTTATTAGTTTTCAAATTTTAATTCAATGTCGGATTTTTGGGTTATTGTTAATTCATACATATAGTATATATGTAATAAGCATTTAGATCCTTACTTTGTTTTCTATCTGTATGTTTGTCACCGCTGCTAATGATTTATTACAAACTAGCTTTTGGTAGCTCGTTGCCCGTGGCTTCGCTGCCTTCGGAACAGTTTTCTTTTGACTATAATTATTATTTTAATTTTTCTCGATGAATGGTACTCCACGTCCTTTCCTGTACCCCTGACAACATGTATACAAAATTATTGAAATATTTAAGAATCAATCGATTATTGAAAGCGTAACAAACAAACTCACATTAGTAGATATTTATAATATTAGTTAGAATTAACAAGCGCGCTCCACTTGATATAATAAAAGTATTATATTATGAGGTTACTAAAATGAAAATATTGCCAATATCCAGGAGGTATTTGGTTGTTATAAACAATAAAGATAATGCCGTCATTAAAACGCCGTTATGGATATTTACGAAGTAGGTATCATTGTAAGTTATCGTACAATGCCTACGTGTTATTGTACAGTACAGCAACAATAAATGAATCATGCATACACTAATGTCGCTTACAACAAAGCCCTAAACCTTACTCAGAAAACAAAGAGCCCTGGCAAGCTCTGTGACATCAAATTCAAAATCTCACCTTTTATTATATTTATAGAAAGCGATTGATATTATATCAATTACATAACATAAATAATATAATTATATTTTTACTTACACAATTTTTACTTAACAATAATATTTTTACTTAAACAATGACACGATGACCATAGCGTAATGCTTAATAAAGCTTTTAATAGTTCTTGACATACACATAAACCCTGAAGAATAATAGACAAATATAATCGATGGTCACAAAGCTATAATATTGGAACTGGCAGCTATTTCGTTATGGTAATAACTGTTTAAAATATTAGATAGTTTTACCCTAGAAATATCTAAAGTCAACATACCTATTTATTCCTTAATTAAATATAACTTATGCACAGTAACTTCGATATTTATTTAACAAACATCACTGAAACTATGATAACTGTTACATGTTCACAGGTGACTATTGTACTGACAGAATATTTACCTGATATCTACCAAATAGATAACAAAGATAAAATGACTATAATCAATAACGTGTACTGACTTCAATTCATGACCATAAACATATTTGCGTATTATCTGAAATTATATTATTTTTCTATTATCTTACGCGCGGCATAATAATAATCTTATCGTATGGTTAGGACAACGCGGAACCACTGCCCCAACAGCCGGTGAGCAATAGGGATTTCAATGAACGCTTAGATATTGTGACACTCGTCCTTATAATACAGATGTGCATGAAGATGACTAGCAGTTATATATAGAACTAGATGTTGTCTACAACATTAGATGCGTTTTATAAGCAAGTAACCTGCATTCTCAGAACTCCAATAAAGTTTGACTCACTTCATCAATTTCTTCCACGTACGTATAATTATTATTGCTAATCTATACACTTTATTTTTCAAAATACGATTCAGACTGTCAAGCTTGTATGTCCTCCTATCGTTTAGCTTAATAACATTAATTATTGCTTACTATTAGACTGGTAAGTAACGTCACGATAAATATGTACCAATAAAACAGTTACAAATAAAGAATTTTATTAGGTGCGTATTACAGCTAATCAAAATCTTATGCAACAGCTATATATTTTATCTTTCTATTACGTGTCTCTTTTTGAGTTATCCGCCAGTAAGTTTATTAATTTTACGTATATCGTTAAAAGCTGTCTTTACTAACGAAATTTGTGAAATGAAAAACGCTTAATAACTGGTACCGGTTTGGTGCCAGCTGTTATTGAGCGTTTTTGTATAGTTTTCAAAGTTAATATTGTAAAAATAATACACAGTGGATATCGCCAGTACAAAACAGCGATCTAGTAATCTTATGTCGCGAGAGAAAATATAGGTATCTCAAAAGTATTCCATGTGCATTTTCTATATTGTACTTTAAGGGATCTTTAATCATGAAATGCGAATTCTTTAATAACATGTATGCAAAAAATGTGATGCAAAATCGGTAATCGGTAAAAGTTATTATTAACATGTGAAAACTGGAATTTTGTATTACATTATGAAGCTGTAAGTGGTGAACAGCAAGAAAGACTGAACCAGGATATTAAAAGGCCTGGCGAACTGTATCAAGGTTGTGATAAATACTGGCGTTTGTAGCGAAAATATACGTCCCATTATTTTTAAACATTTATTTCTTGCACCTTTACCTGTGTTTTTAAGAATAATCTCTTACATTTTAAACAATTAGTATAATATTTGCTACAATACAGGCATCTTTTGTGTAAAACTAATGACTGAGAAACTATTAGAGTATGAAAAGATTGCAACGATGACATGTAATTACCATGACAGACAGTGCAACAGATAGACTGTGACGTCATATTATTTCCTGATATGGAATAAGTGTTAAAAGTTTTAGGGAACATCGGTATAGTCCGTTTAAATCTAGAATCCGATTTTAACTTGGAGCAGACAACTGAGGCAATACTTCTACGAAACTTGTGTCCAGTTCGTATAGGAAGACAGTTCTGTCCCTTGACTCAAGCAACAATTGCTTTTTGAAGGCTAATAATCTGTGTTAGTATTAAATTATTCATTCAATTATTATGCATTTTATATTATTAGTAATACGGCGAGCGTTGAAAATGCCATAGGTTGCACTTACCGCTTACCATTAAACAGATAGCAAAAAACTTAATAAGGTTTTACAACAAACTTATAATCAGGAACAAATTTGCAACCCAAAGAAAAAAACTACCGATTATTTAATATATATAATAAAATATATGTATATTTTTATCAATTGAAATACCTAAAATATTAAATGAAACACTTTTATTAAATTCTTTTGTATTGTAGTTAATAGCAATGTCCTTTAAATATGAAATCCAATTCAATTGGTACATAGCACTGAGCTCTTAAGTAGGTATATTACATTGGACATAGGCACATATTTTTTTGAATATTTACCTTTTTAGATTTCATAATATTGAGTAACTATTAAATTTATAACATTTAATAAAAACACTTGATAATTTCATCTCGGAATGATAAATGACTATGTAATCGAGCCATGACAGCTTATTTACGATAAGATACATTTCTTCCACGTATGTGTACCTACCAACTATGAATCATCCAATAGAAGATCACGAGCACAATATATACTTATTTTAAACACACACTTTGTAAATATGACTCACACTTCATTGATTGTTTTATTGTGTAATAGATCTAGCAGAAGCCCCGAGGAATAATTTTAATATTGGTCTTACTCTGTCGTATAACACTGTTACAAAACGAATCTCACATACTGAAGCAGTTTATTGACCACATAAACTGTATTACTTCAGTTTATAGCTCACATGTTATGTATTTTGTAATATATTTACAAATAATGCGCTAACCACTTACCGTAAACCTCATACTAAAAAAAATATTCATAGAATAACTCGTAGATAAGTAGGATATTTACGACACTGAGTTTCCTAACGGTACATAGGTATTATGTTAGAAACTATTAACCGACAAGCATAATTTAACACTGACTATTTTTCATAAAGATTATAATTTCGCGGTGACCACCAACCTCGTTCTAACTCTTATGACAGTGGCACTAACACAAGTCAACCTCTCAGTTGAAAAATCGCATGAAGGAAGTATTAATATTTACAACTAGGTGTAGTTTTTCTGCAGGCCATTTAAAATTTAAAATGTCAGACCGCGTTCCCGACCTTGACTCTAACGACATGTAGAGAAACGAGTGCTAAGTATATAAAATAGTAACATAGAATTATTGTAATATCAGAATTACATTTTATCCTTAACTAGGTTTTATACACATATGCTCAAGGAGGCTAGTGATTAATTGTAATTTTAATTCTATTTTATTTTATACGAGCCTTCAGAATATTTAATCCGAAAGATTATCCTTTCGATTACATATACTTGAGATTCCGATACCGTATTACGTATATATTTTCTATGATATAAACTTCTGTTATTGTGGGTAAGATTAATTTAGAAAGAATATTTAAGTTTTTTTAATATATGAACAAATGAAATAACAAGATATCCAAAAAAAAGAGATGTTTTTACCGTCAAGTCAATATTTCAAATGTTTTCTCAAGTGCCACTTGTAAAAATTACACTCATCAAAGGCAAAATCAATTTATTAATCATGTGCTGAGTTTTATCTGTGACTTATTTCTTATTAACTGTTGTAACTTCTTGTTATATAGTCAGCGGTAGTAAAAGCGATTGGAATGTTCATATATTTCAGTCTCATTCACTACTCTGGATTGGAATCCAGGGTCGCGCTACTTAAATGTAATGCGGATTTCCTGCCAAGAAATTCTTATAGCATCCAGTGTTAGGAAGTTAGTGGTGTTGCACATCCCCGTGCTTCGGTAAGCACGATATACTGTTTGTCCTGCGCCTTATCTCTTTCCGGTTGTATTGATACTGACGTCCTATCGGATTATGGGAGTCAAGGAAGTATAACACTTGTGTACTATTATATCGACTATTACACAGTACAGGATGAAAACTTATCTATCAATGTTACAATTGGTGACTTATCTATAACTATATTCACGAAACCAAAACCGTGTAATAAACACCCGTTCACGTGCACGATGCGTGAAATAGCTATCGCCACCTTCATAATATACGAGAAAAGGAACTGACCCAGTCCATAAGTAATCAGGTAATTTCACTGCGTTTGTGTCAGTTGTGCTGTAGAATAAATTTGTATTTATTTTTGCGTGTTAGTTGTCGCTACTACAAATTTTATCCCTTTGAAGGTATAAGGTGACAGTGCTTCGAGGCAGTTCCAATGTGTATAATTTCTACTGGTCCTAGTCGGCACTACCGTGATTGGAAATAATATAGTTAGCTGTTTCTTTGCAGGTATACTGTCACCTTAGTAGTATCACCATTATTTCTTATGTTAAAACAATAGTGTCGCCATAAACTTATTTGGTTGGTATTGCCAGGTAGAGCGGCATGTAATGCGTAGATGTATATTTGGCCCGGCAATACCGATCCAAATACGTGTACATGTAATCGGATCGGCTTTAATCAGCACAGCCGGGGAAGGAATCAACTGTAAACGTGCATATCGGATTTAGACTATTAGGCGGACCGAGTAAAAGCCGAATGTGTTAGACGCTTAATAGGAACGATTTTGTTGTTTAACAAAAATTGCCTATTTGAATGTCCATTCTTAATATTTAATGTACTACTCTTACTTAATGCCAGTCCAAAATAAGTGTTCTTTAAGAAAGGTTAAAGGAAAATACTGAAGGATCGGCGACGCAATAGTAATCCTGGTGCTAAACACATCCATCGTAATCGCTTTACCATCAATCTGTTCGTATCATTGGAGATCCAGAGGTCACGAGTTCACTGAAACCTCTGCAACTCCGTAGTTTGGATCCTCATATCTCTGCTGAATGACCAAGGCACTTATTTCCTTTTCTTTCAATCTTGGGTCCTTTAAGCGGGGCGTGAAAAGCACCTTCTCAGGCCGTCAAAGTAGGGACCACAACATCGCTTCAGCTGCCATGAGAAAAAAAAACAAGCAAGCGCCATTTGCGAGCTTTGAGGTATCGAACAAAATAACTAAGCATACTCCATATAAGACCACCTTAACTTACGAAAAATCTGTGTTTCCAGAACTTTATAGTAGATCCTAACTAATTTTATATATGCGAATGTGAGTTTGTTTGTAACGCTTTCAAACCTTAACTACTCGACCTATTGTAACAAAATTTTATTACCCCTGACAACGTGTATAGAGAGTGTAACTGTTGTCGAGAGATAGAAAATTGACATAACCTTCATGTATGCGAGCGAAGCCGAGGGCAAATTCTAGTATTATAATATTATATAGTACAGATGGTTCAGAAAACCCAGAAGACGGTCTTCCTGCATATTGCAATCTGTAATACATACAATCAAAACGTTTGACCTTAAAGTCTAATAATGGTATTATATTTTAATAATATTACGTTTATTTTTAATTAATCGCTGTATCGAATCTTATCTTGTCAATCGTCTAGATATAAAACGTGATAAAATTGTTATTTGGACCAACTCCTAAAGTTTATTGTACATAATATTGACTTGGCTTGATAATGATCGCAAAAGAGGGACAATTAAATTTTTTGATTTAATAGAAAAAATGAATTTCAGCGCTTGAAGACTTTAAATTTAATGGTGATATGATGTTGTACAACAAACATGTACAAATGTATGTATATTAATTGGGTATTAACGATCAGCAGCAGTCTTCTAGAGATTGTTAACGTCTATCAAACGTTCAGCTAAAAGTTTTCATAACCTATAGGTATCAGTGAATTTTACACGTTTAAATAAGCTACTGTCACAGTGTATGTAGTACCTAATTTATATTGGATATAATACCTATAAATATAACTGATAACTTTTAGATGATAAAATAATTTGCCTTGTTACTTTATGTGATTCATATTAGACTAAAAACATATTATGGGCTGAATGATAGATAAACCTACTTCAATAGTATGCAGAAATATGTTATACTATTATTATGCCATTAAAAGTTATGCCGTGGCGCAGCGGTAGTGCGACTGCTGTGCATGAGGTCTCGGGTTCGAATCCCGGGTCGGGCGAACAAAAAGTTATTGAGTTTTTATTTATTTATTTTGCTAAAACAAACTGATATATACAGTGCTTAATTAAATAATATACAGAAAAGATGGTGGTAAGTATGTAACTCACAACGTTATCCACATGTTAGTACAATAATTATTTCGAACTTAATTGCATGCGAGCATATTATATAACTAAGCAAAATTACAAGAAATCAATGTCGTAAAAAATAAAAAATAATAATGGTATGAAATAAAGATATTGAATTAAAAAGAAGGAAATTAATGAACAATCCAAATTCATCAAATATTACATTTATGTAAATACAAAGATAACATCAGAAATCCAAATAAATAAAACTAACAAATAATAGCAACATTCAATAATAATGAAAAAAGTATAAAATGCAATTAATAATGATATTTAATATTAAAATAATAATAATAACTGATCACTATAATGAAATGTGTAAAAATTATGAATGATTCAGAATAAATATAAGTTATGAATTATTTTCTATTATTTTTAATGCTGCGTTTCTAAACGAGCTCCGCGATAGTGCAAACAGATCCAGATCTAGGAACACATCGTTATAATTTTGCGTTAAGCGACGTAAAGGTGCGCGCAGGCCCGCATTCGTACGACAAGTCGTATTCGCAAAAAGTGGTGTAGTGCGCGCCTCTCGTCTAATTACAGTTCGCGGAACAATATAGCATAATTTATTAATTAATTCCATGCAGTCATATCTATCAGAACAAAGATCAAAGAGAAGAATGGCTTCTAGAAAGAGACGTCTAGACTTCAGATCCATCAGCACATTTATTGGCTCATGATCACTAGTATTGGTGGCAGAACCATGGCGGCAGCGATATTGCAGTGATCGTATAAATTTACGTTGAACGCTCTCCAATCTGTCTGAGTATGTTTGGTAAAAAGGATTCCATATATGCACGGCGTATTCAAGCTGAGACCGTACCAGGGTTTTATACAAATGAATGTATGTATAGAGGCGTCTAAAGTCAACAGAGGCTCTCATAATAAATCCGTATATACGAAAGGCCTTATTCACGATATTATCGATATGTTGCTCCAGGTGAAGTTTACTATCAAGTAGTACTCCTAGATCTCGTACAGCACTAACCTTTGAAAGGGCAGTATCAGCTAGTAAATAGGTGTTAACTAATGGGTTATTGTTTTTCGTGAAGGTTATGGATATGCATTTGAGTTTACTTAGCTGTTGTTTATTGTCAATACGAGCCCGGAGTTAGGAAGTTGGTGGTGTTAGACACCCCCGTGCCTCGGAAAGCATGTAAAGCCACGGTAATTATTATAATACAGTACTCCAACTTCATACAAACGGACGAAACGCGAGCTATACCTACGCACCTCGATTTCGGGTTGCGCTCGGTGCGACAGTCACGGCTGTACTGCAGTGTCGAACGGACGGTGTGTTGTTTTTTTAACAATAACCGCGCGATTTTTTCTCTAAAAATCAGTTAATATGACGAGTAGGAAATATTGTGCTGTTTTTGGTTGTATGAATTCGTCAATAACGCATCCAGACAAAAGATTTTTTAAATTACCTGGTAACTCTAAAAGATAAGACTATAAAATAATTTTACTTACTAGTAGGTAGGTACATAATGTGTGTCTTTTTAATGGATAAGTATTTCCTTTTATCTCACGAAAAAAAGGTGTTTGGATTAATAAATAAAGCGAATAGAGTAACGGAAAGTTATTGAGACGAGTGAAATAGGTAGTTATATGCGGTTTTGAATGAATCATGATACGGTAGGTACCTACCTACTTACGCTTGTGTTAAAACTTCGGTGCATGTGTGTTTTGTTAGTTTGCATAATTCAAAGTAAAGACGTGGTATTTTATTATTAATAATATTTGTTTATTATCTGTGTGTATGAATAATATTAGAAAAAAAAATTTACCGTCTGTGTGACATTAGATAGTTTTCGAAATTTTCACAAAGTGTTTCTGCTGCTACTATAACAACATATACCACTAAAAACTGGTTTTATTTTCTCGGTATTAACAACAACAGCTAGACACATATATAATATTTAGATGTTTGAGGGTTGTGATTTTAAAACATTCGTTGTCAGCTGTTCAGCTTTTTAATAATTAATTAATTAGTGACCAAAGAATTTTTGTTTTGAGTTGTTGCGAGTTGTAGGTAGGTACCTAATTTATAGAGACGTTAATAAGCTGAGATAAAAAGTTACTTACTCGTCAGCTGTTTCTTGCATTCTAGTTGAGTAGGTAGGTGTTGAAGTTTAATTTATTCTATTTTTTTTATTCTATAGAAGGATTTTAAGCTATTGCATAGCTTTTATCGCGGGCTCTGAGCGCGGCGCGGTGACCGAATCAAGAAATTCTCAAAACCTAACGAAAAATACCTGACACCACGCAGATTTTTTTCATTAAAAAAAATTTTTATGCAATAGCTTTACCGCGGCAGTCTCCGAGAGTGCCACATGTATTTTTTTTTCAGACGTCAAACGTGCAACTGATCCGGCGAGATGATTTGGAAAACAAACCTAACTTTAGTTCCTACCAAGTTTGTGAAAAACATTTTAATTTGGAGGATGTATTACATTCATCAAATAGAAAACTTTTAAAAAAGAATGCCCTACCATTGTTAATGCTGCCAAGCTTAGCTAGTACTGATCCAGGAGTCTCTCTAAAAGAAGATAAACAAACCCAAACTGCTCCGTTGGTAGGAAATGAAAATAGTACACAGACTGAAAATGCAACAAATGAAATCTTTGCTCAAACCTCAACGAGTCTCTCTAGCAACACTCCAAGAAAAAGAAAATTGAAAATTGAACATGCAACAAAGAAAATAAAATTACACGAAACTGAAAATGAAACACAAAAAGCTGAAGAAAATACTTTCCATCGACATTGCGATAAATTTTTGACCAACAAACTAGCTCTCCTGATAAAAGCCCAAAGTAAACTAAAACAACATGGAAAAGGAAATCGATATGATAAAGACTACATCATTTACTGTTTAAATTTATACTACATCAGCCCACAAGCATACCGGTTTTTGCAAAGTGCGTTATGTTTACCCTGTCCTTCAACATTGTTCAATAATTCTTTCCCAATTACAACTGAAATCAATGAAAGAGCTATGTCTCTTCTTAAATTAAAATTTGTCAAATGACAGAAACAGAAAAAAATTGTTTAGTTATGATTGATGCTATGTCATTAAAAGCAAATCTATTCTTTTATATTAAAGAAGACACAATTACCGGATTCCACGAAATTGAAGGATTGCAGTCTCCAGAACCCGCTAAAAATGCGTTAGTAATAATGGTTCGTGGTATGTTTGTAAACTGGAAACAGTCTATATCATATGCATTTATTTCAGAATGTCGAAACTATGAAGAAATAAATAAATGGATTGATAAAGTACTGCAAAAGTTATTCGAAATTGGTCTTAACGTCCGTATTTTTGTGTCCGATCAAGGGTCTGATTTATGGAAAGCTGCCAAACAAAGATCGGTTTCAATTAAAAGACCATATTTTTTTTATAAAATGATAGAAAAATTTATTATATTTTTGATGCACCGCATCTAATTAAAAACGTTCGAAATAACCTGATGCAATATGATTTCCACTTCGGTGATTCTATAGCAGAATATGATCACATTGTCAAGTTTTATAATCAGGACATAAAAAAGAGTTTGAGGCTTGCACCTAAACTTAACGACAGTCATATCAAACCCACAAACTTCGAGAAAAGGAAGGTTTGGTATGCGACACAACTTCTTAGCAAGTCCGTTGCAAATGGCATTCGTACGTATATATGTAGATAGCAATGAAATTGAAGAATCCGGCAGAGACACGGCAAAATTTTTAATGATGATGAATAATTTGTTCGATTCTTTGAATACATCTAATCTGAGGAATAGTTATGAATATAAAAGAGCGTATGAAGGCAATGAGTCACAAAAGGCATTTTTTAAACAGATGCTAAGCTTTTTCAAAGATTTAAAATTAAAGAATCCAAAGAATGGCAATAACGTCACATCAAGTGTTAGATTCATTGATAGTTTCCAAATAACTATTACATCCATAATGCTCTTGTTCGATGACTTGCGGACCGAAGGATTTAATTTTCTTATGACTAGAAGATGCAATCAAGACGCTCTTGAAATTTTTGTCGGACAAATTCGAACGAAAAATGGCACGGCTCTAAATCCGACTTGTAGACAGTTTGCATCGGCGTTTAAAAACTTATTTTTCTGCAACATCATAAAACCTCCAAAAGGCGGAAATTGTGCAGATGATTTCGGAACTCTTCTTGTTGAATCGACGAACAAAAAAGATACTACCGATGCATTACCGGTATCATCCAACGAAATATCAAATACAGATTTTGAAGAATTTTCCAGCATCCAAATTACTAGTTCGGATTACAATCAGCTAGATATACCAGAAAAAAATTCCCTTTTTATATTTGTGGGTATCTTCTTAAGCATTGTTTGGAGAAACATGATGATTGTCATGCTTTGAAATCGTATGTGAAACCCTATCAAAAAAGCCACAGAGTCGGTATTTAAGGTACCGGGACTACAGTAAGATTAATTCGCGAACTTTATATAGAAAAAATGGAGGAAATATTCCGAAATTCACTTAAAACCAAACATGTAAATTGTAAAGTAGCTGCAGGTATCTATAACCAAGTAAAAGATATTCCATTTTCTCCACCTTGTCCATGTTTCCCAAAACAATTTTTAATTAAGCTTTATAATAAGAATGCGGATTAATTATACTTTAAAATTTAACAATAAAGCATTTCGTACGTCTCAGTCGAGGCGCAAATATTTTTCAGTCGCAAATTTATAAGACCGATTTGTTATTAAGTCTTAAATCTAACACAAACATGTTTTTTTTATTAAATCTACCTACAAAAAACAACATGCATTTTTATTGAACACTTCCTATTCCATTCACAAAGTATTTTATTTGTTTAAATAAAATAAAAAATATTTACATGCACAAAAATAGATAGAAACTCAAAGTAGGCAGATTTAATTAAAATGCTGTAGGTGGGCAGCCCTATCGCATGTTTACGTACCACACGGCTGTAGGCATTTATTTCAAGGATACGGCCGAGTTACAATACTGTATATATTTATACTGTGGTAAAGCCGTTGGTTCTGCGCCAGATCTCTCTCCGGTCGTGTCGGATTATTCGTCCCATCGGATTATGAGAGTTAGGGTACAGAGAGTGCACTTGTGTTTGCGCACACACTTGTGCACTATAATATCTCCTTCGCCGATGGCTAATCTCCGTTAAGATTGGCCGCCGTGACCGAATTTCGGTCAGGAGGCGGACATTAATAGTATAATATTTTTACACAACTTTTAATACATACATTAGAAATTTAATAATATGGGAATTGAAAAGATCCTTTGTACTATATATATACAATATGAATGAGTAACCATTTCATGAGCTGCAGCCATTTGGATGAATTATTTTATGTATCAAAACCACGTTAAGCAAACCTGTGTTAAGGGTTTTAGAAGCTTAGGATTTTATTGCCTAAAACACGGCCGTAATTATAGTACCTAATTACTTTAAAGTTTTACCTGGAAAGTATGCCGGGGGTTTTAAAATTGGTATTTTATAGATTTCGATATGCTCTTTCCGAATTTTCACTTTGTCACCTCATATCTTTGCCGCTTGCGCCACCATGGAAAAATGGCGCCTAATAGCTGTTTTTGACAATATCTCCTTTCCAACTCATTTTACGATAAAACATTTACATAACTTGGGGCACAAAATATGCGTACGCCCGCATATTTTGTGTTCGAAGCAGAATATTGCAAGTTTGATTACGCTCGTGTCCCGCGACGTGGCTGGCCCCGTCCAGAGGTGTTCGGTATTGTCCACCGTTTTCTATAGCAATAGTTGGGGTGGGCAATTCGAAGGTGCGTGGGGGTTTCCTCCCACCCCAATAATTTTATTACAATGGATTGATGCCAAGTAACGCGTAATTCGATTTAATATACAGAAAGCGTATTAGGCAATCGATTTATAGCGAAAACTAAGCATGCTAAACTACTCTTTTGAAAGAAAATCTTATTCAATCCGTTCTTGTCGATTATTCTCTTGACACGTTACTTAACACTGACGCCAGTTCTCGGGCCCAGCAAGAATGGAAATGAAAAGGCAATATAAACAGAATGTTGTAACCTGTAGGTTATTTTGATAGGCGAACTTCTCCTGAAAAACACATACATTTCTACAAAACAAAAACAATCGTCGTTGTGGTTACATTTGTAAAATACTGCCTAAATCTTTTTGGCATTCGTTTCAATATCAACACTGATTACGCTACTGATATCAAAATTGCTATTGTAAATTCGTATTCACATTTGATATCGATTAACGCCCTGCGCAAAAATATCGCATTGAACAGGTGAAACTAGATAACACTGATATGTTAATATCTACAATATAAGTAATGATTGTAAACAGACTCAAAAATTTATAATATCTGATTGATGTTTACAATCAAGATTAGACCAGAAGATCATCAGAATCGAAGATCGTAAAAAAATGTTGTAAAGAACTATACATTAGTATGTATGGTTCGTCAAACTCACAGATAACTGTATCTGAGGAGCCGCTTAAATGCTTGCTGATATACATATATCGCATCCATCATGACACAATGGCATTTACATATTTAAGGCGTCGCTAATAATTTCCTTCAGACCGAATTTCGGTAACGGCGGCTAGTCTTAACGGCGACTGCATGCTATAGTACACAAACACAAGTGCAATCACTGTTCCCTAACAATCATGATCCGATGGGGCGGTTATCCGACACGACCGGAATGAGGCCAGGGTGCTTTCTGAGGCACAGGGGTGTCTTACACCTTCAACTTCCTAACTACGGGGTGCGATTTCTTAACAAATAATCTCAATTACTTTTAGTTGACCCGACTCGTGATTCACACCAGAGAACTCATGCACAGCAGTTGCATTTACTACCTTTGCGACACGGAGTCAGCTACAGAGGTAACTATACAAAAACTAAAATACTTGAAAACATTGGTGGCCAATAAAGTCAATGCAGTGTGATCTAACTTGAATTACCATTTTTAAATCCTATTTACCATTTAGTTGACAGCGCGGTGAGCTTTACTTTCGGCATTTTATGACTGGCATATCAGCAAAGAATTGTTTTTGGACTAAGATATCATCAGAGTAGAGTGGAAAGCAAGTCGAACCTAGGATATTACCATAGCGTACTCCAGCTATTATTTGCCAAATTGCAGAATATTCGTCTTCTTGTCAAATATTTTGTTCGATTTGACACCACCTCAAATGTTTTAGATATTCTAGCAATGGAGAGCAACTGCTTTAAATATTGTTCTAAGGGAACAATAGTTTTAAGTTCTCTCGAAGGCACGTGGGACCATAGTTTATGGTTACCAAAAAAGCAGCGATAGCTCAGTGGGGAAACCAATAGACTGCAATACATAGGGTCTCGGGTTCGAACCCACGTCGCGCACCTCTGACTTTCGGAAGTTATATGACTTTTCGAAATTATGTTCGTATTGATTGACAGTTATCGCCTGCTCCGTGCCTCGTAGAGCACGTTAAGCCGTCGGTCCCAGCTGCCATGAACATCTATGGCAGTTGTTATTGGGGAAGTCGACACAAAAGATCCCACTGGGTCGAAGTGTCGCCGGTCTGTACTGACTGGCCCCCCACACAAGATAAGATAAAATGGTTACCAATCTGTGATCATGACGGAGGCACTAGCAGCGTTGGTTAACCAAATGAATGACTAGATCAATTTGTCCCCAGCTACATGGGCCTCTCACAAAACTACTAAATACTGCGATAAAACTTAGCATACTTATACATATATAACACGATAGCAACGATATCTCAACAGATTATATAGATATACCTCTACTGCACTTGGTGACTCATTGATAAGTTTAGTTGTTTTATGTACCTAAGTTATAAAAAAAATTTGCATTGTCCATGCTATGTTTGATGACAATGTTTTGTTGAACTTGTATAAGACTGCAGATTAATGTCTAACAGATTAGGTACATAAAAGTAAATGCATAACGGTTATTATAAATTTTATTCTTTATGAACGTACTTACTTATTTTTTATGGTTACTTTTCAAACATTTATTGTATTTTAAACATTTTATTAAGTTCCTAATTAAGACCGAACACAATATACATAAACCAATTTTCTGAAGAGTAGATATGTCTCGTATACATAATACAAACTAATATTATAAATGTGAATGTGAGTCTGTTTGTTTATTTGTTTGTTACGCTTTAACGACTTAACTACTCGATCATCATGAAATTTCGCATACACGTTGTCAGGGATACAGAAAACGACGTAGGGTACGTTTCAAACAGAAAAAGTACCGCCGGACCTTACGCTTTAGGATTCCCCATAAATGTTCTATAGGATTAAGGTCCGGCGACTGTGCAGGCCATTCCAGGAGCTCAATGGAATTTTCACGAAACTATGACATTGTGCGGGCTAAGTTATGGCATGGTGCGTTATCTTCTGGAATTTAACTCCATCCATATTAATGTCACCAAAAAGTGTAAAAACGAAGGCAAAGCTGATTTCAAACACATTCATGTATTTTGTAGAGTCCCTTCGGCCCTCATACACAAACATTTCGCTGACTCCTGTATCAGACATGCAGACTCAGGTCATCCCGGTACCTGCGCCGTGTTCTACAGTCGGGATCACACACTCTGGCATAAATTCTTCTCCCCCACGGCGGCGCACGAAGGTAGCACCAGGGGTTCCAAAGACCAAACAAAAACAAAATAAATAGAGATTAACTAATCATGAAAAGACAACAGTATAGCTTTTACTTTTCAGCAATACTTATTTATCCATTTGGACATTCATATTATCTAACTTACTTCAAAGTTTGATTCGTCTGACCACACAATATTTGACCAGTCTTTTTTAGTGTAATGTTGGTGCTTTAAGACCCATGCATAGCAAGCCTTTTTATTATTGCCAGAGATCAATGGCTTCTTCCTGGTTTTACACCGTTTGAGACCAGCTTCCTGAAGTATTCGACGAGTCGTTTTGGCAGAAATTGTGTTGTTACTCGCCACTGAGAACTCAGCAGCGAACTCAGAAGACATTTTTGTCCTGTTTTTCAAAGACTCTCTCACAAATTTTCGATCTTCACGGTCACTGGTAATACCTTTTCGTCCAGTTCTGGGCATATCGCTGTGCGTACCGGTAGCGGCGAATCGCTCAATGGTAAATTGCACCGCTTGGCGCGACCACTTAATAGTTCTGGATATCTCAACTTGGGATTACCCTTGTTCATGAAAAGGTTGTATTTTCACACGTATTTCAAGAGATAGTTCGGATGTTTTAGGTATTGTGTATCGAAATTAATATAACTGAACACAAAATAATACAAGAAGTGCGTTAGATGACGGTATGTGTACACAACGACGCAAAATAGTAAACTGAATTAAAGATTGGAAATTACTAAACGGATAAGATGCTTTGTATCGGATGTTTTATTAGCCCTAACAGGGTACGCTATTGTTTTAAATATCTTTTTAGATGCCACCTAATCCATATTTAAATAAAATGTATTGTTTTCTACTGCAAATATTACGCACGTGAAAAATACATGGGGTGCTCCATACTTTTGGCCAAGGCTGTATATCCTCACCAAAAAGGTTTCTCGTGGTTCCTTTCCTATCTCGTACTCCCCGTCGCTTAAAAGTTTAATTAAAGAGAAGACCAAATACTGCCGCAAATATAACATAAACATATGGTAAACTTACAGATCAAGCAACATTCATACTCCTGCGTGACAGGGTTAGAATAGGTGAAAATGATTGCTATAGGTATAACTTGGCATCCACCGAAGCATGCATTGATAAGAACTCTAAGAGCTTTTGGAGCTTCGTTAAGCATCGGTCTAATAACTAGCACGATACCTAATTAGCTCAAGTATGGTGAGAAAATTGTTTCTTCATCTAAGTCGATTTTCAACGCGTTTTCATCCCACTTCTATTCTTCTTTTCTCGGTTCAGCTGCCAATTTATCAACTAACTATCGAACTTCAAATAACTCAACAGCTGCTATTACCTGTCCCATATCTGATATATGTACATATAGTGCAAATTAGCATTGAGCTAGTCATAAACTTACTGCTTAAACTTGATCCATTCAAATCAGCTTGATATAAGGTGCGGTCAAACAGCCGGCGTGCGCGGGGCGTGCGCGTGTCCCGCCGTGTTGTAATGTACTGAACTATATGAAAGCGTTCACACAGCCAGCGCTAGAGCGAGCGCGGGGCGGGCGCGGGACCGGCGCAGCGCGGCGCGGTGCGGGCGCGCGTTCGGCGCGCGTATTACGCATGCGTGGTATAAAGCTTTCAACACACTGTATCGCTATAAGCTAATTGAAAATAGTATGAAATGAAAATAACATACCGTGTCAATTGAAAATAATAACATTTTATTTGACATGTTTCATTAGTTACTACTATGAGATTTATACACAAATAAAGAAATATTACCTCCATAAAATATATATTAGTATGAAATGTATACTTTAATTCTGTATGAAACATAGCATGTAACATTAATGGGTGGTCATGTGTGAGGGTCGTATTATATACTGTCGGTCATATAGCAGCATCATAAATTAAAAAGAAGTATTATTTTTCATGCTTGCTGTTTTCCCCCATGATCATCATTCACAACTATGTGAATATCAGTAAATTTACTTATTTTGTACTCTGGTATTATTGGACTACAATGTGTTTATGGAACAAAGGAACAGGGATGCAAAAGTTAGGTATGTGAGTGTCCAGATAACCCATAATTATAAGTTATTTTATAAGTAGAAACATTCAAAGCTGAAACTCATTTGAACCAATATGACGTACAGCCATACATTTATATATATGTGTTAGATATTTACACTCATAGAATAAGTGTGTTGTGCCGGTTGCCTTGTTTCCGCCGAACCACAAACCTGATATATCTTGTTAAATGAAAAATCCTTGATGATTTTGAATATATTTATTTTCTTGATTCACGGGTTTATCTTGGTAATGACTTATTGTAAAGTGATTAATTCAAACAAATAAATGTACATGTATTGTAATGCGCTGACGCGGTCACGTGCGCAGTATGTAGCTGAAGCGGTAACTTGTGAGGTTAATAAACCGAACATATTCCCGGCCCAGACAAGATGAGATGATGAGCAAAATATAACAAATTTTTTTATGAATAAATTAGAACTACAAATTTTTAAACATAGTTGTCAAACATTTCATTTTATATTTATGTTAAAATTTAATCAATAAACTCTATTTTATCTGTATTTCTATTTCGGCCTTCATTACATAATATTATCATTAGATATTATTTCAGTAGTCACGGTCACTGTGGGTTGGTAGCTTTATATTTATTGAACGCACACGCGTGACGTCACCGGCCGGCGGCGTGCCCGCCGCCGGCCCGCCGCGTTTTAGTGACGTCACTCCCGCCCCGCTCACGCCATGCTCGGCGTGGTACAACGCATGCGCAGTACGACCTAGAATACTATAATATAAAGCCGCTGTCACAGTCGAAGTGTGTATACGTCGCGCTGACCTACTCAAAATCTAGGCAAGACTTTTAGTCCACAAAAACGTAATAATCACAGTGCGAGAGCCTAAGTGAGCGTGAGAAAGGACGGCGAAAGCCTAGTACCTATTTTAATTATCGATGTCGAGCGATTCAGACGTGGACGCCGCTCTGCTTATGTTTGCAATAGCTAACCGTAAAAAACGCAAACGCATATGGGTTCACGATTTAAATCAATCACGTCATGTATATGGAGAATATCATACGTTGTGTCAAGAGATACAAACACATGAGGATAAATTTTATGCCTATTTTAGGATGTCTCGAGATTGTTTTGAGCATATACATGACTTGATAGAAGCTAAAATAAAGAAACTTGACACAAATTGGAGACGGGCTATTGGTTCTAGAGAAAGGCTGGCAATTTGTTTGAGGTAAGAGATTTTTAATAATTATATTTACAATAAAAAAGTAAGCTAATTAATAATAATATTTACAGTAAAAACTAAGCTAATTCTAAACATAACAGCTTAATTAACACAACATGCTTGATACATTTTTGTAAGAACCTAATACAATATAGTTTATATTAACAAACCTGACTTAGTATTTTGAATAATAAAATAATTACAAAATAGTACTCCAACTCGACATAGGCTTTAAACAACCAATATTCATCGAACTGTGTTCGTCTCCACGCAAGGCATCCTCAAGACTAACAATAAATTATGGCATAGAAAATAGTTCATTCGTTGCACTAAAGTCCATTCCTTGAGACCACTGTTTTGAAAGGTGAAGTTATTTCGAAGTACCCGACGTTTAACTATGGATGTCGCTATTTGCGCAGAATTGCAAGTCCACACACACCAGACCATAGAATTAGTAAAAGAGTTTGATATCTTTCACAGATAAATAAAACTAAAATAACAAGAACAATTATATTATAACTAAATAATAAATATTATAATAACATAATTATATTATAACAACTATATTTAAAAATTACGGGCTATGTAGAAAATTGAAAATATCTAAACTATCATTGCTGTTATCTTCTGGTGATTTCGGATTATTTGCATTGCTTGATTGATTGAATGAATTGTTCTCCCGCAATGTAGGGACATTAACTTGGGCTATTGTGTAAGCAGATGAATGATATGGTTGCTGTGGTGGTGGATCGGTGCAATTTTGTAATAGGTCTAATTCAGTGTCCGAGAAAAGTTTAGCAAGCTGCAATTTTAAAGTGGCTTGTTGAAGAGCAGGAAATTTTTTAAATGTTTCAGCGTAGCTTAAAAACAAGTGGTCAACTCCGTCAAGGTCCTTTCTTTTCTTAGTATTTAAAAAATGTATGATTTTGTCAATATCATTTTCTTTACGTTTTTTGCAATTTGATGTAGATGGTTCCAAAAATTCGATGGGTATGATATCTAAAGGTGAGGGTGGTAGTATTGAAGATAATGGATTTAATGGCGCTGAATGAGATTGGTTGGCGTCCCGAATAGCTGTTTCATGGTTGGTGTGTGTGGACTGTACATTTGACACGGTAGGCCTTGTGGCGATATGATCGTCCAAAAAGCTCAGATGTGAGCTCCATAGGTATCGAGATTGGACTCTCCCACTTCCAGTTGAACCTTTTACAGCCTTTTTGTACTTTATGTAAAAGTCTCTTGTACATTTCCATTTATTTTTTATAGTATCACCTGTCGAAAATGAATATTAGAAATATAATTATAATTAGACATGTATATATATGTTTTCATATATTCTTGTTTTAGATACCTAAACACCGGTGACTCTTTTCAAACAATTGCCTTTTCATTTCGTGTTGGATGCTCTACAGTTGGTAGTATTGTTAAAAATGTATGCGCAGAAATTTGGAATAATCTTCAATCCACATATATGCCAAAACCGTCAGAGGAGGTTTGGAAGGAATCGGAAGCTGGCTACAAGGAATTATGGAACTTCCCCAACTGTGTTGGAAGTATAGATGGAAAGCATATTGCCATTAAATGTCCTCCTAATAGCGGATCTAATTACTATTGTTATAAACATTTTTATTCTATTGTTTTACTTGCAATTGTAGATCCATATTACAAATTCATAATGGTTGATATAGGAAGCTATGGACGTTTAAGTGACAGTGGAATCTTTGAAGAATCTAATTTTTATCAATCATACTTAAATGGAAAATCCCTGTTGCCACCAAAACCTTTGCCTGGTACTGAAGACTCCGTGCCTCATGTGTTAATAGGAGATGAAGGCTTTGCCTTAAATCCCTTTTTAATGCGCCCTTTTCCTAGAGCGACAGTTATACATGACGACAGAAAAAAAGTCTTCAACTATCGTCTTTGTCGGGCTCGACGTGTTGTCGAAAACAGTTTTGGCATTTTGGCACAAAAATGGAGGATCTTTCACAGACCTATAGAAAGTAATGTTGATAATGCTATACTTATTGTTAAAGCAGCATGTTGTTTACATAATTACATAAGAATTAAAGAGAGATCATTTTCTTTCGATTCAGTCCAAAGACAAGATGAATCCAGAGCATTTACTCCAATGAGTTCCACAAATCAGCGATTTTCGCATACAGCTTTTGAGGTGCGAGAAAAGTTTGTTAATTATTTTAATAATAATCCTGTATTGCATTAAGAATGATCAAATATAAATAGTATTTATACCATAAAACTTACTGTTTTGATTTAACTCTTTTGCTATCGAATTCCACACAATTGATTTTAATGTTATGTTTTTATAGTCTTTATGACTTAAATCGTATAAAATTGGATATTTCCTTACAGATTCTATTAGCCTTTCGGTATCCATTTTACAAGATGTGTCCAATTAGTGAATGTCACAATGTCATTAGCCTGAGATCTGACACCTATTAGTTAAAAATATTAATTGACATCAATGTGACGTATTCTAAATGACAAATAATTTCAATGAAGAAAAATATATTTATCTATGTAAATATTCTATGGTTTGTATACTACAGAGTACTTGTTATGGCTTTTAAATATTAGTAAGTGTATCCAAATAAAGTTGAAAATAAATTTTATGGCATATTATAGATCTCGCAAAACATAAATAATATAAGAAGCTAAACTTATAATAACAAAGTATTTATAACCACCGAATAATAATATTGAATTGAAGAATGAAATTAATATTAAAAAAGAGTATAATAATACTCCACTCAATTCTATTAGAACACGGAAAACTCGACACGAATTATTTTCAAACTCACTGTTATTTGGCTAGCTACTATGATGGCTAGCTACTATGATGGCTAGCAAGCATATGGCGCGCCTTATGGTAACAGGTCATAGAAATAACATTGTCTTCTGTTTACGCGAATGTTATTCATTGAAATTAAACTACTATATACGGATTTTATCGCGTTGTTTATTTATCACTGTATTACAAAAATAAATAGATTTAATAGTTTAAATAATTTTATTAGCTTATAAATTAGTAAAATAAAATCAATAGTAGTAGTAGTGTAATATTTTCAAAATTTTGTAATACAGTGATAAATAAACAACGCGATAAAATCCGTATATAGTAGTTTAATTTCAAAAAAAGGTCATAGAAACTTTCGATCACTTGCGATAGCCTTGTGCAATAGTGATAACACATTGTTCGTGTCTATTATATGGGAAATAAATCTCATCTTTATCTCAATTGCTCTAGAAAAATCTATGTGCCGATAGTCTAGTAGAAAGTCGTCGCTGGGTGTCGTAAAGGCCATCAAGACGCGTACACATTTCTATGCCTGTGACCGCGGTTTTATATATAATGTCGTTCGTATCACGCATGCGTCAGCAAAGCGAAGCTTGACACCCGCCGGCGGCAGCGCGTGCCCGCCCCGCTGCCGCCGGCTGTGTGAACGCTCTCATACAATTCGGTACATTACAACACAGGCGGGACAAGCGCACGCCCCGCTCACGCCGGCTGTTTGACCGCGCCTATATCCCCAAAATTTCTTATAGAATGTACTAAACGATTGCCGTTCCAATCTCATTGTTATGTAATAAATCACTTTCTACTTTCACTGTGCCTTAAATCTGGAAGAAGGCCTTTATATTTATAACACCTATCTTGAAGAAAATACCCATAACAGAAAAACTACAGGCCAATCTGTACCATAGCCAAAGCTTTTGACAGATTGGCCTATTATCAAGTTTACGTAACCAAAGAATTTATGTAGTCCTGCATAACTTAGTTTTCTCTAAGGCCGTTCACCGGTTTCTAATCTTGCGCTTGTTAAGATGGACAATGAAGCACATGTCGATGTTGATTATACCAATTACAGTAAAGCTTTCGACCGAATTTATCATGAAATAAAAACGAAACTAGCTAGCCTCAGTGTATGAGTGATTTATTAAGATTGTTCTCCTCTCGTTTAAGAAGAGGTCACAAGATGTTGTTAGCAATTACATACATATCTAGTTAGGTCCCAATCCCCAGTGGAGTACCACATGGATCTTTGACCGGCCCGCTGCTCTTCATTATTTACGTGAACAACGTCGTACTTCCGTATCTCGAATCTTTTGTGTTTTGCCGATGATATAAAGATATACTCTTCCATATCACCGTTAAAGGACATGGAAGCTCTGCAATCAGATCTGATGCACTTGGACGATTACTGCCAACTTAATAAATTAGATCTCAACCCTCTGCAACGTTCCGTAATATCTTACAGTCATCATCCTATAAACTGAAAGGTCAATTAGTCCCAAAATGTGATTTTGTTTGTGACTTAGGATTCTATCATGATTCAAAATTTATTTTTAATGTACATGGTGTGGACATTAAAAATAAGTTTTGAATCATTTCAATCATCATTTTTAATTAATTTATTTTTAATGCAAAAATATACAAAAACTGTTTATCAGATTTCTCTGCTTTCGGTTACAGATACTTTATAGCTCTGAAAACTATCTCCTTTGAAAAAAATCCACATCCAACCTCTTGTAAATCGTCGTGGCTTGGCTGATTTTACTTTATTATTAAAAATTACTAACAATTAATTGGAATGCCCTGTCTTATTACACAAACTGCATTTTAATGTTATATATAAGCCAATTAGATATAGGTAATGCGCCTATATCTGTTACACCTTTCAAACTACAGGCAAATTTTTTACATTGTGCGAGCAAGAAGAGATTTGAATAAACTGTGCAAAGATTTCTCCTTTGATCCATTTAACACGAAATGTACGTTTGCAAAACGGCAAAACCTTAAGTTATTCTCATAAATTACATCGTTCGTAATGCCAATTGGCATTCTCCATAGTAATGTGTTGTAAATGTTAGAAAAATCTATTACTTACTTAATTTCTATGCGTGGATACCTGTAGATAATTGGCTTTATGTTACCTTAGCATAGTCACTAGTCACCTAATCATCTGCTTATAGCTATTGGTTTTCGCTAATAAATAAATAAAAATTACATCACGCACTTAATTTTTTATGGATGTTTTTATTTCTTATAAATAATAATTAGAACTATATTAATTAACATAAAATGTACAATGACAGTATTTACAACAAATTTAAGCTAGAAAGAATGAAAGAAGAGCATAATTTTAAAAGCGTCGTAATATTCCTCCACGTCGTCTATTGACAACGTGCCCCAGACGCGTCGTCTATTGGCAGTATTGACATGTTGGATAACAAGGCTTATTCTTTACGCAAAAAAACTTGGCTAGGACACTATAAACAGACCTAGCACTTGGACCCCATAGCCAGGGTTTTGACACCAAACAGCACAAATATATAAATACAGTTTAAATGGATAACTAGGTCAACTTGTATACCATTGCACTAAGAGCCGCTTACAAAACTAATAATATATCTACAATTAAACTAAGCATATTATATTATAAAAGGGTCTTTTAAGGACACATAATCATACATCTGTATATGATATCTCAACAGATTATCCGTAAACAGCATTTGGTGACTTAATAAGTTCAGTTGTCTTATGTACCTACCTAAGTTATAAATATCTATAGCATGATAGTTTAATATACACTGTGTACATATAACTATGTTATGTTGTATTTTATGTGGCTATACAGGCGGCGTAAGTCAATAAAAATTTGTGGGATTTTGAATTGCTTTATTAAACACAATAATGATAATTCCTCATCTCTTACTACAGTAACAAAGATTTGTAAAAGTCTAGACCAGTTTTAGCAAAAAGTAAGTAGCTAAATAAGTTGTTTGAGGAACAAATTGCTGTTATGTATTTAACTCGAAACAATTAGTAAGTCGAAAATTAAAACTTTGATACGTTTAAAATATTTATTTATTTAAACTAAATCCCAAGCGCAAGGTATAGAATAAACAGTTATGAGTACGCCCCTTGACTTTCGCCCCTTTCATAGAAAGACGACACCCCGCTTCGCGGGGCTCCTATTTTTGGGTGGATTTATGAAGAAACCTAACAAATACCTACTAGGGGGCGAAACTTGAGGGGCGAACGGGCTCGTAACTTAATAAACATACATAACTATCCCACAGTACCTACACATACTAAAGGTACTTAATATTAAAAGTATGTTGTCATAACAATATTACGTTCATAGTTCCATTTTGAATAGAGACCTGTCCTAAAAGAAGTCATGTCAATGTCATAATGTGTGTTGACGTCATATTCTTCATACTATTATTTTTTAACACTTGATGCATCGATTAGTGATGATTACTAAATCAAACAAATACTGCGCCCTCTTAATCGAATACTGTGTCATTGAATCATTGAGAAAGGTATTTCTCAGCGCTTTAGTTTTCTTTTTGCTACAATTTACACAGAACTTGATTCGGTAACTTAGGTAATATTTTCTATGGTTGGTTGCGTAGGACTAAGTACTTCGGTGGGCTGCAATTCCGCGTGGCCCTGGTACTTGGTGAACTGTAGGAAAATCTGTTCGAGCGTAGTTTGCGAGATGGTGTAGTCCTCGACGTTCAGGCTCCGCTTGGCGTGCTCCAAGATGCCAAACATCCGCGACCACGCCATACTGCGGTCCGGCAGGTAGTAAGTCAGCAGCCCTTGGTACTCCTCCCTAAAGCGTGAATGATACTTAAATAAGTCCTCAGCTCATTCTATAATTGCGTCTTACGCACAATATTATGAATGCATGCTGCATTAATTTAACTAGTTCAGTACTAGTAGAACTTTCTCTATCGGCAATGCCTCTACATCTCAAGACGCTTAAGATGTAAGCTGCAATTGTATGATGGTAAGTTCACGTAAAAAAACGGCCACTCTTCGTAGGAAACCCACCACTACAGCTTACCATTACCGGTATGAGTCCAACCCAAGACAATGTGAAAAGTTGTAGTGTTTTAAGAAATATGAGAGACTGCAAGCTGTCAGACGATGATATCAGGGATGGCACTAAGTGGAGAGCTAAAGTAAAAAAGCCTGACCCCATCACCATGTGGGCAACCTGGCCAAGAAGAGTGGGAGAGAGAGAGAGAGAGAGCACGTCGTACGTTGTGACCGTGCGGCAAAAGCGAGTGTGACTAGGCAGTATTACGCTTATCAACACTGTATCTGTCAAATAACCTATAAAGGGAACATCATGCACAATAATATACATTTTTATTTTGGCTGATGCGGGGATTTATAACCGGTAGCTTTTGACTTGACCGATGATAGGATATATTCACATCTTTAAGTTTTTACAAGACAATTTCTTATTGTTACGACTGTATGTTAAGTCTAAGTTGTGCGTCCCACCAGCCAGAAAGAGTCAAAAAACGACTAACCATCTATTTATCTTAAATATGTGTCTATATACTATAGTACATATACAGCATGTACAGGACGATATGGTTATGTTTTAGGACCGTATAGTATATCTGTAAAATAACCCATGTGCCCTATCTCCACATCAAAACAAACGCATTACATCACTATCAAAATTGCGCCTGAGAATTTTTGGGTTCACGGGTGTCTTTCAGTCAGCTATAAGTATCAAATTGAATGTGCTGCTATAGATAAGTCGATAAAGAGAAAATGCTATATTTTAGTGAAAACTATTTGTATTCGGATTTATTTCTCGCGGTTTTCCATTGTATAAGGGCTATGTTATGTGACGCTTATATATGACCACACTTGACCTTTACACGCTATATATATGTAGGTATTATGCATTTCTGTCTACTTACATTACTCTAGGGTTTGTGAAACTTGCGTTAACATAATCTTTGACCACTGATGTAGTATTTGATATGATACTATTCTGTCGTGTCGGCAAACTTCCTTGTGTGTCATTCTCTTCGTTTTTCAACTTGATTATTAGAGTGAAACCTGAAATTGACAACTTTTAATAGCAATATTCTTCTGTTATGAACAAAGGCGTTAAAATATTGTCAAAACTCTTTAGTTATCAATTTACTGTTTGCTGAGTTATTTACATTAAACTGACACCCACGATTGATGCATTTTTCAAGTTTACTAGGGTACTCTTCGCTTAAATAAGGACAATACCTGCATTAGGAATAATTCTTGTGTCGCGGAGGACTTCACAACCATTCAAATACGTTCTTAACATGTCAAATCGTAATTCATTTTAGACGTAATAACAATCAATGGTATTCGAATTATATCCTAAGCATTCGAGTAACCAGTTTTAATTGTGACCTGGTTCATGTAATTTTATAGCTACCGGAACACCTTGACAAACTTCATCGTCTGCATGTCTTTTTATATATTTAATTACTTCAAAAAGGAATTGCGCGCTGTGAATAGTCATATATAATAAGATAAAATACCTTCAGAGAACTTGTTCTTGAGATGCTGCGGGGTGCCGAGGCACTGGAAGCGGCCGTTGACCATGATGGTGAGCCGCGAGCACAGCGCCTCGCACTCCTCCATGCTGTGTGACGTCAGCACTACGCCGCGCCCCGCGCGCTGCACGCCGCGCATCGCGCGCCACACCTGCGCCGAAACACGACACACATTACATACGCGCACTTATCTCTTAGCTTTATTCAAATATATACTACGCATAACACATACGTGTCGTTTAGCAGCTGGATCGACGCCTGTGGTGGGCTCGTCTACGAACACGAGCCGCGTGCGCCCCAGGAACGCCACCGCCGTGTTCAACTTGCGCTTTGTACCTCCGGAGTACTGGCGCACCTGTCATACAGTGATATTAGAATAGTTACAAATAACTTTCTATATTATAAGTTTCTTTCTAGGGTAGGGTTGCTAACGTCTAACACGTAATTGTGAGCATAAGCAAGTAGCTTTACATACTTTTTTGTCGAGATGTGGGTGGAAGCCGAGCGCGAGCGCCAGGGTTTCGGCCGTGCGCGCGGCAGTGCGCGAGCGCAGGCCGCGCATGAGCGCGAACACGCGCAACGTCTCGCGCCCCGTCAGCTCGCTGAACAACGCGTCGAATTGCGGGCAGTAGCCTGCACACCACACACATAATATATTCTGTAGTCCCCTTTTTAAAACTAGATATTAAACTAACTATCGCGAAATATTTTAAATATGCGGCGTTCTCATCGTAATGAACGTCCAAAATAATTATGTTAATTTTTATAAGTTTATTCTATTGTTTAAGTAGTATAAGTGTCTTCGCATCGTCATTTAAATTTTATTATATGTTTATGTCGTCTGTGTACTAACCAATATTTTCGTGCACTTTATTGAGATTCCTGCGCACAGAGTGTCCGGCTACATACGCCTCACCACTCGACATGTATTCGTCACCCATCAGCATCTTGAACGTGGTCGTCTTGCCGGCACCGTTCACACCCAACAGGCCAAAGCATTCGCCATCATTTACGCCTTTAATGAAAATAATTTACAAAAATTATATCAAACTTTTAAGTACAAAAATTGTTTTTGCGTTATATATAATTTAAGAGACTTTGTATTATAGGGATACCTCAACTCGTTCTTCAAGATTTTCGGGTTCTATCTAAATCCCAACTAATATTATAAATGCGAATATGAGTTGGTTTGTTTGTTATGCTTTCACGCCTTAACTACTCAACCGATCATCATAAAATTATCGCCTAAACGTTGTCAGGGGAACAGAAAAGACATAGGTATATTTCATCCAGAAAAAAAGTACGGATATCAACCTACATTTACGCAAACGAATCCGCGGGCAAAATTTTGTAGACGATAATTGAATTATAGCTGTTAGTTGCGTATAGATATAATTATGATACTTACAAAACGAGACTTGATCTACAGCAAGATGTTTCCCGTAGTACTTTGAGAGATCTGTGGCGAGCAGCGCTTGGCTAGCTCGCTTGAAGGGAGAAATTTGCCGTGCGTGAATCGCCTCCGCAGCAACATCTTCATCTAGTGTACTTTCATCTATAGGTGGCGGCTTTCGTTTAAATGTAAATATCTGTGAACAACAATTAATCTTTAAAAAGGGAACAAACATAACCGCGTGGGCTCATACCTCCTCGTTTCGGACATCCTATTTTACTTTTCTATTTTACTCTAAATGTGCTACAAAATCAGTGTGAAGCACACAAATTGTAGTTTACTAGATTTTGTTTGCGACTTCGCTCGCGTAAATGTAGGATAAGTTAGGTTAGTAACAATCCTTTTTTCTGTATGAAAGGTACCTATGTCCTTTTCTATCCCCGACAACCTGTATGCGAAATTTCATGTTGATCAGTCGAGTAGTTAAGGCGTGAAAGCGTAGCAAACAAACTGACATTCGCATTTATAATATTAGTAAGGAAGTAAAGATATTTAATTTCAACATAAGACATTATAAATAGAGAATTACAGAATAGGTACTAACAGAAAGTAAATCTTAAAATCAAGGAAGAAATACTATTAATATACTTTACCTTATGTATGAGCCTGTATTCAATGATCATGAGCACGAACCACAATATGACACACGAGATAATCATGCACACGATATAACGCAGCACGCCTGGCTCTTCCCAGCGAAAGAATGGGTTCTCGCCGACTGTAAACAAAATATACAATTAATTTTCGGGCGTTTATAAAAAGAATCATCTGCGCGTCAAAAACCACATGAACTACTAAATTGTGTCCTACGGCTGTACTCGCGTAAATGTTGGTTACGTTAAATTAGTAACAGTAGATACTTTTCCTGAATGTAAGGTAGCCTCTTTGCCCTTTTCTGTGCCCCTGACAACGCGTATGTGAAATTAAATGTAAATCGGTAGAGTAGTTAAAGCATGAACGCACGTGAAAGCGTAACAAACAAATTCACATTCTCTTTCAAAACATCAGCATAATAATGAGTCCAAAATTGCATAAATTTTCAAAGCTTTGATATGAGTATAAAACACATAGGCTTTATACATATGTATATAGGTGCATGTAATCGAATTAGTAATGGTAAGATTACTTCAGTATGACTAATTCCACGGAAATCTTAGTGTTAAATGTAAAAATTGCAATTAACATGGGAAATTAAAATAAACAGTCCTGTTGTGACCGTGACGTGGCATAGCTAGAATATAATAAAAAGAAAATTGATCCTAGGTACTACCTAGTAGCACTTCTAAATTATTATTATTTTAAATGAGGATTTACACGTTGTGGAAGCCAGTTTCCCGCCAACACGGGATATTTCTACGTACTGAATTATAATACTTAGATAGAATAGTAACAAATCTAGGGCCGAGCGTCTAATATTGTATCGATTACATTTGACAAGTTGTTTAATATGGTTTAATTAATCGAATGTCTTATTCGTAATTTTGTTTGGTAATCCTCTAAATCTCTGCATGCATAGATTTGTCCATTTGAAAACCGTTTTGTTTTATCGTCATAAAACATGTTGTTTTAAAAATCATTTAAACATTACAAAAAATTAAATGTCCGTATACCTATTTATCGAAATATCCAGTTCATTGATTATTTTTATATAGGTGATAAATTGATAATATAGTACGTCTATAATTAAAATGTTCAGTAGTCATTAATATGTAAAATTAATTACAATGCTGTTTTAACTTGTCAACCGTCATGGATCCTTATTCGAAAGGAGATTGTTCTTTTTTTAAATAAATGTACACTAAACCTAACGTATTCCCAATAAAAGAATACTTACCCTTTCTGCGAAAGGATGTACGTTTAGCATGACAATAATCATCTATGTTTCTTGCTGTTAAATTTAGTTTTACACCTTTAGTTGTAAGTAAACATATTAGTTAGTTATAGAGTAATCATAGTACCGCAACACTGTGATAGCTTCTCGCACATAGCCGCCATGCTGCACTGGAAGTCAGGATACACAACTTTCATGTAATCGCACATCTGAAGACAGGTGTGTTCTTGCAACCCGATCTGGTTCAAAAACCTGAGCAAATAATTTTTGCACTCAATAATCAGAAAACTGCCATATTGAAGTACTTATAATTTGTAATGTTGTAGTCAATGCAAGTGCCTGTCTATCAAACAATATTACAAAGAAATTCGATTTTAGGTGTAAAAGAAATCCGATGACCTACCTTACAGCAGTGATGAAACTATACAAAGGATACATTTGTAGAATGGCGTCTATACCGTCCGCTACATATTTGGTCTCCAGCTGTGATGACGATAATGATTCTACTAACTTGGAGCCCACTATTCCTGGTTCATACAATATAAGACATACATATAAATGTAAAGTTAAAGCAATTTCAATTGCACGGTCTTGAACGACAACGGTAGCTTACCAAATAGTATGTTCATAAAGAAGTAGCTGACAAAGCCAAGAGAAGGCCCTTTGAACATGAGCGACAGGAGATAAGTGAGCGGCAACATCGCCGCGCCGTACAACATCACGCACAAATACAGGCGACCTGAACAAACGGTCCAAGTGTATTAGCTTAAATGGAAGAATCATATCAACAATTATCGCAATATCTGCAGCACTGAAAACGCAACCTTTAGAGTTTTGCGGTACGGCAGTATATTGAAGCCACGCTACACCTATTGCAAAAGACTCAGATGCTTAGACTAATCTTCATTCACGTCCTTTAGTGATTAATAGTCGCAATAATATAAGATGACCAGAAAATTTATATAAAAGTCAATTTAAATAATAATAATATTAATAATATTCTACCACATACACACAACACCATCTAGCCCAAACTAAGCAGAGCTATGGGTACTAGACAATGGATAAACATACATATATACTTTTTTTTGTAAATACATACATATTATACTTACATAGAAACACCCAGACCAAGACAAAAATCCATGTTCATGCACACGAATGTTTGACTTGTGCGGGAATCGAACGCGTGACCTCAGGCGTGGCAGTCAGTTACACTAACCACTACGCCATCGACGCCGACAAATAAGATTTCGTTATTCGGTTAGATGAAAAATATATTAATAATGTTCTACCACTTTCACAACAAAAAATACAAAAGACATATTATAATAAGTTAAAATTGCAAGCGCCTTGCTTTTCTGCTCCGTGCGCGCAGACTCCCGTACAAAGTCACCCCTGCCTCAAATAATGAATTATGAAAAGTGATAGAAGAAAAAGTTGTTAAGTAAGGCGTAAATAATTCACAGATAAAAGGTTATTAATATTTTTTATTACCCTGTATAAATTAAAATACACTTAGCGACACAAAATGTGGTCCAAATATAAATAAGTCCGGAACCAACTATTAAAGGCTGCAAATTAAAAAAAATGTGTTATAATTTAATAGAACCAGTTTTATTCTTGACTCAAGCCAAAAGAAAACTAAATATAATCCGTTAGTTTAACTCTTGTGACACATTAACCGCATAACTTTATTGGAACACTAGAATATAAGTGAGTTTAAATTTGATTTTAAAATGATTGCGCTTTAAGCATAATTTCTTTTTGTTTTATATTAATGTATAGCTTATTGTAGTTCTTCCAGATAGAACACAATGTCGATTAATCCTGCACAGTCTACTAAAACTGTACTTCTTAAGAGTCACGGGCTTACTCAACGGAGGGTCGTTATAACTTTAAATGCACCTCATACAACTTAAAGATACTCATTGAAAAGGTACAACAAGACTTATTTTTACACGAAAAGATCAGGAAGCGGCGGATTTAGATATTCTTAAGCGCGCAATCGTTGATTTATAGGTTTGGCAATTTTGATAAATCGGTTTATCACTACTGTGAAGATACGGCAGCATCATTAAACAGCAAAATGAGTCGACGTAAATGAGCGTACAGTCAGAAGAAAAATAGAGCAACAAGACTCGCATACTAAAAGACCACCTCGAGGTTCAGAACACTCCGGACAACATCGCGAAGCTCAACTTTGATTTGCCAAAAAATTGTCAATTTCAACATACGAGTATGAGCAATGAAGTAAATTTCTGTGTACGATTGAACGCAGAATAGCCTTTAAAGCTTTAAACAGTAAGGAGTGTGTGCAGAAAAAGTATGGTCAGCGGTTTCTTCCGACAAAAACCCGGCAATCCATTCATTTCCAAGGGTCTTTCATGGTTTGCGCAGGAGAAGTTCACGCGCTCGTGCAGAGTTAGTGAGGGCTGAGGGTTAACTAGTGCCAGTTTGAGACACTGAAGAGGGGATCTCTTCAGTGAGACCAAGAACATGTTTAGCATATCAGGTGTTCATCAAAAGCGAGAAATAACTTTTATTACAAGACAATACCTGACTACACACGCGCTCGTTCCGTAGATAAGTCCATTTCGTCAAAATGCGGTAATTTTGGTAGCCAGCAAGCAGTACTGGAATAAATACCACAGAGTATGTCTGGAATATACTTAACAGGAACTAACTGCTAGCTCGCCGCAGGACCACCATGAATTAAAAACCGTATTAAAAGCTTCTAATTTCTACCTTAGAAGAAATTCCTCAATTAGAGATTAAAAAATATGGTCTAGGTAATATGTCTTATTGCATGCAGGCGATTTTCAGACTTAGATGTAAAAGTACTGGTAATAAATTAAGACTTTTTGCATTATTCTTTAAAAAATAGATAAATGTGTTTTTATAATTTGTATAAAATTATCTAATTCAGAAATCTTCTATTGCCTATTAATCATATTCACTATGAAAACGAAAAAATATTTAAATGTGATTAAAAATATCGTATAGTTTTCATTTAATTATGGTCATATTTTTATTTAATTATCATCGAGAAGATGCAGATAACCAACTAAGACCTAAAAATCGAGAATGCTTATAAACGAAAACCTAGAGTGTTTGTTTTCGGGGTGCCTGCATCTATGGAAGAAGAAGAAGTTTTTTATTGTTTGTTCCATCAGAATCTAGCCAATAAACTAGAAAATACTATTCTGGAGTCGTTTATGTGTACGATAAGATTAAGCCAAAAGTCGGGCAAGAACGAAGCTGATACCTGTAACTATAAAAAATGAAGTATCTGTAGACATTCGGAAAGCACTAATAACAAAGCAGAGTATTTATGAATTGGTCATTTTGCCCTGTGAGAGACTCTACTTTAGTCACTAGATGCTATAAGTGTCAACAGTATGGGCATGCGGTAAAGACGTATCGGGAAACTACCTATACCTGTGGCCACTGTGGTCACCAAGGTCACTCAATAAAGGATTGCACGAAAAACCAAAATGCGCTACTTGCTTGCACTTCAAAAAGCCAAGCAAGCATACCACGGGCGCTACTGACTGCCCGGCAAAAATAATGGCTGAAAAGAGATATATAAATTCGGTTGATTATGAAGGCACCTAATAACGTATGCTGCTTATTTTAGATAATAGCACTTCTTAACATTTAACTAATACATAAATAAAAATTAGTACGCAACATTGCAATATTTTCTGACAATAAGTTTTGTTTGTTAGGTACCTTATATTTAATATGTTAAACAATGTACGGCTTGCAATTAAAAATATCAGTAATCAATATTTTGTTTACATTAAAGAATTAGTTAGCTTTAGTTTATTATATTGTATTTGATAATTATTATTTTGTTTAGGTAAACAATAGATTTTGTTTCGTTTAAATTAATATTTAATGCCTTTCTTGCTCATAATTGTATTATGAATATCTTAGCTATATTGATCAATTTTTGTAACTGAAGATCCTGCCTACCTGTGATATAGTTTGTAACTAGTACAGGAGACCGGTTATCCTTTACACAATTTTCAGAATCCTTAGTCTTAAGTTTTATTTGTGCAATTATGTATAATCATGTATGTCCGTATTTTGTGCAATAAAAATTATTATTATTATTATAAAAACAAAAAAATATTATAATTCAAGAAATATGTTTGGGCCAGTTTTTGTGCCGCTGAGTGTAGTTTTATGTAGCATAGCATATGCTTAATTAACTTTTAGGTACGAAGGCAAGCTTACTTAGTTCAGAAACAGTAGTGAATCCGATGACGCCGTAAGCAATACAGGCGACAACAATACTAATACTGGCGATAAGGAACCACGTCCAGTCGAAAATCGCGGCACTGCCCCATAGAATGACGGGTTGAACACCAGCAGCCTTTTGAAGCAGTTTTGCGCCTGACATACGCTCCTGCAATGTATATTTTTAATAATTATAGTAACTTTTTATTTTCTACTGAAGATATAGAAACTTTGAGAAACACAGACTATAGGCTATACATATATGTATGACACAGTGAGTTAGTGAACACTGGTACCCAAGATAAGATCTAACCAGGCAAACACCGCCTCATGGGTACCAGGCCCCTTGCAAGTTAACTCATCAAAAATAATATTAGAACAAAAGTTTATTAAATTTTAAGCAAAAATAAAAATGGATTTGTGACGTCCGCATGTATGCGTGTATGCGTTTGCGCGTATGCACGTTAGGAGTGTTATAGCGCGCTGCGCGGGCACGCTAGCAGCGTCACATAATATGGTAGCGTGGCCGTCGAGAATATAACCTTGAAATGTGCTACTTTAACTGTGGAGCGTGTTTTGTAAAAATAGAATTATAATCTAATAAGTAATAGGCAAAATAAATTCAATGAATTCTCCTTCATACTTTTGAGGTTTAGGACTGACTATAATTTATTGACTGTGACTACTGATAACGTAAACAACGATAATACGTCAAGCAGCGAGCGGCAGCACGCGGCGACTGACTAGCGTATCTATCTACTATCTAGCGTGCTAGACATCGCTCGCCGCTCGCGCTATCGTGTCATCGCGCAGCGCGCTGGTCGTTTTACCACGCTATGCATAATAGACTAGGCATATATAGCACAACGCTATTTCTAGCGCCAAGATTGAAACGATGTAGCACGCACTATGCGTTGAGTAAATATAGCATGCTACGTTATGACGCTATGTGCGATAATAATCACCACTAATGCACGTGTGTGAGTGTGCGCGTGTGCGTGTGTACGTGTGTGCGTGCGTGCGTGTGTGTGTGGGTCACAAAATGTAATATTCACTATAGTAGATTATGAGGCGAAGTAAAAGAGCAAGTGCTTACCTTTATGTATAACATAATAAATACGGCGCTCACGATTCCTACACTGCTACCGATACCATTGGCAAGTTGTGACGAGAGCATGCTGAGCATTATTTGTGAGTCTGCCTGAAAGTAGTAAAGAACTGGAATCTAATCTAGATCATAATCTAAGACCAATAGCACGAACAATAGTTTAGCTTTAATATGTAACATAATATATGTGTGGTGCTGTAATAAATTATTATTAGAAAGCGCCGACTCTTCCCCACAGTGCCGACAGAGGGCATTAGCCGTAACAATATCGTCAATGGATATCCTATTAAGATATTACTACTACTACAAATATAGTAGTCTATATTTTGATGTTACATAATTATGCTACATTGTTTTGTCGGCCTCGATGGCGTAGTGGTTAGTGTAACCGACTGCTACGCCTAAGGTCGCGGGTTCGATTCCCGCACAGGTCAAACATTTATGTGCATGAACATGGATGTTTGTCTTGGTCTGGGTGTTTCTATGTATAATATGTATGCATTTACAAAAAAAAAAGTATATATGTATGTTTATCCATTGTCTAGTACCCATAGTACAAGCTCTGCTTAGTTTGGGCTAGATGGTGTTGTGTGTATGTTGTAGAATATTATTATATTATTATTATTATTATTTAGTTGTAATATATTTCACGAAGCTGTTACCTGATCCTTGTAAGTAGCTTCCAAGGGATAATTATAGACTGTAAGCGACGCATCGGGATTCGTAACTCTTAGCAAAGCTGAATGTACTGCGGAGAGTGACACCGCCACGTCATGGTACCCGAAGTTGCTAAACCAGGCTGTCGCGGAGTCTTCATCGAACGTAGAACCAATCAATAAACGGTGGCGTAAAGTACCCAGTGCTATTTTATCAGCTGCCTGAAATAAATCATCAAATTCTATAAATATAGTAGCTAACTTTAAATAAACCCGCATCTTTAGATTATCTTATTGTAACTGTGGTGAGCTGGAGCAGACAATGGTACATTTGTTGGTATGCCCGTCTTGCTCGACCACTTGCACAATATCTGAGCTTTGCGCGGCCACTCCTAACGCAATTAGAATGGCCATATATTATGCAAATAATATATAGTTGACACAGGAACAACCATTGACACGAAGAAAAATAAAAATCAGGTTACCTAAGATTTACTCTTAATCCTTAATCATACTTACTCTATCCAAATAATATGCATCAATTGCTTGTCCATCAATGTTAGTGAGCTCCATATTTTCGATACCAGAAGACTGAAACATAGTTTGGTATGCTGTCGCGGCGAGGGCGCCCAAAGATGTTGTCGACGACCCATTGTAGCTCAATAGAGTCTCTGTTCCTGAATATCTACAAACAATGCAGACAATGAAACGGTCTTGTAAATACTTTCATTATACTGCAGATACTGCTCATGCTATGCAGATGCGCAATCTTGTCAAAGACAGTGAGGCGCCAAATTTGATAAAGAGGTTCAGACAATTTCAAATCTATTTGCAAAAGTGATGATTTGATATAGGTAGTAGATGTTGAATAAATTTCATCGGCTCATATTAATTTTTAAATTCTTTTTATTTCATTTAATACAGCCGAAGCTTTATTCGGTCAATTAACTAAATAAAACAAATATTCTTTTACAAACTTCTTTATAATACAAATCTTTTATTATAAAGTTAAAGCTCAAACAATAAATGTAATCAAAGAAGAATAGTATCCAGTTTTTAAATACTTATAGTAAAATTAATATTTATCTTCTCTGTTTAACAAATCTTATTTTCTCCAACGAATTCATAGATAGAAATCGGCTCTACGAAAGATTTTTATATGTCGCCAGTGGCCTTAATATTTCATTGTTAATTTATCAGTACAGCTCTGGAAGTATCTTATATATTTGACTGATATGGTGAATGAAAGAAATCATTTGAAATTTCTGGCGATTATGAAAATTCTCGAACAGATCTAAAATCAAATGCTTTTTTACCCTTCGGTGAGCGTCAATAGCCTTTTCTTAATAGTGGGCACGAGCGTCATGACGTACTGTAGTACAACGATTGTCGAATTGATGAGCACGACGGGCGCTAGGAACTGTAGTATCACCAGCCACCACGAGCGCGCCCACACCAGCGCCAGCTTGAGCCACACTGCCCACACGTGCTGCATTACCAACGCACATCCCGTCACGGAACTCTCAACTTTATCCACTGTCAAAACACATCAAATCAAAGTGCATGATCCTAAGAAAATTTTCAAAGCACGCGATTTAATGGAGTTTATCACTTTTTTCACTCTCATATTATTCATACATGAATTTAGAAAATATAGAAACCATAATGTAATATTTTAATGCGTGTAGGTTTTATCTTATATTGAAACTTAACTAATTTATTTTAGTCGATCAACTAAAGACCTGACCATTAGCATTTTCGGTCTTGTGTTGAACGGTCAAATGAATTTCGGTCCCCAGTGGTAAACTCAATTAAATGCTTACTTTTCTTACATAACATTTTATGAAAACTCACGTTCTTCTAGGGATGAATCGATTTCTTGTTTATCGGCAATATCAATGGTAGAATCTGTTATATTGGTTGCAGCGTCATCACAATCAGAATTTGAATTAACAGGTGCCAAATCAGATCCAACGCTAAAGCAAGAATACAAGTTTTGAAATATACATGAGAGACTTTTTAAGATACCGTACTATTCAAATATCTACTTACGTCATAAAAACTTCTTCTAAAGTGGTACCTACTAAGCCATAGTTTTTAAATTTAACTTCTGAGATATTCCTTTCCAAATCAATCAACATAGCTTCAAATGTGTGCGAATACTCATTACTTAAGCTATAAGTGATCTCGCAGCCTGAAACGGAAAATGAAGTGTTTTGGATGAACGGTAAAAAGGATCGGTCAAGTAGTCTAGGCGTCAAGTGTGACATAGAAACTCACATTCGCATTTATTATATTAGTTAGGATTGCGCTATCTCTTTATGTATTTTGCACTAATAACCTAGTATAACATTTAAGATCTGTAAATATACTACATTCGCGAGCAACTAAATCGGCTCAATCCTTCACTGCGCACACCTACACCAATTTCATAAAAACTACACGTGGTATTTATGATAACAGTATGTCATCAGAAAGCTTAAGATATCAGCTTTAATTTGGTGTCATTAATATTGACATTTAATCATTATTTTTAAATTAATAATGTCTGAACGTAAGTGTAGGAAAAAGGGAAAATTAGGACAAAGGGATGTGGTCGGGTGTTTTATAAACTAAACAAAAAATTCGGATATACATAAAAATATTTATTAATTTAATACTTATTAACCCCCTAGCTCTAATTACAGCTTGCAGTCGGTTTTTCATCGACCTTATTAACTTTTTGACGATCTCTTCAGGAATGCCGTCCCACTCCTCTAATAATGCTGTTTTCAACTCTTCTACGCTCAAAGAGACTGGATTTCTGGCCCGTACTCTTCTTTTGAGCGCATATCATAAGTGCTCAATGGGATTCATGTCTGGACTGAGCGCAGGCGAGTCCATTGTGCGTATTTCGACTTCATGAAGAAACTGCCGAGTGATACGCGACGTGTGACAACGGGCGTTGTCCTGCATTAACACGAAGTCTTCGTCAACAAACTCTGCGTAGGGAACAAAATGCTCCAACATTATGTCGGTGATATACCGATCAGCCGTTAGCCTGCCTCCTCGGCCTTCCCCAGGCATAAAAACAAGCTCGGTTTTTCCTTCTAAGGATATCCCAGCCCATATCATGCAAGAACCACCACCTTAGGCAACTATTTCAGCGAAACAGCACTGTGCAAATTGTTCGCCCGGATGCCTGTAGACCCGGCCTCTCCTGTCACTGCCTTGCAGACACATTCTGCTCTCGTTAGTGAACAGGACTGACTGCCATTGCGCAATGCCCCAATCGAGATGCTCTCGAGCAAACTGGAAGCGCGCTTGTCGGTGGCCTGCAGTCACTTTAGGGCCCGTCGCAGGCCTTTTTGGAGTTAGGTTAGTTTCCTTCAAGCGTCTTGTTACTCGGGTCCTGTAGATAGGGTTTCGGGGGGAGAACTACGGGTCTCCCCCTTTGGACCAGGGTACTGCGGAGTCAGCCACATGCGTCAAGCCCACTGCGCCTCGAAAGGCGTGTTCTGTCGACCGCGCTGATTAGAATGCGCGGTGCCTGACATTGGTGTTAGACTCGCAAGGGTATGTGTTTAGCCGCTGAGGACGACATGTTCGTTGCTCGGCAAGCACGTGGCGTTCGAGCGTCGGACTCATGCGCGGCTAGTGCGAACCAGTCGGTCGCGCGAGGCACGGAGTTGTCTTTAGCGAAGTGGCAGTGTGGTTTCACTGCGACAACGCATCTCGGGCGCTTGCTTGCTCAGCAAGTAAGAGTCATAGTTAGAGTGACTCGGGCCACACCCGGCTTGTAGGCCTATTTGGGTAGGCGTATGGATGTACGTCGGGAAGTGAGCGTGCCTTATTCAGCCCCGGTACCATACTGGAGATATGGGAGGCGGTTTCTCAGTCGGCTTCAGCGAGGTTTTCGTTAGCAACTTTCAGAGTTGCAAGTGGTGAGCAACTTTATTGCTCCAGTACCTATCTGGAGAACAGGTAGTGTTACTTGGGCACGAGGTAGCTCGCTTACGAGAATCGGATCTCTGAGGTTACGGTGAGAAAGTCGAGTTTTGGGGACAAAACCTGTCTATAAATGGTCCCGGAAGGTGCTCTCGGGTGCCCGAGAACACCTTCCGGGACCATTTGAAGGTACAGCGGCTCCATCTAATATAACCTTGATGGTTTTTGTAGGAGAACGCTATATCATAAACTGGGCTAGTCACGGAGAGAGGGATGTCCACTAACTGACAGCCACCCCTCGTACACGTCTCAGTTCTTTTTGCAGATCAACACCCGACATATGCCGATTGCGCAATTAGTTTGAGACTATGAAACGGTCGTGTTTGAAAGTCTGCGCACCGGCGGCGGCTGATCCTTGGTCTCCGATCGAAGGCACCAGTCTATTGAAATCATCTGTACACTCTGGATACAGCAGACTGGCTCAAGTGAAGCTGGGCAGCGACTGCTCGCTGACCAGCTTCAAGCCCTTGTTGCAACAGGGCAACAGCTTAATCGGTTTCTTCAGGTGTGGTATCCATATTTCCATAAAAACAATTAATGCAATTTACAGAGATGTGTACCGGTCAACTTGTGATAAGCGACTGATAAGGGTAGCCAGTTGTGGGAGGATTTTATAGCGGGGTAAGTAGCGCAAATCGTGGGTAGCTTATGGAGCAAATTTACTGTATTGCCCAATTAAACTGCGTAAATAAATAAGGGCTTATTTTTTATAGGGTATTGATGCTCATTAAAAGCTTAAATTTAAAACTTTCAAATGACATATTGTTGTCATAAATACCAAGTGTAATTTTCGTAAAATTGTTGTATGTGTGCGCAGTAAAAGGTTGAGTCGATTTGGTTACTCGCGAATGTAATTATAATACTATATAGTTTTTAATTTGATCATATTATCGTTAAGACTTTGCTTATTTGGCAAATTCATTATGTATTTACCGCGATCTTCCTTAACTTCGGTGCCTGGAATATAATTATTGATGAGCACAATGCACCGTTCACAATCGAAGTCTACATCCTTTACAACAACGAGTGTGTAGCCCACTCCATAGTGATGTTTTAGAAAGTACGGAGAGCCCATACACTGTAGTTTCCCGTGTGCCATTATAGCCACTCGGTCACCTAGGATGTCCGCCTCATCCATGAAATGGGTCGTTAGGATCATCGAACGTCCTGAATAATAAATATAACACACATAATAAAATAACACAGTTAACTTTATCAGCATCTATTTTGTTGCTTCTTACAATATTTTTGCCCCAGGTAAAAACCAATAACTTCAGATACAAAAATACCAATAAGTTTTCGCAAACTCGTTAAAGATACTCAAGTAAGATTCAGGACGCACCCAAATATTTTAATTCTGATGAAATAATGTATATTTGTTGATAACAGTGTTTAAACGTCTAATAAAAGATAGTCAAAATAGCATATTTACACAAAAAAATATTATTTTTATAATTTCATATATTATATTTGATATTCTTATTTACGATTTTGGCCTACCCTTTTTCTCCCTCTGCAATAACTCCCATAATCCGCGCCTAGAAGCAGGATCCATGCCTGACGTTGGTTCGTCTAGAAGTACCACTTTCGCTGCGCCGCTGAGCGCAATACCTACACAGAGTCGACGCTTTTGTCCACCAGATAAACCATTTGATGGGTAATCGCGCTGTCAAATAAAATACAAGGTATAATAGAAGATTAAGAAAACAGTGTTATGGAAATACCTATATAAATAAAAGTTAACATAATACTACATATATGTATAACTTACTCGTGATTAACTATTTCAAAACTTAATAAATACTTATTGATTGCCCGTCGTTTAGACCGACTTGCATCGATTTTGGTCACGTGTTGACTGAGCTCAGCGGCGCCTTCGTGAAGTGCGGGTTTCGGCACCTGCGTAGGTTCCGACAACTCTAACAACGCGAAGTACATACACACTTACAACCTAAATTGCTGTGGCAACGTTAACATTGCTGCTCACTGGATTGCAAGAGTAAGATCCGTTATACAGTACTAGATTTTGCGCGCGGCTCCGCCCGCGTGGTACCTACATCAATTAAAAGTTGCCTATGTCCTTCCCCAGGTTTTAAACTATATCTGTACAAAATTTCATTAAACCCCATTGAGCAGGCATGGGACGAACTGGGACGTGTACGTCAGCGGAATCCGCCGCTAATCACCCTCTAATAGAGGAATGGCAGAATATTCCGCAACATCGCCTCAAAAATCTTAGAGAAAGTATGTCAAATCGCATAACAGCAGTATTGCGAGCTCGCTGAGGCTGAAACAAAGTACTAAAATGCGTGATAACGGCACATCTGTAACGAAAATACTGGAAAACTTTCGCAATAACTAACGCATTTTTATTTATTTTACATTTATTAAAAATAAAAAGCATGAAAACATTTTTTTCATTTTCTTTTAAGCACATCAAAATATTCTTTAATTTAGTCTTCATTTCATAAAGCTAGGTCAGGTACTTTTGAAGATATTGAAGATTTTCTAACCGACCCTTTTTCTTTGCGGTCCAGTATATTAAGTGTGTGTACAAATCGCGAAAGTCTAAAAACGTTTAAAAGGCTCACCTTTTCTTGAAGTTCTAACTTTTCAATGAGTGTATCTATGTCAGACTGAAGTTTGGCGCCCGTGACTCCCTTCAATCTGGCGAAGAACTCCAAATGCTCCCTGACGGTTAGCTCATTGAAGAGTACATTGTGTTGAGGACATAGTCCGATATGTGATCGGGCAGCGGACGCCTGTGTACTCATGTCATACCCCGCAATGGACACTGTACCATGAGTTATCTCCAAATTACCTAAAACCCAAATGAAACGCATGATTTTTATGATTTCCTAGGATCCATACCTAGCCATCAATTACAATCAAACTCTACACACTAAAACATTTTTTGTTTCTATATCATGTTCTTTAAATTGTAATAAAATTTGAGTAGGTAGGTAATTGAACATCATATTCAAATATAATTTTTTTTGTAAATGCCCAGTTGATAGCTATTTAATGTAATTCGATTCTGTAAAAATTATTTGAGTACATTTGTTGAGAATTGTTTATTTCTCAATTCAGAAACCGGAGGTGACCATGCTTGAAACTTTAAAGTGTTATACGCTATTTTTAGATATTGTACCCCTTTTGATGAGCCCCATAATATGATTTTAAGGGTATTGGCAAAGCCAAGTGAATTACTAGTTTAAACCTATAAAAATTCAAAATTCATATAAATTCTACAACTACTTGGCACACAACGTGTTGGTTCTACGATATGGTAATCCCCAATATATAAAAAAATAAGAACCTAGTAGGTGACAGACCGATGCTGAAATGAGTGAATTAGGGCATCCTTTGACCCTATGAAACATAACAAATGTTCCCTATATTGATCGCACATCGTGTTTATAAATATGTAATGCATACTAACCCGTTAACATCGATATAGTAGTAGATTTTCCAGCGCCGTTGTGACCCAAAATTACTGTTATTTGATCATCGTAGATATTCATGGTTAAATTATTAACCGCAACGTGATTACCGTAGACTTTCGTTAAATTCTGTAAATAGATGAAATGTTTTGATAAAATTGTATATATAGGTATTTTATCATATATCTACCACTAAGCGTATAGCTCAGCTAATTCAATCACGCAGTCTGACCATAGCTAAGGGACCGAATAACAAGTTACCGTAACATGTTACAATATGTGTAGACGAGTGACGATTACGAGCTGTGTCATTTCAATGCAACATTAAAATATTTCTACGTTTAATATAAAGGCGCGTTCGGAGTTGACCACCATAGTTCAGCCGCTTCATGGAGCTCCATGGCTTCAATTGCACACTATCACAGACGATGTCAGTTTTTGTCAAGTTGGGAGCCAAGTAACGCCGCAGCGGATAGGTCACCGGGTAACTTCATTTTCATTGGTACGATGTGTCTAGAAATTACTTTTACAAAACCGTCGTAGAGCAGTTTGAACGCAGGATTGTGACGTCGAGTCATGACAGTAGAAATTTATCTTTTTCACTATTGTATAAAACACATTACATAACAAAATGTTTGTTATGTAATGTGTTTAAAGATAATTTGGAATTAATTGCTACGAACACGGACATAATTGCCTTGCGCGATTGCCACAGGATTTGTCACAGGTTGTCCATGACTTATCACAGAGATGTAGACCCAATTCAACTGCGTTGCATTATTGATAGGTATTTCTTTTTCAGTTATTAGTAGGTACGTACAATTTGATGCAAATAGTTAAACAACTTATCTATCTTTTGTTGCGTTCAATCTTCTAAACTACAAAAAAATAGGTGTCTGGCACCTTTAGTAATAATTTATACACATAGTAGTTTAACTTATAATAGCTTTGTAACTTAATATCTGTAGGTGTGACAAGAATAAATGAGACTAAACATCAATGTTAAAAAAGGAAAGAACAATTAGTGACTGACGAACCAGCAGAGACAGGAGTCCAACTGATAATCATTCGCTAATCGCCACTTATAGAAAAGTTTTACGTAGCATTGTGGAAGCAATACCAAAGGAACAACGAATCCCCTACTTATGATAAAAGACATGTAAACAGAAAGGGTAACTTTACTTTCAGTCCAAGTCGTATCTTGCTACCTGAAAACGTAGCACAAGAGACTCAATGTCCTGGTTGTGACCACAACCCGCATAACCCTCTGATATTACTATTGCAAAAAATAAGCTATTAACTAAACTTACTTGCATTTTTACTCCTATAGCATGATCTTTCGGATCCTTCTCTTTTATTATATCATCACATTCATCGTCATTAGCAGTATAATCGGAGCCTGCAAGCGAACATTAATATTCTTTATTGCAAATAGGTATTCTATCAAATTAAAATTTACTTGTTTTAATGCGATAATATAATATATTCTACACCTACACACAGCACCATCTAGCCCAAACTAAGCAGAGCTTGTACTATGGGTACTAGACAATGGAATAGATAATAGATACTAGATAATCACCAGACATTTTTCCAGGACACCAAAACTGTACCGTGAAGGGGAAGTACCAAGGCCTGGGCGCACCGAACGGTCCCGGGAGCACTTGTTCGAAGTAGAGTGCAATCAGCATGTACAGCACACAGTCTACTACCAACATGACGACCACGTGACCAAAGACGAAGCTGGACGACTCCGTGGTCGGTGACGACATGAACTCGCCCCACTGCAGCCCTGATTGGAAGAAATTTTCATTATTTAGCATTAAGGTCACAGTCGCAATGCTAGAATAACTATCGACTAATGTCGTTTATAAAAAACACAACACCCGCGCTGCGATTTAATCCTGTGCCGCGTGGATCTTCACAAACATAAAACAACGAACACAAAGAACATTTGGACTCGAAACAACCATTTAATTTTGTAGATCACATAAATTTTTGTACCGTGTGGGATTCGAACCCACAACACTCGGCGCAATGGCAGTGGCGAGGCGACAACCATACGTGCAGTCAAAAATATGGGCATCTGGAAAAAGGTAAATATCTCGCAACGCGCAGAATATATTATTTAAAACCTATTAAACGTGGCGCCACAATGACATGGTTGATATTGATTTGATCTGATTGTAATAAATTAGGATGGAATACTTATAACGTAAAATATTAATAATACAAAACAGAAGATTGTACAGTAGATAACAATTTATTGTTTTTTTTAAGTACAGCTTTCGCACTAGTATTCATTTCTATATCGTGGAGGACTTTACAAATATTCAAACAACGGACACAATAAAAATCCAGTCACGGATATTTCAGGTCATTTTTGGATCACACAAAATTTTTGTCCCGTGTGGGAGTCGAACCCAAAACACTCGGCGCAGTGGCGGTGGCAAACCGACCACTTAAACCGCTACGCCATCCGTGCAGTCCTCTATCAATAAACAAATGGTCTTAACTCTACACGAACTACGGACTATACATATAATAAATAAAAATGCATACATATAACCACCTTCTTATTGACCACAAATAATCTTGTTCATTGTCGATATTTATTTAAAACTAACTGTACTGTGAATATAATGATTAATTAATTCATTGATCATAATCATCTTAGAAGCAGAATGGATATTTTCAACCTAAAGAACTAAATATTTAATCTTCACTAAGCTACGGTATGAGAAGGTGCTTTAATATCAGCTGAATTAATGTTACCCCCAGTATTTTCTTTAGCCAGTATAAGTTGGAATCCATGTGCCATCGCTGTATTAATGCTTAAGCTCAAGATGACCTGTGCGCTAATAGATAATTCAACGTCCATTGCCAATAGCACTCCAGGAACGTATGATAAGAACCAGATCACGGAGGTAAACAACGCTGCCGTACTACCTAAAACATTAAACATAGTAACAGATACAGGTTGAAATACATATAACTATAAAAACAATAAAAATAAACATACCTTTTGAAAAAAATCCACTTAGCATAAAAGAAAAAAATATCATGCAAGATAGGTAAAGTATTATAAAATACAATAAAACAGACCATGGCGTACTATTAAATACAGCATATTTATAGGAGCCATCTTCGTTAGTGAACCATTTTACCTAAAAGCAGAAATAAATCACCTTTAAAAAATTTACTTGATACCAGTACCATTTTTCCGGCTTTGGGTCTTACCGTCAACAGTACGACGATTGTGGCGGCTGCCACTAATTGATAAATAAACTGCTTGCAAAACCATGCAGTCCAGTGTAACCAAATAGGAAGCCCCATTATCTTCATGGTTTCCTGAAATTAAAATTACGTTCATGGTTATTATATTCGACCTGTGTGTGTTGCACAATGGTGACATAAATCGACCACGGCCCAGTTAAATACCATCGACTACGCTACCTTAGCTTGAAATTATTTGCCATCTTTTTACTCCCCGTCAAATCCTACCTAATATTATATATGCGAATGTCAGTTTGTCACGCTTTCACGACTTAACTAATCAACCAATCAGTATACACGTTGTCGTTGTAGGAGTACAGAAAAGTTCTAATTGCGAATGTATATTTGTTTGTTTATTAAGCTTTTACGTCTCAACTACTAAACCGGTCATCATGAAATTTGGTATGTACACGTTGTCACGGGACAGAAAAAGACATACAAGCTGTACGCAAAAGCTATTTATACATAAATATATTACACTAATTAATAATAGGTGATAAATAAATGAATAGATGTAGCCAATCTTGTCAGTGACACCCCTTACATAAGACAGTATAGCAGGCTGGCGTATAGCATAAGGCAGTATAGCAGCCTTATGTAAGGGGTGTCACTGACAAGATTGGCTACATCTTGAAGCGAGCTTTAATCAACACATAATTCAAGCCACCAACGAAGATAATTCAATTTTTACCATCCGTCAAGTGCCAATTACCTTTACAAGATGCAGGGGTCTATAATATAGATCGTGACTGCGGACTCTCATACATTGGTCAAACCAAGAGAAGCATAGGCACCCGCATAATAGAACACATAGCTGACGTAAAACACAAACGCTCGTTGAAGTCTGCTGTGTGTGAACATGTACAACAGGGGACCAACCACTACCTGAGATTTGACAAACCACAGATTCTCGCTAAAGAACACCGATTCCTACCAAGGATGCTTCGCGAGGCTATTGAAATCAAAAAACATCCCAATTTCAATAGAGAATATGGTTGGAATGTACCACCAGTTTGGGATCCAGTACTTCAAATAGTCAAACCCAAGAAGAAACAAACCATAGCTAGGCTTCATGATACTTTGAGCTCATTCTGCGTAAATAGAAACATCAATGACTAAATTAGGTTCAGGTACTTTGAAATAACTACACTGGAACATTGAGACAACTACCATCTTCGTCTCCCCTTGACCATGGCTGCTGAAAAGCAACCGAAACCTCGGGGAAAGTGTAAACCTAAATATAAATAGATTTAACAGTTTAAATAATTTTATTAGCTTATAAATTAGTAAAATTCAATAGTAGTAGTAGTGTAATAGTTCCAAATTTTGTAATACAGTGATAAATAAACAACGCGATAAAATCCGTATATAGTAGTTTAATTTCAATTAATAACATTTGCGTAAACAGAAGACAATATTATCAATATCACCCTGTATACTTTTCTGTTCCCCTGAAATTGTGTATGCGAAATTTCATGGTGATCGGTCGATTAGTTAAGGCGTGTAAGCGTAACAAACAAACAGGCAAACTCAGGTTTTAATTCATAATATTATTTAGGATATTTAAGGGCCGAGACTACCCATTATTTCATGGGTGGGCCCGTAGGTAAAACTCAGTAACGTGGCGGAGCGGTAGTGAATGCGACTACTGTGCATGAGGTCTCGAGTTCGAATCACGGATCGGGTCAACAAAAAATTATCACTTGGGCAATAAATGTTAATATTGTTAATAACAGACAAACATTTCATAAATGAATTAAACAATCAGCCTTCTGCAATCAACTTCTGGACTTGATCTCTCCCAATTAGCTTTACCTAGTATATCAAATGATTTAATTAGGATCTGGAAAAAGTGTGCATGGCGGCCTTATCTTCGGATCGTAATTAAATTATTTCCACCTTAATCTATCATAATTTACTATTATGTAAGAATCAATATGACATACCTTGAGTTGTAATTCTTTCTCCGTAGTTATAGCTCTGACAATATTAGTTGCTGTGTAACTAAAACTGAGCATGATGAACATTGGGAACAAAAAGCGAACTACGTTCACAGAACTGTCATACACGTAAGGCGGATGGGGGTACCTCTGAATGTTCACATTGAATGACTTTAAATCTTGCCCCGTCACTCTGGATACTAGCTCAGTGGAAATAGCATGTTGTAATGCTATAAACAGTTCGTCCACGTAACCTGGATAATGTAGGTTAAAAATATATTACATTAACCATAACTTATTTATAAATTATCTTAGATAGAAACGTTATCCATTTATTAGTAAAAGTATATTGTTGTCGATTGTATATTACCTGGGTTATTGCCTCCTTCTGGTGACATTGGCAAGCGAGGCCCTGGTAATTCAAAAGTAGGAAAAATTCTGTCTGTCTGCCAAGTACGTCCACCGAGACTGAAAAACGAATTAGTCCGCGGTCTTTCAGGGAAACGTAGAGCGTATGATAAATTTTCTGGTAGCTGCGTAGCGCCTGCAAATATCATTTTCTATAAAATCGTTTAAAAATAAACGAAGTTTATAAGGTGTTCAGTATAATTGGATGATCCTGCGTTGTTAAACGAGGAGAGGTAACACTTATTTATAACTGATTTGACCATATTTGACAGTTCACCCTTAATTAACCTTATTCGGGCTACAAGTGTTATTTAAGATTTATAGGAGGGTTTTTACAGGCTTTTCGTTTGCAGGGCGTTATTTATCTGCGACAAAATCAAATCAAAATGGTTATTTGCCAAATTCCTTAAACGCTTTACCTGCATGATACTTGACGTATCATGCACAACATTGGAATGACGGACTAAGCTAACCTCATTTGTATTTTTTGTACGCAAAGAGTATCTCCGTATCTCCGTAATATGAGATTTTATATCTAGAACAACTAAACAACTATAAAAATATACACTATATTACATCATGAAATTTCGCATACACGTAGCCAGGAGTACAGAAAAGGACATAGACCTTTCACCCAGAAAATTACTACTGTGCCCGACGTATAGACATTTATTGACATAACCTAAATTAACACTAACAAAGCCGTGTGCAAAACAAGTAGCCTATAAAACCTTTTCAAAGTAACACTGTCCACGGCGCCAGTATTATCAGCAGTTCTAAATTTAAAACCTATATATTAAGAACAACCTCCACAAGCTCTCGTCCTCCGTTTCTTTAAGCTGTCTTTTCGTACACAACTGACAAAACGAAAACGCGGACGTGTCTACAATGCGGTACCTAACCCGGGGAACAAGCAACGATGTAGTAAGTTCATGTACCGTGCTATACTACTTGGCACTCGTGAATATGCTTATGATCCGATCATAGCATGGTACGGTATTGGATGGTGTCGAGATTGGTCTAGTTGGCGTTGTTATATGTTGAATATTTTATATTAATACGTTCATACTACACACGCACGTTCACACACGCATCTACCTATTACTATTTCTTTCGTTCTATTCCATTCCATTCCTGGTATGCAACATTGTATATATATATGTAGGTATAGATGCTTTAATATAGGCGATAAGGGGTAGGCATTGTACCATTATTAAATTTTATCAATAGTACACGAACTCAGAAATTACCGTTACTTTAGAAAACTTATCTTTTTTACAGGATATGAGTATTACGAAGGCAAACAACGAATGCAAACTTAAAAGTTTGAGAGTGAGTAATTTGTCAATAAGTTTGTTAATCTTGAAGTTAATAAGCATTTCGGTCTGTCCGCTTACAAAATATAATATACACACATATAATTCATATAAGAAACTTATGTATATACTTGAGATTCTATAATAGCACTACCGATATAATCGTAATATTAATATCTGAATTGTTTACGCATGCATTAGTTATCACTGTAATCCATATGTCGAAGGTATAATCAGTACAACTGTACTATATTATGCTGATAATTAACACACGCGTCAAGACGTTCATTCTCAACAAAATGAAGCGGAATTAGTTTTACCGAATCATACATCTATAAAATAGCCCCATGTCATTTGTGACCGAATAAGAAAACGAATAAAATTAACTGGTACCAAGCACAAACATTCATTAACTTCATTGTAAGGATTAATAAGAAACCTACACTGTGCGAAGTACTTTTTAAAATAAAATAAACTATGTATAACCTACTTACCAAAAAGAAGATCATCGAACTCCACAGCAGCGATAATCCTACGAGTGGCTTCTTCATTTATGTAGAGTCCTCTCAATTTTTGACTATCATTATATTCTTGTATTAGATTTTTTTCTATATCTAGTGGTATCTCTGGTCCAGTAGTATTGAGCGTGTTAGGGATAGAAATAGTAGGTAAGTTCCCCGAGAGTAAATTTATCATAGCTGATTTTACAACGCTTTTTAAAATAGGACTAGTCGGAGAATATGCTATTGCCAACTCAGAATAATTCATATAAAACCTGTAATTAAAAAACGTTAATAGTGTCATAGTGCTTCAATCATCTTGGTGACTGCAAGAATGTCATACGAGTTTAAGTGGTTATTAAATTTCCACACGGGACAAATGTGACTGTTCCACTTATAGTTGTTTCGAGTCAGGATCTTATTTTTGTCCATTGTTAAATGTTCATAAAGTTCCCCGCCACACAAAAATTATTACTAGTGCTGGAGAAGTATTTAAAAAGAAAAGAATATATAACATCTAATACTGTACATACGTAAAGATATTTATTTCCACAGTGATCGACGCTGTATTGCTCAAATACGAAATACGCTATTTTTGCCTGTACAAATAGATCACTACTAGCGACCCGCCCTGGCTTCGCACTGGTAGTACAAACCTTAACAAATTTTACACTTAAACCTTCCTCGTGAATCATTCTGTCTATTGATGAAAACCGCATCAAAATCCGTTTAGTAGTTTTTGAGTTTATTAGTAGGTAGTGATAGTGATATATGTCTCAATGGATAATATTATAGCTATATTTCTGTAAACAGCGTGGTTGAAGCATTTTATTAAATTGATATATATAATCTACAGTTACAGAAAAACAGCATATACAACACTAAACTTAAGATTACTGATCCTTACAAAGGTACTTTATTTCAGTGCTTCTTTTGTTTTCAGTAATGCGTATTACGTGCATAGGCGGTAAGCCATATTCGATTCGATATGAATTGAATCGGAATACAAATCAAATTAGTCATATCAATATCACTTGTCGTTATCTAACTATCATTATTTTTATACTTTACTAATCTTATCTTTGTTTACCTAATTTCTTAGTTGACCGTAGTTGCTTAGTTTTCGCCACTACTAAATAGCTATAATAATATATACTTATCTACTGGTCCATCCATTATCCCCGATTCCTTCCCTTAAACATCCTAACTAATATTATAAATGCGAATGTGAGTTTGTTTGTATGTTTGTTACGTTCACGCCTTAACAACTCGACCGATCATTATGAAATTTCGCATACACGTTGTCAGAAGAATAAAGGACGTAGGGTACCTTACATCCGTAAAAGTACTTTTATTAATCTAACATAACCTACATTTAAGCGAACAAAGCCGCGCGCAGTCTAGTATTAAATAATCTAATGTAATGAATGCTTAATTATACTTTAACCACGTGAACACTCATAACGCGCGCGGTAAAGGTATGTGATACTAACTAAATAGATGTAGATACATACTACCGTACTGCAACATATAAGACATACAGATCTACAGATCGATATTAAAAAAATATGATAAGGTTTATTATAAGAACTCTAATTTCAACCCTTCATTTCTGTGCATTTTCATATACAATACGATTGCTGCATTAAGAAAACATTTATTCGTGATATTGGTGCCAATTCTGTTGTCACAAAATTCTCTAATCTTAGCTAAAAATCTCTAAAATTTATTTTAGTCCTGACACTTTTAGCGATTTCAGAATACGAAATGTCGTTTGACAGGACTAAACTAAATTTTAGAGATTTTTAGCTAAGATTAGAGAATTTTGTGACAACAGAATTGGCACCATTATGAGCTACAGGTACGAACAACGATTTATTTTCATTGTTTGTACCTGTAGCAAGCTACATGCAGCTTATGAAGCGTGATCAATAATCATATTAATCATACATGTGATAAATTAAATTTTATCGTATCCAAGACCTACGTAATTCTTTTTTAAATGAATTTATGTAAATTAACATCATCACTAGGTTTAACGCACTTTGGTACATTAGTTACTTAGTTTCGTCGTTCTAAAATATAAAGAGTATTGTTAGCCACAACAAAGTGCAAAAATCTCAGAACTAATTATCTCTTAATTAAACTTGACTTGCTTTCTGTTTCGGTACCTACTTATTTCCAAAGTATAAAGCTATACATTGATTAAAAGGCCAATAATACGAAACGTTTCAAAACCTAAGATAAACATTCTATAGCTATCTGAGCATATAGCTAACGTACTTAATACGTCTAGGAAGTAACACTGACCTCGTGAGCAGTTTTCACTCGGTAGGTCTTTAGTTCATGATACTTATACCTAATATGCAATCTACTAACTATCCGAGCAAGAATGCACGAAATAGGCCTCAGCACCAAAACAAAATAATAACAGGCTGGCAATAAAACCAATTATCTAATCGTATCATAAATTGATAACACACATTTGACAAAACTTCCCATTTTGCTTCAACCTTAAAACATTGACCAAAACATATTAACAACGATTTAGTCAATATTTTATGGTTGAAGCATACACTTCTAATATTAACAGTAGCATACACTTGTACTCTTTTCAAATTAAGTTACAAAAGTGTTAATAAACAACGCGGTACAACCGTATAAAGCAATTGTTCAACTCACAAAATCGATGTAGAGTAGTTAAGTGTATTTGCAGGTATTGGCGGATAGGTAATGGTGCTTTCTTGCGAGGGCACGATCTGCCATCGCAGTATAAGCACCAAGGTTATCGTGAATACTGGAAGTAACAGCTCGGCTGCTGTCTGCACTCGATGTCTCCATTGCTGCAGAAAGTTCTTCCACATCAACAACCGAAACTTCATCCATGCGCCCCCGCCCATTTTGACCAAACTTCACTTATTTGTGTCCTGCACATAATTTGTGGATATAAGGTATTATTATTTAGCTAACATTGATATATAAAACTTAAGTATATTCTCAGCAGTTTCTGGTTAGTTTAGTAATCCATTCCCAAAACATGTAAATAGTCGGCTTGGATGATATGGATACCTGCCTAATTATAATTTTAATAACCTAGCTACGAAGCAGATAAACTGATCCTCATAAAATTAAATTGGACATTAGTAATGTTGATCTAGTAATTAATTTTCTCTTTTTCTCTTCGAATAACAATGTTATATAACGATGACCCTTGGCACATTATTGCTTTGTAATATTGACTAACATTGGAGGTTCTATTTATAAATTAAAATATAAAGTACTAGTTGTTAGTCCTATCTTCAGTCGGGCTTTTAATACCAATTTGCTTATGACTTTTCCTAGTGACCAAACTTGATGAAGTCAATTGTAATCACCATATACTAGTTTATTAGTAAGGTACAGCAGGTAAGTTACAATCATGTATCCTGTTGCCATAGCAATTTAATAGAGGAAGCTTCTTATTATAATTAATTAATGTAGTACATCAGAATTCTTTGAAATCCAAACTTAGTTAGAAATACTTGTGTTACAAGTACATGAAGTATATCAAGAGCAAATGCACCGAAGGAAAACATGCACGGGTAAATAGTGTTCTAGTTTAGATACAAGAGGCACTATTAGATAAGAAGGAAACAGATAACAGGAATGTACTTCCCTGTACTGAAGTGCGTCAGCTCGTCAAGTGCAAAAACAAAACACTTTTAATGATGATTAATCAACAGATATATAGAATGAAGGTATAACTCATAAAAAAGTAATGACAACTAGATTCATTTCTTTTAATTCTTCAATGATGTCATAGCTTTGAAGGTTACCAAGGTTAACATAGGCTGAAGGCAGTGGCTGAGTAAAATATAACGCGTTAATAAATGGCCGAGGATAAGAAAAAGTCCTTACAAACATTGGCCTCGGACAAACAATTATTCAGATCAAGAATCATACAAACGTTAACAAGCTAAGCTCAAGCAAAAGAATATTACCTAATATTAAATAGTAATAATTTCAGCTCTGTATTAAACTGTCCCACTGCTGGGAACTGGCCTCTTGTTAATTTAAGAAGGGTTATGCCATAGTCCACCACGCTGGCCTAGTGTGGATTGGCAGACTTCACATATCTTCGAGAACATTATGGAGAACTTTCAGACATGCAGATTTCCTCACGATGTTTTTCTTCACCGTTAAAGTGAGCGATAATTAACTACTTAATACGCCTTTAATACCTAATATTACCTCTCATTAAAATTAATAAAGCCCGAAATACCACATAAAATATTCTTATTTTCCTACAAAAGCTAATAAATATTACAACTTACCCGATTTGCCAGTTACCTAAATAACTTTAATTATTAATATTAACGAGCACAGTATGTAGAAAACTAATTATAAACAAAACAAAGTAGAGGTTATATGATGGATATAATAATAAGCTAAAGTTGTAGGAGTGCCTCAGGGTAACATTCCGGGGTCACTACTTACACTCTTTTAAAGATGTTGTATATGTTATAGATTATTCCAAAGTTCGCTGACAAAGTTTTAGTATATTGGACTTGGTATAAGAACAACAAATATTTTTCTAAACTCACGTCTAGGTACATACATCAGCTGTTGAGCGGTAGTGGCGTTTGGGCCTGAAATTGACGCTTGTACACTTACTCGTATATACAAGCGTCACTTTCAATTGAAATCTGACCCAAGATCTTAATCTTTGGTTCGATTTCTGGTTCGGACCCCGAACCTGTGCCCAGTAGACAACAATAGGTTCGCCCTCATAATTATAAAATCGATACATGAGTACAATAAGATAGAAGACCATGCGAACATGTCAAGAAAAGGTTATTAGATCTATCACAGTCAAACTAAGCCCAAACAAAATACCAATGTACAGCTCGGGCTGATAAATCAACATCGACTCAGTTTGTCCGACTAGTAGCTGAGTAATTAAAATTACTAGCGGTCGCATAGTGGTCGAAATTCGACCATAATTGCTTTAAAAGTAAGATATTGCTAATATATGTAATTATATATTGATATATGTAACCATAGTTACAAAGATTAGTACTATATCAGCCGAACTATGCCGAAATACTACGAACGCGATTCGACTGCGTGTGTAAAATGCATGGTTGTGTGCGTGTAGTGGTTTTTCATTAATAATATAAATATATATATATATATATATATATATATATATATATATATATATATATTATAAAAGGTCTAGTGGTATTATTATTGCTCAGCCTACTAACCTAACACTGCATCATAAATATATAAAATAAAAGTCAGTTCTCTGATTGATTGCCGCACCTTTCATCCCAGAGTAGAGTCACAGAAGCACAGAATTCGGCAGAATTTACTGAAGGTAACGCACTAGATATTTAATGATTATTCTCTGCAACACTAATACCTTAGTAACGCAAATAGTTGTTTCCTGTTCACAAACAAAAACTATACTGGCGGCATATCCATATAATATATATTTATACGTTATATCTATTAAACTGATATTTATCACCGCCCTTGTTGAGAACTACAAGCCCGATAGGTGCCCATTAAGTACACAGGTACAAGCAATAGCGACGTCACCCAGGCCATTATTATAATATGCAGCGAAAAGAGAAAGAAAACTTCCTCGTGACCATGCAAGACACATGTTGCTATTTATTATAGTCAATTTCTTATTTACCTTACACCCATCATAATATAAATATGGTACCTACTAGATACCTTCTTACAAGCAACGAACGCGACGCTAGTATCATTGCTCGTAAGCAGTAATCAGATTTATTTAAGTTTTGGGTTTTATTTTCACCATACGAATATTGAAAGTGTTGTATGTTTTTATGGATTATTCGCTTATACTAATGGATCCTAGCAGACAAATATCTACCTATACCTACAGCAGATTAGAAGACTGTGCGTTGTCAAAGTTCTTTAAGAAATATGAATTATTGATTAATCCGTATCCTAACTAATATTATAAATGCGAATGTGAGTTTGTTTGTTTGTTACGCTTTCACGCCTTAACTACTGGTTCCACATCTCTGGACCAATCATCATTAAATTTCGCACACACGTTGCCAGGGGTACAAAAAAGGACATAATATGGTACCTTTCATCCAGAAAATAACTACTGTTCCCGAGGGATACAAAATATAACTTTTAGATGGTCGTCCGCTATAACAACTCGGTCTACTGATATGAATGAATTACAACGTGACGCCTGGAATACAGAAAAAGGGATCTACTGTATCCCGGTATATCCCAAATAAAAATCCGTTCCCGAGTAGGTAATTTTAGGCACATCTATCTTAAAATAATTACATTCAGCTAATTAAGCTATGTTTGTTCAAGGTAATTGACAAAGTTGTCTTAAGAAGTTTGGTATTATACGGTGTAGAAATCAAATACAATTATATATTTTTTTTACTAAATTACCTTTATCGTTTAGTATTATAATAACTCGATCGAAATCGCCGGTTTTGGGGCGGGCGATGGGGATATGTCGGGATCCAGCCCCTAAGATGGATTTGGGCTGAACCGACTAAAACCACCGCGGTGTTCCTCACACCTTTATGGCGAGGCCACGCGGATCGCTCTCGCATTCGAATCGCGACCCCGCCAAAGGTTCGACCCACCGATGGACGTGGCGGGTCCCACACAACCATCAAAAACACAGACAAAGCGGGGGACCTAGTCCCCCTTGCGACATCGAGAGGCGTGCGCGGAACACGAACGACGCCTGCTCGGACCTGCGCTGATCGGGCGGTGGACAGCCCCAATAGGTCCACCACCCGCAGGCTTCTACTCAAGGTGGCTGGAGGTCGTCTCGCGCCCTCCTGCGCCCGGTTCTGCGGTTAGGGAGAGGGATTGACCGTTCCCTCTCCCTCTCCGCCGCCTCCTTCACTAACATCACCTCCTCACAGAAGGAAGCGACGGCATCCCAAGACCTCTCGCTCGAAACCATGGACAGAACCATAGCCTCGAGCGAGAGGACGACTCTACCGACTGCCGCGTGCATGACATGGCGTTGCGTGGCCCAAGCAGGGCAACCTACCAATGTGTGCAACGCCGTGTCTTCGACAGCGACGTGGCAGTCACCGCAGTGATAGCAACCGGGCGTCTCCTGTTTGCCTATTCGACACAGGTACCGACCGAAACAACCGTGGTCGGTCAGCACCTGCGTCAGACGAAACGTGAGGGCGCCATGACGCCTCTCCAGCCACTCTCTAAGAACGGGTCTTACCGCCACGATTGTGGCGTGCCCGATGTATTTGTGATGTTGTACTAACTAAAATTAATTTACTCCAACATCCGCTAAACACATTTAAAAAAAAAAACGTAGTATTATTTTCTATTATCTATGGCCATATTAAACTGATAAATAATCGTGAAGTTTGAAGAGAGGACGACCGTATCGATGGGAAATAGCAATACATGATTTCGATTCATTTTTTTTAAATATTGAATTATACTATTCTAATAATATTGTTGGTTATGCAAGGCATCGTAAACAAGTGACGTCACTAATCATCTGATCGAGTGGGTTATAAAAACGTGTTCAGCGCGCAACGAGTCACTCGTTCGTCCCGACTGCTGCTCCGTGCAAAGCTCGGCGTGTACAAGGCATACATCCGCAGCCGACTCACTTACGCTGCCCCGGCTTGGTTCGCTCTCACCTCTGAGACGAACCGCCGCCGACTGCGTCTTCGCACAATCGCCGACGCACCTCGCTTCGTGCGGAACAGGACGATCATGGAGAGCTTGGACGACTTCGTGAAACGCCTGAGCACCTACCAGTTCGTGCGCGCCGACAGATCACATGCCCACCATCTTGCACCCTATCATCGGCGACCGCCGGACAGGATGGCCCTGCCGCGAGACCTCGTTTCCGTGGCACCTGCACCAGATCCACACCAACGCTCCCTCTGATGCTGGCTGACGGGCGCTCCCCGGGAAACCCTTCCCAAGGAGTTCAACCTCGCCAAGCGCAGGAGGGACCCATCGGACACGACCCAAGTATTGCTGGCATGGTCGCCCGCGAGGATTCACCCTTGCGCGCTGGACCTTGCTAGCTGCGCTACCCACCGGCTCTGACGACCCGGACTGACCAACGGGCCCACACGGGCCCACCACAGGGACCCGCCTGTATTAGCAGGCGGCGACGATCACCACCAAGACAGGCCCACGGCCTGGTCTGGCTACCGGGGGGTACTGGCAATAGGGGTCTACGAGAAGAACCACTGATTGAACGAGTTATTTTAACATCGAGCGGTGAAAGAAACGAACGTGCTGTGTGATAGTTGTAGGGTGATGTCAATTATTATATTTAACTATATTTGTTAATCTATTTTTTTAATTTACGGTTACAGTAAACATCGTGAAAATGAATGATTATTTAACAATGAAAGTACATTTGTATTTTTATTATTGGTTCATACTCACAAAAATTGTACATAATATGGCACTTTTTTTGTCCAAGTATTTCATTATTAGATTTTTAATTTAAATATCATAGCAAGTATTTTATGTTATCTCTACGTGTATCAAAGTTTGACTGATGTCATATAAGTCTCTTTGATTCCAGCATTTGTATAGAAATACATTTTATTGCTTAGAATCTTTAAAAAGATTTAAAGAAATTGTATTAATATTGTCCAAAAATAATAACGTTTCGTTACTCTAGGTTAGTTGCGTATGATTAATTCTGAACGCAGTTGTTTGATACAGTTCTGATGTCGAAAGGGGAGAGCAGTCAGGCTCTCCCCTGGGGACGAGAGGTGGTCGGGTCCGAAAAAAATGACCCGGCCGGCACCCACACGGGGGGGCCTGCTATGGTTGAATCTTTTAAGTTCCCAACTGGCCCCCCCCATTGGGTGAGAGAGGGAACACCCCAGGTTTTTTAGTGGGTATACCAGCGCGTCTTCTTGCTGGGAGTCCCACACGCCCCGCCGGTGCCGTCCCCTAGCCGGCGGGTAGTGCATGAAGCATTTTTCCTGGGTATCAAAAAAAAAAAAAAAAAAAAAAAAAAAAGTTGTTTGATACAGACCGCAAGTAATTTTACTTTATTGGCAACACTGATGCTTCCCGTTAGTGACCATTTACGGAGACCATTTTGTTTTCGTCGAAGTTCATGAGTGTTAATAGTGTCGAACGAATTCGGAACAAAAAAATATCAGGTTGATAAACGGCTGTTATTTTGAAATTAGACAATACAGTTTTACTGATTTATTTATTTATATTTGCCAAAACTCTCACTTCACGAAGGCACTGCTGAGTCATCCGTGACCGTGCTCGCAAGTAAATACTTATCAACGGGATTAAATATATGGTATATAAGTATATAATGGTTTTATATATTATTTCACGCCTTTGGTTACTTGTAGTATTATATTCTTAAATATATTGAGTTATTGCGTATACATTAAGTGGTTTCAACAGAGTTATTTTTCGAGGTTATAATTTCTCAGGTTTTGTTCTCAGTTGAGTTATACCGCGTAACGTAACGAAACTGATAAATTGTAAAGCTGAGTTCACGAAGTTACGTTTATTCCAAAGGTTAAATTTTATCATACTTTAAAATTTATTGACGTATTTCACGCGGCGCTAAAAATGGCGAAGTTGATTAAATCTTGCTTAAATATTTTTAAACAAACAAAATTAAGATATTGCTCCTGATGATTGAGATTTTCGTTTTTTTCTTATATCGCAACACATTAGGGTTAAGATTAAATTAGAAGATAAGTAGGTTTAAAGTCTATTATTTAGGAAATTTCGTACATTATTTTATGGATAAAATAATAAAAATAATAATAATTATATAATTAAAATAAATGAATTGTTTTAAGATATTTGTTTAATAAACAGGAATAAGAATAATAAAGCTTACTGCCCTACGTATGCCTCCCGAATGTTCGGGTCATTGTTGGCCCGAGATAATACATAGAAGGATATACATATAGAGTAATAATACACGTTGAATATTATTTTTCTTTTACTCGCGGCGATTATCTTGTACATACAATATTATATATAGCTCAGTGGGGAGACCAACAGACTGCAATGCAGAGGGTCTCGGGTTCGAACCCACGTCACGCACTTCTGACTTTCGGAAGTTATATGACTTTTCGAAATTATGTGCGTTTTGATTAACAAAAATCGCCTGCTCCGTGCCTCGGAGAGCACGTTAAGCCGTCAGTCCCGGCTGCCATGAACATCTATGGCAGTCGTTATTGGGAAGTCAGTGCCTTCTAATATCCTGACACTGGGACCTTAGGGTATTTTTAGCCTTCGAGTTGCGGAGGTCAGGTGGCAGCCGCTCCGTGTAAAAACTGATATCCAGTCAAATCCGGTTAGACTAGAAAGCCGACTCTAGGTGACTTGGGAATAATAAAGGCTAGAGAGAAAATAATATTTTTGTTTCGCGCTTACTGATAGTTTTTTTTTTTTAGTAGCCCATTATGTCTCCGATGTCAAATGCTGAAAGAGAAAAAAAATATAAAGAAAGACTCAAACAAGATCCTATTAAATATGAAACAATGCGAAAAGCTCATTTAGAGAGAGTAAAATTAAATAATATAAAAATTTCAGATCAAAACAAAAGTCAAAAAGAAAGAATAAGGCAAAAATGGAGAGAGTATTCTAGACGATATTATGAAAAAAAAGAAAGGTATTTCAGTAGATGAACCAAAGACAACAGATGTAATTATTTTAAACGAAAATGCTAAAATATGGAAATTAAGAGCTATGAAACTAAAAACAGAAGTAACGCTATGTAAAAACGCATTAAATATACAGAGATATCTGTTACATTATATTATGTGACAGATAGAGACATCGAAATTATAAAGGAATCTAATCCTGTAAGAAATTTGTGTCCTCTAATTGGAACAATGAGTGTTCATCAAATCATAACTACTGAGGAGTTCGGGATAATTAAACATAGACACGTCAGCTGTTTCTGTGGCGAAATTCGAGGCAGTTGCTCTTGTTTTGACGTTAAAAACAAAGTATTGTTAAAAAAATGCTACTCAGGATTTTACAAACACAGACATCATTGAAAAAGCAACAGCTAATACTACACCGAAATGTTCAAAAAGGAAGAAGGGTTTTTATAACAAGAGTGAAAGCGTCGAAGTCGATGAAAAAAGTTTCAGTAAAATACACGCTATGACAGGACCGTCAGGTATTTTGAGAACTACTGATACATATAAAAGAAAACAAGCACGTGACATGAAATCAAAAAATATACTACAATGGTCAATGAGAGAAAAGGAAAAGAAAACAGAAATAAATCCGTAACAAGTAAGATGAATACAATATCTTTTAAACCCTCTTCTGAAACTGAAGATGAAATTGTGTGCGCAGAAACTGATGACAGTCTGTTAAAGGAATGCAATGACGCATATCCCTCCGCGGGGGCGGGCGAATGGATTATGTCGGACTCGCCGGGGTAAAAGAAAAGATGGAATAAGAATAATCTACCTCACGGAATACCGACTAAACCTACCACGGTGTTCAAGACCACTATCGGCGGAGCCGCGCGAATCACTTGCGCATGCGGCCACGACCCCGCCGAGGTTTCGACCCGCCGCTGAAACGGCAGGCCACTACACAAAGAGACCTACCCAAAGGCACTCACTCTTTAAAATTCCCTACTATCTCCCCCCTAGAGGGAAGACGGACTCGACACAGAGGCGCGGGTGGGAACACGTACGCCGCCTCTCGGACCTGGTGCTGAACGGATTGCGGGCAGGCCCACAAACCCCGCCACACCCAGGTCAAACCTCAGGGTGGCTGAAGGTCATCTCGCGCCCTCCGGCGCCCGGCTCTGCGGTTGGGGAGAGGGTTCAAACGCTCCCTCTCCCTCCCCCGCTCCGCCACCTCCTTGATGGAAATCACTTCCTCACAGAAGGGACAATAAGGCTAGTTCAAGTGATGATGAACATATTTTCGGTTAAAATACAGAAGAAGAAAATTGTTAAGGCCATTTTTTTTTATATTATGTTGTTTATTATTTATGACAAATGTTAATGTTCAACAAGTTGATTATTTATTAATAATGCTAGTTACCAATATATTTTAAGAAGTAATTATGACCTATGTTATTTTTTAATTTGTTTGTTGATTAATTTTGAAAGCGGTACTTACTACAATAATGATCTATTTATGCTGAATTAAGGAGGCAGCGACAAGCTACGTTATGAAAGTGTGCTGATGAGACACTTTCTCAATGCCAGAAAAAACTGGAGGACCAAGCCGGGCTTGGCTTCATAAGAGCGGAGAGGCGCTCCTTCAAACACAATTGTGGTTGGAGGAACAAGCCGAACGCCAGGGAGATAGTCTTGAGAGCTAATGAAACGCTCCTTCAAACGCAGATTCGTTTAGATCAGAGGTTACCAGATATTTTTTTCTCAATTGTTTTTTTTTCAAAAATTTAGCTGCTTCCGGTGTACCCCTGTAGCTATAAGTCAAATCTGCCAAGTAAAATCGGTATAAAATTAGAATAACGTTAAAAAATTTCGTTATGTCTCTACGGACTGAGCTTTTTTTTAGAAATTCTTGGGTTTTCTACGAGTGGTATTCCTCAAATTATCCGCCGACCGACGTTTAAAGAAGTAACAGTCGCTGAGTTTCTTAAAATATCATTGATAGGTGAAGTCAAGCCAACATTTTAGTTCTTCACTATCGAAGGCAAATAAATTATCGTGGATCCCCGCTTACGAATTGTGAACCCCCATTTTTTTATCACGCCTACGTAGACCCCGTCAAGAGTCCCGTGGACTCCTGGGTGTCCACCTGGACCACTTTGGGAACTACTGGTTTAGATGTACAAGCTAAACGCCAAGCAGCTTTAAGAGCAACTGAGATGTCTCATTAAACGCAACGCCGTTTAAATGAACAAATTCAACCCTAGAGAGTTTTAACAGCTACGAGACGCCCCTTTAAATGCAGTTTAGAAGAACAAGCCCAGCAGCAGGCAGCTATTAGAGTGACAGAAACTTCAGAACAGTTGCAGGTGAGAAGAATCGTTCATGCAGAAATGTATGCGATCCAATATAGATACTTCTATACCTACTAATATCATAAAGAGAGAAGATTTGATTTTTTGTTTGTAAGGCTTTAAATCAAAAACAACAGAGCCGATTTAAAAAATATTTCTCCATTAGAAAGCTGTATTATCATCGAATAACAGAGGTTATGTTTTACTTAAAAAGAAATACTTTTACTAACATAACTCAACCCAACCTACGTTTTAGAATACAAAATATAAAAATGGGAGAAGGAGTAAAAGTCAATCCTTTAACAGGCGGCATAGCGTTTCTCCGCAGTTATAGTCAGCATTGCCTCGTTAATAATATTTAGGTTTAATGTTCAAAGTTACAGTAGTGTCTATCATTAAAACTTTTAGACAACATCACTACTTTATATACAGATTCATTATTTTTCATATTTTATTACCTTTGAGCAAAGCGGTATTTGCATTTGAGTAGGTATAATTAATTTTATTTGGGGGTTATGACACTTATTACGTTATCTGGCAGATGGAATATATTGACGCATACCACTCCGCGGGACGACGGAGAGGTTATGTCGGGCTTACCCGGTGAAAGAAGGCGACATCCCGGTCATACCAACTAAACCTACCACGTTGTTCCTCAACATAACTAGAGACTGCGGGGTCGTGCGAATCATTTTCACATTCCATCGTGACTTCGGCCCGCCATATTAAACGGCCACTACACCACTACACAATACTATAACCTATCCTTATTAAGAGATAAATTTCGCCTCTACGGTTTAAGACTACACGACTGAGAGGCGCTCGTGGGAACACGTACGAAGCCCACCACCCGTAGGTACAACCTTATGATGGCTGGAGTTCGTTTATCGCCCTTCGGCGCCCGGCTTCGCGGTTGAAGAAAGGGTTCAAGCGGTCCCTTTTTCGGTCCGCCGCCACCTTATGGAAATTATTTACTGTGAAGAAATAATTTCGATTGATTGAAATCACTTCCTCACAGAAGGAGGCGACGGCGTTCCACAACCTCTCACTCCGGACCATAGACTGAACCATGGCCGGGAATATGAGAGCAACCATACCGACTACCGCGATTAACTCACGGCACTGCGATGCCTAGGTGGAGCAATCTGCCAACGCGTGCAGCGCCGTGTCCACAACAACATCGCAGCAGTCACCGCAGTGATGTTATCCGGGCGATGTAATTTATGAAAACATCAGTACTATTCCTGAAGTAATGAGACTCTCCAAAGCTATCTCGACTGTCAGAGCACACCCATTGACAACCATCAGAGATGGTAATGGGCAGCGAACAGGCTCTGGTAAGGAGACACTAGCAATGATGCTAAACACACACTTTCCGGACTGTAAGATAATAGAAAAGGAACAGGAGGACCCGATTAGCCTGGTTGAACTAGGCTACCGTACAACCAGGACCCTGCCACCCGTGAGTAAGAACCCATAGAGGGCGCGCGCGGTGTTCCCGCACGCCTTCTAACGTCGAAAGGGGAGAGCAGTGAATTGCTCTCCCCTGGGGACGAGAGGAGGTCGGGTCCGATTGACCCGGCCGGCACCCACACGGGGGGGCCTGCTATGGATGAATCTTTTCAGACTCCCAACTGGCCCCCCCCATTGGGTGAGAGAGGGAACACCCCAGCTTTTTAGTGGGTATACCAGCACTCGACTGGTGAGTCCCACACGCCCCGCCGGTGCCGTCCCCTAGCCGGCGTGTAGTGCATCAAGCATTTTTCCTGGGTATCAAAAAATAAAAAAAAGGCTACCGTACAACCAAAGCAGATTGGGACACTGCAAGGAAGGTAGTGGATGAAGGGAAGGTCGGCTGGGCTCTAAATGGTTTTCAACCGTTCAAGTCACCTGGTCCAGACATGGTTTATCCCATTATCCTACAACAGGGAGCTGCACTCTTGGTTCCGCATTTGTGCAGACTATACAGAGCCTGCATAGCTTTTGGATACATTCCAAAGATATGGAGGCGAGTTAAAGTCATCTACATACCGAAGCCAGGCAAAGAGGACTACTTACACGGCATAGAGTCAACCATTTGCAAGTGGATAGATTGTATGCTCAGAGGAAGAATTATTAGGTCTGAGTTGTTAGGGGATGAAATGATTGCAATGACCACCAAAGGCTGCCCTCAGGGTGGAGTACTCTCACCACTCTTATGGTGCTCGGTGGTTTATTCACTCTTAGAACAACTCAACAAAGGTCCGTACTTAACGGTCGGATATGCGGATGACTTGGTGATACTTGTCAATGGAAAATTTCCGAGCACAGTATCCAGTCTCATGCAGAGGGCCCTGAGTATGGTAGAAAAATGGTGCAGTAGTAACCATTTATCGATCAAACCAGGGAAAACTACTGCCGTGCCGTTTACTAGGATGAGAGATCTGACTGACTTGGGAACTCTATCCATGTATGGTACACAGCTACAATGGTCCACGGAGGTGAAGTATCTAGGCATGACCTTAGATTACAAGCTAACGTGGAAACCTCATGTAGACAAAGCCATAATGAAGGCCCAGCGGGTCTTCGGTATGATTCGTTCTACTTATGGGAAGACCTGGGGCCTGAAGCCCAAGGTCATCAAGTGGCTATACACGATGATGATAAGACCCATAATCACATATGGAAGCGTTGTCTGGTGGCCAAGAACCAAACTAGCAACATGCAGGAAAGCGCTGTCGAAGGTGCAGCGATTAGCCTGCATGGCTATAACAGGGGCGTTCCCTACTACGCCAACGGCTGCGTTAGAGATCCTGCTGGACCTAACGCCGCTACACATTGTTGTGGAGTTAGAGGCGATGAAGGCGCTACATAGACTATCTATACATGGGCTGTGGAGCGTCAACATGCCAGTAACTCGACACACAAAACTGGAGATCTCGAAGGATCTTAAAGAGATTATGAGCATGGGATGTGACAAAATGCAACCAATGCACATATTCAAAAAGAATTTTAAAACAAGGGACGAATGGAGACGAGGTCTACAATCCCCTGACAAGGGTTGTCTCATCTGGTACACCGATGATTCCAAAATGGAAACAGGATCAGGCGCTGGTATTTATGCCAACGACTGCAAGATGAACCAAAGCATGGGCAAATATGCAACGGTCTTCCAGGTGGAAACCTATGCTATAATTGCCTGTGCGCAGGAGAATATTAACAACAATGTCACTGACAAGATTGTTTATATTCTCAGTGACAGTCAAGCTGCTCTTAAGGCTCTGAACTTCTGTAGGGTGGACTCAGCACTGGTCCTGAACTGTGTTAAAGCCCTTAACAAACTTGGCAGGAAAGGTCGAGGTGTCGCCGGTCTACAATGACTGGCCCCCGGATCAAGATAAGATAAGATATCCGGGCGTCTCCTGCCGGTCTATGCGGCAGAGGAACTGGCCAAAACAACCGTGGTCAGTCATTACCTGTATCAGCCGGAAGGTGAGGGCGCCATGCCACCTATCCAGCCACTTTTCAAAAACGGTACCTATCGCCACGATCCTGGTGTACCCAAACATAACATAACTTAACCTAACCTACATTTAGGCGTGCTAAGCTGCGGGCAAAAGCTAGTATAAATATAAAACTTAACGTGACCCTTTTGCTGGCCTCTTTGGCGGGACCAATGTGGCCAGGCAAATGACGTACCTATATTATCTAATCGTGCGGTTTCGGGTTCGATTCTTGAGTTGGGCATTGGTATCAAATACGTGGTTCTTTTATTGGAAAAGACCCCTCGTTCTTCACTTAAAAATATAGTATGATTCTGTATACAATCAAATAATGCGGTACACAGTTTATTTGGTCCAACCAGCCTTCCCTCGTGTGACCTTTTTTTAATATGTACCTACCTACTAACTAGCTTTTGCCCGCGACTTTGTCCGCGTAGAATAGTAACTCTGGGCAGCATTTTTAATTTTATAAGATACTTATCTGCTGTGGTTTACTGCAAATAGCTTATTGTAATACATTTTTATAAACTTAAGTTTTTTGTTTTTCCATCCTTTGCTAAAAATAATATAATAATATAGCCAGAGAAGTGTGTCAGGATCGTAGCAAATGGAAATCCGTAGTCTCTGCCTACCCATCTGGGAAACAGGCGTGAATTTATGTATGTATTTATGTATGTATGCTAAATATAAAGATTGTGAGAGTTTGATACTCGTGAGCATGCCACATAGAATTGCCCATGGGAAACAGTTTTGCTTAGTGTTATCGTAAATGCTTCTTTTAGGGGTAACAGCACTGTTTTTAACTGAAATGGCAAATCGGTCGGAATTATCGGAATAACCCGTATTCCGATAATTCCGATCGATTTGCCATTTCCAATTAAAATATTTTCTTCTTTAGCTATTCCAGTGATGATTATAGCTTTTATAATATTGCGTCCTAGATGAGTAATTTGTAGCCGTGTACCATAACATAGCCTTGGAGCATCAAGATATGTCATTAACAGGACTAGAACACTAACTTATAGCCTCAACTTATGAAAAGGCGCTCCTGTCAATTCTAAAGAGTTGAGAAACTCTATAAGATACGATGTCACTTGTTTAGTGTCCATAACATTGTCTACTAAGAGGCACACGACAAAGAGGCAAACGAACAAATCATGTCAGATATTGAAGGGGATGTCCCCCTCAATATTTGACATGATTTGCACCAAAATTTACCTATCACACAACCATTCTCGATTGCCCATACTTATTTGTAGATCAGGATATACCTACATTATTATTTAAATTATCTGCGTTATCGACAATTTGACAGAATTTACGTCTTAGTGTAATGCCGTTACCATAGATAAGACACTATACTTAAACTGAGGCCGTTACTGTCTGTTGGCATACAATCTACGATTTTTAGAAGAGGACAGGCGACAATAGCCGCATATTGTCCTGCTTGAGAATCATTGTGTAGTTGTACCACAGTACATAAATATACAGTATTGTAACTCGGCCGTATCTTTGAAATAAATGCCTACAGCCGCGCGGTACGTAAACATGCGATAGAGCAGATAGACCTACAGCATTTTAATTCAATCTGCCTACTTTGAGTTTCTATCTATTTTTGTGATTGTAAATATTTTTTATTTTATTTAAACAAATAAAATACTTTGTGAATGGAATAGGAAGTGTTCAATAAAAATGCATGTTGTTTTTTGATTGGTAGATTTAATTTAAAAAACATGTTTATGTTAGATTTAAGACTTAATAACAAATCGGTCTTATAAATTTGCGACTGAAAAATATTTACGCCTCGACTATAACTACCTACCTACTAGTAGTATAATCATTTTATAGTCTTACCTTTCGGAGTTTCCAGGTAATCTAAAAAAAGTTATCTCTGGGTGCGTTATTGAGGAATTCATGCAACCAAAAAAAAAAACAAAAACTTGTCATATTAAATAGGCTATACTTGTACTTATTTTTGGTAAAAAAAATCGCGCGGTTACTGTTTAAAAAACAACACACCGTCCGTGCATCACTGCGGCGCATTCGCGACTGGTTGCGTGCCGAGCGCATGCCGACGCCGAGGCGCGTAGGTATGACTCGAGTTCCGACCGTTTGTATGAAGATAGGTTACTGTATATTTATGTACTGTGGTTGTACCTACCTACTTGCATATTTGTAGTCAGACACAACTTTTTTACGTGTACCCAAAGCCGGCTTTAGGGAGGGGACAACCACCGGGTGACCGGGGCGGCTGCCCGGGGCGCCAGTTACTTAAGAGGAAACACAAGGGATAATGCCAGTAGAACAATAATATTTTAAAAGAACATGTATAGCCTCTATTAGCATGTCCCTATGTTCCTTTTTTTCATTAATTAATTATTAAAAGAGATATGAGCCTTCAAAAACCTCAAAAATTGGTCAGATTTTCCGCTGTGTTCAAACATCCAGAAAACAAATTTGAGTAGATTATATAAAAAAAGAAATAATTTTTTAATGAAATATGTAGTTAAATCGGTCAAGTGTTGGAGAAGGAATCAGGGGACCACGAAACGTTGATTTTGTGTAGTTTTATAGGTATTTTCGGTCCAAGGTGCAGTTGTCTCTATCACGCTCTGCGGGCACTGCGCGACAGCAATAGATTTTACAAATACCTATTTTTCAATTCTCTCGCCCGTGGTGTTTCCTCTTAAGGGCGTCGTGCGCGCCCGCTCAACTTAACCATTTCATTTGAATACCTATGTACCTATTTTTATCGATCTAAAGGAAAACTACACTCAGTGTATTAACTTTTATAGACTTATCTCTTAGGAGTGAGTATGAGTATTCTACATATGCCTAACAAACACGACCTGTCATTTTGTTGCTTGTCGTATCTCTCACTAAATAATGTAGAACGAAATAGAGGCAATAGGCGAGAAATTGCAACTCGTATTAGACCCCTCCGGCATTAGACATATAAACTTTTCTTACTTTGCTTTTTACATACTCGTAAGTTCACAAGTAAATTAAAAACCGTTTTAAAAAACTTGTACTTGTAATCAAAATAAAGAAGAACTAATGTGACATTGTTCTTTACTGCAAGAAAGGATCAATTTTAAATCTGATATTGATTGACTTTTGATGTACGATGACCTTTTAGGTTTGCAACACTACTTATCTCGAAGACAGTCAGGCAATTCCCATCGAAACATTAAACTAAAAAAACACAATCTTCAAGAGTTATATCCCAACATTTGGATATCGCTGCGTAATCTGTTAACAATACCAATGAATGTTGCTAATGGCGAACGAAGTTTTTCAAAACTAAACTTGATAACAACTTAGGTACTTGCGGTCTACAACGACGTCACAAACAAGATTGTCTAGTGTGGCCGCGCAATCTATTTAAAATTATCAAGTTCCAGAAAATCTAGGTTTTGCCAGTCTTATCAGAGAATTTGCTGACAAAAAGCTAGAAAAATATTTTTTTAATGGTTCGTGACGTTGAATTGTTTAGAGCATTAATGGTTGAAATATGTTATTATTGATAATCGGGCACGCCACGATCGTGGCGGTAAGTTCTAGACTAGAGAGGCGGCATGGTGCCATCACCTTCCGGCTGACACAAATAATGACTGGCTACGGTTGTTTAAGCCAGTTCTTGTGTTGCATAGGCCGGCAGGAGACGCCCGAATGTAATCACTGCGGCAACTGCCATGATGATGTGAACTGGCACGGCGCTGCACACTTTGGCGAATTGTCCTGCCTGGGCATCGCAGCGCCGTGAGTTGCTCACGACAGTCGGACTGGCTGCTCTCTCACGCCCGACCGTGGTCCAGTCTATGGTCCTGAGTGAGAGATCATGGAACACCGTCGCCTTCTTTTGTGAGGAAGTAATTTCCATCAAGGAGGTGACGGAGCGGGAGAGGGTGCGCTTGAACCCTCTCCCTAACCTCAGAAGGGCGCGAGATGACCTCTAATCACCCTGAGGTTTTATCTGGGAGTGGTAAGCTTCATGGGCATGCCCGCCACCTGACCGGCACCAGATCCGAGAGGCGGTGTGCGTGTTCCCACGCGAGCCTCTATGACGTTTTATCTTCGTACCCCGGCAAGGGGACGTTCGTGTCATGGCCTGCCGTTTCATACAGCGAGCCGAAACCTCGGCGGGGTCGCTATTGCATGTGAAAATAATTCACGTGGTCCCGCTGACTCTGGTTATGTCAGAAACACAGTGGTAGCTGTAGCTGATATTACCGGGTAACTTTTCCACGGTGAGTCCGACATAACCTCTCTGTCGCCCGCGGAGAAATATGCGTCAATACATTCTGCCATGTAAAAAAATGTTATTGTAAATAACAATAAATACATGTGGTGTCTGTAGTTTTCTATTAATTCAATAAAAGAAATGGTATGAATTCAAAATTGGTTTTTAAATTGTAATGAGTACCTATACCTAAAAGGGTGCCAAATTGCTAAGGCCAGCCCTGCGTGTACCCATAATACAGACGCTTTCAAACAGGCATTTATTTCATCTGCCGGTGTTTACGCCTAGTAATAACTGGCAGAGTCTACAAAAGGTAGCCTGTGTCCTTTCCCAAGGTCAACTCTATCTCTGTACCAAATTTAATCAAAATCGGTTGAGTGGTTAAGGCTTAAAAGCGTAACAGACAGATAGACCGACAGAGTTACTTTCGCATTTATAATATTAATATAAGTAGGGATTTATCTCGATAAGTAACGCTTAGTTAAAGTTTGTAACGGGAACGTTATACATCAATTATGTAAACTACACAGTCGTAAAAGAAAACATTATTTTTTAAAATAACGGTTGTCTTCAATTTGTCTTGTGGGAACCACATAACATACATTTCGTCATGTCGCGTTCGTAACTTCAACAGACAACATGCCAGCATTGAGACTTATCGGGCACTGGCGGCCGCCATCATCAGTGGTTCTTCTCGTAGACCCCTACGGGGTCTCGGGGTAACCAGACCTGTCTTGGTGGTGTTCGTCGCCGCCTGCTAAATCAGGCGGGTCACTGGGGTGGGCCCGTGTGGGCCCGTTGGTCAGTCCGGGTCGTCAGAGCCGGTGGGTAGCGCAGCTAGCGAGGTCCAGCCCGCAAAGGTAAGTCCCCACGGGCGACCAACATGCCAGCAGCGCTTGGGTCGTGTCCGATGGGTCCCTCCTGCGTTTGGCGAGGTCGAGCTCCTCGGGAAGGGTTGCCCGGGGAACGCCCGTCAGCCAGCATCAGGGAGGGGCATCATGTAGGTCCGGTGAGAGTTGCTGGCGGCCGCCGGCAGCGGACCGCTATTTTTATACTGTGCGAGAAGGCGACGCCATACACAACGTGCGTGCGAGAGCGAGATGGTTGCCAGCGATCGCCGAACATCATCTCAAGTAGATAGTTCTTTGATTATTAGATTTTATATTTTGGCAGGCTGGTATGGATATACGTTGTGTGACTAAAGTTTATACTTAGATTGTTCATATTTAAATAAACGGTATACCGTTGCAAGATTACTGTTTCATTCAAGAAAACTTCCCACAGTCTTATCGCGAATTCTGGTGATTAAATCTCAAACATATCTACTATTCAATTTTTCAGTAACAATTTACATTGTATTTGAATATTACGTAGCATAAAACATAAGTACTACCTAATCGCTGTTTACTACGAGTTTATTGAAAATTAGCTATGAATGAAACTAACTCATTTATTAAACATTTATTAGGGGATGCTTATAGAAGATTACATTGTAAGATAACCTCAGTGCCAGAAAAGGACTAGGAGACTAACTTCTCCTAGTCCTTTTCTGGCACTGAAATTATCTGGCCGTAGAACCTGGGTCTAAAATCTTTTACTGTCCTCTGAATAAAGGGAGAGGTCAGGATGAAAACTCCCCCCGGTGCATCGCATCCATCGCATGGCAATCGGATGATGATACATGATTCGCTCGTGACAGAGAAATTAGCAAATTTTGATTATAAGAAATATTGAACCAGGCAAACATTCGGTATACGAACATTGGGTTCCGACTATTTTTATTATTTAGTATCTACTTAAACTTTGTTACTTTTTGACTGCTTTGGTGGCGCAGCTGTGTTGAATGCGACTGCTGTGCTGGAGGTCTTGGATTCGAGTCCTGGGTCGGTTAACAGAAAGTTTTCATGCTTTTCGACCAAGAAACTCTCAATAACATCCCAGTTAAGAATTGTGTTGCACATCGCCGTCCTCCGAAAAGGACGTAAAGCCGTTGCTCCTGCGCCTGTTCTCTCTCGTGTCGTTTCGGACTGAGGTCCCATCGAACTATGAGAAATACAGAATAGACATTGTGGGTGTGTTTGGGCGCACATTTGTGCACTATAATATTTACTCTGCGTAGATGGCCAGTCTCCTTTAACCGAAAATCGGTTTGGAGAACATTATAATTATAATACTATCTTGTATATACAGAACTATAAAATGAAACCACAACATCATGTTAACAGGACACCATTTAATGCATAGTTCAAGACTATCATAAAATGTGAAATACACACATCATTATGATACGATAATAACAACTAATAAACTACAAATAAATAGGTCAGCGGCCTATTGCCATCTGTAATGTGCATAGGCGCGGTTGGCTTCACACTGCCGATGTAAATCTTGTTTTCTTTTAACTACTTTGCCAGAGTTATTTGCAGCATCAAGGAGCTCCCATGCAAATTGTTCTGGAAAATGCACAGTTCTTTCTTTCTCGTATGTAGCTTCTAAAAGCCATTTGATTGCTAGAAAAAGAGATCTCTTCTCAGTAATTGGACCAGGGACCTGCAAAACACAATAAATTATGTTTTTATTTAATTAAACAACTCTTCCTCTTGTCTTAAATCCTGTGTTGCACTTTAAAAAATCTAGGTAATGAACTCAACACTTGCCATAGTGGCTATGGCGAGGCGACCAGTTAACCAACTATGCCACCTGTGAAATATATACTTTCACTGTTTAATTATTATTTTTATTTCAGATTATATTTGATATTAAAAGGTTCACCTGGTATGTTATGCCACCTCTTTTGATAGGGGACAGTTGTAACAATGGTTTTGTATTCTCAATGGCTTTGTATAGAATTTTCTTTGGATCTAGTTCAATTTTAGCCTTTTCTTCTGCTGTTGAAGCTAAATGATAGCGCTCAATTTGTGTTCTTTTTATGTTCTCAAACGCTTTTTCTACCAGAGACCTGGCAAGCTGTTTTTTTCCCATTTCCATCACATGGTTAATGACTTTGCTGAAATTCAGAGAATTTTTATATTAAAGACTGGTGTGTTGACATACTCATGTTTGACATTTAAGTAGAATTAAAATTATTTGGTATGGTGTGTTAAGTCTAAGTCTAGTGTGTGTTTAATACAATTGATTTAGTAGATTGACAGATATAAGTTAGAATTTATTTATAATGTATATGATGCATCATATGAAGTAGAGTTCATTATAATTATTAACTATGAAAACAAGATTAATAAATTTAATTCAGAAAAGAGAGTGTGTGAATTTAAACTATTTGGAGACCAAATAGTGGTCACTATTTAAGTTTAGTACAAACACTAGGTAATCAGAATGGTGAAAGTACTGTGCAAGCAAGATTAATAAGAAGTTACCTTTAACTGATGTAAACAGATTCATTAATATATTAATATGGTATGTAGATGATCACTATATAAAATCATGCTACGTACCGTAAGAGTGAAGCGGTAAATGTAGATATATTTTGGCTACTTTTGCTTTTACTAGTATTAGGGCATATAAGAAAATTATATTTTATATAATCACAATCATTTCAAATTATATACTTACTTTACAAGGGGGTCGTGATATACAGAACTAGTTTCAAATACAGCTGGTGGTCTGATCGGCAGAACTGCAAGCTTTGTGAGTTCTGAACTCTCTATAAGTTTTGCTTGATCTTCTTTCCGAAACACTGGGTTTTGAAAGTAGTCAGGGATTTTGGTGGGTTTTGAGTAGTATCTGCTTTGGACGATACCTGTAAATCTGTATGAGCAATGATCAATTCAATAACATGGCAATTTTGTCTTAGTTTGTAACTAGACAGTTTGTAGTTCCATACATAAGCATTTCATAATCTATATTATGCAAAATTAACAAACTGCTTACCTTGGAAGCATATAGGCAGAGGAATGCCATGATAAACATTTATTTATAACCCTTACATTATTAGCCATAGTAATATTATATTAATTTCTATCCCGATCTCTTAAATCTTAATCAACATAACCTAACTTTACAGTGTTTTTAATTTTTTTATGTCAAATGTGAATTACGTCATTCACTAATCATTTAATCGAATAACTGTCTTTTGGCCATGGAATTAAGTACCTACTTAGTTTACACACAGCAGAAATTATCACTGTTAAAATTTCAAGAATATATAGAAAGACCAAATATATTTACGAAAATAAAATTAAATATCAAGGAAGACGACATTTTAGTTAATATTGTCTTCTGTTTACGCGAATGTTATTCATTGAAATTAAACTACTATAATATATACGGATTCTATCGCGTTGTTTATTTATCACTGTATTACAAAATTTTGAAAATATTACACTACTACTACTATTGATTTTATTTTACTAATTTATAAGCTAAATTTATTAGTAAAATAAAATCATAAAACCATTACATCCTAGCAATTTGACTAGACCTTATTTGGTAGCATGTAAAATGCTAACTGTAGTTAATGGACAAACAATCACGCAATTTGTGTTAGAATGTTTGGAAAACTTTTGGGAAGATTCTTTTGAATCGAAGGTAGGTAACATTCTTGTCCTCTGCACTGATAGCGTTGCATATATGCTGTCTGCAGGACGAAATTTAAAACAATACTTACCTGAAATGAAGCACGTAACATGTTTGGCGCACTCTCTTCATCGCGTAACTGAGCAAATTAGGTTAGAATATCACGATGTTAACATTTTAATAGCAAATGTTAAAAAGGTATTTTTGAAAGCCCCAAGTAGAGTCAAAATTTTAAAAGAAAAATATCCAGATTTGCCGCTACCTCCCCAACCAGTTGTTACAAGATGGGGCACTTGGTTAGAGGCAGCATTTTATTACGCTCAAAACTTTGAAAAAATAAAAGAAGTATTATCTTGTTTAAGCAGCTCTGATGCGGTATCTATTCGAGAGGCAAAAAATATTATAGAAAAAGAAAATTTAAAAGAAGATTTAAATTACATTAAAGACAATTATTTTATAATTCATTTGTCTTTAAAAGAATTGCAAAAGCATAATTTATCGTTGACAGATTCACTTTTAGCATTTGACAACGTCAGAGATGCTATAAATCAGTGCAATTCAGAAAATATAAAAAATAAAATAGAACGTGTTATGGAACGAAACCCAGATTTAGACACACTTAGAGAATATAGTGAGGCCATTGAAAAAAATGAAGCACATAATTTAATACCTTTTTTAAAATTTGCTCCTTTGACATCGTCAGATGTAGAACGGTCTTTTTCCATTTATAAATGGACTTTAGATGTTAAAAGAAATAGGTTGAAAATAGAAAATATAGAGAAACTCATAGTTATATATTTTAATTGTAAAGATCAGGATTACCAGGATGCTGACATTGTAATCGATGAAGATTAAAAATGTGAATAAATGTAAAATGTACATATTTAACAATAAACAATCTTGATTTTTATCTTTTTTCTTTATTCTACCCCTTTTTTTTGGTCCTAAAATCTGACTAAAATCAACCTGTTCCTTCGTATGCCCTTTACGTTTCAGAGTCGTGGTGCATCCTTAGAACAGTCTCACGACCCCAGCAGGCATTGGCCCTCTATGGGGCCCCGTCATTTATTCTACCCTTAATGCAAATTACCATGACCCCTATGAAAATATTTAAATTTAAGTGCAACAATTTATGTCTATCTATAAAAGTTCTAGCCATAAAAGGCTAAAAATAAAAATTAAAGCTTCGATCGGAATTCGATTGTTTTTATTATTCAACAGATAAATAATGAATTAATTTAGTTTTGATACCTTCCTTTAAATTTTGAATTGAGTAGGAATAATATCACTACCAACATTAACAATATTTAATTGAATCCGGAAATACCGGAATTACTTTCCGGGAAAATGGCTTATCCATGTTATTCTTTCTGTGTGCATTTATGATACAAGTACCAAAAATCAATCTACCTACTCCGATCACTGTTTATCATGCACAGACCTGTCTTTTGTTTACATACATATAGGTACAGACCTGTCGATTGTTTACGAAAAAAAACAAAATTTCTTTAATGATAGACTGAAGTCGCTCACTCAAAAAAAGATTACGGACTTCTTTTCGAAATAAAAATTTGTGATTGAATGATGTTATTATTGTATTTAATTGTTATAATAATAATATACAAATAATAAATCACAAATTTTGATCAAACTCTTATTTACTTGAGTCCCCCCTCCCCCTCGTGGTTATTTAAACGCTTGTTATTTTGAACTCTTGGTAATTTGAAATTTATCTCTGGTCCTTTGAATTTCAAATTATCCAGAGTCGACTGTACATAACATTACATAAAGCGCTGATGCCAAACAAATGAAGTCATGGTTCTGGTTCTGGATTCCAGGGGGGATCGGCAAAGTTGACTTTGCTTCCGCCTCCTGCAAAGTTTGCTAACGATTCAAACAACAAGCAAGCTTTCGTTTCTGAGAAACGTGTGGGTACTAGAGTCGTCTGCCGTGTAATGTAGCAGGGCAATAACATAAAAGGCGCAGCTTGCCACATTTAAGCTTGAATAGACGTATGTATTCTCATAGATGTTAAATTATGGTTCAAAATAACAGCATAGTGCTGTTATGCCAAGGCATTTTAGCAGTCTCTTATGTACCTACATATGTATTGACGTATGTTTTACCGCAACGGCCTAATCTATTGAGATGATTTGATGAATAAGGTAAGTACCTTCAATTATTTAATAAGTATCAAATAATTTATTATGGTCCGGATGACAAGGGTAGGTACATTTTATATGAACAAAATAAATATTACATTCGCAAAGTGGAGGCCTCTGACATTTTGTTTTTGCTTTCATATTGCATGGCGGGAATTTAAATTTAAATATACCGAGTGTAATGGACGCGGCGGCGGCGGCGTACCGGAAACTTTAGCAAGACGTCTTACTTTAGGAAGGTACCTACTTATCTCGACGCAAACTCTCTCTACCTATATCTATATGTAGGTAATATCTTAATCTTGCATTTTTATGCTTAATAGAAATCTTAAAATGCATGATTAAGATTTTATATTAATTAACATTTTTACGCTGTACGTAATGGATTGCTACCAATACAACGCACCGCTCGCGCCCGGCGGCGGCGCGCGGCGCGATCGGGGTATGACCTCTGCGCTCTGCGCGCACTAATGGCGGGTCCGCAGCGCCAATTTTTGTTATTGTTTTTGTTTCATTTTATACAAGAGTTCCGACGAAGAAGACGTGGAAGTTGTTACAGCAATAGTAGATTTAGTTCTCCAAAGAAGGAACAGAAGTAGATTCAGGGTGCGACCCTACCTGCAACCTCGTTCGTTCAATATTTATCAAGAACTGAAATATGAGGACAGGTTCGTATTAAAAAAATAATTTATATGTTCTGAAAGTGATTTTCAAGAGCTGTTATCGTTAATTTTCTCAGATACAGAGAAAACAACGTGGAGGAACGATGTGATTCTTCCTGACATGAGATTAGGTGTGACTTTACGCTTTTTAGCGACCGGAGACAGTTACACCAGCATGATGTATCACTTAAGAATCTCTAAACAACAACTAACAGTTCTGATTCCAGAAGTCTGCTTAGCTCTCTACAATAGGCTGAAAAATGTGCATCTAAAGGTAAGTATTTTTTTCTTAATTAACAAATTATAATTATACTCGTGAATAGGTAGGTATTAATTATTATTTCTTTTTATGAAATAAATCTTTATTCTTATAATTGAACAATATTTATACATCTGTAATACAATTACTTATTAAATAATTATTATAATTTGTGTCTTTTTTTTATTTTTTTATGGTGTAGGTGGCAAACGAGCAGACGGATGATGAACCTGATGATAAACGATTACCGCCGCCCATGGACACCTGCAACACTAGAGGAGTTACAAATGCATTGCCCGCCTTTTAAAAAGGAGTACGCTCTTTTCTTGAAGGTTTGCAGGTCGTATTGGTCCGGAAATACCGCAGGCGACAGTTCATTCCATAGTTTAGTTGTGCGAGGCAGAAAATTTCTGGAAAAGCGCACAGTTGTGGACTGCCAACCATCTAAATGATGGGAATGGAAATTCTGTCGCGTAGGAAGATGGCGAAAAGAGGCGGCAGGAATCAGTCCGAACAATTCCTCGGAGCACTCCCCATAGTAAAAGCGATAGAAGATGCATAGCGAGGCCACATCTCTACGCAGCGCCAAGGGATCTAGCCGATTTGAAACAACCAGGCAGTCGACGATTCGAGTCGCTCTCCGTTGAATGCGGTCTAGAGGGTGAAGCTGGTACTGGGGTGCCCCTGCCCAAAGATGAGAACAGTATTCCATATGAGGCCGAACCTGCGCCTTGTAAAGTAGTAGGCGGTGGCTCGGCGTGAAATACTCTCTCGATCTGTTGAGCACGCCAAGCTTTTTCGAAGCTAATTTAGCCTTACCCTTTAAATAGCCGTGAAACTGGACTTCACTCGATATGTCAACACCAAGTATTCCAATATTGGCTGAGGCAGTTATGGGGATGTGCTCAAAACGAGGAGATACGACCAACGGAAGTTTTTTAGCGGTGAACGCGCAGACTTGTCTTTGTGGGATTAAATTGGACCAAATTAAGTCTGCCCCAATCTGAGACTTTCTTTAAAGAGGTCTTAATTTCAGACACAAGTTTGTTTCGGCTCTCAATGACGTTTTCCCGAGAGATGTTAGCGCGGCCGGTATAGAGAGCATCGCTCATGCTGTCGTCCTCATAACAATGAATGTTGCTTATTTGCAACATGTCATTGATATGGAGGAGGAACAGAGTAGGCGATAGGACACAGCCTTGCGGGACACCAGCATTTGCAGGCATGGAGTTAGAGCATTCACCGTCGACTGCGACCTTAATGCTTCTGTCTGCTAAAAAGCTAGTGACCCATTCGCATAATCTCTCGGGAAGCCCATAGGAAGGGAGCTTCGAAAGAAGCGCTTTGTGCCAGACACGATCAAAGGCCTTCGCTATGTCCAAACTTACCGCCAAGGCTTCCCCCTTTGTCTCGATCGCCTGTGCCCAACGATGTGTTAGGTATGCTAGAAGATCAGCAGCCGACCGACCCTTACGGAAACCGTAGACTACTGCTGGAGCATTCAATAGGACTGGATGGACTGGAGGAATAGGATACATCATTTAATAATGTATTTAAATTATTAATCTCCGAACTATCGCTCATACTAGAGGCAGATCTACTCGTATACTCAATGTTTTCTATTTCATATTTACAAAGCAGACTTTGAATGTCTAGTTTTAGCTTGCTTTGTAAAATTAGTTGAAATTTGCGCATTTGAGCAGTATGTAAATTACCACATATGCATACCACATGCACATGTGGTAATTTCATCTTCTAATTCCAGCGTTTTACTTTTTCTTTCTTTAATTGCTTTCAAAGTAAGCAAAGCCTCTTCATATAAACCAGAATTTCGCTTTCTTTTTAGTGCGTCCGATCCCTTAACTCTCAGTGGCGATGGTGTCGAAGTAATTGGTGGTGATGTCGGCGTAGATGGTGGTGGTGTCGGCGTTGATGGTGGTGAGGTCGGCATAAGTGGCGGTGATGGTATCGGCACAGCTGTCGGTGGTGGTGGTGGTAATATCTAAAATAAATGCATAATGTTTTTCTATTATTTACAGACACCTTCAACTGCTGCAGAATGGAGAAAAATATCAAGAGGATTTGACATTAAGTACATTTCCCTCATGCATTAGGTGCACTAGACGGAAAACACGTAGTTATGGAAGCCCCAGCAAATACAGGAAGTCTGTATTTTAACTACAAAAAAACATTCAGTGTTGTACTTCTGGGCATGACAGTGTATGATTACAATTTTATCTATATAGATGTTGGCTGCCAAGGCAGAATCTCTGAAGGAGGGGTTTTTCGGAATTCTACATTGTTCAGAAGTTTAAATAAAAATACTTTGAATTTACCTGAAGAGGAGCCTTTACCTTGCGGAGACGTGAATTTACCATATATTATAGTAGGCAATGATGCTTTTCCATTATCGCACAACTTAATGAAACCCTATAGTGGAGAACATCAACAAGGTTCATCGCAAAGAGTATTTAACTATAGATTATGCCGTGCACGACAAATAATAGAAAACGTATTTGGCATTTTAACTTCGGTGTTTCGAGTTTTTAGGAAACCCTTAACAGTAGAAGTGGGTACAGTCATACCGGTAATTTTAGCTTGCGTTGTTTTACACAACTATCTAAGGCGAAATAAAACAAGCAGAAGTATATATACGCCACCGGGTACTTTTGATATAGAAGAAAACGGAGAATTGGTTGAGGGTCAATGGAGGAACGAACCAGCAGCAGAAGGTTTACAACCACTTCCAAAAATACCTAGAAGATCACCTATAGATAGTCGGCAGATTCGTGATGGTTTTGCTTCGTATTTTGTCAGCAACAGTTCCATGGCAAAATTTTGTTTAAGTAGTATGAGAATGTATTTTTAATACAGTAATTTTTAGGTACCTATTAAAATTATTTAAATGTTCAGTTTATATTTTTATTGCAATAAAATACACAAATGACCTGTATTTCAACATACTTATTACATTCTTAAACTCAAACTACGTTTCACATGTAGATAGATAAGGAAATTAACCAAGATGAAACAAATACTTTATGGGGAGGTAAATCTCGTTTTTGATTATAAATAAAATAAGTACAAAATTACAATCTTTCATATTACGGTAATGACGGATAAATGGACAGCAGAGGCTTAGTAATAAGGTCCCGTTAGCACCCTTTGTCTACGGAACCCTAAAAGTAAGTAGCGAATAGATTTATTTTTATTTATTTATCTATTAATTTTGTACAACCTCTTAAAATATTTAGATTATTCATTATCGGGTCTAGTATCGAGTATAGCCTTCGGGGCTCTATGAGGCGCCAATAGAAAGAAAAATACAAAATAAATTAAAATCTTGTATTTTTGAACTTTGACCCCCTCCACCTCCTTATAAATTTATAGGACATAAAATGTTTCTATACGTGGTCTAAATCGAATAAAACCATAAAAAAGGGGCTTATCAGTAGTCGACTTTTTCGACCAAATCTGATCAAAATGTTTGTCTTTTTTCCCATAGAGCCCCGAAGGCTACCAATCGAACCTTATTTGATGTATTTCAAGAAGATCTTCAACTTACCGCATAATTTGATATCGATTCTTGAGGAATGTTGCAAGACAACAGACTATACATTTTCTGGTAGGTACGCAAACCATTTGGAATTATAAATGTCGGCTGCTCCGCTACCCGTTCTTAGCCCAGTCACTTTCTTTTTCTCTCTATTATATTGCCCCTTAAGGCTTATCCATTTTGAATTTATTTCGTCTTTTGTTTTTCCGAGAATCTTTGCTATTTCCGACAGGGCATCTTGTTTTCTTCCAACGTAACATCCCAAAGCACCGGTCTTTCTCTAATCAATTCTATAAAAAACAAAGTATTTTCTTTACTCCACTTGTTATTTGTTTTTACTTTATTGTTACACAATTCAACACACAATCTTCGAATGAGTCGTCTTCCTCTAGACGTCTTCCTCCAGTGAGCGCGAACACAAAATGCGTCACTTCCCCTCTCCCCAGGCGAACGCGGAGGATGTTATCCATTTGTCTCGGCAGACATATTATTGTGTTTTTGCTAACAAAACTATTAGGCTACGCCCCTATTCGGTTAGCAAACAATGTTAGCCTGTTTGCAAACACGAAAACATGGCGCAACGGACCCGGCATAATAGGTGATGTTCTAAATCACGATGATTTAATTACATACATTGCTGTATTTTAGTGTGCGTTTAGGGCGCGTATGAAGCATAATATTATAACAATAGGTACTTTAGACAAAAAAACAGTCAAATAAATATACAACAGGTATATGTAAATAGTATAATAAAACAATACTTTAAATTTCAAAATATGAATGTAAAATAAATATATAAGTATTACAATTAAAGATGTACATCTCGTTTGTGCTTTTTAGGCGGTTTAGGATTTGTCTCTGCCTGCTTTTGATCAGAATTATGTATTCTACTTTGTGTTTTAATCCTGCTCCTTTCGCCGATATTTATCTCACTGTCTACATTTTTCACTTTGGAAGAACCAGATTTGCCATTAAGTACTTGTACATTATTTTCGCCTACAATTGTTGAATGTTTTATTTGATTTGCTTTTGTAATATTTTTTGTCGTTGATTGTGGTAGACCATCGCCAATTTGCTTCTGGGTATATGGCTTAGTTTTATCAAAATCAACATGAGCCACGTTAGTTGCTTGGGATGGTTTGGCTTCCACATCATCGTCATCATCTCCATCAGGACCCAATTTAACACAACTGAAATTAAAAGACTATAATGTTGCATATTATTAGGTTGAATGTAAATACTACAGTTACATAGAGATTTAGTAAGTATAACAATTAGGGGCCGACACAAAAGATCCCACTGGGTAGAAGTGTCGCCGGTCTACAATGACTGGCCCCCGGATCAAGATAAGATAAGATAAGTATAACAATTTACAATAAAAATCCAAAACATAAGAATTTAGGTGGTTATTTTTATAGCGGTGCCCAAAATCTAGGTAAAAATGTAAATATCCACGAACACAGTATAGGTACCTTGCTGACGTATGTTAAGTTTTCAGTACCTAGTTACGTAGAGTAATTTTACATTTGAGAGCAGCGATAGCTCAGTGGGGAGACCAACAGACTGCAATGCAGAGTGTCTCGGGTTCGAACCCACGTTGCGCACCTCTGACTTTCGGAAGTTATACGACTTTTCGAAATTATGTGCGTATTGATTGACAATTATCCTGTTCCGTGCCTCGGAGAACACGTTAAGCCTTCGGTCCCGGCTTCCATGAACATCTATGGCAGGCGTTATTGGGGAAGTCGACACAAAAGATCCCACTGGGTCGAAGTGTCGCCGGTCTGTACTGACTGGCCCCTCACACAAAATAAGATACGTAGAGTAATGACATGAAAATCGGCAAATAGCATTATTGTATGAACTCTATTATTATTATTATGTTTCTCTTATCACAGGTACTTTCTAACATATTATATTAGAAAATACCTGGCCCTTTGGGAGGCTTACACGGAGACATGGGTCCAACGTGAAGAGGCCCTTCGAGAGTTTTAATCAAAGGTGTTATGGAACACCTACAGCGGCACTAGCCGCAGCAGGCGTAGGACTATTGTTACGTATGGATTCTAGTATATGGGCTATAGGCATGGGTGTTTGGTGGACCGGTATATTGCTAACTATGGATGAAAAACGGCGTCTGCCCTGAATACTCTAATAGCATCAATGCAATGGGCAGACGGTGACTCGCCAACTCACTAGATGGGCCCCCTGATAAGCCACTATAGGCATACAAGCCAGCAGCAGAGGGCAACACCGGTGCAAGTGGCTAGGGGTGTCGAGCGGTGCGGCGCCGGTTTCACCATCACGGGTCTCGTGACAACGGAGACCCGGAGCGGGTTTCCCCATAGTTATGCCCTTGAAAATGACACTTCCACCCCCAAGCATATAGCTCTAGCGGCCCCCCTATGGCCGGCCGACCAAGGCAAGCCAGAGTTGAGAGTCCTACGGGCGCTCTTGAAGTTCCACCCCGGCCAACCAGTAACGGCAAGCCGGGGACGAGGTCCTAACCAACTCTCTGAGGCATTCAGGACCGCAGTGTCGCCACTCACATTCAGCCCGCCACAAGCTGCCCTGCGGTTTGTGCGCTTTAATTTAACCTGGTGATACATTTTTTGTTTATATCACAAGGCGAAGGTGATAGTTTTAAAGCTAGTATACTGTGCCCTCCGATATCGCGTTAGTCTCATGATGAGATAACGACTGTCCCAGAGGGGTTTATTATTATTATTATTATAGCCCCTAAAAAGCGATGCAATCTTGACTTGCAACCTGGGGCGACAACTGTGGTCTAGATTGGCGATCATCGTTTACAAATTCGAATATTTAAAGAAATTTAAATATTCGATTATGTTTCGAATTATAATGAGTGACAATGAATTGTAAAGCTTTCAGATGCACTTTAATATAATCTTCGAGTATTCGAATTAATTTCGCCTTTCGTCTAGGATGGGCACAACCTCTTGGCGTTTTCTGTTTATAAATCTGCTTGTAGTATGCATGGATAGCCAAATTAGAAACTAAGTTTAATCTGTGATGTTGTTTTGGTCCTTATATGAGAGCATGGATATCCAGAGAGTATTGAATTGACTTCAATATAGATTCCGCCTTTGGTAAACTTATCAATGCTATAAATGACCAACCTTTCATCCAGTTCTCCTCTGATGTAAGGCAGTGCTCCATAGAGATCCAAGACTACTATTCTAAATGTAACTTCTTGACCTTCTTGAACATTAGTTCCAACCCACATATTGCCAGGTGCTTCGGTTGGCCTTGGTATAACCACATTGAAAACTCTAAAATATTTGAAAATACAAACATAAAATATTAATAAAAGCATACATATTAGAAGTTGTATCATATACCTCTGTAGGTATAACAGACTTTTGAAGTATGAACTAGGGGATTTGCACCGGAGCAGTGAGTACTGGAGAATCACAGGTGATTCAAGCAAGATGATATGTACTCCTTAGATATGGAGTTATTTATAAATTATTAAACTAATTGTATGTCACATCTCTTACACCATTTATTGCAATAAAAGATCATTTATTTCAATAGACAAATTTATAGTACAATTTAATTATGTGTTGCATTTTTATTAATCTGTCAATCATTGGAATGCCATACATATTATTGAAAACCTATTGTGTCTGATCATTGGTATGCTGCTGTGACTTATCAAGTTAACCTATTCAGTCACAGGGCACACCGGTGGCATTCTACATAAGTACCTACTAACTTAGGATACCAAACATAAAAATATATTGTCTGGTAGTCGGTGTGCCGTGTGAATCAATAGGTTAGAGAAAACAAAAATTAAAACTGCAATTTTACAATGTCCTATAAATTCAAAAAAAACAATATTTAAAAGGGCTTATAAAAGCTCACCTGTGTACAAGGATTCCTAAGTGTGTGGTACTTTTTTTATTGACAATGCCAGTTAATGTGGCACCAACAAAGGGGCGAAATATAAAATAATCAGCTTGAACTTGGAAGTGGATGTCAGCATTGTCATTTCTGATGGTGCCTACATTCTGCAGAATTCTTAGGTTCTTGTAACTTAAAAGTATTCCATTAAACCTGTAACAATTTGCCAATAATGTAATAATAAAATAACTACTTCACTGCTAAGGATAACAGTTGTCTTTAATATTATAAACATGGTATAACTAAATCCAAAAGGGTATGGTAATAACTTGAGAACAGAGGATTTTATCAATAGATAAAAAGGCGGTTGGTGTGTAGCCTTAGGAGCGCTAAGGAAAAAGTCTCAGAAAATTCTTATTTGCTGGGTGAGGTTAGTGATACAAAAAGGCAATACTACTAAGTGTAGAAATGACCTACGTTTTAATTATAGAACTCCATTCACCACACTCTTACATCAGAGAGAATCTATGAAACAAAATTGCCAAAGAAACAGCATACTAACATATCTTCCTCTTAGTTATGTTATTTATAATATCAATCGCTACTCACTCCTTATCAAATTTGCCAATTTTGTAATCCAACAAATTCTTTATAGATTCTTTTAGGTTCCCAAGACACCAGGGTTGTAATGCCAAGTTTTGAGTCACTTTTTTTTCCACAATACATGAATTCTGATCACATGCTAATTTTTTTAATTCTTTTACGTCGAATTTTATAATTGTTGACATATTTACCACCGCATGAGAATTTTTTAATCAATGATACAATCTCAAAAACGTAAATAAATTTTATTACCTAGTTTATTTTAGGGACAATGTTTTGACATTACAACTGGCACAGTGTTGTCAACTGTCAATTAAAATAAATCGGACCATAGAGTATCTACTAACTTACACTCTATCTCTAAGATTTTTATTACAAAAGATTTCAACCACGCGGCTTTGCGCGAGCGCATGTGTAGCGCCTCGAAGTCTGGGGGCAACAGAAATGAGCTGCAAAGTCCCATCGGCTGTCGAGCAAGATACCTAAATACTTTACGGTTGGCTCGACTACGATGCGGACCCCTCTTACTATGATATGGGCCCCTGGAGCTGGCCGGATCCGTGGACCGTGAAAACAAATGGCTTCGGACTTAGACAGGGCTCAACCGCCGGATACAACCAACAACTTGTGCGAACCCAGCGGTCGCAATATGCCACCCAGTGCGACTTACCTCTCGCTGTGACAAATCTGTCGTCGGTGTAACAAATGACGCCGACGCCACGGAGGTGCGCACCTCGCAGCACCCAGTCATAGCCGATGTTCCACAGCAGCGGACCCAAAACCGATCCCTGTGGAACACCGCACGACATCTCGCCGACTCCAACCGTTGTGACCCATGTAAACTACTACCTTCTCAGATAAATATGCCCAGACAATGCGGCGGAGGAAGGTCGGCACTTGATGGAAAATGGGTGCCTCCTTAATACAACTCCAGGGCAAGGGTTTAAAGGCATTCGCGATATCCAAAGACACCGCGAAGACGACCTCGCCCCGGGACACCGCATCCTCCGCCAGGCTCTTTACACGCAGAACTGCGCCAATAGTAGAGCACCCGCGGCGGAAACCATACTGATTGTCCGCCAAATCCGGACCCAATGAAGAAAGACGCTGGACGAGGCGCTCCGCGATGATAACATATTTATTCGAACAATTTTGTACAGGAAACCCTTTTCTTTTTTTTTGACATAGTGGAATGCTTGGACGCATTCCTCTTCGCGGGGCAACGACGGAGAGGTTATGTCGGACTCACCGGGGAAAGATGGTGATGGTGGTTGTTGAGGACACGGCGCTGCACACTTTGGCGGATTGCCCCGCCTAGGCATCGCAGCGCCGTGAATTGATCGCGGCAATCGGATTGGTTGCCCTCTCACTCCCGGCCGTAGTTCAGTCTATGGTCCGGAGTGAGAGGTTGTGGAACGCCGTCGCCTCCTTCTGTGAGGAAGTGATTTCCATCAAGGAGGCGGTGGAGTAGCAGAGGGAGCGCTTAAACCCTCTCTCCAACCGCAGAGCCGGGCGCCGGAGGGCACGAGATGACCTCCAGCCACCCTGAGGTTTTACCCCAGGTAGTGGCCTCCGGCGTTGGCCGAGGAGTGCTGTGCCCTGGTCGCCGTGATTGGCCCCGACCTCTCGTTGCTGACCGTCGTATCCATGATGGTCGGCGACGACAGGTGCTGGAGTGCAATGAGGTCTTCTGCGAGGCTGTCATCTCGCAGAAGGAGGCGGCGTAGCGAGGGCGTGAGGAAGATCCTTACGCCCCGGACATCCGCCGCCGGAGTAGGGGGCGCAGGAGACGCGCTTATGTTATGCTTATGCCCATTGGGTGAGAGAGGGAACACCACAGGTTTTTTAGTGGGTATACCAGCACTCGGCTGGTGAGTCCCACACACCCCGCTGGTGCCGTCCTCTAGCCGGCGGGTAGTGCATTAAGCATTTTTCCTGGGTATAAAAAAAAAAACAAAAAGGATGCGTGACGTAGGAGTAGTCCACATGATAGTAAGCGGTAACCGTCACGTCACTCATGGACATAGCTGTCTAATTTATGAATATTATACTTCACAAACCCATTTCACCTGCTCTATTAGTACCACGGATGAGAATGTAAGACTATTAATGTCTACCATTTCAAATAATACACAAATTTCAACGGCAATACTTTTTTAATCGGCTGTTCAGATTATCATATGGCTGTATAATTTATTAACTAGTTTTGTTTAGTACTGACACAGATAATATAATACTATACTAGGTACTGAGACCTGCGTGACCCATTACCGGGATTTAGAAAATAGTCTCATGGTCTGCGTGCTCGATTGAAGTTAAATACGTTCTGCGATTTACGCACCATTGAGAAACAAACATCTAAACATATTTCACATTTTACAAAAACAGTTACAGAAAAGTGAACATATTGTAATGCTTTGCGTTCAAGGAGCTCTGGTATAAATTACTCTGTGGCTCATACATTTTTGTCTCTGTCCGGTGTCCACAGATATCTATGAAATATGAAATAGAAGTTAAAACCCTGCTGTCAAACGTATGCCCTCATATTGTATGTTGTCGATAAGTACGATGCTTACATTCGATATTATATTTACTTGGCATATTATGAAAACGTGACCAATTTAGTAATTTAAAACTTCAAATGGAGAATTTGGAAGCTGTAATTTGCACCAAAGAATAGTGACAGCAATATAAAACCTAATTTCGTTTAATGATAAAAATGTCGAAGAATGGCGAAGTGTCATCAAACCAAGGTAATCGCAGGCAAATACAAACGTTGTAATGTATTCAAACGTTGTAAAAATGTTAAATATAACTCCAAATTCCTCAGGTCCGAGTAGACCAACTATGCCGAAACCAGACTTGAATTTATTTGTGTTGGAGAAGCGTAAGGGTTTGAACCTACATATAGCAGGAGGGCCATCGAGTGAAGGTGCAGCTTTTATGCCGTTTACGCCAAACCCAGCCCCGGTACAGAGACCTCGAGTCCCGTCAAGAACTATAAGAGATGTGTTGCCTGAAAACACAAGGTAAGTACTTGATATTTCGTAAACCTGCTTCTACACTCGATTTACAGGTATGATATTTTGAATAAGAACTAATTCATGTATCTAATAATTGTTTATGCCAATATTCCAGAGACAGATGTAGAATATATCCTTCTATGCAGTCATCAGGCAAGTTACAGTTGTCTGCTACAGAAGTATATGATTTCACAGCAGATGATTTACAAGATCTTGGAGAAATAGGTAGAGGAGCATTTGGAGCTGTAAATAAAATGGTTCACAGAAAGTAAGGGAACTTTATAATTGAAGGTTATACATAATCAGTTAATTTATTTATCACATTGGCATTGTTGTAGTTCTAGTGCCACAGGGTTACAGTTTTTATCAGTATAGATCATAGTTATCTAAGATATATTATTCTTCATAATTATTGCATTTCATTTATGTGTACAGCAACAAATATTTATTGCAGAACAAATCGAGTAATGGCAGTAAAGCGGATTCGCTCCACAGTTGATGAGAAAGAGCAAAAACAATTGTTGATGGACCTGGAGGTCGTCATGAAAAGCAATGATTGTGTTTACATTGTGCAGTTCTATGGGGCACTTTTTAAAGAGGTATGTTTTAGGTTCATAGTTTCATAAAGACCTTGCCTCTACTACTCTTTAATATGTGCTTCTTTTTGCCCCAATGGGCCAATAATCGCCTAAAAGTTTTATGACCAGCAACTTGTACTGTCTGGCTCTCTTTTTGGTGTAATGCTGGTTATTCTATATTATTGTGTAATGCACTAGTCAAAATATTAGCTCAAACCACTGCTTACATTTAATAAATAATAACATGTATTAAATAAGTTGAAGGTTTTCATATGAAATTTCTACTTAGTAAAACTCTTCTTTAAATCTAACATACTTTTCTTACAATTTTAACAGTTTCTGTCCAGCATTCAATCTATACTAATATTATAAAGCTGAAGAATTTGTTTGTTTGGTTGAACACGCTAATCTCAGAAATTACTGAACCGAATTGAAAATTATTTTCGTGTTGGATAGCTTATTTATCGAGGAAGGCTATAGGCTATATAACGTCACGCTACGAACCACGGGGGCGGCGCAGTAATCATAACCGAGGGTGAAACCGTGGGCACATCTAGTGTTTCTTATATAAATTTAGACTTCGCAATTTGAACTGAGGCCAAGTATATAATCAATAATAATTAAACACATTCCAGGGTGACTGCTGGATCTGTATGGAGTTAATGGACACATCTTTAGACAAATTTTATAAGTTTATATGTGAAAGGATGCAAACTCGAATACCTGAAACCATTATAGCTAAAATAACACTTGCAACAGTCAAAGCTTTAAATTACTTAAAAGAAAAACTAAAAATAATACATAGGTGAGTAAGTAATATATACACTGATGGACTTATAAACTGCATCAATGTTCAAGACGCCTTTGAATTAAACATTTTAATGAAGTATTCAAACTTTTTATACAAATTTAAATTGAAACCTATAGTTTGGTTCGTTAACTTCATAACAGCATAGTATCATATCCTTAAGTGTATGTTTGTATACTGGAAAGGACCATGTATATGACCACGATAAATGTAACAAAAATTGGTTTAGGTTGGTTTATTGAAAAATTGGTTTTTACAATTTAAAAAAATGTTGAAGCACAGATTTTTCTTTTAATAAGGTGCATTGCCTCCACTTGCTCTTATTACAGATTCTAATCGATTCCGCATAGATCTGATTAGGGTTATTAAACGGTCTTGCGGAATATTGTTCCATTCTTGTGAAATTGCTGTTCTTAGTGCTGCCACTGTTGTGGGCACAGGATTTCTAGCATATATTTCTCTATCTAGCAGCTATTTTTAAACTTCCAAACATGCTCAATGGGATTAAGATCCGGGCTGCGTGCTGGCCAATTCATGGTACGTATCCCAACTTCTTCGCAATATTGTCGAACTTGTGCAGCGACGTGGAGTCGGGCATTATCTTGCATTAGAGTAACATTTTTGCCCATTAATCCTATGTAATATAACACGTAAGCTTCTAAAACCTCTGTTATATAGCGTTGTGCCGTCAAACCTCCTCTTCTACCGTTTTGTCGAACCATGTCGATGAAAACAAGTTCCGTTCGCCTGATCGTCGAAATGCTACCCCAGACCATACACGAACCGCCTCCAAAAGGAACACGCTCCTCAATGCAACTTTGAGCATATCTCTCCCTTCGTCGACGATAGACTGCTTCGCGACTGCTTAGACATGTCCTACACTCATCGGTGAACAATATGGAGGCCCATTGTTCATCAGTCCAATTAATATGTTCACGCGCAAATCATAAACGAGCTTGTCTGTGAGCTGCAGACAGCTTTGGACCATTTGCTGGTCTAAAATGGATCATTGCCGCTTCCTTAAGCCTCCTTCTTATTGTTCGTGCACTCACGTTTACTCCACGCACTTCGTTCAGCTCTGTTTTGATGTTTACTGACGTGAGGAAACAATTTCGTAGGGAAGTTGAAACAATAAATCGGTCGTCACGACGGGTGGTTGCTCGAGTTCTGCCGGTACTGGGTCTCCTTTTTTAAGAACCTGTCTCTACAAAGCTTCGGTATACTCTAGAAACCGTAGACTGGTTTAAATTTAAATTTCTAGCAATCGTTCGTTGTTCCAAGCCTTCCCGCACCAATGCCACAATTTGAGCGGCTTGTTCGGACGAAGTATGCATATTTATGGTTACGAAACTTTTGTTGAATTTAAAAGACTAATAATCAATACTATTGGTAACAATAATTTAAATCGTAAAGGAAAAAAAATAACAAAAATAATTAATTTCAAACTTACTATAATAAATAACACACGAGTTTGAGACTATGCATACATTTTATTTTCCTGGCTATAATTTTATCTTTTACTGCAGTTCTATTTGTTGTCGTTTTTTTTATGATTAATGGACAGTTTCGAAATTTTCATCGATTTATATTTTATATCTATAAAGTTTGCACTAATCAAAAATATGAATTCGTAAGTAATTCTGAACTTTGATGCAGTTTATGAGTCAGTCAGTGTACATACATTATGTTAAAACTATTTTTAATAATCCCATTCTATAATTGCCAAGATTGCCTATATTATGATATGTAATTGAATTTTAACAAACATTCGTGTACTAGCTTTTGCCTACATGAACATATATAATAATAATAATATAATAATAATAATTTATTCAATAATAATATGGGGGTAAGACTCATATATATGTCAGGACATGGCTTATACAGGGTATCCCAGAATATGTGAATCAAATTGTAACGAGAGATTCTTTAGATAAGGACCTATCAAATGTGCTAAATAAAAAAATAAAAAGTATTGAAATGTCAATACTTTTTATTTTTTGTGTGAAAATAAAAAAACGGTTTAAAAAGAAGTACGAATCGCGCCAAGGTACTGCTGAGATTTCAAAACTACGTCAGTTTTAAAAACAAAATCGTTTGTAGTTTGACGAATCAATCCGTCACAAATAATAATAGTGGAAAAATTAAAATTAGCCATAAACGAAGCACCTGTAGTTGAAAGTCTGACAAAAGCCGTACTTTTTTTAAAACTTTGAATTTTTATATTTTTACGCAAAGGTCATAATTTTTTTATCTTTTTTATTTAGAACCTTTGAAAGGTCCTTGCCTAAGGAATCTCCCGTTACAATTTGATTCACGTATTCTGGGACACCTGTAATATATCTGTGTCAAGTCTCATTTGTAGCTATTCAACTAGCTCAGAAATATTTGTCCATCTAGAATGCATTCATTAAATCATGATTTTACAAACATTTTAATGATGGATGCAAAGAACACATAGACTCAGAATATTAATTTGTGAATCATACACATTTTGTTCTGTGTGGGGATTGAACCTACACTCGGCGCAGAGGCAGCGACGAGGCGATCACTTAAACCACTACGTGATCCTAGCAGTCAGTACTTGTATAGTATGCCGAAATAACCAGAGCCGATGGAATCATCGACATAACCACTTTAGTTCATTTTCACTTGATTTGGAATTTATCACATAACGCACATTTAATGTAGTATTGAAAAGAACTTTAGTTGGAATATTGAAGTAAGTATTTCCTTAATACTATTAATCTAATATAAAATCGTTCATTACACAGAGATGTAAAACCATCAAACATACTATTGGATAGAAGAGGCAATATAAAATTATGTGATTTTGGTATATCTGGCAAACTAGTGGACTCAATAGCTCGCACACGCGATGCCGGGTGCAGACCATACATGGCAGTAAGTGATTCTTAAACATTATTTTTATTATATAAAATAATACTTATTCTTTATAAGCATTTATCTAGGTATAAAAGAATTAGGTATGATCTGTCATTTTATTATACACTAAAATTGAACAATACTGAAAGAGGATAGAAAGTAGAGATGAAACGGATATCCGGTAACTATCCGGTATCCGGCCTATCCGGCGGCCTAAATACTATCCGGCTGAATACCGGATAACTAGCGGGTATGCGGCCAAATAAAGGAATAAAATATTTTTTAGTAACTAGTCGCATTATTTAGTTAGTATTACTTAAGAAATACAATCAGTGATCAAAACATAATTCTAAAACTTTGAAAATGAATTAGTACTCATACTGCACTAAGGGCGAATTATGGTGAATGAATACTAATTTCTTTGCATTAAGTAATATCTTCGTAAATAAGGCCTCAGAAAGCTTCAGAAAAAGTCTTTCGCTGTACACACTGCTGCAGGTTCTGAAAGATACATTTTGACAAACTTTGTTAAATTTGGGTATTATTAAGCATTAGCTGCCCACCAAGAATAAGTCACAATTGTGATCAATGAACTGACTTAATATAAAAGTCAAGCTCACATGCTATCGCGTTTCTTTCTTCACATTGAACCTGGCTAGTAGTGTTTTCATTTGCTACCTCATCAAAGCAATCCCAAAACGTGTCATGAGCTTTGCGAGATACAGCTGACTCTGTCTCTTCTCCTTTCCCTTTTTTAGCCGGTGTTGAAGATGAACTGCTACTGGAGGGCTCTTGACAAGACATTTTTAAATATTCCAATAGAATCTCCTGGCGCGCTCTTTCAGCATCAAGCAACCCCAAGTAGTTTGTTTTGAATCTCGGGTCTAGGTATTATCGGTGTATTCGCGCGTCGCCTACGCAAGCGTGCTTCGTGCGATGCACCAAACGGCAACATTCCGCTGGACATTCGGCGGCCGAATATCCGGCTATCCGGCTACAAGGTTGGCCGAATATCCGGTATCCGGCTAAAGTGCTGCCCGTTTTATCTCTAATAGAAAGCTAGAGGCTTTCTATTAGAGATGAAATTATCTGTTTCCTATTTTAAATTATCACAGCATATAATTAGGTTCTCTACAATTAAATTGTTTTGTGTAATTAAGACACTACTAGGTACACAATAAATCTTGCTAGCATTTAAATTTAAATTGATTGGCTATGATATCTAGTCTAACTAGCATGCTGATTCGCGACCTACCAAATGATACAGTATAATATCTTAGACCAGTTCCAATGTTTCTCCTTCTTAAAAAACTACACTACCAAGATTTTTAAAACTAACGATTTCAATATGAGCCCGTGGTAAGCACCACGTTAAACGTCATGTTGGCTGTTGATAGTTCTAATTTATCTGACTTAGTTATATTTTCTAAACTCGTCGAGTAATTTATCTACTCATTAATAATAGTTACAATATAAAATCAAATCTTGTATCTATGCTAATATTGTAAAGAGATTGTTTTTTTTTTGTAAGGATTTAACTCAAAAATTACTCAACCGATTTTAAAAACTCTTTCACCATCAGAAAGCTATATTATCACCGAGTAACATATGCTATATTTTAGTTTAAAATAGTACTGTTGTACCTATCCTAACCTTACCAACTTTTGCGCGAGCGAAACCATGATTAGAAGCTAGTATTAGTTATTTGGAGGGCATGGAAAGCCTAGCCAAATGGAAATCCGTAGTCTCTGCCTACCCCTCTGGGTAATAGGCGTGAATCTATCTATGTATGTATGTATGGAAAGCCTATATGATAATCGGTTTTTAAACATGACGTCCAATTCGATTAACACGTTCAATGCCGCCGACACGCCTAGCGTGTTCTTGCTAATTTCTATAACTACGCCTCGAACACGCCAGGCGTGTTCTAAATGTTTTAGAGATATTACGAATATTTGCCTAAATTGCCTTTTGAAATTCTCAGTACATTATCCTCTAGCAATAACCTAAGTATAAGTGAGGTGGCCCCCGGAAAAACCCTTTAAATTTTTGCATTAAAAAAAAAGTGATTATGTAATGCCGAGAACACGCCAAGCGTGTCCACCTTATCAATTTATCAGAAGTTGTCAACAGTTTCTTTCGTTTTACTACTTCCGCTATATTAGGTGTATTCCCACAAATGTAAACACGCGTAAAGTGTATGGTATATGATATCACTGTCGTAAATAGGGAGATCTTGTGTTCCCAGTTAGTGCGACTAAAATCATTAAAAGAGATGTAACATTGCCGCACAACTCGTTATCGTTATAGAGATGCCGCTCGGTCGCAAAGTATTGTGCATAACTAAGTTATTCCTTAATAAACTGTTATTGACTTACAACAAAAAACCAAAATAAAACCAAAGACAATAAAAATGAAAATCATAATACATTTAATGTAATGATTGCGAATTCGTTCATATTACACGCAAATAAATCTATCCTTTCGTGAACTTCATTAATAACACGATTTGTTTCATTATGTATAAAAAAAATTAAAAATATAGCAAATAACTTTATTAATTATACTACATTCTACTAATTACTAGAAATACCTATATAAGACATAATAATACTAATACTAACATATTTTGGATTATGTAGGTACATAGGTAGATTATTGTTTTACGACACCCGCAGGGTATGTAGGTATCTACTCATATTTATTTAATTCTTAAATCACTGTGTATGTATTAAAACATTAAATATATAAAATTAGTGCCTACATTAGTAAACAATTTGGTATTTGTAGTAAATAAATACGATAACATCAACAAAAAAGGTATCGTTAATGTTATGTATAATCTATTTCAAAATGACAACATGTTTACGATCTCTGATAAAATTACGATAATTACTTACCTAAAAATCTATTTCCAGCCATAATTCCAGGTTAAATCTCACTACCGTATTAGAATCACCTTTATTCTTGCGAAGCGAAATGCAAACTAACTGATATTCAACGTTGAAACCGAGAATTAGACAAAGGACGAAGGAATCACCCCATATATATCTGGGCCCAGTTGTTATCATAATCAAAGTAGCCTTATTTGAAAGAGAATATAATAACAAGTCGTCACCAAAAATTTTGTGATGTTTCGCTTCCCAGAAATTAAGTTATATAAAATAAAGTAAAAGTGAGGTTATATGACATTAATCGTTTGCAAAATGTTATATATGTTTATACGGAGTTACTTTATAGAAGGTTTATCTATTTATTTACCAGTGGCGGTCTATGGGGGAGGCACATGTTCAGCAGTGGACGTCTGTGGCTGATAGATAGATAGAAGTAGGCACCTCAGAAAACAAACATCAATATTGCTTTGATTTTTATGTACCTATAAATAAAAAATAAAGCGTCCTTGTTTGTAACATGCAGATGCGGACCACTAAAAGACAAAGCAAAGATCCACTAGATTACTTAGATTGCGGCATTACCCTCTATAAGTATGCAACTGCACGCATTTTTTCACTTGCTATACCTACATACTTGCTATACCTATACCTATGCATGCCATTGACGTATAACTGATAAAATCGCTTCATCCTCCAAAACTCTTCTGCCAATAGAGTTATTGCGACCTATCGCAATGGTATAGTTCACTCAGCGATCCATGTCATCAATATCCAATTCAGAAGCGGAATCAGTTGTATAATATAATTATGAAGTGCCAGGTAATTCTAAGTCACAAGATCCGTCGAACAGTCCTTTAGCAAGCCAAAGTCGTGGGGTAAAGCAAACAACATAACAAAACAAGAAAAATACGTGCGCACTCCTAAGGAACAAACCACAGAGTCCATTTGGAACAAATCGAACGAGTGTTGAACTTGATTTTGACATTAGCCGTTAAACTTGTCAGTCGGTGACCACAGGTAATTAATAACCAAAAAACGATTTTCAATCGATGAGTTTTTATTATCATCATTCGATTATAGAACACATTTTGAGATTATACCGATTTAATAATACTCGATAGTATATAATTAGAGATGCATATTAATCGATTAATGGTTAACTTAATTTAATATAAGTTTCTCGCTTTCTATGAAGAAATAATCAAACGTATTTTGGTGGTAAGTACCTAAAAATATAACGAATTTTTTGGTATCAATTACAATGTGATAACTGGTGGGCCCAGGGGTTCTCACCCTCCTTTAGAATTTAACTCTATCGAGGTGCCACTGAACACGCCTAGCGTGTCAATGTTTAACTAGATGCAGTACCGCCGACACGCCTGGCGTGTTCGCGTGCATTTATAGGGCGGCATCGCTATGAACTTCAAAAAAATTGTGGTGGCAGTGAACGTGTTAAAGGCTTTTGATACTAGTATAGTGTGGTTACCTTAGAGATATGACGGTCGCTTATGTATGTGTATCAGTCGGTTAGCACAGTCATTACAGTGGCATATCTATCTCTGTTAGAGCTGCTAATTAAATAGTTCAACTAACCAAAATATAACATGTACACTGGGCTATTCATCAAGTTAGACACCCTATATACGCATAACTACGCTGACACCCTATATACGCATAACTACGCTACATACAAAATAGAGAATTCTCGGAAAGGGACAGTGCATAGTGGTGTAGACCCATCACGGTGCACTAGCGCGTGCGGCGACGCCCGCGACCCGTTCAGTGTGAATAAAACAAAATAACAAAAATATAACTACTCTCTCGCACAATTCGCAGCGTTTAATTTCTAATAATTCAAAGTCCAAACAGTCTAGGTTGATGTTTCGCTGTGTGTACTTACACAAATATTTACCAACTAAAATAAAAAAATTACAGCCGGAACGTATAGATCCTGGACGCGCTCGTGGATACGATGTGCGGTCAGACGTGTGGTCACTTGGCATAACACTGATGGAGGTCGCGACCGGTGCGTTCCCCTATCCACGCTGGGGTTCGGTGTTTGAACAATTGCAACAAGTTGTGCAGGGCGACCCACCAAGACTTACAAACAATAACAATACATTCTCAAATAACTTCGTCAACTTTGTCAATACTTGGTTTGTATTACAATGTCATTGTGTTACTTTATCTCTTTTATTTGTATTATAATTTGCAAGTGGTCTATAAACTTATATTTAAATATATTGATGTACATAGATCAGATTGGTGTTTTAAACTTTTAACTTATGCTCATTTTTAGTTCATCTACTTTTACAAAGTATAGAAAACTCAACCAAAATTAAAAGGTTTTAATTATATACTTACAACACTTGCAAAATCGCGAGCGTACGTGGACTGTACAGACTGTGTAAAATATATATTCCATTTATATTTACAGCCTCATCAAAGAAGAAAATCAGCGACCAAAGTATAACAGGTTATTGGAGCATCCATTCATCAAAGGCATTGACCAGAGTCGGGCTGATGTAGCCGCTTATGTTTGTGAAATACTAGAAGCCATGGAGCGTAATGGAGTCAGTCCTTTTACCACAGACCAACCAGCACAAGCTTGGGTGGATTAAGTATCAAATATGTTTGTGTGGGATATTGCTTAATATAAACTTGATGACACCAGTACACACATCCAATATTTTATCATAGATTTTTATAAATTTTAATTCTGCTCAAGGGAAATTTATAATAATTTACAATGGAGATACGAAATTGCAACTATAGCTCGTGAAAGACTCATAGTCTTGCCGAGAAACAGCAAGCATTCAGTATTTTATTAATCTCGAATTTCATTCAGATTGTGGCAAATTCTTGTGACAAAGATTGATAGAAACTTAAATAAGTAGATGCCGATTTCTTGTAGTTTGCAGAATATCTCAAGCCTAATAAAAGGCTTGTTATCATATTTAAACATTCCTCGTAAGACATCGGCAATCCATATGACTTGCTTAGGCTACTATTAGTCTGTGATTTCAATTTGGTATCTTTGTTCTGAATCAGTAATTGAAATTTTAGTGACCAAAGACTTTGAATTAAGTACAGCCAGGGGCCACTATAATTTCAGTGTACGCTTTTTCACTCATGTTGAAAGGCTATGTTAAATATCATGTTAGAAAACGAGTTGTATCTAATGTAATAGGCACCAAAACAGTTACTGTGTAGTACATGTTAGGGCAAGTAGGAAAATTGTTCATTGCCGTGATATTTGTAAAGATAAAATGTGATTGTGTTTTGTTTAGATGTATAAAATAATGATATACCTATTAATATTGTAAAGTTTGCATATGTAAATCATCGTCATGAATGTTGATGTCCTTTGTGAAAACTGAGAAGGTAAATTGTGAAGAGAATATAAAGTAAATTCACAAGTGAAATGATGACAAAGTTATGTTATACGTAAAGTTATAAAGTTCGTCAAATATAGAAAGCATCAATGCTTTCTATCTACGTTTTAGACGATGATTTAGGAACTGCGTCGATATGTTTGTAACATACCATTACACACCCTCACTCTCACTAAAATACAATGGCACATCACTTGCAGCCGATTAGTTACCCTATTGTTTTAATTTCTATTCAGCTATATGCAGTGCACATCAAAGAGTGACATAAATAAGTAATTTCACTGAGTAGTTCTAAAAACAGATCACAAATATATGCTTTGGGTATTAAAATAAAGTATTTGAAAATTTTGTAATTAAATGAAAAGGATTTTGTGGTGACAATAATATGTCAATCTAATATTAATGATGAGGTCTAAAACATCTAACAGTTTATATATAAAAAATTGCATTAAATCACATTAGTTTAGGAAGATGTTGTTTTGAAATGTGAAGATACCAATTTAATGATACTTTTATTTCTACTCATAGCTACACAATTTATTTTAGACATTCATGTCAAGTTATTAAAGTCTACATTATAAATAAGTTTAAATCGGGGATGTTATGGATGTGGGATTCCTACCGGGGAACCTACACGTACGGCAGTCTAGATTCATGTAAAAATGTGTTAAGAAATAAAGTAGGTTTAATCATTACTATTGTTAATCACTAATGTTTCAAGAAGTAAGCCAATGTTTATCCAATTGACATTACACAGCCGAGTCAGCGTTTAATTATCAAGTATTTTGGCCTATTTTGCAAAAGAAATAAGAAGTACATATAATACACGAAGTCTGTTCTTGATAATAAATTGACATGAGAATCTGATTTATCTGCCATAGTTCAGATCACATCCGCCATTGCAAAGAACTGATTGAGCCGAGTCCAAAAATTCTGATGCACAGGTTCAAATCTATGCTAATTTATTGTGATCCTATATGTGATGGATTAATGTCGTATTTTACTATATTATTTTATTGTTCTGCAATAAACATTATTGTCAAAAAAATTGCATAGTGACTATGCTGTTGTGTCATGAATTTGACACTGCTACTGATATAAATGCTATCTTTTTCCAAATTTGAACTTGAGTAAAAGATTAAATACATATATACCTATGGTATAAATGTTTACTCTAATTCTTAGTTCCCAAAGTGGTCCAGGTAGACCCCCAGGGGTCTACAGGAGACTCGACGGGGGGTCTACGCAGGCGTGACAAAAAAATGGGGGTTCACAATTCGTAAGCGGGAATCCACGAAAATTTATTTGCTTTCGATAGTGAAGAACTAAAATGTTGGCTTGACTTCGACTTCACTTATCAATGTAGGCAGTTTATATTTTAAGAAGCTCACCGACTGTTACTTGTTAAAACGTTGATCGACGGATATTTTGAGGAATACCATTTGCGGAAGACCTAAAAAATTCTTATTAAAAAAAAAGATGTTCAGCCCATTGAGATTTGATCAAATTTTTAAAAACATTTAGTTCCAAATGTACCAATTTTACTTGGCGGATTAAATTTCTAGCTGCAGGGTTTCACCGAAACCAAAAAATCTGGGATCCTCATCTCTACATCTACTAATTAAAAGCTCCATCATCACCTCAATCATGAAGCAGTATAGTTTCTTTGTACACATGTTGAAGGATTTTTTAATCTTATTGTTATATGTATTGAGCAGCATATTTTGAGAATACCAATTAGAATCAGTATACAGTTCATAGTGTGATCGGCACATCGACTCATCCACAGGCTAATAGATTAACGCACCTTTAGCAGGTCTAAGTCAAGGAACGTCCTTGCGTGGCTATTGCGCCTAATGACTACACAAATACCAAAATTTACGGCCATACCGAGCGCTGGTTATGTTGAAAATTCGTTAGTCATAGATTCTACGACTTAGGGTTACCTAAGCCGTAAAGTTGACTATGACAGACTAAACTATCATCGGCTCGGCAAACAGCAAAGCTGTTAACTATATAACCGATAATTTGCATAGCAATTCTTAAAAGAGCAAGTATATATCTGCAACATCCCTGGTTACGAACTTTCAATATAGTGTAAATGCTTGTAGTTTTATGTGGCTGATGGAGATGTTTGGGTTAGAAAATGATCCGAGAGTATATAGATGATTTTATAAATTTGTATATACCAATATTATTATGAATTTTATCATTATATGTTATTGTTAACCATTATTTGGTTAAATTCTGCCTTGTTCAGTAAGATGTCTTATTGATATGTTGTTGCTTTTCTGCTTTATTTATAGAGAGCCCACAACAACTGATTAACTTATAAAGTTAAATTATAAAAAGTTATTGATAATTTAAAGTTGTACATGTCTGTTTTTGTTTCTCAAGCTATCAAGACTACATTTTTCATCAAATAACCCATGGATGAGAATCTTTTTATTAATTATAATAGTAAAAATCACTTGCAAATGTTTTACAGTGTATTTAATCTAAATTTCACCTATTTATAAGATGTGGTTCTCAATACTACTGTATGTTTAAGGAGTAGATTGATAACATTATGACTTAGTTGTTTTCTTTTACACCCCTTAGTTTCTAAATATAAAACAAAAATCACTCTAAAACTTGACCCATTTTTCTTGGGTTTAAAACATGGCCGAACTTCAGAAATAATTTATATTTTGTGCCATCTGCAAGTTGTGGGGAAAGATATATTGGGTCCAATGTTTTGGGACCTAAGTCAAATAATGGAACCCAGTCATCTGCAGATATTTCTTTGTCTTTCCTTCTTCCCCAGAAGTCCATAGAAGATATTTTGACTTTCTCATTATCTTCACTTATGTACAAAAATCCAATTGTATTCCTAAAAGGTAAAGTAGCTAGTGACAGTACCACAGCTCCAGTAAGACCTGTAACAGATAACATATTCCAATGAATTATGCAGTATTTAGTTCTACTATGACCTCATCCTGATGGAAGAGTTAAGACAGAAGAATTTGGTTGTGTTACACCATCCCATTGATTTTTGCTATAGAGATATCACATGCTCAAGGTCATGGTGATGTTAATAAGAGTGTGATAGTGTCGTGCATTTATTGGTTTGCTTAGCTATATAATTTAATAATATTTTGTTGCTGAACTTCTATTGGTGCTATTACGTTAAGGCATTCCGAATTCTCTACAATATGAGTCTGTTTACATAAGTTCATAAATATTTCTAATGATGTGTTGATATTTTCTATATGTGTTTTGAAATGCGATATTTCCACAGACGTTTAGTACGCCTAGGAGGACCTGCATATCATAGACCAAAAAACTTAATGGATAAGAATATTTTTCTTTGTACCAATTGCCTTGGATAGATATGAGTATTCTTTTTTTAGGTCTGGGCAAATCTAGAAACTTTTCTTTTTATTAGTTATGGTGACATTTTAAGGATATTTACACAAACGTGTAGCTAGCTTACCAATATACGACGCTGACAGAAATGCACCAGTAGGAACGGCATTAAATGCCTCCATTATACCACAGCTAGGTATGGCTACTGCACTACCTAATATTTGATACACTTTTAGTCTATTCAATATGGCTATATACTTTATGAAAGGAAATGAAAAAACCGGTACGTATTCGGTGGATTTTGGTGCCGACGCATTTTCCTTTACTGTAGAACAATATCTCAAATTGCTATTAGGAAACCTTAAATGTTTGATTATAGTCAACATTTTGTTTATTGTAATAACATTATCAAACAACTAATATGTTAATTGAATAACATAACCTTAAAATGAAATCAGATGATTTCGACAAATTGACAGTTATCGAGTGCAATTGACAAAATTGACTGTTGAGTTGAGTGTTGACATTAGCTAGCAATGTTAATCTGAAGTTTCAATAAACCGCTCAGAAACGTAATTTTAGCAAGCCTAGAAATTGACAATGGTGCCAATTCTGTTGTCACAAAATTCTCTTATCTTAGCTAAAAATCTCTAAAATTTAGTTTAGTCCTGTCACTTTTAGCGATTTCAGAATATGAAATGTCATTTGACAGGACTAAAATAAATTTTAGAGATTTTTAGCTAAGATAAGAGAAATTTGTGACAACAGAATTGGCACCAGTGTATCGAACTATTGACTTGTAACATTGTTGTATTGTGGAAAATTGGAAATGCACGTCATGAAAGTAGATAATACTATCAATCAAAAATATTGAAAATGCTATTGATTTGATTGGATTTTATTTTGATTTTAACGATGCATTTTTTTGTTGGTACGTAGGCTTACGTAGGTAGTTATGTGAGTACCACGAGCGTTTCAGAGATTTTTCTTTTCTTGTTATAATATCACACTGTCAGTTAACTCAGTTTTATAATTTATTGTTCTACTGTCAAAACTGTCAAACTTCTAAGATTCAAGCATGCGTTACTGATTTATTTACATCTTGCAATTTTTTTTTCAATTGCTACCAATTTATAAAATTAATTTCATAAGCACGTTCTTTAAATTAGACGTATGATATCGTACTGGAAACTAGATATAATTTTCAATTTAACCAATAAATAATAGTAGTGAAACTTTAAGGTTAATTTATCAGTGTTTGGGAAACATAAAGATGACTAGTTTATTAAAAGAAATGTAAGTATATGCATAGAGTTTGTTTTAAGATAATTTTAACTACGTACAGCATTTTGCTGTTTACATTGACCATAAGGTTATTGTTTTTATAAATTCATTTATTAAAACTCTTAAAGACATAATTTTAAGTTTAGGTCCCAATCTCTCTGCATTTCCCTTCATTTAAAATAACCAATATAATGCAAACCCATAATTTGATATTCTAATATAAATATTTTCTTTAAATAACACAATGCACTATTATTAATGCTGGAGTTGTGAATTGTGAATGCTTGATTAGATATACCAAGCATTGCCTAATGCGATTCGCGTTGTTGAGCACTGGGCAAAAATCATTTAACCCAGTGCTCAGCAATGCGAATGCTCACAACTCCAATGTTGGAGTTGCTAGAACTTGCAATAAAAAACTTGTTGGATTATATATAATTAATATACTTGAACAATTTCGATTAAACAAGACTGTTGTGTAGTGCAAGTATGATTCCATCCAGAAACTAATTACTAATTCAATTGAAACCAAAATCTAAATTATGGTAAATATAAATACACTAACATAAACTTTATTCTTGTGTAACAACATAAATTAAATTTACACTCTTATTTAGTGAATTTTAAAACAATTTAATGTATTGTTATACTCTTAGCCAATTGTTGGACCTCAGGTTCCAGCTGCAATGCTTTTTGCATTTTGTTTGGATTCCTGCAAATTAATTAATCTATACTAATATTATAAAGCTGAAGAGTTTGTTTGTTTGTTTGCTTGAACGCGCTAATCTCAAGAACTACTGGTCCGAATTGAAAAATTCTTTCAGTGTTGGATAGCCCATTTATCAAGGAAGGCTATATAACATCATGCTACGACCAATAGAAGCAGAGCATTAATGAAAAATGTTGCAAAAACAAGGAAAATTCTCTTTTGAGAAGCAGACGAAGTTGTGTGGGTCAGCTAGTTATACTATAAGTTATTGTGACAAGAAAATCATAGTACATTCATCAATTTTTATAACTAATTTTCATTCCTCTGGACTGGAATATTTCTATAATTCAATTTCTATATGATTGAAAAGGCTAAAATCTCACTAAAGAAATATATGATGTATTTGTTAAAAACTTATTGTACATATTTTTCAGATATGAAAAAACTGCTGAGTATACTGCCTTCTATACTGGTGGAGATATTCAATGGACTACTGATGGAGTGCACCTGCTATGTCAATGTGAAGATGTCATCAAAGTTGTTGATGTCAACACTTTTTCCACAACTCACATTATTGGCCAAGCAGAAGAAGATGGTGAGCCTGATCAAATTTACACTTTTCAAATGTCCCACAACAATAAATTTGTTCTCACTGCACATAAAAGTGGACTGATGAAGCTGTGGGATCAAGAAACTGGAGTTCAACAAAAAATATGGAGATCAGGTCACAAAGGACCAGTTGCTAGGCTAGCATTTGACTATCCAGATGAAAATGTAGCATCAGGAGGCTCTGATGGCAATGTCAGATTATGGGATTTAACTCACAACACTTGTACAAGTAGTCTAAGAGGTGCAATGGGTGTTTTCTCTGTATTGAAATATCACCCTGATACATCCAAAGAATTAATATTTGGAGCAGCTGATGATACCAAAATTAGATCATGGAATGCTAAAACAGGTAAAGAACTTGTAGTATATTCAGGACATTTCAGTAAAATTACTTCTCTACAATTCACACCAGATGGTGAATATATGATCAGTTCTGGAAGAGACAGAGTGTTAATCTTGTGGAACTTGAATGAGAGTAAAGCTCTTCGAGTAGTGCCAGTGTACGAAAGTATTGAAGCTACTGTACTACTACCTGCTACTTTTAAAATACCAAATTTTAAAAAGAAACTAGAAACAGAAGGTATTTATGTTGCTTGTGCAGGTGAGAAAGGGGTTGTTAAAGTATGGAATGTATTAATGAGCCGCCTCATGTATGAACAAACCAATAGTCTTGTATCTCCTGCGTCAGTTGAGGGAGGTTTAGCTGTTACACATTTACTTTTTAATGAACTAAGAAATGTTCTATCAGTTGTAACGGCAGACCACAACATAATTATACATGATTTTGAAACATTTGATTGTAAAAAGCAGTTAATTGGTTTTACTGATGAAGTATTGGACATCATTTTTGTTGGTAAGGACGAAAAACACATGGTTGTGGCCACTAACAGCCAAGATTTGAAATACTATGAAATTGATAGTATGAATTGCCAAATTTTAAAAGGACATACAGATATAGTTTTGGCTTTAGCTTGCTTCCCAACAAAACCTGAAATGTTTGTATCATCTTGTAAAGATAACTCTGTGAGGATATGGCTTCAAGATATGGAGAATGGAGTATCCTGTATTGGAGTAGGTGCAAGGCATACAGCATCTGTGGGATCAGTTTTTACTTCTCAGACATCAAATGAATTCTTTGCTTCTGTGAGTCAAGACAATTGCTTAAAGGTTTGGAGTGTGCCAAAAGACCTTACTGTTATAGATCAAAAAATAAAATCTACTCACACTGAGTTAGCACATCAAATGGATATAAATTGTGTTTCTGTATCACCTAATGATAAGATGATTGCAACTGGATCTCAGGACAAAACTGCAAAGCTTTGGTCGGATGACTTGACATTATTGGGTATTCTGAAAGGCCATAGAAGAGGTGTGTGGTGTGTGCGATTTTCGCCTGTTGATCAAGTTGTATTAACATCTTCAGCTGACAGCACAATCAAGTTGTGGTCCATAGCAGACCTAAGTTGTCTTAAAACTTTTGAAGGTCATGAAAGCTCAGTGCTGAAAATAGAATTCATTAGTAGAGGACAACAAATATTGTCAAGTGGTGCAGATGGACTTCTTAAACTTTGGAATATCAAAACATCGGAGAGTAAAATGTCCTTAGACAATCATGATGGCAAAGTGTGGTCATTAGCAGTTAACAAAAGCGAATCTATTGTAATCACTGGTGGATCTGATTCAAAACTGGTCAAACTGAAAGATGTGACAGCAGAAAGAAAAGAACAGCTAGCTAAGGAAAGAGAAGAAATGATTTTGCAAGAACAAGAACTAATGAATTTGTTGCACGATAAACAAATGATTAAGGCTCTTAGATTAGCGTTAAGAATGCAACGACCAATGCATGTTTTAAAGATAGTTAATGAAGTCCTTAAAGGTGGAAATGATAAACTTAACGAAACCCTTAAAGAGATTAATCATACTCAAAAAGAAACGTTATTAAAGTTTGCTGCAGAATGGAACACTAACAATAAGAACTGTCACGCGGCACAGCTTGTATTTAATATATTAGCGCCGGAAATTATTTCAGGAAACCTGAAAGTACCTGCCCTGGCTAGTTTTATTGAAGGTGCTTTACCATACACAGAAAGGCATTTTGAAAGATTAACCAATTTGTTACAAGATCTAAATTTCATTACGTATACAGTTAATTGTATGCAACCCCACGCTGTTAGTCAGTAAGTGAATAAATAAAATAAATATTGACTGTTAAAAACGTTGTTTCAAATATTGATTATACCCTATGCAAGGACTAAGAAATATTAACCCATACTGTAGAGTACGCGAGGATCGATCGCGTGTCTCGATAGTGTAGGGCAATACAGACGTCGACATACGCATGTATAGTATGTATTTAAGGGGTAGACAGTGGGATTTAATTTCGCGCCGTTCAAGTTTCGAAGTTTCTGATTTTACTTATTTGCGATATAAAGAGTGTATCTATATTTTAAATCTTATGTTCATTACTAAAACCGTCACTATTATTTATCATCGTACCCACTTTAGAATGCTCCAGTAACACCACATAGATGTCACAATTCAACTCTAAATTCTAGGATTGTATGTAAGCCATTGCTGTTTAGAGGCTCAAAAATAATTTACGCCAATGGCCTGATTTGTTTTAAATAGAAAGTGGTAACGTAAAATTGCCTTTGTCTCTCAAACATTGCTTTTATTTCGATTTTAGTGTTATGTTATGACAATATTTTATAATGTAAGTTAAACAACCTTAACTTAAACTGGAATTTATAGGCCAGGTCTTGATTTTCCGTTTGGTACATTGTTCATAAAGAACAAATTAAAATTAAAATTTTAAATACCCCCGACACAATTTTCATTTGATACCTATATTGAGAGAGTTGTGAAAAAGAATGTAATTCGCCATTTAGTGGTGGCGGCCATCTTGGATTTGAAATTTATCTTGGTTTATAGTATTCTACTAGTCAAGCCCTTTCATTTGATACCCATATTGAGAGAGTTGTAAAAAAAAAATTGTAATCCGCCATTTTGTGGCGGCCGGTTAGATCGATTTTCATCAAACATAACTAAGAACACTCCCGACTAATTCACCTTTCAAACAAAAAAAACAAAATTAAAATCGGTTCATCCGTTCGGGAGCTACGATGCCACAGACAGACACACACACAGACACGTCAAACTTATAACACCCCGTCCTTTTTGCGTCGGGGGTTAAAAAATGGAATATCCAGGTATTTTCGCGATCTGTAAATAATAGAGAGCTAACTCAGATTTTTCTTAAAAATAATCAGTTTTTGTGGTTTTACAGCAATGGGGATAGATCAAATGTTCTGTTGCCAATAGAACTAGCCTTCATTAAAATATCTATTGTGGGAATGTAATAGCGAAAAAACCTTGCAATATTTTGTTGCCGCGAATACGCTTTGGGCTGGCAATTTAGCGGCTACATTATTTAGAGTTGACAATGCGAGAGTGATAACTCTGTTGCTGCAAGCGGCCATGGATACGATTACCGCTTATCACTTACTTGTATTATAATCCCACTACAGATTCTATTTGGTATTTTTATTAAATATTGAATGTTGTTAATAACATTTAGGTACTAACCACATAACCATTATCGATAAGAATATTACGGTACCTAAGTTTTCTAAAAAGGAGCATGTTAACTTCGTCATTTCGAGTCCCAGACGTATAAACCTAAAAGTAACCGCACTTGGGAATATCATAGGTACCTACTATAGACTCATAGCCTATGACGCACTACGAAGATTAATATTTCTCTTTAAACAAAGCTTGTTAAATGTTAATTTGCTCGCAGTGTGTGTAAAAGCTCAGATATTAGAGCGCGTCAGTGCCTGCGCAGCCTTTTTCCACGGAGAACTAGTTCCGCTTGCGTGCACGCAGAGTAGTAGTAGTAGTGTATCGATCGCGCGAAGCAGACCGGTCGCGAATATACGCGAGTGTTTTCCGCCAGTTGCAAATGTTACGATTTTAAATCATGAATATAAAAATATTTTTTACTTGCGTCTTACTTATAGTAGTTAAAAATGCACAAGGACAGAAGACGCAGCTGTAAGTTTTATATTTATTTATATTTTCAAGCATTTACGATATCTAGTAAATATACCATAGGTATCATCAGTACCTCAGTCAGGTATATTATAAAATATTACTATGTCTGATAAATACCATTCTACAAATTTGAGCACATAATATGTATGTCTCGTTAATCTGTAAACACATGAGTGGATTACTTCCTTTTATGTAACTTGAGTAACCATGAATCCTGGTTATAGCCTAAATCCTGGTGCTCTAGCATTATTCAAAATGTGCCCAATAGCCGAATTCTTGAAGATATTTAATATAAAACTATTATATAATGATATCCTATAATTTTAATTCATTGAACTCAAACTTGTAAGATGATAGGTTGTTACCTTGCTGAAATACTTAGATGGGCGGTCGAAACCGTACCTGAAGATTTGCGTATGTGCCTATTAGAATAGCAACTTACAAGCATAGTTATGTAAGAGTTATAAATAAAAAAAAAACATTAAACTATGAATTTCTCGGCGTTTCCTTAAACAATTCACAAACTCGGGCCAGGCCTAACGCTGGGCGTTTTAACTTACTCAAAATAGCTATGCTTTAGCGTAGGTATGGTGCATAGCATGTACGTGTAAATATAAACCAATAGTTGAATTAATAAACTTACCTTTAGTAATTCGCATATCTTTAAGGAAGTATAAATACTGCACGAATAAATACATGTTATGGATTGTTCATCATTAATCATTATGATTAGGTAGGTATATCAATATGTATGTAAGAAGTATCTACATTTTAAGTGTATTGCGTAAAGGTGAATATGATACCTTGATGATGACGATCCTAAGTCAAGTGGAGTGATAATAATATGCTTATAAGAGCTACCGCTACAACAAATAGTCTAACATTTTCGATTTATGATGCTTCGAAACTAATTTTAGATGTGCAAACAATGGGCCGTAGAGCCTCATATTAGTACACGTGCAGTTACTCTTATCCATACTAAGTACAATGGTCAAATAATGCTATTATATGATGTCGGACATAAGTAAAACTAAAGGGACCTTCGGGCGAATTAAATACAACAGAACAGATTAAAAACAACAACAGAAAATGAATACCTACTGTTTTTACAATTAAAATTCTATTGCATTTCATATAGCTATACAACTATACGCCATAAATTAGGTGGTATTTAGGATTCCTAAAACGTAAAGATGTGAAATGTCGTCAACCAGCCTTGGCCACGGCCCTCCGATTTATCCCCGACCTCGATTGAACGATTGGCCACTTGCTAGAGACGGAACAAAATAAAAATAAAGCATCACTTTAGTTTAATCCAAGTATATTGCCTATGTGTGTAACCAACAACATTCTTCTCAAATTTTGTACACTATGTTAGTTTTTTTAGGGAGATTAGGGAAATCCTCGGGAAGGTATTCCCAAGATTTCCAAATAAAAGCATAAAAACATGAAAGGAGTTATATGCAAACAACACTTATGCTTAAGATTTTGTGTGCTAAAATTTAAGCTTTCGACTAAGCTATACCTACACAGATTTAAAATTACTCTGGTCGTTCGACTCTTGTCTATAATATTGTATTGTATTAATTAAGTGTCACTGCCTTAACGCACACTTAGGTATAGCCCGAAGATGGCGTGGAGGTGATGAAACATGTGATGTGTTTCTTAATGAATTAAAAACGGTACTGTCGATTGTATTTAAGAAAAAGAAAAATGACAATTACTTATTTTTAAAATCACTTTTAGTATTTATAATAAACGACTAGTTATTAAGTACAACAGAGGTCCTAAGATATTAGATAGTTAGGAAATAAATAACAAAGGCAACACATGTGGTCGGTTGGATTGCTTCTTCATTTGAATGCATGCAAGCAACACGATAAACATTTTCCTCTATTGTTTAATCGACTCATCGAAGATAAGAAATATTTAATGCCCTAACATGATAGCAAAAATAAGTTTTATTTGTGAAAAATGACATAACAAGGGCCGCCTGTTATTGTAGGACTCAGAGCAGATTGGTGTCGCTTTGCCGTTGGCGCAAGGAGGCGCTAGCTCGGGGCGAAAGACCTGGTCTTCCCACTCTCGAGGCGGCAAGGTCCGAGTTCCACCAGGTCCTAGTCGAAAAATGGAAGGAACGAATAGTGCACCCCAATGCCGGACACGCCACGATCGTGGCGGTAAGTCCCGTTTTTGAGGAGTGGGTGGAGAGGCGGAATGGCACCCTCACGGTTGCTTTGGCCAGTTCCTGCGTCGCATAGGCCGGCAAGAGACACCTGGATGTCACCACTGAGGCGACTGCCGCGACGTTGTTAAGGACACGGCGCTGCACACTTCGGCGTATTGCCCCGCCTGGGCGTTGCAGCGCCGTGAGTTGATCGCGGCATTCTGTATGGTTGCCCTCTCGCTCCCGGTCATGGTTCAGTGTATGGTCCGGAGTGAGAGGTCGTGGATCGCCGTCGCCTCTTTCTGTGAGAAAGTTATTTCCATCAAGGAGTCGGCGCGGCGGCGGAGCGGGAGAGGGAGCGCTTAAACCCTCTCCCCAACCGCAGAACCGGGTGCCGGAAGGCGCGAGTTGTACTCCATTCACCCTTAGGTTTTACCTGGGGGTGGTGGGCTTCGTGGGCCTGCCCGCCACCCGATCAGCACCAGGTCCGAGAGGCGGCGTGCGTGTTCCCACGTGCGCCTTTGTATCGTGTGTGTCCCCTCCCCGTCAGGGGGACAGTAGGGATTAAATTAGGGGTGCCCAAAGGGCAGGTCTATTTATGTTGTGGCCTGCCGTTTCATACGGCGAGCCGAAACCTTGGTGGGGTCTCGATTGCATGTAAAAACGATTCGCGCAGCCCCGCCGATAGTGATTATGTCGAGGAACACCGTGGTTTAGTCGGTAATACCAGGATGTTGCTCACCATCTTTCCCCGGTGAGTCCGACATAACCTCTCCCTCGCTCCGCGGAGTGGTCTGCGTAAAAGCAATCACCAAGGTTAAAAATAACGTATAAAGTAAAGGTGTGCCCTGGTCAGAAACTTCAAACCGTATCACCTCTTATAGAAATCTTATTGTAATCATACTTTACGACTGAACGCGACCTATTTATAGGTACATAGTTTAGCGCTGTCTCGTTCTAAAAGGCACTTCATAAAGTGGACCATTCTGTAATTCAATATTTCGTCATGCTGCGCAGGGCATAAGATATTTGCGTTTGGATATGAAATTATGCTTGAGTCTGAATATAGGCTTCTCCTAATATCAATGCTAATCTTAGCACTTATCGTAGTAGTCAAAAGTAAGGGCTTCTATCACCAAGGTTATCCTAAGTAAGTCTTGGAAAGCAAGACATAAAAAAAAATGTATTGTGTCAGGCCGCCAGTGTGCCACTACGAATCAATAGATTAAACGACTCGCTGTGCTGCCAACGCAAGGGATATACACTAGCTCGCTGCTGACAGCACAGGATCTTCTTAACAATATTTAAACCCTACCAATAATTATACCTAAAATCATAGTTAATGAATTCGCGAGATTTAAACGCATGCGGTACCAGTTCTTTAATTAATGGTAATATGGCCTACGGATACCCCACTGATCGCAAGACTGTAAGACAGTATTATTATGCTGGGATCTTGCGGTAGGTACAGGCGCTTTCTCAATCTTACTACTCCAGCTTTAAACAAGAATGTTTGTGTAATAAACTATCTCTCGAACAAAGACAAATAGGATATTTTCCTTCGCAAAATCTTCGGCATAAATGCTTCGGCTATAAACTTGACTTTACCTCCTTAATAACCAACAGGTAATAGCAGCATTTTTATAACCGTAACTAAATTTGCTATTTATCATAATTAACGAGTTAATTGTGCACGACGAGGCGTCAATGTACTCCCATATATTATTACTGATAGCACACTACCGCAAGATGTTTCTTTCTACCGATGTACATATAGGTAACTTTTGACTTTACGATAATCTATCATTAGAACTAATCTATTTTAAATCAATGAATGAAATGCAGACATGTAAATCACTCTGCTTAGCAAATCGCAGCTCACAGACATGCGGTTAATGCATTATATGTTTTAGATTTATTTTACACTTGTTTCAGTGGCATAAGTTTACGCTTATATTTAGGTACTGCCAATCGTAAATACTATCTAGGATTTTCTGTGAAAAGCATATCTCAAAAACTAGCTCGGTGTTTAGTAAGTACTGATCTGTGGTCTCGGTAACAGCTACATGGCTCATCCCTATTACATGACTAAGCAGCTGGTAGATTGCGGGTATAACCCTCTGTCTAACTCTTGTGGCAGAAACAGGTAATAATAATAATGTCCCCCAGATTGAATTTTGGTCACGGCGACCAATCTTAACGGAAACTGGTCATCTGCGCAGTAGATATTATAGTGCTTAAGCGTGTGCGCAAACAAAAGTGCACTCTCTGTTCCCTAACTCTCATGACCCGATGGGACGGTAATCCGACACGACCGGAGAAAGATCAGGCGCAGGACCAATGGCTTTACGTGCTTTCCGAGACACGGGGGTATCTAACACCGCCAACTTCCTAACTCTAGGATGCTCTGCTCTGAACTCTGGGATTGAGATTTCTAGACAGAAATTGCACTATCTTTTTGTTGGCCCGACCCGGGATTTCAACCCGAGACCTCATGCACAGTATTCACATTCATTACCGCTGCGCCACGAAGGCATTAGGAATGGCCTCATTAGTGCGTTGCGTTGCGTCGTTGCAAATCAACGCATTGTATGCCACATCAGCGCAAAAGGGCGACGCACGCACCGATTTCAGTCTTCATTCCACAATGGATTGGAACACTGTCCGTCGTCGCACCGAAGCTCCGACAGCGCAGCGCAGCACCCTGGCCCCGCGCTTCGTTTCTTGTCCGTCGATCCGTTAAAACATTGCGTGCGACGACGACGCAACGCATTAATGTGGCATGTCACAAAAAATATATGGAAAATGACGCAGCGTCACCGCTGCGACGACGCAACGCAACGCAACGCACTAATGAGGCATCACCCTAAAGTTAAAAGGCAGAAACAGGTACCTACGATTTATCTACTGTCATAATTTAAAATTCCCGTGATTATACTTAGAGCTCTGTTAGTATTTTAAGCATTTGTCTGCTTGACATTGCGATGAGGTTTATGCTGTATCCATTACTACCTCGGATTGTAGCAGTATAGTATAGTTTATAATTAGTAAGTAGTATAGTATATCATTGATTTAGCAATTTATTAGTAAGGACAGGATTTTCTTCGAATTATTAAAATGGATACGATTTTGGTGTGATGTATTTTCACCAAAATTGCACTTTTACTGTGTAGGTCATCCAACACAGTAAAAGTGCAATTTTCGTGTGGTTTTCTTTAGTTTGTTGAAGTTATATCATCGTGGTTGTTATGACTGTAAACACTGCACCAAATCGACGAGGATTAGGTTTTCCTAAGAGCATCATATTATATCAAACTTAAAGATAATGAATAATTAATAGATGTTTGTTGCTCAACTGCTTTTGTCCATCGAATAGCATTTTTGTATATATAAAAAGTGTAAAAGGAGAGAAGAGGTTCGAAAACTCGCGTTCACGTAATTGTGATGACAGCACATGACATGTAAGGTGAAATTCTTAATTTGAGCATTTTTATCCTAGGATTAATTTCTCCACTAGTTAATCATATTATCTGTAGATCATAAGGTGCTAATCTCCTAATTATCTCTGGCAACGACGCCCGCCGACGATTACTTCAAAAATCTTGTATGTGTGAGTGCAATGAAAAGGAATTATCAACGCAATGTGAAAGAGACTGACGTACATTTGTTTACACTTATTAAAAAGAGTACCTACAATTTGTTGACTATTACGGCTCCACAATACGAAATGAAGGTATAACAGTTGGGTGAGTTTCTATTAACGTAAAAATTTCTCGAAATACGTTTTCACACAAATGGAAATACTCCGCAAAAACATATTTCAACTGATGGATATTTATCGTATCTGTATGTAAATACATATATCCAGGTTATTGTTGATTTGATGATAAGCTCAATGTTAGCCCGCTAATTATTTTTGGTTATTGTTTATTTTGCCTCGAAAACCTAAACAAATTAGACGGGCATAGTAAAATAATATGTACATAGAGGTACCAATTACTTTGTAGATAATATACAGGGTGATTTTGAAATCGTGTAATTCCTTTTAACCACGCATTCTACTGGTGATATAGAATAACCCTGACCATATTTTTATTTAATTAGATTTATTTTTTTTGAAAAAATTATTATTCCGTTTTTTCGTGAAATGGTGTCAGATAGTCATATGTTAACCAACCGTGGCAATTTTAATTTTTTACTAATTAAAATAAAAAATCATATTAATAATTAATGTCGTAAATAATAACGGGCGGTCCTTTTTATTGCCCCTTATTATTTACGACATCAGTTATTGTTATGTTATTATTTTTAAATTAAAAAAATATTAAGATTGTGTCAGGTGGTTAAAATATGACTATATGAAATCATTTCATGAAAAAAATCTGTACTCTAATTTTGCCGAAACCATTATTCTAATTAAGAAAAAATATGGTCAGGGTTATTCTATATCACCAGTAGAATGCGTGGTTAAAAGGAATTACACGATTTCAAAATCACCCTGTATAGTTTGTTTATATATAAATCTAGAAAGTATGAGATAAAACTAAATTGTATGTTATCAGATATTAAGTACACGCATCTTCATCCTTCTCTATAAAAAAGTATCTAAATATGTCAACATGCTATTTACATAGGTATAACTCCTTTCATGTTTTTGATGCTTTCTTTTGGAAATCTTGGGGTAGATAGGTTACCTTTTTCAAGATTACCCTAAGGTCCCTAAAAATACTACCATAGTTTACAAAATTCGGGAAGGAATTTAGTGAATAATATATACATAACATACTTAGATTAAACTAAACTACGCCTACGGGCGGCTTAAAACTCTTGACATCAGGTTGGCCACTAACCACTCGAAAAGAAGAAGAACTAAACGGATGCTTTATTTTAGTTTTGTTCCGTCTCTAACAAGTGGCCAATCGTTCAATCGAGGATTTTTAAAGCAGGAAGTACTATACATACAATCGTTCTACATTACATATTTAACCAAAATTGTTTATGCGATTCAGCCGTTTAAAGAGAGAACAGATAGAGTCACTTGCGCATATATAACATCAGTATGAAAGTCGCAATTTTAGTAAAAACATTGGAAAATAACGAGGCGTGTAACAAAATATTCTGATTATTTGTTATTACTTCATAAAAAGTTACCTACTATAAGTAGCAAGAGCGTCTTGAAGACACGGTCCGATAATTGACCGTGACCGCGCAGTGGACATTGTCTAAGATTCCGTATTTAGATAAACTATACCTAATAGATCAACAACTGGAAATAAGTACCTATTCTATTTATAATTATTTTTTAGGCGAGAATTTTATGGACAAATTAAGTTATAAGGATATCATTATTCAAATATAATACTCACTATTGATTAAGTACCTAACTTATTTGTTACGTTTTCAAAACTAAACCACTGCATCGACTTTACTGTAATTTCGCACCTAAGTATATAATTAGTTAGAGATACATAGATCCAAAAGAAGGACATGGGTAACATAGAAAACTGAACAACATCGCGAGTAGCAGATATACGAACCGATTTACCGTCAGATTGGTGCTTGCATTCGCCTTAGTTACCTGCCTATTATGTCCTCAGCGATGTACCCATTAACGAAACTTTATATTGTCTGCTACACTTCATTCTTATTATATATACAATGATTGATCCATACATAATTTCACGCCTGTAGATATTACCGCAGGCGTATGTAATGGTGTATTACGCCTTCATTTTACCAGTCACAGTTGTAATGCTCACGTGATTGAGGGTGAGCTTATTACTGTCTCGATATATTTCCAGACACCGTACTGAGAATTTCTTGCAAATTACAGAACTAGGACATAAATCAATATCATCATCATCATTTGTTAACATTGTTTAATAATATCAGCCCTGTATTAAACTGTCCCCGGTTTCTTCTCAGTGTGAGAGGGATTAGGCCATAGTCCACCACGCTGGCCTAGTGTGGATTGGCAGACTTCATATATCTTCGAGAAATCTCAAACATGCAGGTTTCCTCACGATGTTTTTCCTTTACCATTAAAGCAAGCGATAATTAACTATTTAATACGCACATAACTTGGAAAATTCAGAGATCCTTGAAATGAAACTGGACACCTCTGCGTGGCAGTCCAACGGTTTCCCACTATTAATATGTAAATGGCATTATTGATGATATAGAAAAAATTCTACCTATCTATGTGTGATAGCTACCATGATGTTAGTAAATATTATTTACATAATATATATACGTAAATTCGCGAACCCAACAAACGTTGTCTTGCCCGAATGCTGTTGCAGTGCTACCTATCGAGTCTAATTAGAAATCTGAACCATCCAGGGCTCCACGCATACACAAAAAGAACTTATCACTACCGGAACAGGAGTTCAGTCATACACACGCATAAAAGAACATATAAAGATATAATGCAATAAATAAATTCTGAATTCATACTTAGCTATAAGCTGACCGGTAATGTCCATATTATGTATGATGAGGGTACCTACGTTGGGTTTGACTACAGAGCGCGGAGCGTGGAACATTTCGCGCCACGGATCTCTACGCGTTGAGGAAGCTAACGTGATTTGTGGTACCAAATCACCAATGTTCTGTGAGGTTTAAATACGATACGCATTTTAAAAGACGCTCTAATTAAATATAATATAACAATTGTGTTGAATTAAGTTTATAGATTATATAAGTACCTATTATGCATATGCATGTCTAATAGTAAAAAATCAACAAACCATTTGCAACGTGCCAAATTCTAGTCACTAGTGTTTATGTTCAGATTCTGTGGTCTTAACTGTCCATTAAGAATTCTCTATTAGAAATGTAAAAATAATAATTATCAAATTTTATAAATTCATGATGTAATCGTATGCAACTAGAACAGAATTGTGAGTACTTCTGTGGATATAAAGGTTTCAAGGATCAGATGTCACAAACAGGTATCTCACAGGGTTCTATGTGAGGTCCCGCCTATTTTACTTTAATTAACGTTATATTTTACTACTTGTTTAAAATTATAATAATCACTAATTATCATCCATTGTAAAACAAACATCGGCAATCTATACCTATATCAGTTTAAAGGAATTTTATTACTTTGATATTTCTTATCCTGTTTACCAGTATTCTTTACGTTTTAGACTTTACATAACGATCGCAACCTGGCGTCAATATTATGTAAATTTATCCGGTTATGCCTACTAAGGACCTTGCAAATATACTATTTTGATTTAAATTGTTCACGTGTGCGCCTATGGGTCGCAGTAACTTGACCTAGCTCTTGAAACCTACTTAGTAATTAAACATCTACGGGGCACCTACAAGTGGACACCTTAAACCTACATGAGCTGTGGTAAACATTGTCAATGTACTTTCACGTCAATTAATGTTTTTCTAGACTCTAAACCAATTACAACACAACTAATTGTTGTGATAGAGCGAGGAAGCAGAGAATTGACCTTTTACTAAGTTTTTTATTTCTCAAGGCGCCGATTTAATGGATCGTTTGTATAGGTACCTAGATCGATGTTTTAATGCTTTTTAATTTGTTTGGAAACACAAACGAAAACATACCTTCCAATCTATTTAAGTGGACATCGCAAAAAAGTAATCATTTCTTTTTTAGATTATCACTGAAGATTTTTCTTTGAATTTTTACACCAGACTAAACACAAATGCAAAACAGACCAGTCATGACATAGCTAAGTGATGAAAATAAAGTTGATTCATTATTCAAATTGAAGTAAATGGTTATTAAGAAAATTAGTTGAATAGGCTTTTATCTTAGAGAATTACTTTTAAAATGTGTGTTCTTGGAAGTTATTGTCTATGGTATAATAGAATATCTATAGGCACAATGTCAAACAGCATATTATGTTAAATATGTGTGTTCATACATCACATTATTACCCGTGATTACATACTATTAAATGGCCTAACCTAACCTTACCCATTAAATAAAGGCCCTATTATAAGGTTCATATTCAATTATAATTAATACCTTGGTGTTAATATCATAAGGCATGATACCGTTTCTCAATTATATTAGCAAAATTGTATGTTAAGTGTTCGTGTTATTATTATGCCTATAAGGTCTACAAGGTTTTGGGCATGTGCTTAGATCGTATTTATGTATCTATTTCATTTTGTGCGTATGTACCGGTAGGTATACCTACTTGCTTAGCTTATAGTTATAACACATAGAACATATGTTAAACGAAAATTATTTTATAGTTTGGTGGAGAACAAAACGATGGCTATTTTAAGTACCTATATATTATCTTTTATTGATTTTCAAAAGAAGGTTAACGGACGAATAACAATTTGAGTGGTAAAAAATAACAATAGCTCTTACGACAAGACACAGCAATTATTATTTGAGATAATCATTTTTATGTAATTGTCAGGTAAAGGTTGATTAAGAATAAATATTTTAGTAGGTATATAAATAAATCTATGATATCCGTCCGACGCTTCTAACCTTATAAAGATTTAATAGATTGATAATAAAGAGGTAGTCTTAAGCTTCTTATATCCGAATAACCAATGCCATTAACAATCATTTTGTACCTAATATAATTGTACCTACTTATTTATACCTAATTTAAATGTAATTTTATATTGGTACCTGCCAAGGTTTTAATTGGCAGAATTCTATCATAGTTTACCCGTCTGCAAAGGCAAATATAATGATCCCTCTGGATGAGTTGATTAGAGAATACTAAGATACTCTGCATAGTAGTAGGTAATGTCAAAGATTTTGTGTAATAACTCAAGTGTAGGTTCAAATTCTAGTTTATCTAAGATGGGTTAACTGCAATTTCAGATCATATTTCCTTACATTAGATAGGAATCATGATTGCTGTTTGCTTGATAAAAATAAAACGCTTATTGCGTGCTTCTGTAGCATACAATCAAAGGTTTAGTTGCTGTCAAATGCGTAAGTTGGGTTCCAGTCCGTCATTTTAGGTACAACATGGCAACTAGAATTGTAAGGCAAATATTACTTCCTACCTTTTGTTCACGACTGCCTTCGAAAACAGTACATTTCTGGACATACCCTTGACAACATCTATGCGAAATATGATGATGATCGGTCGAGTAGTCAAGGCGTGAAAGCGTAACAAGAAAACAAACTTACATTTCTATTTATATTATTAGTAGGTAAGGATAAATGGCTACGAGCCCGTACATATTCATAGAAATACTATTTCTGGGTGAATTTAAGAAGAAACCTAACAAATACCTATAACTATCGGTATACTAACTAATTAATAACAGTGCCGTAATATTGCGATTCATACCTTTTATTCTGTTTTAAGCTATTTTGGTAAATGTGGATTTATATTGTTATTCTTATTCTATCTTCTTAAACCTAAATTAGTTAGTTTATTTATTTTATCATTTGAATCACAAATCTTTTCGTTTTAAGAAGTCTGATAGTAGGTATCTATTTACATTTTGTAACAAGTAGGTAGGTACATAATATTAATCTTTACGGCTAAATTGCTAATTCAATTGCCTTAATTCAAGTTCTAAATGGTAATAACTTAGTAATTTGGTTATGTACCTCAATCAAACGTCTACACTTAATACATAAATAAAAGTAAGTTACTCATTGATCGAGGCGCACTTGGAGGGGCGGTGAGGCAGTCACATGACATAAATTCAAGGTAAATCGACTATCGCCAATAAAAGACAGTCGCCGAAAATAACAAATTGATTCTCAAACGCACATAATTGCCATATTTAATGTTATGATGCAATGAAATCACGTGCTTTAAGTTAATTACATTCACCGCAAATTATTCATTTGCATTATATAATATGTAAAACTTAAAGTATTTTGACATCTATATCTTATTTTGCATTATGATTATTACAAACTGAGTAGGTAACTAGTATTAGCATACTGCATAATTTCATATAATAAGTTAAATGGAACATAGAATTGCGTGATTTTTACTCACGACTCTGTATAAACGAGTGTAGAATAATAATGTCGCATGTCGGGAGGAAGGTGCATCATTACTTATTAACATCTTTGAGTTGACAATGAGCGTCGCCAAGCGCCGGCTATTTTGATGCAGATGCGCGTGCGCTGGCACAGACGTCTGACTAGTATTCGACCTTACTACGAAGCCTCACACATTGTTAAAGATCACATGAAATGCAAGTATAATAACTTAATTTACGATGAGACTCAATTATCTTTTACTTTATCTTTGACAGCAGGCATTTTAGGAAGTATTGGATCACATCAGCAGTGTTATGCTAATAGCAATCATTGTTTGCCCCTGTACTTACATCTTAAAGTTACTGCTAGAAAAATACGCCATTTTCGCTCCAGTATTGCATCATTAGTGTGCGAGTCCGGTTCTAACTTGACCTGCATTATTACTTTAAAATATCGCTAATGTTATAATTATATTAGGTACATGATATTTCGATGTCAATGATGCATCTGCTTTATTTACAATTAAAATATTTGTATTACCAACGTGTCATATAACAAACAATAAAACAACTGACACAAATTCTCGGGACAACTGTCTACATAGTAGGTATGGAATAATATTATCTATTCTGTGTCCTACAAAATATCATATAATTGTATCTATTATAATCGTAAATAATATTATAAATGCGATTGTGAGTTTGTTAGTTTGTTTCGCTTTTACGTTTTCACTAAGTACTGGTTTTCGATTACCCTGACATTTTGCGTACACGTCGTCAGGGATAGAAAAATGGACGTAGGGTACTTTATCTTTTATCCACGAAACTAGCGAGCGATACTGCGGGCATAACCTCTACAGAATTGTCTGTTTATAAATTTATAAGCAGACAAATCTGTAATTCGTACATAATAAGTCCCTATAGTTTCAAAATAATACGATTCTATACTTATATTATCGAACATACTGTCAAATGAAATTTCCTCCATTGTACCTGTGTCCTTGCGGTTGAGGTAAATACCTACGCATAGCAAATCAATTTTAAAAACAAACCTTGTTGCATCGGTTTTATATCTAGCAAATTATCATAGTCATAATTGTGTAAATATATATTTTTGGATACATATGCATTAGATAGGACTTGAAAAAGAAACAGGCATCAGAGGCCATAAAAATATCAGGCAGGTAACACACGGACATTATTTTTTTTGATCAAGCCCTCAAGCTTGTACGCGTCGAATCCGACGTTAAGTAATTAAATAATAATATTTTATCGCATACACACAACACTATCTAGCCCAAACTAAGCAAAGCTTGTACTATGGGTAGTAGACAATGAATAAACATAGATACATATATACTTTTTTTTGTAAATACATACTTATTATACATAGAAACACCCAGACCAAGACAAACATTCATGTTCATGCACACAAATGTTTAACTTGTGCGGGAATCGAATCCGCGACCTCAGGGACAAACAAAGAGGAAGAGAAATGGCAGGTCAGCCTTCGGGACTTATATGTTGAGCGAAATTTTATTTGGCTGGTTTCATGTAAGAGGACAAGAGACGAGAGAGAACTATAAATAAATTGCCAGAAGATTGCCGCGGTGCGCTGATCCACTTAAATAAATATAATTTTATTGATCCTTTTGCTAGTATAATACTAACTATAATATTATAAACGCGAATGTAATATTGTTTATTTGTCAGTTACGCTTTAAAAAAATACGCTTTAAATTTCGCATACACGTTGTCAGGGTAATAGAATAGGACATAGAAATGTTTCATCCAAACAAAGTGCTTTTACTAACTAAATCTAGCCACGAGCAAAGCCGCGAGCAATATGTAGTATAGAAATATTTGCCATGTCGTATGTTCAATTACTTCGTGTTCACTTACGATTATTTAGGACATACCTACTGGGAACGATTTTAAGTGAAGGTACCGCTGATTCTACCTATGTTTTAAGGCATCAAAGTAACGTGCCATTATTGTTTGCCAATCACAATTATCTATTACAATACATTAATAAAATAGATTCACGTTTATATTTCCCCGATAAAGTAGGCAGAGACAGGTACACCTATATTTCGCCTGGTATGTTTATAGGTGCCACGTATTAAAGATCAGGTCAGTTGTCTAAAAAACCCGTTTTTAGACTGTGTGTTGCTATTAGGAATTGTCTCGCAGAAAAACCTAATAACACAATGACTCGAGAACCAAACCTAAGAACTCGCAACCACACGCACACACATAAGCGCATACTACGGAATTAATGTGGCAATGGTGCCAATTCTGTTGTCACAAAATTCTCTTATCTTAGCTAAAGATCTCTAAAATTTTGTTTAGTTCTGTCAAACGACATTTCGTATCCTGAAATCGCTAAAATCGCTAATCAAGTTTTAGCTAAGATAAGAGAATTTTGTGACAACAGAATTGGCACCAATATACAGGATGATTTTGAAATCGTGTAATTCCTTTTAACCACGCATTCTACTGGTGATATAGAATAACCCTGACCATATTTTTATTTAATTAGAATTATTTTTTTTGAAAAATTTATGTTCTGTTTTTTTCGTGAAATGGTGTTAGATAGTCATATGTTTACCAACCGAGGCAATTTTAATTTTTTACTAATTAAAATAAAAAAACATATTAATAATTAATGTCGTAAATAATAACGGGCGGTCCTTTTTATTGCCCCCTATTATTTACGACATCAGTTATTGTTATGTTATTATTTTTAAATTAGCAAAATATTAAGATTGTATCAGGTGGCTAAAATATGACTATTTGAAATCATTTCATGAAAAAAATCTGTACTCTAATTTTGCCGAAACCATTATTCTAATTAAGAAAAAATATGGTCAGGGTTATTCTATATCACCAGTAGAATGCGTGGTTAAAAGGAATTACACGATTTCAAAATCACCCTGTATAGGTAAGTATAGTACTACTCGTATATCTAATCGTCGTAATATCAATAACGGGAGTTATTGTATGGTTTGTGTCAGAACTGTCGCGTTTACCGTCAATTAAAACCGTACAAGAGTTACATGAATATTCATAGGTTGATACATCAATTGATTAGCATTTTGCAATCAGCAGATTTAATGCTTTTCCAATCCAGTCTACTTAAGAGCCCTTTAAACAGTTTTAACAGAATGAAAGACTTCACACTCGCCGATTATTTATTGACAGTACGCATAAATTAGTTCATCCGGAGAAGAATCAAGCGCTAACAGAAAATCTAGCTGAATGGTAGTAAAGTATTATTTTTAGCACTGTGAGTAAAATTTTCGGCAACGGACATACCAATATCTTCCATTTCTTTTTTAACATCCTATCTTTCATGGCTGTGCTGGCTATGCACAAGGACGCCCTTAGTTTGCAAACGGTACAGGTTGGTAAACGCTACGGGAAGTTCTTAATATCATGCTGGCAGCAGTGTGTTAGTTTACATAAAATAAACACGCTTATACATTGGCGATGTTACCTTATTGTAGGGAGAAAGTGGTCTGGTTACCCGTTCGTCAAGGAGGCTTTAAGCTGTATTACAGTTGTTAGGCCTGCAGTAGCCGGTCTTTAATGAAAACAAATTTATGTCCAAGTCCGAATACAGGCCATAGCATATTACGTTTCAGAATAAATTCAGGCGAAGTTATTTCTTTTCAGTGCAGTGCTTTGTAAATTCGAGTGGCTTATTAAAATAACTCTATTAATAATGACCTCCAGACTGAATTTCGGTCACGGCGGCCAATCTTAACGGAGACTGGCCATCTGCGCAGGAGATATTATAGTGCACAAGCGTGTGCGCAAACACAAGTGCACTCTCTGTTCCCTAATTCTCATGATCCGATGGGACGGTAATCCGACACGACCGGAGAGAGATCAGGCGCAGGACCAACGGCTTTACATGCTTTCCGAGGCACGTGGGTGTCTAACACCGCCAACTTCCCAACTCCGGGCTGCTATTGGGATTTCTTAACAGAAAAACCCAATAACTTTATGTAGGTCCGACCCGGGATTCGAACCCGAGACCTCATGCACAGCAGTCGCATTCACTACCGCTGCGCCACGAAGACAGTTAATAACTCTATTATAATGTATATTATATGCATTATCGTTTGATATTATCACTTCGTTAGATGTTTTTCATTACACTTAGGCAGTTACGAGGCCAAATATTCTTCTGTAGCTTCCACACGGAAGCGAATGTATGAGCCAGGCCAGATGAACATATATCATAACATATATACATAACACCTTCTAAGAATGCTATAATCGAAAAGGTGGTTCGCAAAAATTACCAATTATGACAAATGTGTTTCTCGCACCTAAGTGTGAAACTCTGTGTCGTTGGTCCGGTGGAATAAGTTTACGGTTATGTTTGCGTGCACTCTTGATATCTCGGGTTCCTTCTCTGAGTAAACAAAGTGTAATTGGTTTTCAACACTGGGTCTAGAACTGTGGCCGGTAAACCGTCGCCTACTATTAAGCAGGACCTACAAACTTAACGACGATTTGTCGATTGCCTATATTGCGTTTCTGGATACAGTTCCAGACTCTAAGAATTTATTTATTGACAGAATAATCCAATGACGTTTTCCATATCAAATCCGGTACCTTATGCACAGCAGTCACATACACGCTGCACGATCGAGGTATTTGATTTATCTGTAATAGAAACTCAAAATAAACGTTTACATAGTAGACTCCTATTGCGTCTCCTTTGCTAATTGTTAGTTGCATCTTGTCTTATCTCTTTTGTAAACAGTTAAATAATAATAAAGCTGCGAAAGTACCTACCTCATTACAGCTTGAGCATGTCACTTATTAGAACAAATTATTGCGCATAACACGTCACTTCCATGGTCATTGACAAGACTATAATACGAAAATTATTCGGTTAAAATGGTCAAGTCGTCATCAGCAACATTTCTGGTAAATTGTTTCGCCTCTGCCACTATGCCTAGTGTTTTAAATCTCACACGGGCACAATATTGTAAACCTCAAATGATTATTCTGAATCTGGGTGTTATTTGTGTCCGTTCTTTAAATGTTTGTAAAGTCACTATAGGACACTATAGTCACTACAAAATACAGGAATTATTCACAGAGAGTAAATAGGCTTTAAATAAATATTTATGAAGTTCGTTGAGTTTTAGACGTTTGTAGATAGGACACTTTACTTCAAAGTTGAGCCGCAATTAAAAGAGTCCAGATTAGCAGTTGTATCCAAATAACCTTTTATTATCTCGTTGATGTAATTTCTTTATCGATGATAATAACAACTGGCAATCAACACAACTTATTTTCCTGATTTGTCATAATATGCCAAACTATTAACATAAGTTTGATGATGTCTTTCAGCAAATAAGTGTCTCTGCTTGTCTAGAAAAGAAGGTACTTAGGCAATTCTCGGTGACTGACGTAAAATCTTTGTAATGAATTGCTAATTGTGTTAATTTGAGAGAACATATCTAATAATGATTTTCGTGAGTAATCGTACGTGACTGACAGTTAATTTATATTGTCACCTATTTGCGGTAAATATTATTCATAATTAGCGTACAAATAGGAAATTGGTAATGATTTCAGTAGAATTGATCAGGTAGGTATATGTTACGTGGGGTCGTGACATACAATTTGCACTGGACAATAAATGTCGATAGTTAAACTAAACTCCATCCAGCTGATTACTTGCCTTTTGAAAGAAGGAGAGTTTTTAAATAGATGATAGCATCTACATTAAACGATTATCGATTCGATTATTGACGCTTTCATCGGTAAGTAGCAACGATAACCTATTATTACTTTTAAATCGAAATTAAAGGTTGTTATGTCGAAATATAACCTGATAGACAGATATGGTCTGTAATAACCAAATGATATAGCATTCTTCTTGGAGGTATACGTTAGTTTTTAACAAGATCATAAAAACTAATATTAATATCATCCAAAAAGGTATTAAAGACATAGAGCTATTGTGTACCTACAGTCAACGATTTGTCGCATAAATTTTGTAAGATATCTAATTATTATAAAAATTAGATAGCTTTAATTTATTAACTAAGTTTAGACGTTAGTTTAATATAAGGAACTTATATCACTGATTGTACTAGAGGAGAATCATTTAGTTTAGTTGTTACCTCTAGGACATCATATTACTATCAACATTTTAAAATATTAATTTATTTATCAATATATATTTTTTTTAATTCCTACTTTCTGGTTAATTCATATAACGGACATAAAATACACATTTTCCCTAGGTCGAGCCCACAATATTTAATAGTAGGTAATGGCGAGGCGACCACTTCAACAAATACACTAGTCAATAATGATATGAACTTGTGTTTTGTAACGCGTTAATTAAAATTTCGCATACAAACGCATCGTTGCAGAAAACGCATGTTTCAGACTAAGTTAGATATTTAATCTGTAAATTCCACCGAACTATATCTAAGGAACAGCCTAACATTAAAGTTAAACGTCATGAGGCCTTTCCGTAACACATTTCATACAGTTCCCATAAGAGATGTTAGCTCATCATCAGTTGCTTAATTTAAAAGACGTGTAAACGTCCATATTACCTCATATAAATATTTTTTTTACTACAGTATTATTGCTTCCAATAGAACGTAGCAGAAAAGACAGATTTTTTGCCAATTTGTTTAATGGGCCAGGGCTATAATATATCAGTCAGACCGCGTGAGTTAAATGAGTCACGTGGTTCAAACTAAGTCTGTACGAGTATTCATAATCTTGTAGTCCTAAACATAATGATGATTTCTTCAAGCAAGTAGCTTTACAAAGTAGAGATGCAAAGCACTAAAAAAATTAAAATTAAATATTGTTACTTAGTTGGGTTAATGTAATTCGGAGTCTATAGGGAAGATCTTGAACAAACGGCCCAGGTAATTAATCTAGTCTCGTGACTTCATAGGTATACTTTTAGACAGATAATTTATGTGTCTAAAATATCATGGCACATTTAATTTTATGGCATTTTTTACTACGCACGCGATAACGACGTCATTTTGCTTAACAAACAAACTAAGATAGATCATCATAATTAATTACTCACGATGTCAATATTAATTAAGGCTAACTCGAAAAGACACCGAAACTAAGATGTAATTATGTCATCATATTCACGGTAGCGGAAGAAAAGTGCAAAATGTACGCACAACTTTAGACTTTATTCTGAAGGTACACTACACCTCGTTGTCAAGGAAGAATATATACAGACAAAAATAATTAAAACAAGTTTGAGATTTCAAGTTGCATCGCCAATGATATCACTAATGTAAAAAGGTATATAATAGTAGGTTAATAATTATGTCTGGCTTAGACAAACTTCGAAAAAATAATAAATAAAATATAACTATAATCCCTTAATGTCTTACTACGCCTAATATACTTTTCTTTCCCGTCGGTCGCGTTGTCCGATACCACGTCTTACGTCTTGCCACTTTGTAACATAAGTATTACACGTGGAACCGACATTAATTTTAATAATTTACTTTATGTAAAACGCCTAATATATCTTAAGTACGTTTAAGGTACGCTCTTTTTTATTTTATTTTATTTATTAAGGAATGTAGAAAGAATGGACGAGAACAGACTGACTAAGAAAGTTTATAAGGCTAGTGTGAATGGAACAGTCGCAAGGGGAAGACCTAGGCGAACGTTTCTTGATCAGATCGGAGATGTTCTGGATAAAGACCAGGTTAAGAGCACCTTAAACCGGCGAGCGTGTATGAGGAATGGTATGAAAGTGAATGAAGCCAGAGAAGTACGAGGGTGCGTTTTTAAGTTCGCGGAATGGAATAGAAGGGGATGAAATAATATTACAAAATTATTTTTCCTTTTCAATATATTCACCTGAAACCCTAATACATTTCTCAGATCTATGAATTAACTTATGAATACCTTCATAAAAAATGTTTTGTCTTTCTCTGAAAAATACGCCGAAACTGCATCCTTCACTTCTTCATCGGTTGAAAATTTCTTTCCTCGAAGCTCTTTTTTCAGATTTGTAAAGAGATAATAGTCGCTGGGAGCCAAGTCTGGGCTATAAGGTGGGTGATCAATGATATCGAAGCCCACCTTGTGCAAAGCAGCCAACGCAACTCGACTCTTGTGAACAGGAGCATTGTCGTGCAAGAGCAGGACACCTTTGGTCAATTTTCCTCTTCTTTTTTCTCTGATTGCCTCTTTTAACTGCTCAAAAAATTGAAGCGTAGTGTTCTCCGGTTATGGAAACACCTTTTTCTTTGTAATCAACCAACAAAATTCCTTCTGTGTCCCAAAAAACTGTCGCCATGAGCTTTCCCGCCGATTGCGACACCTTGAATTTCTTAGGCGGTGGTGTACCCTTTTTATGCCACTGCATGGAATCTTATTTAGACTCAGGTTCATAGTGATAAACCCAAGTTTCATCCCCAGTAACAATTCGCTCCAAAAAACCATCCTTGTCTTCATTACACTGGCTCAAAAACGCACGCGAACACTCGACGCGCTTCTGTTTTTGAGGCGGTGTGAGCATTCTAGGCACCCATCTTGCACTGACTTTTGTCATGCCGAGATGATCATGGAGAACCTTGAAAATGGTCGTTTCAGATACTCCAACCATCTCTGCGATTTGTTTTTTCTTCAAACGTGCATCCTCCAATATTAATTTTTCGATTTTTTCGATAAGATCTGGAGTGGTGACCTCAACAGACCGCCCAGGCCGGGAATCGTCTTCAATTGATTCCCTGCCTTGCTTAAAGAGGTTGTGCCACTTGTATACCATGGTTTTTCCTGGATAAGAGTCCCCGTATACAGATGACATCTCTTCCAAAATGGTTTGAACATTTTTCCTTGCTTGGTAAGGAACTTTATAACGGCGCGGAACTCGATTTTCTCCATACTTCACAATTTCTTCCAGATTGAGTTGCTTGAGGGACGATAGTTCAAAGACTAATGACCTCATTATGATAATACTCGGTATATATACTAATTATTAGTTGCTAAACACGTTAGTGACTAAACAAGCACCCCCACCACCTTCCATACCCTCCATTCCGCGAACTTAAAAACGCACCCTCGTATGTCAGGATCGTAGCAAATGGAAATCCATAGTCTCTGCCTACCCCTCTGTGAAACAGGCGTGAATCTATGTATGTATGTATGTAAGTCATCAGCATATAGTAAAAAAAATTGTGTATGAAACAGTTACCAATGTTGTTTATAAACAAAATAAATAAAAGGGGCCCTAGTATTGAACCTTGGGGTACACCAGATGAAACCGTCACAGATGTTGAGCGATGTCCCTTGACAACAACTTTTTGTGATCTATTTGTAATATAAGAAAAGAACCAACGAAGTAAGTCTCCCCGAATCCCATTATAAGCTATTTTAGTTAAAAGTAGCTAATGATCAATCTTGTCGAAAGCTTTCTGAAAATCTTTGTACACAGTGCCCACTTGTGTTTTTGATCCATGTTGTTGAATAAATAGTCTGTGAATAACAGTAGATTAGTAGTAGTCGACATTTTTTTTATAAAGCCATGTTGTTGTGGAATTATGCAGTTGTAAATAATCTTATGGACTTGCTTCTCAAAAAGCTTCGACAAGGCAGACAAAATTGAAATCGAGCGGTAATTTTGTATGCCATGGAGTTATATTGGCCCTCTTCCATATTTCAAGAAAATTCCTTCTGCTATATACTTATTGTATATTAATTGTAGTGGCACAAATACAGTACCGGCCATTTTTTTAAGGACATATGGAGGTAACCCGTCTGGTCCTGGCGCTTTTGTGGAGTCTAATGAGTTTAGTGTCCTTAAAACTTGCTCAGCGCTAAACGTGATCCCGATGATTACAGCGCTCTTACTAGCACATTCCTGAGGTGGCAGCCATGCGTTCACATTAAGGGTAGATGGTTCGTAAGCAGAGTTGAAAAAGTTCATAAACATATTACATATCTCAACTGGTTAACTAGAACTCTGATTCTTATAGAACATACTGGATGGTATGGCCACATTACCCCTACGATTTGAGACATAGCGCCACCTATTTTACATTTTTCTTGACGCTATCTTCGACAGAGCTAATATATATTTTACACTCAATGTCGAATCTACGCCGAAGAAATGAAAATTGTTCATAATCAGATAAATTACTGTATACCTTTCACCTGACCCATTGGCCATGCCTTGTTTTTGCTTTTGAAAATATGGACTAGTGACTTCGAAAACCATAATGGAAACTTGGTGGAACGCATTTTTGAAATAGGTGTGTGTTTTTTAATTGATCCAAAAATAATATCATACCATAAGTTAACACTTTAAATCACTTTAATCTTTTCAGTTAACAGTATATAAAGTAGAGCGGAAAAGACTCTCTACTTTATATACTTCATATCTCAATAAATATAAATACGTAATTGTGTACTATTTTACTCATTAGGTACTTTAAACAAAATATATTATCAGACTATCCGGATAAACTCTTATATAGCGATTCTACGAAGAAGCCATTGTTGGTTAAATCTTTATCAAAATCAAGCTTGCTAAAACTAACAATAACTGGTTTATAAAAGGCTTTTCTTGGAACACAAATGCGTTAGATAGTAGTATCAACTTAGTTATTTTATTTACGTTGAGTAATGGCGCGGTGCGGCTGCTACCACCGCGCCTGCGCCTGCACACAGTAGTCTCTGATAAAACCTTAATTATGTTTGTGCACACACACTATAAATATAGCGTGGCTCATGTTATGAATAATAATTGATTACGAATAATAAAATATAGGTACTATTGAGGTGTATCAACAATCATGTACCTATTGTACGATTCACAAAAGCAGTTCAAAGCCTGTTATGCAGCGAAACATTCGCCTTAGAGTGCAAATTTGTAAAGCTTTCAAACCAGGTAGTGGAAACACATATAATATACCAAATATTCTAGGTGTTGCCACTGCCAGGATTGATAGGGATATATATAAGCTTACCTTACGACAAAATTATAGTACAAATTTATTATAAAACAAAAATATATACAAAGCTAGGGCGCTATGCTAAGCCAGTCATTGGACAAGGTTAAAATCTCTGGCACAATAAATTCAATTAAATTTGATAAGCTCCACAATCCACATAGTACCTATTTCAATGAATGGTTAGCTTCTTGGATTCGCAAGACTGGTTTAAGTTTTTACAAAGAATTTAATAAGTTTCATAGTCATGCGGTATGCGGTGCTACGCATACTTAAGCAGAATAATGAGTATGATGAAATAATTGTTTGTTACCACTACTACTGCACATGAAGCTTATGGATTAGAGATAAATAAGTAAGCAAGGTAATAGCAGTCATTTCCGCAGATGAGTGAACATTTAAATAAATGCGAGCAGCAAGACATAAAACTTAAGTAGCCGCAGTAACTGATATGTCTCGCTCGTTTAAAATCCATAATTCGAGTAATTCCCTCTGGTTAGTAGGTAATTGTGATGTCAGCTAAATTCTTTTTATTGCCAATAGTGCCAATATGTGTGCACAGTACTAATGCACCGGTTAACCCTTAACGTACACGTTAAGAAGACATGTAGGTTTACCATTATATTATACGCCGCGAGATAAAGTACCGATTTCTTTCTTTTTCATAATTTTTAACTTTCTACTTACATGAGTCTGCACTCAAATCTCCTATCCTTCAATTAAAAAATCAAATGCATACTACACCTATTTACATATATCGTCAGCGATGATTTAAGTCCTTACTTACGCTCAGGACGAGCCTATTGTCGTCTACCAGATACATTTGTAAACTCTACGCTGCACTTAACAATTTTTCAACAGTAATATCTAAGGTTGCTCGCTAGCTCGCGTCAAATACATCATGTATGCTCTCAAAGTAGTAGGCATCGGTATATAATTAAATAATAAATTACCTACATTAAAATTTCATTAGCAATGTCCAAATATTTTATTTTATTTACGTTCTGAGCCTGGCGATGGTAGTCTTGCCATATTTATTATTTGTGATATCATGACTATGAAACTTACTAAACATAATAAGTGTACTGCACTTGATAATTATGATCGCTGTATGCAGTAAGTTGATTCAAACTCTACGCAACGCAAACTATTTGGCGTTGTAAACACATGTACCCCAATAAGGTAGGCTACTGTGCTGCTAATTAAATTTGCTCGCGAAGTTTAAGTAAAAGGAGTCGGTAAACTGTAGACGAGTTAGTTAAAATATAGTCTGTTATCTTTTTAAACCAGGTTAATCTCTCCGTACGTACATACGTTAAAGATCTTGTAACTAAATTCTTTGATTATTCACGCCTGTGTACTTAACTTTACGCAAATAAAAAGATAATTAGGTACTTTCAGATCGAATACGTGTGTAAAACATATATAATGTACACGTAGTTGGCGGCTTAGTGGTAATCTAAGAGTAAATCTTGTTGATATCTCAGAGAATTGGTTCATAATGTTATCAGGCACCACAAATATTAGCATTGTTGTCGTTAGCAGCTCCCATTCCGACCTTGCGGTACCGTGAATCCATATATTAAACTGATACAACATCTTTCGGTAAACAATTAGGTATTGTTATTGAAAAGAGAGTTTGTTCAGAACGCAAACGCTGTCACAGTATGTATACGTGATCGAGCATAGATAAAATTGATAATAAAATATATAATGCTCGTAGCTCGTACATTGTTTCGTCGCTAAAATAATGCACACATTTAGATATAGGTAAATGTTTCAACCATTACTTAAGTTGTCGTTGCAACTACATCTGATCACGTAGAATTTAGTTTTTTCCTACATAGATATTTAATTCTGTATTAACTAAACGACGTTATAAAAAATAAGGTACGTGTGGTTTTAAAGGCAACGGTTGCGATAATCGGGAACACTTGATGTCCACCTGGAATTTTTAAATGAACAATTTCAGAGTAATTGATTAAAACAGCGTTCAGGCAGAAACACAAATGAGATCATTTATCATTCATCTCGTTTTTATATAAGAAAACAAAAGAAGATTTTATGTTTTGTACATTTAAATGATGTGTTTTTAAATGTTAAAGCAATAAATAATCATAAATAATTTTAGGACATATTTAGAGATTTTCTGTTCTTCAAAATTTGTCCAAATATGAGGCTCTTATCTTATTTAAGAAGCTTCATATTTGGACAAATTTTGGAGAACAGAAAAAAGGCAGATCTGACTGAAAGTACATAGAATATGGCGTACGTATGTGGTAATATAATGGGGCCGTTACCGATATCATAAAAGAAAAGTTGCAGTATTTGTTAGACACTTCTTTTAGACAGCCTCAATGTGATTTTTTTCACATAGATCATTTCATCATTCATTTTTCACATAGGCCGCCTGAGATTAAAATATTTTTAATTTATCCCGCCATGATGCACGGTGTGAGTAAGATAGCCGTGGCAAACAAAATGGTGATATTGTAGGTATAACATAAACGTGTTAGTAATTATGCATAACGTGTCAAATATATTCATTTTATTCCTTTGTTAACATGGCAGACCCTGAATTTCGGTTGCAATCGTAACTGAATTTTAACAATGGCAATCTGGTATGACCTTCATTACGATTTAATACTTCCTTAACGGTATCTTGGACAGGATAATTGCACGTAAATACAGCCTTATTGAAAGTTGGTCTAGGAAATTTGGTCTTCAAAAGTGACACAGGCATAGCTGCTGAAGGTACCGACGCAACCACCGCGACTGTGGTTGTGTACGAGCGATTACAACACCAGTAGTTTACTACTAGGATAGCGTCTGAATCATCTCCTTTCAATTAACCATAATCTTTTGATAATAAGTATTAATCATCTTTCTACTATCGAGTACATTTTACAAGTTCTATGGAAATAGCCATTACAACATTATTATCCAAAAAAAACCTATGACTTAATATTGACGAAAAATTTTGCTGTATTAGGTAAGATCGTGTCACTGTGAAACATAGGAATACATATTATATATCTGATATATCTATACATATAATAAAAATGTAAAGGATCGCTGTCTGTACATGGAAGATAAATGAGAAAAAATATTACAGGGGACTTTTATCAACGCAATAGAACCCAAAACAATGATTTTTGGAATTTTTGTCTGTTTGTCTGTTTGTCGGTTTGTCGGTTTGTCTGTTTGTCTGTGCGTTTGTGCACGCTAATCTCAGAAACGGCTTATCCGATTTAGATGTGGTTTTCAGTAATATATTATGGTAAGCTTCACTTAACATTTAGTGTTTGTTTCATGTCAATCAGTTCATAAATAAAAAAGTTATGCCAATTTAAAGAATCACGTCGAACTTTCTGGTGCGTTTGTGCACGCTAATCTCAGAAACAGCTTATCTAATGTAGATGTGGTTTTCAGAAATATATTGTGGTAAGCTTCACTTAACATTTAGTCTTTATTTCATGTCAATCGGTTCATAAATAAAAAAGTTATGCCAATTTAAAAAATTTACGTCTAACTTACTGTACGCGTTTGTTGGCGCGGGTATATAAAGCGCGCTGAGAGCCGCGCCGCTGCCATTAGCATTCCGTTATTCGTAGCGAACGCACGTATTCTGGAGGCGCACGGCATTCGATAAAATTGAATTGAATTTTTTATTATTTACATTTTAGGGTTTGTAAATACATATTGTATGTATGTATTTGGTATAGATTAGGCATTTTTTATCTTGATTTTCTTTATTTTTATGTGTATAGATTTGGTATATGTAGGTTAGTAGTCATTTCTTATCTTGATTTTTTTAATTTTAATTGTACAGATTTCGTATAGGTTAAGTATTTCTTATCTTGATTTTTTTAATTTTAAGTGTATAGATTTCGTATAGGTTAGGCATTTATCTTGATTTTTTTTTAATGTGCATAGATGTATAGATCTGAAAGAAACAATTTAGTCGTTTGTGATAAGTACATATTTGTTTAGTGTTTAGTTTGTTTTAGATTCATACGTGTTAATAGTTAAACTGATTAAGTTAAGTAAATATAAGTTAGATTTATGTTTGTTTTGATTTTTTTGACTCCTTAGTTTTTATGATATAAGTTAGGTTTTTCCTTGACTTTCTTTATTTTGCAAGTTTTCTGTATAAAAAGTCCTTTGAAATAAGTAGGTAAGTTTGTTAGTGTAAGTTAGTAATAAATAAAAAACGGATCTATTGCTCATTTCTTTTGTTTTCTATAAGCTATCTATCTATAATAAATGAATAAGTTAGGTTAACACGTCTTAATAGTTATTAAACGGTGTAATTATCTGTAAGTAAGAATGCCTCGAAAAAGATCCAACCTCTCCCAGTACAGTAGAAATGCTAAAAGGATGAAGTTAGTACGATCACAGGAAACTGAAGAAGATCGTGAGGCGAGACTCACTTCATCTCAGGAACGTCAGGCTAGGCTTCGTGCTACAGAAACTTCGGCTCAACGAGAATCTCGATTGAGTTCACAACGTTCTCAAATGATGTCTACTCGAATTAGAGAGAGCATGGAACAGCGTGAGGCCCGTTTGTTCGCCGATCGTGAAGCTCATGCACTATCGCGTGAGTCTGAGACTTTCACCGATAGGGAAACCCGCCTGAGCTCTCAGAGTGTTCGGACAGCAAATGCCCGGTCCCAGGAGACTCCTGAAGAACGGGAAGCACGTCTCACTGCCGATCGTGAAGCTCATGCACTATCGCGTGAGTCTGAGACTTTTACCGATAGGGAAACCCGCCTGAGCTCTCAGAGGGTTCGGACAGCAAATGCCCGGTCTCAGGAGACTCCTGAAGAACGGGAAGCACGTCTCACTGCCGATCGTGAAGCTCATGCACTATCGCGTGAGTCTGAGACTTTCACCGATAGGGAAACCCGCCTGAGCTCTCAGAGGGTTCGGACAGCAAATGCCCGGTCTCAGGAGACTCCTGAAGAACGGGAAGCACGTCTCACTGCCGATCGTGAAGCTCATACACTATCACGCGAGTCTGAGACTTTCACCGATAGGGAAACCCGCCTGAGCTCTCAAAGAGCACGAACTTTGCAGTCTAGAGAGCTGGAAAGTAGTTCAGATCGCGAATTGCGATTAACAGCTGATCGAGAGCGACACAACAATGCCAGAATTCTTGAAAGTGAAGATGAATATCTACAAAGATTACAAACAACTAGAGAAAACTATGAGCGAATCCGTCAGAGTGAGGAACATTATTTATTAGCTGAGAGAGAACGAGTAAGGGAAATACGGCATGAAGAAACTGTAGAACAACGTCAGTCACAACTAAATACCGATCGACTTCGGCATACAATCAGTAGAATGTTATCAAATTCGATAGAAGACACAGAAACTAGAGCGGAAATTGATATCCTTCCATGGGTGACCAAAGAGAAAGCAGGTTATTTGTATTCGCCCAGAATTGATTACTCTGAATTCGCATCTATAGGAGGCATGGTGATATGTTGTCAGTTTTGTCATGCTCTAAAGTGGAGAAAAGAACCAAATGGAATATGCTGTTCAGGTGGTAAAGTGCTCATTGAAAATTTCCACGAGCTCCCTGACTTTATAAAAGCTTTACTAAATGGTGAGCATCCTCAGTCTAAACATTTTTTAGACAATATCCGTTTATATAATAGTGCATTCCAAATGACATCTTTTGGGGCTAAACAAATCACAGAGGGACCATTCATGCCCACTTTTAAGGTGCAGGGCCAAGTTTATCACCTTATTGGATCTTTGCTTCCCCAAAATGAGCCAAAATTTATTCAAATTTATTTTGTATCAAATTACAATGAACAGGCTCTTATACGACACCATAACTTTTCTCAACTGAATACCAACCTTATATCTCAAATTCAAAATATGTTACATGAAGTAAATCCGTGTGTCAGAAGTTTCAAAGCCGCAATAGATTCCATTCCACAAGGTCAAAATAACAATTATAAAGTTATAATTAAGGCTGATAGACGTCCTGCGGAAGAACATCGTGGAAGGTACAATGCTCCCGTTGCAGATGAAGTTGCGATAATATTAGTAGACCAGGAATGTGACAGACGTGATATTGTGCTGCGCACTCATGATGATCGCTTACAACGTATTTGTGAAACACATCGAGCTTATGATGCCCTGCAATATCCTTTGATATACTTCCACGGTGAGGATGGTTACAATTTCGGACTCTACCAAGTTAAACCAAGCACTAGGATAACAAATTATAATAAAAAAATATCAGCCCTACAGTTTTATTCATATCAGATACAAATTAGAAGAAATTGTTTTAATTATTTGCATCGATTTCGTGGATTATTCAGCCAATTCATCGTAGACATGTATGCAAAAATAGAAACCGAGAGGTTAATTTATATACGCACTAACCAGACACGTTTACGGGCTGAGGATTACGTGCATCTGCGAGACGCAATGCAGCAAGATAACAACGTGGAGAACGTAGGACGATTAGTTATCTTACCGTCAAGCTTTATAGGAGGTCCACGTTATATGCATGAGCGTACGCAAGACGCGTTTTGCTATGTCCGTAAGTACGGTCGACCTGATCTTTTCATCACTTTCACCACTAACCCAAAGTGGAATGATATTTCACAAGAACTTTTGCCCGGTCAGGTGCCTCTTGATAGACATGACATAATTTCCCGAGTTTTTCACCTTAAACTAAAGTTGATGGTCGACTTAATTACAAAAGAAAAGCTTTTTGGATCATTTCTGTGTTATATGTACAGCGTAGAGTGGCAAAAACGGGGGTTACCACATGCCCACATACTACTGTGGCTAGAAGAAAAAATTAGACCTGATGCTATCGATACTATTATTAGTGCTGAATTGTCTGATAAGACCGAAGATCCCATATTATTCGATATTGTAAAGACTCATATGATACACGGACCATGCGGCACATTAAACAGGAATTCTCCCTGTATGCAAGACGGTCATTGCTCTAAAAGATATCCTCGAGCTCTTTCAGAGCAAACAATATCGGGAGAAAACGGATATCCAATGTATCGTCGAAAATCTCCTCAACATGGTGGCTTTACAGCTAAAATAAGGTTACATGGTCAGGAAATAGATTTAGATAATAGATGGATCGTGCCTTATTCACCGGTATTATCGAGAACCTTTCAAGCTCACATCAATGTAGAAGTATGTAACAGTGTTCAATCTATAAAATACATCTGCAAATATGTGAACAAGGGCAGTGACCAAGCAACAGTGGGATTCACAAATAACAATAACGATGAAGTTACAAGGTTTCAGTCAGGCCGATATATTAGCTCTTCTGAGGCAGTTTGGCGTATTTTAAGTTTTTCAATTCATGAAAGACATCCACCCGTTATCCATCTTGACGTTGATCTTGAAGGTGGACAAAGGATATATTTCAACCCTGAAAATGTAATGGAGCGTTTAGAAAGCCCGAGACGGACCACTCTGCTCGCTTTTTTTAATCTTTGCGAAACAGATGCATTTGCCAAGACACTTTTATACAACGAAGTTCCGTCATTTTATACCTATAACAAACAACAGGGTAATTTTAACCGCAGAAGACGTGGAACAGCTGTAGTAGGTGAAGCAGGTATTTTTAAAGAACACATTATTGGCAGAGTTTATACGGTGCATCCGAATAACTCCGAATGCTTTTACCTGCGCTTACTTCTGCATGTCGTTCGAGGGCCTACATCTTTTGCCGAGCTTAGAAAGGTTGATAATATCATATACCCTACATACCAAGCGGCTTGCCGGGCACGTCACTTACTGGATGGGGATCAACACTGAGATGATGCTTTGGCCGAAGCAAGTATTAGCGAAAGTCCTCAGCGGTTGCGCAATTTGTTTGCAGTCATGCTGGTGTTCTGTGCACTTTCTGATGCTGCACAGTTATGGCATAAGTATCAGAACAAATTAGCCGAGGACTTTTTCAGGCACGCACAACTAAATAATGACCACTCAATTAGTGACATATTACGAGAAAGTTACTTAAATCGTTGTTTGCTGGCCATTCAAGATATAGTTACATCTATTGGGGGTAGTCCTATTTCTCAATATGGCATGCCCGAGCCATTATTTGACGGTGAACGTATTAATAGAGATTACGCGATGGAAATCAACTATGATCCAGTAGATCTGGCCGAAATTGTACAAACTAATGTCCCGAGATTAACTGAAGAACAGCGTTTAATATTTAATCGGGTGTGTCGCAGCGTTGATACTGCTTTGGGAGAAATGCTATTCCTAGATGCTCCCGGTGGAACGGGCAAGACATTTCTTACCAAAGTGATTTTGGCGAAGGTGCGAAGCCAAGGTAAAATTGCGCTTGCTGTCGCTTCATCGGGCATAGCAGCCACTTTGTTGCCAGGAGGGAAAACTGCCCATACAATGTTCAAAATTCCTATCGACTTAGACCGCACAGAAAACCCTGTTTGTAATATTTCTAGAAATAGCGATAAAGCTAAGGTTCTTCGTGATTGTAGCCTTATAATATGGGATGAGTGCACAATGGCAAACCGAAAAGCGGTTGAAGCATTAGATAGAACGTTGCGTGATATCAAGCAAAATGGCCAACCAATGGGTGGCATTACTATACTTTTTTGTGGCGACTTTCGTCAGACTCTTCCGGTAGTACCACGTGGAACAAGGGCTGATGAAGTTAGGGCCTGTCTAAAGAGTTCTGTACTGTGGCAATACATTATACCTTTGCATTTGACAGTAAATATGCGAGCGCAAATCGGAGGTAACGAAAATGCTCAAGAGTTTTCAGATTTGCTCCTTGAGATCGGTAACGGTGTGTATCCGCAGGAACACGGAAAAGTGGTTCTGAACGAAAACCTATGCTGCAAAGTTTCATTAATGCGAGACCTCATATCATCCGTGTATGAAAACGCAACGCAAATACCAACTTGCCAAAATTCCTGGCTTTGCGAAAGAGCTATTTTGACTCCACGAAACGACCAAGCAGCGGCAATAAACGCTGAAATTTTGAGCTTTGTTCCGGGGGATAATGTTGAATATATCTCCATTAACAGAGTTATGGAAGATGAAGAATCTACCAGCTACCCAGTAGAATTTTTAGAATCCCTCAGTGCTCCTGGACTACCAGCTCATAAAATAAGTTTAAAAGTCGGCGTTCCCATAATGCTCCTCAGAAATTTAAGCCCACCAAAACTTTGCAACGGTACCAGATTAAAAGTGACCAATTTACAGCAAAACCTGATAGAAGCAGAGATTTTAACAGGGTGCGGCATAGGTGATAGTGTTTTTATTCCTCGGATTCCTCTGATTCCAAACAATTTGCCTTTCAGTTTTAAACGAGTCCAGTTTCCAGTGAGCCTTTGTTTCGCAATGACAATTAATAAAGCCCAAGGTCAGACGTTACAAGTAGTGGGTGTGGATCTAAGCATTAGCTGTTTTGCGCACGGTCAGCTTTATGTGGCTCTGTCACGTGTTAGCAATCCTAGCCGACTGTATGCTTTGATCCCCGATGGCAACACGTGTAATATCGTGTATAGAGAAGCATTACTTTAAATTAGTTTTTTTTTTAATAACCTATTTATACACTAAATATATATTTGTCGGAGCGTAGATGCAAATTAAAAATACCAAACTATCAATAAGATGTTCCAATGCAATAAATGTGTATGAAAACGTCAAGCAGTCAGCTTGAGTGAGGTCGCTATTGAGCTGGCTGCATTTATATGACATTAGTTGTCAACTTAGTTTATAAAAGAGTGCTTCACAGCAAATGAGACGCATTTTTGGATCACACTTTGGATCGAGACGTGTGATAGTGCAATTGAGAGGCTAGGCCTGGGATGAAATCGCTGCGTTTTCAGAATGTTAATCCATTTGCATCAACTATAAGTATACTGTAATCAGTATTCTAATAAACAGTGTGAATCTTAACCTACCATAGTAGTACCTAATATTTCATGGTTTCGCTATGCAACACAGCCAATCAGCCATTACCTGCTTCGTTATCAAAAATGGAATGAGCTGTATCCTCGACAACAGAAGTGAGATTAGCTCCCTCTTCGACATATTCAAAAATGCTGCCCAAAAATTACTTTTCCACGCGTACGAAGTCGCGGGCACAGCTAGTTGTAAATAAAGATCGCGTATAAATAAACGTAACTGTGCTTCTTTGCAGTATAGTAATGAGATGAATGAGACTGTTGTTTTATTACATCATTAATATTGTTGGAGAATTGCATATACTACAAGTATATTGCTCTATTTATTCGCAAAATACTGTTATAGGAATAAGTGCCAACAAATTGAACTAATTCAGTACTTATTGTGTAGGCGAATAGTATATAATAATAATAATATTCTACCACGTATACACAACATCTAGCCCAAACTAAACAAAGCTTGTACTATGGGGACTAGACAATGGATAAACATACATATATACTTTATTTTCGTAAATACTTACATATTATACATAGAAACAACCAAACCAAGACAAACATCCATGTTCATGTATTAAAATGTTTGACTTGTGTGGAAATTGAACCTGCGAGGCGTGGCAGTCGGTTACACTAACCACTACGCCGTCGAGGCCGACGAGTATATATACAATATATAAATAAATAATAACTTATAATAGGATAAGTCATTAGAAAATACACTTAGGATTTAGTAACATATACAAACAACAAATCAAGTTAATGATTATCTTAGTCATTAACTTAAGGATATTCTCTGAAATATATGTTTATCAGGAATATCAACAAATTATATCGACATAATCCGAAGTATTATTTATTAGTATAATTTTTGATATTGCATGTGATTTATTAGTATTGTAACATGACCGCTTTCACTGATAATGAATTCTATTGACTTTGGTAAACTCTATATGTCCTTGACGGTTCTTCAGAGTCTAGTCCTGCGTAGTAAGTCGAATAGTCCCAGTCAGCCTTTCAAACTTTGTACTGAAATGGTATATCTGAGTGACGATTATTAAAGCTCTATTAGCAACGGCCTATAAAACAAAATATGTGTTTTATAGACCTATGATCAGGCTACTTAAGTTCCTTATGTAGCAATAGTTCTATACCTGCTGCGGTCAATGTCTCAATAGTTATCTTGTCACATTTTATATTGAAACCCTTAATAGTCCTTTTCTCTTAAGATCTCTTATATTATATCTCCGTGTAACTCTTACAAAGAGCCAGATATTTTCCAACGCAAAATATTATAAAAATACCCATAAGACGAGAAAGAAAATAAACATTTATATGATACCAACACTCAATCAGTCGAGGGTCTGAAATTTATATAATATATTCGTTTCTCAATGTTATTGTAGTTAAAGCTTACCTGTTATTTACATAAGCAACAATTACTATACCATTTACTATACTACTGCTATTCCCCATTATTTAAACCTCGACCTTTCCATATACAATTTTACAAAATCATGGTCAGGATTGAACCAGGAGAAGGAAAACGTGCGTTAGCCAAAAATCAATGACTAGAATTAAGCACGCTGCCCTCCATTAGGCCTCTAATAGCGTACGTGATTTTAATAGTCCGCATATTACTACGTGATGCGACGATGAATGATCTATTGTCGAAATGTCATATCAAGGATTTGTTTTCCTTGCAGACAAAGTATTGCCCCCGACTGCCCGAGCCTGGAGAAGGGCGATAGTTATACGCAATCAGAGTTCCTATCCAGGCTAGCGAACCAATGCCGGTATGATCGGCTGCTGCTGCCTACGTACATGACCAGTGACGTAGTTTACGTGCACGCAAGCGCCTATGTGTACTTCATACAACCCGCCGAAGCCCATGATCTGGTAAGTTAAATACCGACAGCACCGCATCAATGACCAAAAGGACAATATGTATAGCACAGTTTAATTACATAAACATATACTTACTCTTATGTCAGTCAATTATATAAATGATAAGCCAATTACGCCAGTAATATATAAGTCAATGGCCAATTTATATAAACTTGTAAGAGAAGTTGAATACATTGGCTACAACAATAAGGATGGAGTTTGCAAGTATAACCACTATCATATAGATAAACAGCACATTTTATTTATATACACGGAAATCCACGTAACACTTAGCACATTTTATTATAAGTTATATAATATTATAGAGCTCTAACTATCATTAAAATAACTTATTCAATTATTTCAGAATTTCAAACTACATTTCCTGCTACAATTACGATGGACTGATCCCAGATTAGCATATGCCTTATATTCACCAGAAAGGCTAAAAATTATCGGCGAAAATGATTTGAGAGAACGAATCTGGGTGCCTCATCTATACATGTCCAACGAACAATCTTCAAGCCTGATGGGCACTGACAGCAAGGATGTCCTGATCTCGATAGCTCCGGATGGTGAGGTGCTCTTCAGTCGCAGAATGCAAGCTGTACTTTATTGCTGGATGAACTTACAAAAATTCCCCTTCGATGATCAAACTTGTTCCATGAACTTAGAAAGCTGTGAGTAAATATGTTTATAATAAGTCGTTTATTATTCAGAAATTTTTGCATAATGTTAATATTGTTATGTATATGTGGTCGCTATGAATCACAACTAGAAATGTAGCTGATGACGCGGACGCTAGAATAATAATGTTTTCCTTGTAAACATTTTCCAGGGAAATACAACGCATCAATTCTACGCCTAATGTGGGAAAAAGACAACCCAGTTAGATTATCATCAGAGTTACATCTCACAGAATATTCGCTCCTTGATTACTGGACAAATGAATCTGTCGTACGTGGAGATATTGTCAATATGAGGCTCGGCGGAGGTAGATGTAATGTCGTTTTCTATGTTTGTGACGTCATTATCATGAAATTACTTATTTAATGCACAATAATTAAATAACGCGTATTTTTCAGCCGGTAATTACAGCGCTCTTAAATTCACATTTAAGCTCGGCCGGGAAGTCGGTTACTATCTAATGGATTACTTTATTCCTTCAATGATGATAGTCGCTATGTCATGGGTGACTTTCTGGTTACAAGCTGATGCATCGGCACCTAGGATCACTCTAGGTAAGTTACTTATATTATAATCAATATGAAGATATTATAAATTGAAGAATATATTTGATTTGGCGTCTTCTTTTATTTTACAGGTACAAGTACTATGTTGTCATTCATCACATTGGCATCGTCACAGGCGAAAACTTTACCGAAGGTCTCTTACATCAAAGCTAGTGAAATTTGGTTCTTAGCATGTACTGGCTTCATCTTCTCAGCGCTCGTCGAATTCGCCTTTGTAAATACTATTTGGCGTAGAAAGTACGTTTAATTACTAACTATTTTTACTTTTACCATAATATGTATCTATTCATAATAATGAAAATTTTACTCGTAGGAAAGCAGTGAGCTTGAAGAAGGTGAACAGCAAGTATATATTAAAGAGTACACTGACGCCGCGGTTGGCGCGTAAGGAGTTCCAGAAAGAATTGCAGGAGTCGTCACCACAACTCACCAAATCGCGCTCATGCTCGTCTTTGAACCAAGAGACGAGCAACGATCCTGCAGGCCCTGGATACAACAACTATCTCACTGTACACGTAAGTAATTTTAGTACAGTACATTACAGATTTTTAGGAACCCACTTTTCAGTTTACATTCATCTGCTTTTGGTTGCCAATTAGTGAAATTCATTATGGCAAGCTCAATTGCCGATTTTATAAAAGTGTCTGTTTGGCAAGTCGTGGCACGCCCGTGTTTGACAGCCTAATGAGATAGTTGTATGCGCTCTCCTTTAAATATAGCATTAAGTTTTAGTTTGTTTAAAGGTAGCTGTATATCAGCACAGTGCGTAATCTAAACCGTGTAGTGATTGAAAAAAATGCTGTATATGATAAAATAGCTAACGCCAAAATATGATTTCCATTTCAGAGCTTCCCATCTGCGATGAATCTACCTACGATCACGACGCAGAGCTTCGATGACCTAATAGGCGGTCCATCAGGCAAGCAACCTCCAGGCCACGGCAGTGAAGGATCCGCAGACGAACCGCCGAAACACACGTGGACCACTATGACGCCGCAACAAATCGCCACCTGGATAGACAAACGGTCCCGCATACTTTTCCCACTCATGTTCGTGTGTTTCAACATCCTCTATTGGACTTTTGTTTACTGTCTATAATAGCTCAATACGCGTACATTTTAAAAAGCTTTTAACCATATTTGTATCATAAACAATGAACTTGTTACGCGGTTAATTAAAATTACGTGGATTGATGTTTCATTGCAAAACACCATTCCAATAATAAGTAAACAACATGTTTTTGAAAGAGCTTACGTGTGTAATCTTATTTATAAATACTAGTTATACAATTTTAGTGGCCATATTTTTATTTGAGCAAGTTAGAGATAGTATATTTTTGCCAATTCGCTATACTTGCCTAGTGAATCTAGTAATGTAATTTTCAGTTTAACTACTAAAAGCTACTTCAAATGTAATAGAGACGTTGATCTAATAATTAAATTATGATATATTATTGGTATAAAGATGTCGATTTATATAACATATTATATCCTTTTTAATATGATCAACAAACAATTCGCAGAAAGGCAATTGCTTTCTTATTTAAGAAACTGAAAACTATTGTAAGACTTAATTAATGAAGAAAACTATGGGCCCAAACTTAATATATTAGATGACAAATCAATTACAAGATTGTCATCAATAAAGCAGTCGAGTTTAGTGAATACGTATTTTCATAAAATGAGATTATTCGACTATAGTCAAATATGTAAGTATTTAAATACTATGTCTAAGTAAAATTTAAATTTAATCATTCTGTGTATTATATAAGCGAAAGGATGATACGAATTATACCTATGCATTATATCAACACTCATTTGATAAATCGTTGTATAACTTTGACTATACATTGGTTATTAGTCAATTAACCACTATCCTTACGTTATGACTTATGACTAAAATGTCAGGCAATAACGGAAAATTATACACACAATATAACTAAAATAAGAGCCGTTGTGTATAGATATCGCGGAAGAAATAGTTTTTGTATGTACTTACGACTTTTTGGTGAAATAGTCAAAATAGATTATGAGTTTACAAGTGCATTTATAATCATTGATGAAATAATACCAATGATAATATTATGATCATATGTAACTACTTGAAATAATTTAATGCGAAACTGTTCCTGTTCAAGAGTTTTTAGGTAATTAACTGTTATTGTTGTTGTTTATAGAGTAATATTTATTTAAAGCATCCTTCACATATCTAAATACCTATTTAAGTGTAAATATCTATATATAACTAAAATAAGCCTCAGTTATGTACTTACTTTATTTTCCATTACTATATGTTCAATTATAGTAGAGTGAAATTTGTCTTCTTAGTTTTAGGAAAACACTGTTTGTAATCTCAATATACATTTAAATATTTATATTGATTTGAATTTATAAATATATTCCTGATACCCATTTCCAATTTAAAACAGAAAATATGATTATGCCATGATTCATTATTTGGTACTTTGAAATGAGCAACTTTATTCGGATTAGCTTATATTATAACTTTCAATCATCGATTGTTTATGCTTAATTTTGTAAGTTGTAGGTTGTGGATTGTTTGGCAATAGGTACTGCTATTGTCTAGCGGATCATTTACGATTGGTGCATCTACTAAAAAGTACACACACAGTAATCTATAACCACCTGATTTAGAGTTCATGGTTTCTCCTATATACAAATGTGCTCTGTAACACAGAGCACATTTACTACGTACTTATTTTATAGGTATATGTTAGTGTCTAATTATTTGGCATCTCATTTGACCAAGTTTGAATGGATTTGCACAGGAACGATTCACCTTTTTGCCCAAATAGAGATAGACTTAAATCTCAAATTTTACTATCATGGTGTGTTATAGTGCTTTCTAGATATAAGCACATCTTAACAGCACAGTTAGCTTACGAAAACCAATGATGGTGATACCCTTCAGCTTGAAAGAGTCGAACTGCTCGCAACCATCCACGACTATAAGGCTACTATTATTATTATAGACTAGAATAAGAATAAGAATAGACTCCATAAATTAAAAGATTAAATATGAGTTGAGAGACATGACTTGAATATTGTTTAATAATTGAGACTATAGCGAAAATTCAGCTTAAACGTGATAAAATCGCTCGACTACAGTGCACTTTACGGCCGTATGTGCACGAAGTTATCCTATCTCAGTATATAAATCAAAATGCAAGGAACTGTGGTCGATAACATATGACCGTGAGTAGCAAGCGTGCAGAAGGCATCTCATGCCATCTTGTAGTTAATCTGAATGTAAATATTATAAAGGTCTTTTTACCTACTATAATAATTAAATCAGATTTCTGCAACAATTTTTATTCATACAACCAAGGATACGGCCAACTTGAAGGTAAGCGGGTACTGTAGCTTATGGACGCTTGCCAGGGATATCCATAAGCCATTTTCCTTAAAAAAAGGTCCCTGTGCTCACAAGTCATAACTTAAGGTACAATGGCTAAAATGCCCTGACTGCACGGCTCCACTTTGGGAGCTTAGAAATCCTACTCACAACAAGCATATAACACAAAGTTGTTTAGCTTTTATACACTTTAGAGATTCACGCAGAGGTCTCGAATTCGATCCCAAGGCGCGCATCTCTGACTTTTCGAAGTTATGTGCGTATTGTCGTTCGGTTTAACAGTGAAGGAAAACATCGAGACGAACCCAACATGCGCCGCTATGGCCTAAACCTTCTCACTTTTAGAAGAGGCCCGTGCCCAATATTGGGACAGTGTAATACAGGGCTGGTATTATAATTATTACTACAGGGTGATTTTGAAATCGTGTAATTCCTTTTAACCACGCATTCTACTGGTGATATAGAATAACCCTGACCATATTTTTATTTAATTAGATTTATTTTTTTTGAAAAATTATTATTCCGTTTTTTTCGTGAAATGGTGTCAGATAGTCATATGTTAACCAACCGAGGCAATTTTAATTTTTTACTAATTAAAATAAAAAATCATATGAATAATTAATGTCGTAAATAATAACGGGCGGTCCTTTTTACTGCCCCTTATTATTTACGACATCAGTTATTGTTATGTTATTATTTTTAAATTAAAAAAATATTAAGATTGTGTCAGGTGGTTAAAATATGACTATATGAAATCATTTCATGAAAAAAATCTGTACTCTAATTTTGCCGAAACCATTATTCTAATTAAGAAAAAATATGGTCAGGGTTATTCTATATCACCAGTAGAATGCGTGGTTAAAAGGAATTACACGATTTCAAAATCACCCTGTATATTAGACGTAGGTTCTATTCAACATTATTTTTATGTTCGCAGTGAAACTGACACTAAGCGTATTATTATTTAAGACAAAGCTATAGTGTTATTCTATAATTTTGTCTTTTGCTATTAAAAAGGTTTTCGGTTGAATGAACTTTACGTCTGTCGTTTATGGATTACCTCGGGACAAAACATAAATGTTACTTTCTGTTGTATCACGCCTGCCAATAAAATATTTTATTAGTCAGGTGGGTCTTCACCATGATAATTCGTACAGGAGCTTCTTTTTATCTCAAACGAGTTAAATGATAACTAACTAGCAAGCGCCTGCGCAACAATAATATTATTTTTCGCTTAGCAATGTTGCAACATTTAACTCATGCTATTTTACTACAAAATATACTGTAGTATAACAGATTGCTGTTAAATAGCATTTGTTGAATATAAAAACATCTAAGAAAAGTGAAGGGGTCTATCTTTATAATGAACTAATAACAAAACATGTTTCAAGCTGTAGGTCTACCTATACCTACATATATATATATACATATATGGACAGCGTAATGGATTATTTAATTTCGATAATAGGTCATTATATGTATCATTGGTACAACACTTTACCATATAATTATTCTTACAGATGCCACACCTTACTAAATAATTTAATTAAATTGCAATTGTACTTATTATATCTATTTAGAATGACGTAACTAAACCGCAATGAGCAAAAGTCGTTGAAACATATTCAATGAGATCGTTAGTAGGTCATCATTACCCTACACTTATCATTCTCAAGAGTATTGGCCTCGGCTTTCTAGCCTAAACAGAACTCCAAGCAATGTCAAATTCAGAATATTCAGATAATTAATCGTTCCGAATGATAGAATAACTCTATAAAATATATATGTAACTCAATAAAAGCAATAAATCATACAATTTGACTGGGTTTCTACTTATCTCATGATCCGATGAGACGGCAAAGCGACACGACCGGAGAGAGATTAGGCGCAGGACCAACGGCTTTACGTGCTTTCCGAGGCAAAGGGTTGTCTAAGACTGCCAACTTCTTAAAAAGAAAAACCCAATATCTTTATTTTCACCCGATTCGCGATTCGAACCCCAGGCCTCATGCTCAGCAGTCGCATTCGTAAGAAGTATTCGAATTTCAGTCGAATATATCAAATTAAGTTGTGATTAGGTATTAAATCGGACTGTACATTTTAATAAATATTTAGTCCCTGAACAACTACTGCAAAAACTATGTCGTTAAGCTTTTTTGGTGTTGCTCAATAGCAATTTAATATTAAACTAGATATAAGAATTCTGGCGGATCCTTATTGCATGCGATGCATGCTACGGTTTAAAATGGTCTCTGTGAAGATGATGCTGGCCAAGATGATATACCCACCGGGTCGATGGTCCTTTGCGTCAAAGTACCTTTGAAAATATCAGTAGGTATTACGTGTTAGTAGAGGAAATATGTAGGTATAAAATAATTACATATCATTAACTTATTAGACGAAATTAATATTTATTGAATACGTATATTACAAAATAAACTTACAAGGAGCAGAGCTTACTCACACGACGATTCACAAAACGCTAAAATAAAACATCCACTCTCAACGATACAATATTTTTGACCAAAGATATCGAACACCTTTGTACATATTACATACCTTTGTACATATGCGTACGTACATAAAGCATTGGTTTCAAACGGGTCTTATTATAATACATATGACGGGGAATAAGAAGAGACAACAAATTTCGTGGACGATGAATTCTTAGAAATGAATTGATTGCCTACTGTCAAAATATATATAAAGTTTGCCTCTAATTTGTCGTAAGTCGTAACTTCGACGTTATAAACCAAGAGACTTTAGTTACGCTCTCATTACGCTCGGTGGGTATTTCACGATCAGTACATGAAGCTCAGCCAACATTGTTTGTTGCATGCTCTAGAAGTTCATGGAGCTGGCGGGTCGTCACGGTGCGCCGCCGTCACCAGGCTGTCGTCACTAGAATAGCGCTTTAGAGTCGATCCACTCGCTTGACTAAAGACAGAAAAAGAGTCTGTTTATTGCGCGAGCATAGTACTACGATCCTTTAAAAAAGATCATTTTCTATTACTGTTGCTAAATCATCTGATAATAATCCTTTTTAAGGAAACGATGAACCTGTAGTGGCTGCTGACGTTACTAATTTATATACAAGGCGCGCTATTGTGTGTGCGCAGTACAGAAGTCTTTTCTTCCCACACCTGCTCAACTATGTCGCGTAATTATGTAGTTTATTTTTGTATATCTATTCTAAGTTTCTGGTACCAGTAAAGAAAGTATATATCAATGTGACCATCATTTCTTCCACCTCACAATATTATATCGCCCCTGCAAACCAATTTCTTTAACTTGTTAATCCCTTTTTTGTTTATTTCGGTAGTATAATTAAATACAGAGTGTCCGGTAATTAATGGATAACCTGGAAAAGTCTTATAGTGGAACTGATGGCCGTTCAGAAAATAACTATGAAAAAGATCTATCCTAACTACTACCTGAGATATGTTTTTTTTAATTACCATGTATAACTTTCTTGTATACTACGACCATAAATGAATGAAATCCATCGGTTTTTTGTTGTTTTATTATTAAACACTAATTATGCTAATATATAGACAGTCAAAAGTATGCTATGCTAATATAGCTTGCACTTTTTAATATATTTTTTTAAAGATTTTTTAATTTTTTATTTTCCTTTTTCTGAACGGCCTTCTGTTCTACTATAAGACATTTCAAGGTTATCCATTAATTACCAGACACCCTGTATATCTTCGGTAAATATGATCATGACAACAAAATCTTTTTTTAAAGATTAATTGTTGCGGCATAAAACCAATTAAGCACAGCCAAAGGAATATTCTATGACCCGGTGATACAATGGTGCAAGATAATGCTTACTATCGATGCTATACCCCAGGTTACAATGGCCGAATGGGTAAACTACTGTTAAGTCTATCCGTCACTAGTGCTCATTACACAGAATACTAAATATACAATTCAAGAAGTGATAATCTGTGTGAGAGACTTGTTGCCGTACTAGGTAGAAACCTGCATGAAAGATGACCTGATACTTTGTAAAATGCGGTTGTTATTATGGTAATATTTAAGATATTCGAATATGCTCAGAAGCCATAATTGTCGCTAAGCTATGTTATGTCTACTTAGACATGACTTGTTGATCATGTTAACTTTAACAAGATCAACAATATTTGGTTAATATTGCATGCTTAGCTAACAAGTTGCTCCCACGATCGCGATAAATATGAAGGGGAAATATTCACGAGTATTAAATATAAACCTCCTAATGGAAAGTACCCATTAGCTCTTAAGAGATGTGTTGTAGGTATTTACCTGTATCTAGTCCTGGGTCGAGGAGTGGGCGTGGGCGCGAGACGTGGCAGGCGGTAGTCTAGCGTAGTTCCTCCCGAACCTGAACTAGATCCACGGCCTGAGCCACTCGAGCTCTCCGACCACGTCAGTTCTGACATGCTGCAACATAAACGAATACTTACGTTACACACAAATATATACCTACATATATAGAAATTTATAAAGTTTAAAGTCAAAACAAAATCAAAAATCTAAAATAAATTTATTTCAGATAGGTTACAAGGGAACACTTATGAATGTCAAAGTCACACTAAATTTTTCTGTGAATTTACATTAACTGCCACGTTCAGCAAAGCAAGGGTGTAGGGCTCATGAGAAGAACGGGCAAGAAACTCATGGCCACTCTTTTTAATCGCCAAGTATACAATAATATTTCCTTTACAAATCATAACTGTAAGGTGCTGCAACCATTTCTCCATGAACTAGTACTGTACATACTCAAGCATTTAATAAAATTTGATGGTAGCCTCTACAGCAGCAGTATGGTAAATAGGAGCATCCACTTACATGTACATAAATAATCAAGACAAGACATGATTATAGTCCGTAGTTTAATCTAACTCTTTAAATAAAATTTAGTCAGTAAATTATCGAATTCCACGAAACCAAGGTCGACCAGTCACCACAAGTAGCACCCGTTCATGAGTACGACGCATGGGCCAGTCATCGCCGTCTCGCCATATTGAAGGAAAGGGAACGACCCGGTCCATGACGCCACCGCAAGCAATGACATTTGAGTGAGCATGACGGTCCTTGTCATGCGAACTCAGAATAAACTTTACGGAACTGTCCATGATCACAAGTTGACATCATTGCACATTCATCTTGATTAAAATATGACTGAGTGTAACAACAATGGAAATTCTAGCTTAAACAGGTGTTACATTACAAAACAAATAAATAAAAATAAAAAAGTATTAGTATTTGACATTTAACGTCCTGTGATCTGATGCAAATATTAGTGCCACGTATGTTTGTCATTCAAATAATCATCTGTATTATAATATGCTTTAGAAATTAAGCAAATTTTAATCTTAACTTTAAATATATTATCCAGTAATTCTAGAATATTGGTCGGCATTTTATTATAAAAGCTCCATACCAAATACCAAAACCCATGAAAGAACCATAAACTTTATGAAGACGGTAGAATGGAACACATAATTTATATTTATGTTAGTACTCCTAGTATTGATGTTATGTATGTCACTAGTTTTATGTATAAATGTATATTTTGACGTACGTGCATAATATTAAAGAAATATATTGTGATGCTACAGTTAAAATACCTCTTTCTTAATTTTTCTCTGAGCGAGGTTCTAGTTCCTAATTGATAAATAGCACGCACAGCTCTTTTTTGCAATATAAATATACTTTGTATAACAGCTGCTTTACCCCATAATAATATTTCATATGACATAACGCCGTGAAAGTAACTAAAGTAAACTAATCTGGCTGTATCAACGTCAGTTAATCCACGGACTTTTCTAATGGCGTAAGCGGCCGATCTAAGTTTCGCTGAGAGATAAGATATGTGTGCATCCCACTGTAAGTTTGAATCAAGTGTAATGCCCAGAAACACTGTGGATTCTTTTGCTTTGAGTAGGTACTGGAAGCAAAAGAATCCACAGTGTACACACATTGAACGGTGAGGTCACCATTCAATGTTATGCTAGAACCAAGATGCTTTGCATTAGGCAGTGAGAATTTAACATATTTTGTTTTTTGGCATTCGTTACTAAATTATTTAAAGCAAACAGTACAACATCACAAATATTGTACAAGTAAAAAGGTAAATCGTTTATATAAATTAAAAAGAGCCTAAAATCGAACCTTGCATCACCCTTAGCTTCACTGGTAAGCTATTTGATGCCTAACCATGGACTACACACTGGATCCTGTTATTCAAGTATGACGTAATTACATCCAGTGCATTACTCTGAACACCTAATGCCTTAGTTTCCGTATGAGCGTATCATGACAGATGCAGTCGAATGCTTTTGAGAGGTCGCAAAAGACACCAATAGCATTTTGTGAGTTTTCCAAGCTCTGTATATATGTTTGAGTAAAGCTACTCCTGCATCCGTTATTGAACGACCCTTAGTAAAGCCATACAGGTTGTCGTGAAAGAGGCTATTTAAATTAAAATGTCTAAGTAATTGCTTGAGTATGATTTTTGCAAATATTTAGATATAAGCTGGTAGAATTGATATTGGCCTAAAATGACTAGGATCAGTTTTACTACCGGATTTAAATAAAGGGATGATTTGACTATTTTCATCAAATCTGGAAAACTGCCCTAATCTACACATCTATTAAATAACCCACTTAAATAAGGAGCAACTATATCTATTATACTTTTTACGACCTTAACGGAGATACCCCAGAGATCTCCCGTATTTTTAGATACCAAAGATTGAAAAGCTTTGATAATATCAATAGTGTTAACATAATCAAATCTAAATAATACTCTACACTTTGTTACGCTGGAATGTAATAACCTCTCTGCGTCTATAGATGAAGAATTTAATGCGCTCGTCGTGGTTATCGGTACACTAGCAAATAAATTATTGAACACGTGTGCTACATCGGCATTATTTTTGATCATTTTATTATTGTTGCTTGCCACTAGCTTCGTTAATAGCTCGCCAGATAACCTTAACTTTATTAAAGGACTGTTTGATTTTGTTACTGACGAACTTGGACTTAGCAAACAAGCATACATTTTAAAAAGTTGGGATAATTCTTAGCATATTCAGTAAAAGTAGGATCAAAATTATATTTCTTCATACTGTATAGCTCATACATTTTCACTCTGCTTTTATAAATACCTACGGTTGCCTATTCGTTAAATGACATAGTTCCTTTAATAACTTTTAGTTTAGACCTAAACGTATTATCAAATTCTTTCTTAACAATACCAAAAAAGCTGACATACTCCATATTAGGAGATTTATCTTCCCTTATATTAGAGTACACACGGCTACACATCAAGGTAGACACCCTATATACGCATAACTACGCTACATACAAAATAGAGAATTGTTGGAAAGGGACAGTGCATAGTGGTGTCGATGTTATAGTAAGGATAGAGCGTAACAAAAATATAACGCACTCTCTCGCACGATTCGCAGCGTTCAACTTCTAATAGTTCAAAGTCCAAACAGTCTAGGTTGATGTGTCGCTGTGTGTACATACTACATGAAATTTTATTTCTAAAATGTTTTAAGCGATTATTTGATAAAGGCCTAACAATTATCATTTGTTTAATATTATTTTATTAATGTTTGGAAACATTGCTAATTGTCCACAGTGATCTGAGGTTAAGTCAGTGGTAACTAATTTTCGGGCACGCCACGATCGTGGCGGTAAGTCCCGTGTTTGAGGAGTGGCTGGAGAGGCGGCATGGCGCCCTCACCTTCCGGCTGACACAGGTTCTGACTGGCCACGGATGTTTTGGCCGGTTCCTGTGTCGTATACGCCGGCAAGAGACGCCCGGTTGTCACCACTGCGGCGACTGCCGCGACGTTGTTGAGGACACGGCGCTGCACACTTTGGCGGTTTGCCCCGCCTGGGCATCGCAGCGTCGTGATTTGATCGCGGCAGTCGGATCGGTTGCCCTCTCGCTCTCGGCCGTAGTTCAGTCTATGGTCCGGAGTGAGAGGTCGTGGAACGCCGTCGCCTCCTTTTGCGAGGAAGTGATTTCCATCAAGGAGGCGGCGGAGCGGGAGAGGGAGCGTTTAAACCCTCTCCCCAACCGCAGAGCCGGGCGTCGGAGGGCGCGCGATGACCTCCAGCCACCCTGAGGATTGACCTGGGGGTGGCGGGCTTTGTGGGCCTGCCCGCCATCCGTTCAGCACCAGGTCCGAGAGGCGGCGTGCGTGTTCCCACGCGCGCCTCTGTGTCGAGTCCGTCTCCCCTCTAGGGGGGAGACAGTAGGTGAAGTAGTGCCTATTTTGGGTAGGTCTTTCGTGTAGTGGCCTGCCGTTTCATACGGCGGGCCGAAACCTCGGCGGGGTCGCGACCGTATGCGAAAGTGATTCGCGCGGCCCCGTCGATAGTGGTTTTGTCGAGGAACACCGTGGTAGGTTTAGTCGGTATTCCGGGAGGTACATTATCCTTTCAACATCTTCATTTTACCCCGGCGAGTCCGACATAATCCCTCCGCCCGCCCCCGCGGAGGGATATGCGTCATTGCATTCCCCCACGTAAAAAAAAAAAAAAAAAAAAAAAAGTGGTAACTAATTTGAATGTAGCGTTATAATCACTGAAAATGTTATCTAAACAACTAGAAGATGTGGCAGTTATTCTTGTTGGTTTTTAAAAACAAATTCGTTAAATTAAATGATTTAAATAAGTTTGTATAAGTCTATTAGTCAAGAAAGAGCCATCTAGTATATTAATATTAAAATCACCGCACACTAATATGTATTTCCTACTAGTTCTGATTTTAGTAATTACATCTTCCATCACTGACTCAAACAGATTAAAATTACTCCATTGCGGAGGTGATATACATATATAATTATATACCATTCAAGCTCAACACAGGACAGTTCTATGTTACGCTCTATAGACAGACAAGTTATGTCTTTACATTCCCTGCAAGTTATTGTGTTTGCAACATGTAATAAAGAACCACCGTGAATGGCTTGTGTTCTTGAAAAAGTGCTATGTACCATAATTCATACTATTTAAAAACTTACTTCATAGCTTTTGAGCCAATGATCTGTAATACACTTAACCTGAACATTGTGGGCCTCTAGAAATAAACATAAGTCTAAATCTTTGTCGGATAGTCCTTGTATATTTTGATGAGCAACACTCAATTGATAACCTCTATCCTTTGTCCCAACCTTGAGTTTAAATCAACTTTGTCATTATTTATAATAAAAGAATTGATGGATATAGAATTATTTACAGAAATTAAATTCATAAATACCCTACAGGTACCTGTGTCATTTTGTATATTATATGCTAATAATTTAGCAAGTTGTTGTTTGTAATATAATGAGGGAAACATATCTTGTGTCAAAATAAAATTACTAATAGATATATTAGTATTAAAACATAAAATGTCCTTATATTGACATGTCAGATTATACATACATAAATTCATGTCATGGATATATTTATTTTCATCATAATGAAAATTTGAGTAAGGTTAGGTAAGGCACATTTTATATAATTACATCCTAATTTTTTGATAGACAATAGCGTTACCTCTGTCAGCTTGATAACTTCTTTGTCCTTTTTTGTGACTAATAAGCTATCGCCATATAGAATTAAAAGAAAGATTTAATGATGGCAAGATTGCGCTCTGCTGCTAAAGCACGTAATAGAAAGTTCTTTGTACTGCTGTTAACTAACACATCTAAATTAACTAACAAACATACGGACCGTTATATTACAAGTGATGAAGTACCAACGCCGGAGGCAGTATCATGATGTAAGTCCAGTACAAAATAATTTATTATAATAGTCATTTTTAATAAACCCTGCCATGACTATCATAGTAAAATTAACAATTAAAAGAGACTTATTTGTTGTTTAAGAACAAAAAATCTCAAATCGTATGTTGGTGTGCATAGGGTTTTAGAATAATGCCTGGCCTTTAGGTGTTAAAATACTGGAAATATCAGAGGTGCATTGACGATCATTTAAATTAAAATGTTGCTTTGTTTTTATGGGATAGAGATACTTTAGGCAAACTGTTCCAAGGTTGAGTTCAGTACCAGGTAAAGATGCCGTAGAGCCTTTCCCTCAACAAATCTATCATCATGACATGTTACCTTTTCTTTAAAAGGCGATAGCGTTCGATACATTAATTAAATATGGTGATGACCCATACCATGCTGACTAATGTCTAAACACGTCATAAGGAAAATTAAATGTTATAGTTTTACTTATTTGTCAAGGAAACCAACACCTATTTTCCATATTAAAAACGATTAACGCATAATTGCCATCAAAAGTAGTAAAGGCGTAATCGTTATAAAGAAACTATTTGCTGCTCGCGACCGAAGCTGTGCGCTGAACTGCAGTGTAAATAATATGTTAAATCCTAATTAATATTATAAATGCAAATGTGAGTTTGTTTGACTGCTTGTTACGCTTTCACGCCTTAACTACTCAACCGAACGTCATGAAATTTTGCATATACTTTATCGTGGGAACAGAAAAGGACATAGCATACGTACGATCCAGAAAAAAGTTCTATTACTAACCTAACCTACATACATGCAAGCGAAGTGGTGGCGAAAATGTAGTTAATTATATACGCATATGTCAAGTTTTGTCCAATTCGAGCAACGATACATGCATATTTGAGTGTCAAACTAGAGGTCTAAATATATTATCTTCTTAGCAACTTTAACATTTATAATAAAAAGTTGTATAACTAATAACTAGTAATTATCTTTATTTTTAATTTCTACATTTATCTAATTGTATTGTATTTGTTGTAGCCAGCAAGTATTTAATATATTATTAATATGGTGATTATTTGGAATATCTAAATGAGAAAAACAGACTGTTTCTTCAATCCTATCAAAGTTCAAGAGGTAAATCTTTCTACACGACTATCAAGCATTTTCCTCATTTATTAACAAGTATTACAAATTTATTCATTCCGCACCGTTCGTTCATATATATGTATATGAAATGTACAAGGTACATAACGAGATAAAAGAATGTTATATTGACGAAAATCTTATCAATTAGCAAGGTGATGAGAAGGCGTATGATTTTGAATAATTTTGCATCAGCAATAAAGGTCTTTCTTCCGATTTATATTACGACGGTATTAGACCTCATCACATTATACATAAATAAATTAAATCAGGCCACGTAAATTACGTAACACTGTTTATAAAAAAATAGAGCGTATACATGTTTCTGTTTAAAGCGAACTCTTGTATACATAACGATGGCCCCAGTACGCTGCCTTAAGGTACAGCCTAAAGGCAGCGTACTGGGGCCATCATTATGTCTAATCTATATTACAAAAACAGTACACTTTTCAAAGATCCTAATTTGATGACGATACTAGCCATGTTTCATATGAATTGCCAGTTGGAACAAAATTAGTATGGTAGTTGATAATAATATTGATCCCATATTTTTGGCATAATTTTTGGCTAAGATCAAACTATGTCCTTATTAATTTATACAAATCAAACTTTACGATATTTAGAAACGGACGAATCAGCTAATAACCTTTCAACATTCGGTGCTCAAATGTTAATCGAAGATGCAAAGCAAACAGTAATTTATTCGTACGTGTCTTAGTTGTATGTGGTTCGTAATGAAAATTTGGCAATACATAATAATTATAGTCCTAAGATTGCGTTATGAAATTAATAAATTATGTCTTATTCATCACAAATGAAGAAAAAATAAACTGACACACAATTAATAATGTTTTCCAACTAATATTATAAATGCGAATGTGAGTTGGTTTGTTTGTTACGCTTTCACGCCTTAACTACTCCACCAATCAACATGAAATTTCGCATACTCGTATTCATGAGAACAGAAAAGGACATAGGGTCATCCAGAAAAAGTACTGTTATTAATCTAATCTAACCTTACATTTACGCGAGCAAAACCGCGGTCCAAATCCAGTAATGTATATTTTTAAGTTTTCTGTATAATTCTGCTGATCCTACTCCTGATACAAAGTGTTTATTTATTTATTTATTAAAATGTTACATACATAGTGCCTTTGGTATAATAATTAGCAAATGACCTGGTAGAGATGGGCGGCAGGCGGTAAGGTGGCGTGTAGATGTCGTTGCTCTCGGTGTAAGTAGAGGCGTGGATCTCTTGCTGGTATAGCTCATACAGTTGCGCGAGCTCCGGCGGCACGCCCATGCCCATCTCTGAAATAAATAAAGATAACGCCATTGACTAGTTGGTAAGACAGCGGTTATTGCCGATCTTTAAGTCTCGCATTCGATTTCCAGATTTCCCAGTCTGATCAGATCTCATTGTTGTGTAGCAGCATATCTAGAAATAAGCCCAGTAGGTGGATATAAGTTTACTGGCAGCACGCCCATACCCATCTCTGAAATAAATAAAGTTATAACCGCACTGAAAGGTTGGTAAGTTAGCGCTTATGAACGATCATAGAATCTCGGATTCGATATCCAGGTCGGGCAAGTTGTGTACAAGCATATGTAGAAATCAGCCCAGTAGACGGGAATAAGTTTACCCCTTATTGAGTGTGATCTATAAATACAGTTGGTAATAAGGAGGTGTAATTCAATGGTCTGTAATAATTAATCGTTAATCTACCCGTTCAAGTTTATATAGTTCTCGTATATGCGAGTCTATGCATCTTAAAAAATATACAACAAACATGACACTTGTCTATTTTAGTAGTATAACATATCTGTTATTCAAACCACCGGAAATCCTCGCTTGGCTTTGGGGTAACCTACGCCTGACTAGTCGTATGAATATTCACTAAATCTTCTCGTACTCTGTATTCACTAATAATGACAGTAATACGTTACTTTGAGTCAGAAGAAGTTGTTTCCACTGTCGGTCACAAAGCTGCTGTTCTAAATCGCTAACAAAAAAAGTAAGGCTTTGTTCCCTCCAAAATCGGAATAGGAATTTCAGGCTCGGTAGTTACACAATTAGATAAATTAAACTAATGTCTGCCTCATTGCATTAATTGGCCTATACCATAACACAATTAAAAACAATCTGTTGTAAAAATAAATATTGCATATCAATAACATCTTTGCGATACGTGAGTAAACAATATAAACTACAAAAAAAAGAACAGAAACGAATGCCACATTTTAATTACTTCAATATACATACATATATTATGCCATCAATTAACCAATCCATTGGCTGTTTTATCACTCTAACCGATCTCTACCAGACAACTTTTGGATGGAATAAATGGTGGTAGTAATAAAGTTGATTACGTACTGTAGCTTAATTTCCCGTATTTAGCTAATAAAGTACTTGGCTGCACGCCAAGTCCTGAATAAATTACTTGAACGAAAGCTAAATTATAAACCAATGTTGATGAGAAATGGTGTTTCCACATTTACGCGAATGTTACTTATTAAAATGAAACGACTTTTATAAATCTTATATTGTTCATTTGGTTTCTGAATTTTAATATTTAAATATAAATAAAGCGACGTTAACGTTAGTACGCAACACTATTAAAATAAAGTAAAACGCATGAAATGCATCAATAGCAGAGGATCCAATCAACTTAACAAGCAAAACAATACTAACATAGTTACTTATTATCTTACAACTCTTTCTGCTAAGCTACATTGTTCGCATCATAAAATAATTGAACGATACGTGTTGGTTAATTTATATCACTTGTTGGCATCCAAACATTTAGACATATAATTTGTCTACCGTATTTTTTCTCTCGTACATCTGCTTTGGCATACGAGGAGTTACTGGCTTAGTGCCTTATTATCTACCATGCACGCTAGATATATTTCTAAAAGCTATAACCCTCGATAGAATCCACAAAAGAGTAATGTGAAGACCATTTTTTTATACATCCACAATTGTTTAAAACAAATTGTATTTTAGTCAAAGAGATCATATAGCAAAGTTTAAAACTAGCATGTACCATAAAAATAGTCAAGTATGTTAAAGTTTATAACAAAATACCCTAGATTTTAAGAAAACTGTCGTTAGGATTATTGAATAAGTATACGATTAAAAATGTTAGAGTTTACTTGAATTTACAAAAAAACAATATTTAACAATATGGTCTTTTGGACTTTGTATTGTTGTTTATTTAAATCAGTGTTATTACCTTGCAATGCTCTCCTTTGCCTGGTAATGATTTCATCGGACAGTCTCCTCTGAGCATCTCTCCGCTGCAGCGCGAGGTCGCGGCGGCGCAGCTCGTGCGCACGCGCAGCCCGCTCGCCCTGCAGCGCCAGCTTGTCCGCCTCGAGCTCATGCACGCGGCACACTAGCGCCAGAACCTCTCGCTCTGGACCACTGCTGATTGTCGCTGGTAACTCCTGCATATGTAACAAATTTATAGATTCTAATCAAGAGTATGCTAGCGTTTTATTTATACCTCGTAGGCAGCTAATAATTGTACAGCCAACAGATGGCAAGTTCTTAAACTTTCCATAGCATACATCATGATGTATGCTTGTACCTACCACCTGCAGCCTGTCATCAGGGATATCAGTCGTCCTTTGCTGATCTCATAAAGAAAGCGACGCTACATCATTTACGCAAGGGTCATAAACTAATTACCTTGTCGGCTGTGAATTAATGACAATGCAATGCAAGGCAAGGCTTATGTAGCTATGATATCCTATCAGTGGTATTCATTGAAACTACTTTTCCAGTCGAGCTGCTTAGGTTTAGTGTGGTGTTGAAATCTTTTTCTATAGATCTTTTTTTATAGACATAATAACAAATTGTATCAATTAGATCTAAATCGTATCGTCCTAATCTAATCGTATTGCAACCGAATGAATCTTGGATTTTGGTACTCGAGTTGGACAAATTGTATTTTCAATTAAATAATAATAAAATATATTTAAAAAAATCAGCAACCTGTTTGCCCGAATTGTTTGTACCCAGTACACGACATAAGGCTAACCCTTAGTAGATGGGAGGTAAAACAAATCAAAATGTGGATTTAATATACCACTGATTCTATGGGATATGTAATCATGAATCTAAGTACCTATATCGTTTGTAAGTCACAGTGAGACTGGCTTCGTGTCTCTCGCAAGTTTCTTTGAGACGATAGCAATTAAAAAGTATCCGAAAAGGCTAGGAGATCCATAAAAGAGCAACAAATCAACAGCAAAAATATCAGTTAACAAATAAATTCATTTTTAAGCTGCAAACCTACTCGAATTGCAAATTCGTTAACAAATTTATAGGCCGCAGCTAAGGTTCAAATCCGTTAATAAATTTAAAAGCTGCAGACCTGCTCGAGTTGCGCGCCGCGCAGGCGCACCTGCTCGAGTTGCCGCTCAACGCGCTCACGTTCGGCGCGCGCCGACTCCTGCTCGCGCTCCACGCCCGCGAGCTCCGCCCACGCCTGCTCCACCGCCACCTCCGCCTCCGCGCGCTCGCTGCTGCTCGTTGACAAGCCTGTGCCTCCACTGCGAATAAGCATTACTAACATGGTTAATCCTTACTTAATATTATAAATTCGAAATTAACTCTGTCTGTCTGTTACCTCTTTACGTCTAAACCACTCAACCAATTTAGATGAAATTTGGTACAGAAGGAGTTTAAAACCTGGGGAAGGATATAGGTTACTTTTTATTGATGTATGTAGGTACCACGCGGACGCAGCCGCACGCAACAGCTAGTTAGGTATATAAATACTAAAACAAATTGTATGTATGTTAGACCATAAGGTATTTATTTATGCGTCTATGGCATGCGAAACAAAATGGTTATAATTATTATTATAATAGACTCTATTGACATTACGATTTATATATAATAATAATAATGTACACCACATGTATAGTGCGTACCTAAGTGTGTGCGCAAACATAAGTGCACACTCTGTTCCGAAACTCTAATGATCCGATGGGACCGCAATCCGACACCACCGGAGAGAGATCAGGCACAAAACCAACGGCGTTATGTGCTCTCCGTGGCAAGAAGGTATCTAACACCACCAAATTCTTAACGTTAAGCTGCTATTGTTTCTTATCAGGAAAACCCAATGACTAATTGTTGGTCCGACCCAATCTTCGCACCCAAATCCTCATGCAGAGCAGTCTCCATTCACTACAGCTGCGCCACGGAAGCAGTTTCACATTATATAACAAGATGACATCCTTCAGCTATTTTAGAGCTGTAAATAGTTCAAGGTCGTCAGAATGTAAAATACGGTTGGTAAAGCCTTACAGCATAACGTAGCTCAAATGTATGTACCATATGCTAAATTGCATACAAAACTAACTAATTATTCTGTTTTACAAATATCGTACCATACATATACGCCGAGGCGTTATATTTTCATTTTCATTGCACATCATAACTCGTCTATTCTATAACAATAGTACATTTGTTTTCAAATTCCACAATCTAAACAATCAAACTGATTCTTAAATAAACATACCGGTAGCTTTGTTGCGTGCTAAGTCTGGAGCCGGGTATATTAATGGGTTTGTATAAACGATTGAATCTGGCCTCCCAGTGTGATATCGCAGCATGTTGTCGTTCAGCATCCAAAGCCAGGCCGAGAAGATGACTGTCGAGCTCCATGAGGCGACGGCGCAAACGCATCTGTTGCTTAAACGTCGATACAATCGCTTCACGCAAAGATTTTAGATGTGCCGCACTCTCTGCAGCGTCTTCTTTGCTTATCTCCTCTTCAACCCTTTGGTTAGGATAATCTTGAGGTTTACTGTCAACATTAATGGAAAAAAAACATAATAAATTATAAGTTTATGGGAAATAAAGAATAAATAATATTTAAGGTATTTAACATATCTTACGACTAACTGCAATATCTTTAATATCCATTTAATTACTTTGTCATTCGTTTTCATATCTTTTTTGACCCAACATATCGTCAAAATTATTTGATTATAATATTCTACGGAATTCTACGAATATTCAGCACTAATTATATTATCCTCCAGACCGAATTTCGGCCATGGCGGCAAGTCTTAAGACTGCGCCGAGCGAAATGTGCCAAAACAGGCGGTCACAGTTAAGTTGATAAAATCAATTTGTTTAATACAAATATAAAATATACATTTACCATAACAATGAATATGTTTACAATTACTCCGTGTCAAAAACCTTAAAATAATTAATATTTTCGCCCACAAAATTACGTAAATTTGCACAAAACCTGCAAAAAAACTAGGGGTCTCACACCGCCAACTTCCTAACTCCGGGCTGCTATTGAGATTTTTAACTGAAAAACCCAATAATTGTTTATTGGCCCGACCCGGGATTCGAACCCGAGACGACCTCATGCACAGCAGTCGCATTCACTACCGCTGCGCCACGGATATAGACTAAGCCTACCTTGTCCGATCATCTTTCATTTTAACTTTGAGTCGGGCGATTTCCTCTCGCAGCTCGTGGATTGTGGATCGATACTGTGACAGATGCATTGGAGTATCTACTAACTCTCGTTCAACCTAAAATTACACAATGTATATATAGTTTAAAAAAAGTTTAGGTATAATAATATGTATAATATGTATGTATTTACAAAAAAAAAGTACATATGTATGTTTATCCATTGTCTAGTACCCATAGTACAAGCTCTGCTTAGTTTGGGCTAGATGTTGTTGTGTGTATGTGGTAGAATATATATAGAATAAGTAAAAGTACCCAATGTTATGACGGAATATAGATCAACAAAAATCATCGAAATGTATCTTTATATTTAGTCTAGTCTGCGTTAGTTTATTTAATACGGTGGATGAATTATTAAATTAATATATCAATGTTTCATGACCAACGACAAATCAGTACAGAGTAAAAATACCAATGGTCCAAATTAACTGCCCTGTGGTACCCTAAATATATTATATATATACTTTATTAGTTCTTCATTTATATTGCCACTCAAGATTTCAACATATTGTTCTATCGTCTAGAAATCTAAGTAATTTTAAGTACTTACTCGATTAGTTATAGAAGCCGCTCTTTGAGCGTAATGTAACGTAGAACGCGTGGTATCGCGATGCGAGCCTCCTGATGAAACATGTGCCACCATAGCAGTACGACAGCGACCGCCGAGGACTTCCCGCAGCAAACGCGTCAGCTTCGAGTCTCGGTAGTTTACATATCTAATACATACAAATTGAGTTTCAATTTATTAAACATGTCAAAATCATACAAATATCAACAAGCTGATCATCGAACAAAATATTCAGTAAGAATTATATTAATTAATGTCAAATATACATAACATCAACAGAGCACGCTTTATAGAGTACTTATATACAAATATGTTACGGTAAGTGTGATTAAATGAAAATTATTAATAATTGTTTATCATTATTAATAATTACCGAAAGGTGAGGTAACAGTAAGAATTTAATCACATTTATCAGTGATTATTAATAATTTAACCTCAGTACCGACACATGTAATAAATTTTCAAAAATAACGTAGTTAAGCTGTTCGATCGAGTATCAGAGGATACAAGATTATTATTTTAGTATCCTAAAATCACCTTAAAATAAAAATCAATAATGCAACTTTAAAAAAATTAAAATACTTCATTACGTACTTAAGTAACTGGGCGGTTATAAAAAAAATAACCACCCAGTTACCATATAATGATGGTAACTATATTACGTATTCAAAATTTTTAAAAGTTTGCTTCAGTGATATTTATTTGAAGGTCACTTTAGGATACCAAAATAATAATTTTATCGGGGTCGCTTATGAACACCCGGGTGATTAAATTCGCGGGTGATCAAAGAACACTAAAGAGTCGCCTATGATGACCCAGGTGATCATAGTGGAGTAGACCAATTTTACGGAGTCTATGATTGTATAATTTTTATTTTATCTGTTCTTGTTTGATTTAAGCAACACCAAAAATGCGATTTGCATGTAAGTTTCTTTTAGTATTTGTAAGAACTATGGTATTATAAATAAATACCTATTGGAGTACTAACTTCAACTCTTATTTTATTACTTTTATCGACGAGAGGAGTGAATTATTAACAACAACTGGTAAAAGTGATGAGTTTACCAAATCATGAGGTAATTATTAATAATTTTCAATTAATCAAACTATAATAACATTCTTCGAAACATAATTATATAACATTTGTTCATTCAACAACTGTTCATTTACGAAAATGGCGAGAAGATGGCATAATATAAAATTCTGACATCTTCGGAACCGCGATAACCTCAACAAACCGCGTGGTCACAATTCTGTGATAGATAAAAAAGACCATGTTTTAATCGTCATTATTGTTGGCGGCTAAATAAACCAATTATTTTTATTGTATGTGGTCATAAACCTCTTTCATGAGAACGTCACTAGCAAACTGTTGCTGCAGTATGTTGTAAAAGCACAACAAAAGAATCTTGACTATGGTTAATTAACGTTACGTTAATACACAATTTCGACATTGATAGACTGGTTGGTTTAGTGTACGCATAGACTGGCAGATTTCCAATCTAAACATAAATAAATACTAACATTTCCTGTATTCTGCTCTAATAGTAGCTTTAATATTAATTCTTAGAAAATAACGATTTGGTTAACAGGAAATATCGAATATACGTTACTACTCCTAGTACTAGTTCTTATCTGATGTGTTTTTAAGTACTTGCTATTGAATTTCAATGGAATCCATTAATATTTCTCTGCCATTATGTGATAGCAATCTACAGCGAAAAGCAAACATGACTCTGATGTTGACTTGGGCCAAGTTTACTGTTGTAAAAGGACTGTTGACGTCGATTACGTATTAAATTGTGAAGGTATTATTCGTAATCGGATAATTATAGTAAGACATTACTTTGACACCATATATAAAGGTCGCAGCACTTTTGGATATTACAGAAACATGAGTAGCGTGAAAATCTTTATCATACTACACGATCTACCCTTCCTTTATTAGTAAGATTAAAAATTATACGTGCGTGTGAGGTAAAGTTCTATTTACTTTGAGGTCATTTGAGAAGTTTACGGGCATTTACGTCTATAAACAATCAATTACCTAGCGCCACCAGAAAGAGCCATGATGCAGTTTCCAAGCGCGAGGAGAGATCTATTAATATGTGCGCCCTCGAGGCGGCGCGCGCGCAGTCCCGCCCGCTCTGAGCCCGCCAGGTCGATAAGAAACAGCCTCCCACGCTGCGTGACGTCACCCACTCGTTGACTTACTGTGACGCTGGACAGAAATATAAATAAACGCATGATAAATTACTGTCTACTACACGTATTAAAATAGCACGCGACAGTTTCCCACGGGCCTCTTTTTCTTCCGCATACCATATTTATGTATGTATATTTAAGATACAAATTCTTTCGCTTTTACGTTGGAAACTAAGTACGACTTATACTGGATGTTTTTTAGTATAGTGAAAACCTCTCAGGGGGTGATTATACTTGTTATTATGAACAACTTTTGTTATGGGACATTAACGAAATAGTAGAAAATAAAACGGCTTTTCCATACAAAATTGGACTTTGACCTCGACAAAATGTATGGAACGGCTGATTTTAAAAAGTTGTTCATATTAACAAGTATTATCACCCCCCGAGAGGTTTTCACTATACTAAGAAACACCCAGTATAGTCTCTCGCTTATATCTCGCATAAGCTTATTGTCGTCCACTGGCACCGGTTTAAACGCAAACAAAATTGAATAGTTGTAAAATAATAGTAAATGCGGGCAAACTGGAACTCCTTTTTTAATCTATTGCGTCGCAGCACACCACTTTTTTTTGACTGAAACTTAATACTAGCTATCCACATTCTGTAAATTACGCTGTTGCCAACTGCCTGAATGACAATAACAATAACAACACTTAACGCTCAATAAGGATAATTTATTTTAATAAAATACCTGAGTAAAGCATGGCCTCTAGAAGAATGTTGGTTAGCATGTGTCGGCTCAGCAGTGCGCGCTCGGTCACCTCTTGCTAGCAGCTCAGCAACATGTGCTGCACTGTTCGCCCTCAGTTCGCTAAGACCAGCCACCACGGGCGCTCCACTGCCACCCTCATCACGGAGCTCCAAAGGTGGGCCCGGGTTCAGCAAGTCTCGAATATTCTCGTTGTAAATCTCTATGTATGACATTTTTACCTATAATAAATTTGAGAATAAAGGCATTATATTGTTGTTTGTGTATCTGTTTACGCGAATGTTATTCATTGAAATTAAACTACTATATACGGATTTTATCGCGTTGTTAATTTATCACTGTATTACATAATTTTGAAACTATTACACTACTACTTAAATTTAATGAATAAGGGCATTAATGAATACAATGTTTCTTGCCCGTTCGTTTCATTGGTACTACGCCCAACATGGCAATAGGTAAATGTTAATTCATATTAAAGTTTTGTTATTGAATGAATATGACCGGCCGCCCTAGTGACCGATAGCAAAAGTGAAAATCCCTTGGAAAATAAAATACGTCATTGTTGTCACATAAATAACAGTATTGTTAAGATCTTAATTTAATGTTTATTTGAAGATAGAGAGAGCATCGTAGATACTTTATATATTTTTTCTAAGAGTTATTGATTGATATAGGTATATTCTAATGTTATCGAGAAATATAAATACCTAGAGATGTATGGTCAATGCAGTAAGCTGTATATACCACCAGCATTATACTGTGGTTACCTATTATCGCACGAATAAGGGCGTCACATAATGGCGGTAATGGCGGACGTAAAAACACGTTAGGTACCGATTTAGAAAGACGTCCGAAAATACGTTGCTGTCATACAGTTTCTATAGACGACGTTTCCGTGACGTGATTCAACGTTATATATTAGGACCGTTATGTGACGTAGCGCTGTGCTATGGAAAATAAAATGATTCGAAAGATGTACGATCCTGTGATGAATATTGAGAAACTAAGAAACCTTTGTTCATCTTCTTTGCGCTTTGATTCTATAATTAAGACTCGATTCAGTTGCACATAGATTTGTGTGTACGTATTAATTTGTAATTAAATATAGAAATCAAACGAAATGCTTTTTCCGACGTTACGTTTGCTTTTCAATAGCCATGTTCACGGGAAGACCGTGACCATAACCATGGCTGCGTATGTTATGCTGCCAATAGGTTTAAAATATCTAAAATTAGTGTTTTGAAAATAAAACGCGATAAGTCCGAATAAATTAGTTTAAATTCAATGTATTATTCGCATAGACATAAGACAATATTCTGTAATTAAATAATCAAGCAACGATTTAAAACAAACTAGGAAATTTGAATTAATCAATTGTTATATCGAAAATGCAATGTCCTGGCTTTAGCGATTTACCTTGATCCGCAATCCTATGCAACCTGCCGTTTTGCAAGGTTTCACTACCTAGGTAACTATCTTCTGAATCTATAGTGGTAACGCTATTATTAGGTGGCATGGCTACCGTCAAAGCACAAACAATATAATTCTATACTAGGAGTCAAAGTAACATTTAATTAATTATTAAGTACTTAAACGAGCACTAATAATTAATCTCATAGACTGAATTTTTACAAAACTAGATTAAGGAAAACGTTCGTTTAAATTTTATGTCTTACAATAAACCTATATAATATTAATTTGTATGGGCAACGTTATAGTGACATTATTCAACTGCATATAACGCACAGGAATAGAATATACCTTGTATTATAATAACTATCTATTCTGATAGACGACATAGTTAACGTTTCTACTAGTAAATTATACTGGGTGTAAGGGACAGTGCGCAGCGTACTGAAAATGTTCTTCAGGAAAAATCCCATTATTTTTCTGCAATTTTTTACGTACGTACACTCACATGATGTAATAAACACAATATATACTAATATATCTATTTTATGAAAACAAAATGGATTTTTTGATTATATTATAAATTTATAATACATAGATAGAAAAAGAAAAAGCCAGAAAATATACACACAAAAATGGGAGATTTTCTGAAAAGTGCCTGTTCTTTTCCAGAATAATGGCATGAATCTAGTATTTCAGTTTCCGGTACGCTGTCTCTTACACCCAGTATAATTATAAATATTGCGTAAGGACTCGTAGTTTTCATAATTAATTCGACACAGATGTAGTAACATGAAACTGTATTTCATCATTTCCTGTCAGTGACGTAATAGGCAATGCACGGTCCACAGTTAATCGGGGGGTCCCGCGTTAGGCGAATTATGTAGTGTACGCAGTCTGGACCTATACCTATGCCCGGACGTCGATAAGCTCACCCCGTATTACTTAAATTCAGAACTGGTGCAATATGTGCTATTTATAATTTTATCGGCCGTTTAGGGAATATATACCTATATACGTAAGTACCTACCTATATGTATGTATGAAACATAAAAGATTGATTCTTGCATGTTAGCAATTTATAGACAGGAAGAATTAATTATGTAAAGAACTACGTAACCGAACCTACGTAGTTCTGATGTACTGATCCACATCCACTCGTCAGTGTCCACATCACATTAAAAAAGACTTATGTAGCTACTTATGTACTTCTCTTAGTATATACATATTTGTATTATAAGGTAAGTACTAGATTATGTCCGTAACTTCGTCCGCCGTGAACTATATAGTTCGTCGTCACGTCACTTACGTGGATCACACAATATGCCATAACTACTGCAAGGCAACTGATGAAAGGTGCCTTACATTACTATCAGACTATGAATTACACAATAAAATTTGGCCGTTGCTTGAAGTTCGAATAATATGTACATACAGACACGATAGAAAATAAATATTTTGCGATTCAGAAACACTTAATTAGTAGGTATGGAATAATAAAATAATAATAAAATAAAATTAGTTTATTTCATATCATATTTGGTTTACATTGCTTGTCGAGGAGTCTCCATTTAAGCATAGAAAATGCCTGTAGTTGAAGGCTCCGCTCTTCCCTACTTTATAGTTTTGAGCAATATACAATATTATATGAAAAATAGAAAATAAAAACTAAAAAACTAAAAAAGAAAAATATGATCAATTGTGTGTGTGTATATGTGTGTGTGTGTGTGTGTGTATGTGCGCGCGCGTGTGCGCGCGTGTATATGTGTGTGAGTGTGTGTATGTGTGTATGAGTGTGTGAGTGTGCGAGTGAGATATATATATATATATATATATATATATATATATATATATATATATATATATATAGTTTGGGTGAATGTGCAGAATAAGCGAGTACAACATTAAATAAGATTAATTATTAATTCACACATTGCAGGAGTGCCTCTGTATCGTTATAGTTTAAGTTATGTAGCCATGTTATTAGCATATTTTTACATTCATATTGTTTTTTATCATAAATATATATTAGTTTATTAATTTTATTGTATAAAAAGGCTGAACGTTTTTTATATTGTCTGCTAGCAAATTCTGTTTTAGTTTTAGGAACATTTAGTATGCGGTGCTTATTTCTTTTCTTTAAGATTTTAGGATCATACGTTGTTTCTTTATGCGTTTTTAGAATGACAAGAAGAATATACAGCTTCCTAACAGACAGCAGATTACATAAGTCATAGAGCTTGTCAGTGGGAAATATTCTTTTTTTAAAGTACATCACTTTAAGTATTGCCCTTTGAGCGCGTTTTAAGTCTAGAAATCTAGATTTTGCTGCTCCACCCCATACAGTGATACAATACACTAGAACAGATTGGACCAAGGATACATAAATTTCGTTTAAAAGATTTCTTTGCTTCTCATTACTTTTGTTAACGTTTATCCTTTTTGGTATGGTATATCTCAGCTCCTTGAATACCCATATAAGTTTTCGTACTCTACTCATGACTTGTTCCAATTGAGGATACCAAGAAAGACGCTGGTCAATAACCACTCCCAGATATTTTGCTTGAGCAACTTGCTGGATAGTAGGGCAATTAGAGCATGTTCTATCTGTAGAAATATCGCATTTGTGAATTCTTAAATTAAATTCTTTGTCTGGTAGGAGTTGATTATATATATTAAAACAGATGTAGTTGGTTTTGTTAGTGTTCAGGGTGAGCAGATTTTCTCTAAGCCAAGCTGCAATTAGAGCAAGCCCTTCTTCTGCACTACTTTTAACGTCATCCCATGTTTTCCCTGTGAAGACGACAGCTGTATCATCGGCGTACGAAAATACTTTGGCATTGTTTAACCTGATATTGCAGAGATTATTTATGTAGATTAGAAAAAGCGTCGGTCCTAGTACGCTTCCTTGTGGCACGCCGTGTGATACATCCGCATCCTCCCCAACAAATTGCTCAAGTTTAACTTTTTGTGTCCTATCAGAGAGGTAATCTTTGAAAAGTGCCAGTGGTAATCCACGAACCCCGATAGATTCAAGCTTGTGCAGAAGGATGGGAACAGAGACGGTGTCAAAAGCTTTTTATAATAAATTTAATGGAATAGACATTTATAAATAAATTTAATGTTACAAACACTGGTTTATAATAAATTAATTTTAATAACTCTATCAATGATGATATAGTGGCGCGTCCCGTCCCGTCTTACAAACATACTGGGTGTAAGGGACGGTGTACCTACCGAAAACTGAAATAGTAGATTCAGACGATTGTTCTGAGTTACAATCGTTGGCATTTTCGTCAGAAAAATCCCATTTTTTAACTGCATATTTTCATTTCTATGTATCATAAGTTTATAACATAATGCATAAACCATTCATTTTATTAAATAAAAATCAATGAATACCACATTTTACTAAAATACAGCAATGTAATTGAATTTCGTGATTTAAGCGCGGACGTTGCGTTGTATCGGTAGCAATCCATTGCGTACCGCGTAATTATATTAATCAATATAAAATCTTTCACTTTGCGTTTTTTTATTAATAGAAGTTTTCGTCGAGATATGTACCTATAGAATGACGTGTTGCTAAAGTTTTCGGTACGCCGTCCCTTATACCCAGTATATGTAATTAACAGACACAAAGTATACCCAGCTAATTTGTGGTTCACCCAAATCATTGCTCCATATGGGACTCGACCCATATGTGCTTGCCTGCTGCGACATCCGTATATTTATTATTAATATTTATTTTTTATTTCTCTTTCACGGATATTTTCCTAATGTGTTAATAAAACCCGGCCCTTTGGGAGACTTACACGAGGACATGAGTCCAACATGAAGAGCCATTCGAGAGTTGTAATTTAGAGTGAGATGGGACACTTACCAAGACATTAGCTGTGGCAAGTGTAGCAGACTATTGCTACATATGGAACCTAATAAATCTGGGCTATGGGGATGGGTGTTTGATGGGCTGGTATAATGAAATCTATGGATAAATAATTTATAGATAGTTATAAATTTAATTATTTAATAAAAATCAATAGCGGCCGCGGGCTTATTTGTGTACTTATAAGCTAAATTCAAATGTTTAATATCTACATAAATAGAACGTTCAAATACAAACATCGATGTACTTGTAAATTACCGAACCTCGCTGTTCTACGTCAACGTTTTAACTGCTAATTATATTAATACATCAACTCATTTTATTGCCACATTATTGCGTTCTGATGTAAAAATTAAAATAATTGCACGAAAGAACACGACAATACATTAATTTGAACAAGGCCATGTTATAATGTAACCAATATGCTAACGGTAGAATGACCTGTTTTTCTGTATAAAGGTAAGCTCCGCAATAGTGCATGTACGTACTCATCACTTCGGTACTGTACAAACAACAAAATAGGTACTAGGCAAAATATAATCTAATTAGCAGCGAAGAGCACAACCACTGACTGAATGTCACCCACTGCAGGGTGACTATTTAAACGACTGCGTTTAGTCTCTTAGTTAGTTTTTCTGTTAGTGACTGATCATTACGACAAGTATAGTAGTTTCGACTTTCAATACCGAAGCGGGACAAAAAATTGTGTAATCTACAAATACTTGTTTCGAATCTGAGTGTACATACTTTATGTCTGATGTTTGAATGTTTGTAAAGATCGATGTAGTGCGGGCGTTGTCTTTTTAAAGTAGTAAAGAAAGATCCCTTGGCTCACATACCCACCTCTCCCATTCTGCCCTATCATCCTATTTTAAATTCTTTTTCCGTAGAATCGATAGCGACATATAGTGTGGTATTGCAAGACATCATTGGCTACGCTGATAGTTTGCACAGTGCGCCTGTTATTAAAAAAATATCTTATAAACTTAACATATGGGTAGAAGGTAATTTGTGTGTAATAATTCAGTGCTCACTGGTAGCGAATTGTTTGTCTACACAAGTATAACAAACACTAAATAAACGTTGTGGTTATATTCTCCTCGACAAATACCAATGATCATTAGGGGTCGTTAGTCGATGGCTCTGTACACTCGTTTCACTCACATATTGATTGTATACTCGCGTCGAGCAGCAAATATCCATTTCGGTTTTTATGAATATGAAATAGCTATCAAAAGTACACAATGTGCCAAGCAAACAATATTTCAGATCATTTCGACGATAAAATCGATAAAATAATGTAGTGAAAGTTCAAGCCGTACATTTTACTTTGTAGAAAATTTATAGAATAATATACAATACAAGGACATAGGTACTCTTTTTACAGCGTCGATAATTAACGGTATTAACTGAATTCGTTTAAAATGTTGGAAACCATGTTACCGCATTCGAAATGACAATGCAATCGTCGAGTCGTGCGCATGCAATCACTTTAAGTTTGATGCAAAATCTAACATTCGCCCTTTACTTACAAATTTTTACATTGTCATCTTGAAATAGCAAGCATACACAATTTCAAATAGTAAAGAGGTAAAACAGCTAGGATAATGCTTAAGCTTACATAAGATTGCAACAACCTTATTGACATAGGGTATTCCTGTGGTTTCTGGGCTTCTTACAGAGGTGGTGTACCATCAGCTGGGTAAGAGATGACTTTTGTGCATAGTATGAACAAGCAGCTCAGCAACTCATTGGGTGGCAACAGATTGATACTACTAAAACATCCATAGGCCACGATAACTAATTACCATTAAACAGGCCGTAAGATGAGGAGATGTGATTATTTTTCATCCTGGTGCAAAAAATAGTAAACAGAAGAATCTTACAATAAAATACGATAAGTACGTATATTAATGTCTTATATCCGATGCACACACTCCGGACATAAAATAAAATTGCTTTACTCACCGGCTGACGAACTTATAACGACATGAATTTTTACAAGAGACGGGGTCGATAACAAAACCGATTAGTGTACTTTCCTTGGTGACGTGAACTATTATTATTATCGGTTTTAATCATTATCAGTTTTCAAAAATAATAAGTTCACGAACTATAACGATTTTCCTCCCACGAGATTAAGTTTTATCGTAATTTGTTACAACTGTATTTCGTTATTATCATAATCGTCTGTAGGCGACAGTGAATAGGTCCAAACAACGGAGTAATGTCACTTTAAAAAAAAGTAATGCACATAGACTTCGTGGTAGGTATATTCCTAACACTTCGTTTGCCCGAAGTTTCATATAGACATTTGTATGGTACCTACTGACGTGGCGGACCTACCATTTAGCTATAGTAATTCTATAATGTACCGAGTTGATTATGAAAATTTCCGTACTTTTCTCGACCTAGAGATCGATCTCGTACGATCGGAGGTCAAGCATGCAACCTGCACATGCCTAACAAGGCAAGTCACTTATGGATTTGGTTCTTAATTAACATAAAAAATGTTCGTTGCCGCACTGCAGTTCATTCCAGAGGTGGAAATAAATATTACTGACGTTTTATGGCACAACAACCAAATTTGTGACCGATTTTTCTTTTCTTATTCCCAAAGTAGTCAAGCAATTTCAAATGTAAAAAAACGAAACAATGCATTATGGTGATATGAAGATATAATTTATAAATATTTTCGTGCAGGTTAATAAGTCCATCTACCCAATAACCTAGCCTTGTTAAAAGTCATTAACACTATAACTAGGCGAGCTGAATCAATGATTTGTCGAATAATAAAAGGTTAAAAATCAATTCACAGGCTTTAATAACAAATTTTCATATTACAGCGGTCATTTTACGAAAATTCATTCTAGTCTGATTGATTGAGTTTGAGTATTCTTAATTTATCGTCGGCGTCTTCTTTTATTCATAATTTTCACAAAATTCAATATCGAGTATTATAGTAATCTAGCAAAGCTAGTTTTTTATTAAACAACGCTAAATATTTATAATTCTAAAAACCTGTTGTGATTTACGCTCACGTGCACTTTTATCTAAGTCATAATTTATTAATTTAATGTCAAGCGATTATAATTATTTACTTATAAAGAAGAAAATTGCAGACAAAAGATATTAGGTCAAAGTAAAAGCACTTTATTATATAAAATAGATTAATAGGTGCTTAGAAACTTACTACTAAAGTAATAAATGTTCGATTATTTAAACATAATTATGTCTATTGGTAACCTGGTAACAACTGAATTTTTGTAAGTACTATACTTACAAAAATTCAGAAACGTATAAACATAATATCAATCATCAACTCTCTAATGATGCAAATCTGGCTGATTGCCCCATGAATATAATTATATTATTATCACTGAGTCTTGCTTCTGTTTGAAAAGATCTCGTTAAGTAACTAACGCAGTATGCCCTGGACAATACATAATATATACATATTACAGATATAACGTAAAGCAAATATCAACTGATACTGATTTGTCCTTATAGGTTTACACCGGTCGTTATCATATATTAGAATACAACATATCCAGACTAAGTAAATATTTTGGACAATGTTTTGCACACGATAATCACAACTAATATGAAGCTTAAATAATAACATATTATTTAATATGCTTCATGTTGAACATGTTTATATTTTTAACCAACTTCAAAAAAGGAGGAGGTTCTGATTTCGACTGTATTTTTTTTATGTGTGGTTTTCCAGAACTTTTTCCTAGGTGAACCGATTTTGATGATTCTCTTTTTCATTTGAAAGCTGGTGCTTTCTTGGTGCTCCTATTTAAATTTGATCAAGATCCGACTTGTAGTTTCTGAGTTATCCTTAATAATGCGTATTTGGTTGACTTCGACTACATTGATCTTGATTGCCTAGTTGAAGTCGGTTTTCGTTTTTGTTATTTAATTAAGTGCTTGCTTATGCTGTTGTTGTGTTTAAATATTATGCAATTAATTATTTATGTTTTTCTTTGAATAACGACATCCCTTGCAGAATTTAACCGTGCTGGTATACCCACTAAAAACCTGGGGTGTTCCCTCTCTCACCCAATGGAGTCGGGAGCTCTTCAAAAAATCAGTCATAGCAGGCCTCCCCGTGTGGGTGCGGGCTGGGTCAAATGGACCCGACCACCTCTCCGACGAGAGACTCACCGGCGAGAGTCCTCACCGCTCTCCCCTTTCGACGTTAGAAGGCGCGCAGAAACACCGTGCGCGCCCTCTTGGGGCTCTTAATTTACGGGTGGCTGGGTCCCCTGAGGCCCCGCCACCCGAAGCCCCTAGGTGGGGGGCAGGAGATCGACATAAGCGCGTCTCTTGCGTCCCCTGCCCCCTCCAAACCTTTTTTTCTTTTTTTTTCTTTCTAGTTGGGAAATGCGCCTTATGCATACCGCCCCACTCGGGGGAAAGTGGGATGGTTATGTCGTGCTCACCGGCCTAGACGACACGACCGGCATACCGACTAAAACCCTCCTGTGCACCGTCACCTCACCTTGACGGGTGGGCCGTTGGAACTTAATACGACATTAACGACCCACCCAGCGACTGCCCACACCCCGCGGGCACCAACACTGGTGGCGGCGTCTGGGTGCACCAGAGACGCCGCCACTACGCAGAAGGGTGAGGGTGGGAGAATAAATACCCCGATCTCCCACCCTCAACCTTACTCAGGGTGGCATCAGGCGCGCATCGGCGCGCCGACGCCGCCCAGTTCGCCGGCGATGGATCGGGTCAGCGAGGAGACTTTCCTCCCTGGCCCGCTCCGCCACCTCTCTGCGAGATGACGTTCTCGCAGAAGGAGGCGACTGCACACCAATTCCTGTCGCTATCGGCCATGGAGCGGATTATGACCGATAGCGAGAGATCCGCAGCGATGGTCTCGACGAGGGCACGACGCTGCTGCGCCCACGCCGTGTCGTCGCCACAATCACAGTGGTGACAGGCGGGACTCGATTCCCTCCTCGCAACCTTGTGCAGGTAGTATCCGAAGCACCCGTGCCCGGATAATACCTGCACCAGCCAGCAGAAAAGGGTTCCGTGCTGTCGCCACACCCACAACGAAAGGACTGGCCAGAGCGCCTCCACCGTGCGAAAACCCGCACGTGGAGCCTCCAGCCGGACTGACCATCGGGCCACGATGGCTCGGCGAGCGGCCTCGCACCACTCGCGCACCTGCTCGAGCAGAGGGCGACCCCCTCCGCCTGCCCGAAAATCGGCCGCTCGACGATAAACGTCGGCGAGCACTACCGCCTCCAAATCTCACGGGGGAGTACCGGCCAGCGCACTTGCCGCGTCTGCGGACACGGTGCGGTACCCGCGTATTGGCCTGACCGCCAAAGTGCGCTGCGGTCGGCATAACCGCGCGCGGTTCTGGGCGGTCAGGGACCCCGCCCACACCAGTGCGCCGTACAGCGCCATCGACCGGACTACCCCCGTGTAGAGCCTCCGGCACGCCAATCTGGGTCCGCCCAGGTTGGGCAATAATCGCCCCAGGGCGGACGCCGCGCCGTCCAGCTTGGGCTCGAGCTGTCGGAAGTGCTCGTCGAAGACCCATCGTCCATCCAACACCAGGCCCAGATATCTCATCTGGGCCTGAACCGGTACGAGGACCGAGCCGACGGTGATCGAGGCGCCGGCAGGCGGCACGCGACGGGGCCCGTGGAACAATAGGGCCTCCGTCTTGTTGAGGGCCACCTTAAGCCCCAGCGCCTCGATTCGCACGACCACCTGCTCCTAACCTTTTTTTTTTGATATCCAGGTAAAATGTTTGATGCACTACCCGCCGGCTAGAGGACGACACCGGCGGGGCGTGTGGGCCTCACCAGCCGAGTGCTGGTATACCCACTAAAAAACCTGAGGTGTTCCCTCTCTCACCCAATAGGGGGGGGGCCAGTTGGGAGTCTGAAAAGATTCATTCATAGCAGGCCCCCCCGTGTGGGTGCCGGCCGGGTCAATCGGACCCGACCGCCTCTCGTCCCCGGGGGAAAGCAATTCACTGCTCTTCCCTTTCGACGTTAGAAGGCGTGCGGGAACACCGCGCGCGCCCTCTATGGGTTCTTACTCACGGGTGGCAGTGTCCCTTGAGGCCTTGCCACCCAGAACCTTTAGATGGGGGGCAGTAGAGCGACATAAGCGCGTCTCGTGCGCCCCCTACTCCGGCGGCGGATGTCCGGGGCGTAAGGACCTTCTTCACGCCGCATATCTACTGTATAAATTACATATTATATGCCTCGGTCAAGAGGACTGATAATCTAAAGAAGATGGCAAGGTTAGACTAGATGCGGTAGGCAGAAAACCGAACATTGTGGCGTAAAATGATAATACCTACATGTTGCTCTAGTAGAGTCCGTAATTTTATACTGCATTCCGATATGGAGTGGTGCTGCAGAAACAAGATTTCTCGAGCTAGATATAGGCAGATAGCATAGCGTCGCCTTGTAAAGGTAATGCACCTTATGTCTTACAGATACCCAACCACCCAGGTGTATTTATTGTCATATCTCCTAACTATTAGAAAGCTATACAGGGTGATTTTGAAATCGTGTAATTCCTTTTAACCACGCATTCTACTGGTGATATAGAATAACCCTGACCATATTTTTTCTTAATTAGAATAATGGTTTCGGCAAAATTAGAGTACAGATTTTTTTCATGAAATGATTTAATATAGTCATATTTTAACTTAAAAATAATAACATAACAATAACAGTAACTGATGTCGTAAATAATAAGGGGCAATAAAAAGGACCGCCCGTTATTAGTTACGACATTAATTATTAATATGATTTTTTATTTTAATTAGTAAAAAATTAAAATTGCCTCGGTTGGTTAACATATGACTATCTGACACCATTTCACGAAAAAAACGGAATAATAATTTTTCAAAAAAAATAAATATAATTAAATAAAAATATGGTCAGGGTTATTCTATATCACCAGTAGAATGCGTGGTTAAAAGGAATTACACGATTTCAAAATCACCCTGTATATTCCGAGCGGTATTCTAAAAATGCAAAAGTTACTATCCTACAACCCGAGTGTGCTTGAATCTCGTCGTTATTACTCCTTAGCTATACTAAATGGTTAAAAATCCACATTTGCTCAAAGATAATTTTCTGTACAGGCAAGTCAGAGTCACCTTTATAATAACGCAAATATAGCATTCGATATTTAGACCCTAACACTCATACATGACTAAACTAAGCGTTTAAAAAGGCTTTTAACCCTTAACTACTTGAAAGCTGAATCTCTGCTCAAACACCCGATACACAAAGAAATTTAAAATGTGATATATTATGTAATGTAAGAAATAAGTAGTTTTAAGAAATAAGTTTCTTTTCTAAACATATTTGACACTCCGGAAGAATGGATTCTCCTAGCACAGGTATTTATTGATTTAAAAAGAGAATTTTTGTAAATGTATTTATTGTTATTGAAATAAACTATTATTGTTATTAAAATGGGTAAGCTTAGGATGTAACACATCTACGCCTTTGCCTTATGGAATATACCTACAGAAGTGAGTCAACTTATGAAAACGGTATTTTCAATGGTGCTAATATACCTATTACAGGAAATTACTTAGTGCGGTAGTCTTGTTATTTGATATACATACAACAGTTTTGAATTCCCGTTCTTACAGAGAGGAAAATATTTTGCAGTGTAATTATTATGTCAATCATCGCGACGATATACGCTGGACCGCAAAGAAAAAGGGTCAGTTAGAAAATCTTCAATATCTTCAACAGTACCTGACATATGCTTTATGAAATAAAGACTAAATTAACGAATATTTTAATGTGCTTAAATGAACATAAAAAAATGAATTCAAGCTTTTTTATTTAATAAATGTTAAATAAATAAAAATTATTTTTCTTCCAGTATTTTCGTAAATGTAGATTGGTTACAGATGTGTCGTTTTCACATATTTTAGTAATATTGCTGTTATACGATTTGGCATACTTTCTACTAGGTTTTTGAGACGATTCTGCAGAATATTCTGCCATTCCTCTATTAGAGCTTCTTTCATTTCACGTAGCGTGATTGGCGGCGGATTCCGCTGACGTACACGTCGTTCTAGTTCGTCCCATGCATGCTTAATGGGGTTTAAGTCGGGGCTGCGTGCTGGCCACTCCATGTTTGTGATACCGACTTCTTGAAAATAGGCAAACACTATCCGAGCTGTATGCGGGCGGGCATTGTCTTGCATAAAAACGGCATTCTTGCCTATGTCCACTAAAAATGGACCAACATAGTTATTCAGCATTTCAGTGACATATCTTTCTGCAGTTAAAGTTCCATTTTCTATCACCACTAGCTCAGTGCGGCTTTCGGAAGAAATCCCAGCCCACACGTGAAAAAAGCCTCCGCCGTATGGTACCTTTTCTTCTATATAGGCTTGGTTATAGCGCTCTCCCGGTCTTCTGTACACTCTTCCGTCGTACTTGTATAAACAGAATCTAGACTCGTCTGTAAACATAACTCTTGACCAGTCATTCAGAGTCCAATTCTCGTGTTTTCTACCATGACTCAACCTTGAGTATCTGTGGTGTATTTCTAGTTTTGGGCCATTTGCAGGTCTTAATGGCTTTAAATTTGCTTCAGCCAGACGCCGCCTTACTGTATCCGTACTCAGATTGTTTCCTCCAGCTCGTAAATGATGATTCTTTACTTCAACAGCCGTAAGAAAGTGATTTCTCAAAATTGTTGACACCATATAGCGATCCTCCCGCGCCGTCGTGCACTTTGTTCGGCCTGTTCCTGGTCTTCGAAGATTTGATCCAGTTTCATGGAAACGCTGGAGTACTCGATGAACTGTATAAAGAGTCACACCAACAGTTCTCGCTGTATTTCGCTCTGTGCCCATCTTCAAGCATTGTCAGGATCTTGTACATTCTTCAGGGGTTAACGACATGATGACTTCAGAATAATAAAATTTATAAGACAGAAATACCATATTTATAACTTTTTTATTGCAAAACTAAAACAAACGCGAAACAATTGATTTGAATTTTTTGGTACTAAATTCAAAAAAGACCATTATTTTACATTTTCAATCTTTTATACAATTATCAAAAATAAATAAAAAGGTTTTATATATTATTTTATGTGGCATTAAATATTCTTTAATTTAGTCTTTATTTCATAAAGCTAGGTCAGGTACTTTTGAAGATATTGAAGATTTTCTAACCGACCCTTTTTCTTTGCGGTCCAGTGTATTTAGACAACATCATCGACTGTAGCGGAATCTAAGGATTACCTTTTGGCTACTTATAACTAATCTTCTTTATTAAGTGTATGCAGTTTAGCCTAAATGTTAAATATTTTCGTTAACTGAACTACCTACATGCCTTCCATTATCGGTAGGCACGTACGATTACTACTAATCGATGCATCGATATCCACCTACACGGTATTGGAACGATAGGACTGAAGTTTGACTTTCAACGAAATTTTTTAAACCAGCCAAAATTGTTTCACAGAATTTTATAAACCGAGTTTGTTATGATATGAACCCCAGTGGTTAGCCTGTATAGTTAGTTATTTAAAGTAAAATAAATAAAATGGAAATGGAGTATTTTCGCTGATTGACTGATGAAGATAAAGCAGAGAGAGATTTTGGCTTAAACATGGGCATTCTCTTATAATTGAACGGCCGGTTAGGAAGTACCAATGTATGTATATAAAATCATAGCCAAACAATCTTGTATTATTGTTAATAGGATTTACTTTTTGAACTCTGAACAGGAGATGGACCAGTAATCTTGGTCCCTAAATAAGGATCAGCAACGCGCTAGTTTCTCTCCTGGTGACTTAAGTACTACCCACAATATCCGCTAACCAATTCTTAAAACCGAAAGAGTGTGAACGAACACGCTGTAACTTCTAAAGAATTATGGACACAGTTTATTACATATAGAACAGGCACGTGTAGCACCACAATGCGGCAGAAATAAACACAAATGCAGGTTTTGTTATCAGATGGAGCCACACGACTCCACTCAATTGTTCTAATAAAGCGCAATACCGCCTTAAAGCTTTATTTCGTAAATTACATAGCTTGGCTATCGTACCATCATCAACCTATCAAATCAGATCAAATGATTTGTAGGAAATCGCTGCTCAAAACCTGGAGCACGTTAATAAAACGACTCTAACAAAAAATGTTACAATAAAACAGTACCTCATTTCAAAGTTCTGAATACCTTCCCAAATCTAAAGTTAAACAAAACATTCAAGAGTCACATTACTCATAATTCATCTGCGTATAAAACATAAGCTACACTATATCGCTACAGCAATCAAATAACACCGTAATTCAAAATTTCAGGCAAGCGAAACAACAATATTTTGCTCGTCATAAATTATATTTCAAGTGTTACAACTAACTTTAAAACGCCCAAAATACAATACGTGTAGCGAGGGGTACTATAAATCTATCCCATAAATTGCCATATGTTTAGACGTTGAATAAAATATTTGTCATGCGACTTCGTTCAAATCCTGTAGTAAACTATCCCATCGTCTTCAGATTTTGAAGTACATATATCTATTTCAAATGAGCTTAAAACATGTGAATAACAAACCTGAGCCAATGCAGTAATCAGTTGTAACAAACGGATAGTGTTACTTCCGTATCTGCAATATCAGTACGCATTAACTCCCTTCCTCATTATCTGTATAAATATATTGCAATACTACTGCTATGTGTATTAGAATTGCCACTACTTATACTCAACTTCGGCTTAGCTAAGTAGGCAAAGGTCAAGCAGTCTGGCTTATTGTGAACTACAATGTCGCCCCAGAAATAGCAAACCTTATTAAAAACTGTGTTAATGTCGAAGGTCAGCCCTTTAAAATATTTTGTACAATATTGGTGAATAACATTTTTAAACGAGGTTTCCTTATAGTCATTAGTGGCATGTTTGTACACCTGTTTGTAACTCGTTACCTATGGTTATTATCACTGGACGGGTCACGCTAGCGTGCTCAGGTTAATAGAATGCCTCGTCTCACGTTAGCCCTGAATATTTAAACGATGCTTTCTTCTGTATAGTTCTGACGTCACCAATTTTCACGGCCCTTAAATGAACTTGATTTGCTTCTAATTTCAATCACGTCCCGATCAATGAAATCGTTATTAGATATTAATTTACTGACAATCGGCTGAACAAATTGGTAGGTATATACAAAAGCATTACGACATATTGAACAGGTCAGGTACAAAAGTGAATAATATAATAGCAAAGTATTGCCATGATGCACATTTGGCTTTTCCTTTAGGCTTACCTAATAATGCAAAAGCGTGCATCAAACAGCACTTTCTTTAAGCTAGTCCTACCTTACTACTACAAATACTCTAATTCTGCTTCCGAAAACATTTCCGTCGACAAGGCTTGAAATAAATTCAGGAATTTCAAACTGTAGCACGAAGCCTTATATTGGCCATGGCCGATATTTTTACTGCCCTCAGAAAATATTTGCTCGAATTGTTTCAACTATGTTTATAATATCTAATCGTTTATAGTTTTAGTTGTGGTTTATTAATGATGTTTTTGAGGAAATACCAGTGTAAATGGTACAAGGTAATGAGCAAAGCGATTGAAGTAAGTATCCATAGTTTAATGATAGATCGAGTGTCAATCATGTGAGTCGGGTAAAGCGCCTCGCGCTTCGGCAATGACCTTGCGGTCCGTGTGGTGGTTTGGCTCTGCTGCCCCCACACAGCCTACTTCACGCGACTAACGTATATTTGATGGTTACTATCATTTAGGCGAGGGTTATAAGAGCTCAACTGTTTATATTACTTATCTATAGATTAATCGATAAGATAACTGCCGCGTTCGTCTCCATAACCGATAATATTTCATGCTTGATAATTGTTACTCATCTATGTAAATTGTTATTGCCGGTTGTTAAAGTCTATTATCTATCCATGCGTGCTACGAAGTTGAAATTACGGCTTCGATGAGATTTTAATTAAAATTCCATGATAGCTCTTTGCAAAATTGGTTATTTCCATAGTGTCGTCATATACATAGGTACATACCTATAGAGGTGATGGATAAAAGCAAATACATATACATACTTATCTGGTCTTTTCTTTTTTTTTTTTTTTTTTTACGTGGCGGAATGCAATGACGCATATCCCTCCGCGGGGGCGGGCGGAGGGATTATGTCGGACTCGCCGGGGTAAAATAAGATGTTAAAAAGATAATGTACCTCCCGGAATACCGACTAAACCTACCACGGTGTTCCTCGACAAAACCACTATCGACGGGCCCGCGCGAATCACTTTCGCATACGGTCGCGACCCCGCCGAGGTTCCGGCCCGCCGTATGAAACGGCAGGCCCCTACGCAATAAGACCTACCCAAGATAGGTACTTACTCAAAAATAAAAGCCCTACTGTCTCCCCCTAAAGGGGGAGACGGACACGAAACAGAGGCGCGCGTGGGAACACGCACGCCGCCTCTCGGACCTGGTGCTGAACGGATGGCGGGCAGGCCCACAAAGTCCGCCACCCCCAGGTCAAACCTCAGGATGGCTGGAGGTCATCTCGCGCCCTCCGGCGCCCGGCTCTGCGGTTGGGGAGAGGGTTTAAACGCTCCCTCTCCCGCTCCGCCGCCTCCTTGATGGAAATCACTTCCTCGCAAAAGGAGGCGACGGCGTTCCACGACCTATACATATTTGGTCTAACTTAACCTAAGTTATAATATAGTTAAAATTAGATTATTACATCCCTTACGCTATGAGCGAAATTGTTTACAACTTTGAGATTCTAAGTTCCATGATGCCCTAATCGAGTACATCGGTTTTGCATACGTGATTGTCGTTGCAAAAGGCTACTAGGCTAGTATGTGGAAACTGAACGAAACGTTAACATTATCGAGAACTTTTGAATTTAACCATTTTAATATATAATACATAAGTCTATGTTATGAGTATAATAGGATCTTTCTCTACATTCATTATTTCTACATACCAAAGACTAAAACAAAACACAGTTATCTCTCACATTTGTTAAACAACGATTGTATGTACTCGTACCTTTAACAACCATTGCCCACAATAGTAACGTAGCTAATAAATTTATATTATTTACTAGCTTTTTCCCGCGACTTCGTCCGCGTGGAATAGTTACTTTGGGCAGCATTTTAATTTATTAGGTAACTTATTTTGCAAATAATACACACATAAATGCTGTGGTTTACTGCAAATAGCTCATTTTAATACATTTTTAAACTACGATTTTTGTTTTCCTTCCTTTGCTAAACCATAAAGATTTTGCGGTTTTGATAGTCGTGAGCACGCCACATAGAGTTGCCTATGGAAAACAGTTTTGTTTATTATTATCGTAAATACTGCTTTTAGGGGATTCTGCACTCTTTTAAACTAAAATGGCAAATCTGTCGGCATCATCGGAATACGGGGAATTAAAAGATTTTCTCCTTTTGCCATTCAATTTATGATTATAGTTTTTATAATATTGCGTCCTAGATGAGTAATTTGTTGCCATGTGTACATATCCATGGTACGTCAAAATTTTTCATTAACAGGACTGGTATACCAACTTTCAGCCTTAACTTATGGGGACTCCTGATATTTGTAAAAAGTTGAAAAACTCTATAGAATACGATGTTACTTGTTCAGTAGTGTCCATAACATTGTCAACTGAGAAGTACACGACAACATCTCATCAACATCTGACATAATTTGTTCGTTTATCTGGCCTACTATCTCATTTCTCGGCACCAAAATTCACCTGTCAAGCAACCATTCTCGATTGCCCATACTTATTTGTAGATCTGGATAGACATTATTATTTAAATCATCTGTGTTATCGATAATTTCACAGAATTCACGTCTTAGTTTAATCATGCCGTTACTGCATATTGCCCCGCGTGAGAATCGTTGTGCAGTTATACTTGCATATTTGTAGTCAGACAAAACTATTTAACTATAATACAGACGCCTTCAAACATGCATTTATTTAATCTGCGTTGTACCCCAAGTAATAACCGGCAGGGTCTGTTTAAAATCACTAACTAAAAGTACCGTTCGTCTCCTATTTCATGCCCATATAGGTCGAAATTTCAAAATCGCTGAGTCCAATGTTTGCTTATTTAGTTCTTAGCAAGTGCCCAAATACAATATCTCATGGTTGTATCTTCGATACTGACAAATTCCCATACAAATTTTCATCACTTATCTATATCTTCATGTCCTCTTTTACAATAAAAGATTACTATGTCCTTTCCCGAGGTCTAGTCTATCTTTGTAACAAATTTCATCAAAATTGGTTGTGGTTGAGGCGAAATAATGACGAATTGCCATACAAATTTCATCCATTATTTCAACCCCACTATGCCCTTTTTTACAACAAAAGGTAACTAACTATTTCTTTTCCCAAGGTCTATTCTATCTCTGTACCACATTTCATCAACATCGGTTGTGGTTTAGGCGCGATAGTGACGAATTCGCATATAAACTTTTATCCCTTATTTCAAGCCCTTCATTTTTCTTTTACAACAAAACGTAACCTATGTCCTTCCCCAAGGTCTAGTCTCTCTCCGTACCAAATTTCACCAAAATCGGTTTGGTTTAGGCGCGATAATGACGAATTCCCATACAAACTATCATCCCTTACTTTAACCCCTTTATGCCCTTTTAACAAAAAAAAGGTAGGTAGCTATGTCCTTTCCCAAGGTCTAGTATAGACTAGACCTTGGGAAAGGACATATTTACCATAGTTACAAAGATAGCTTTGTAACAAATTTCTTCAAAATGGGTTGTAGTTTAGGCAAGATAATGAAGAATTACCATATAAACTTTCATCCCTTATTTCAACCCCTTCATACTCTTTTTACTACAAAAGGTAACCTATGTCCTTTCTCAAGGTCTAGTTTATCTCCTTTACCAAATTTCATCAAAATTGGTTCGGTGGTTTAGGCGTGAAAGCGTAACAGACAGACAGACAGATACACAGACAGACAGACAGACAGAGTTACTTTCGCATTTATAATATTAAGTAGGGATTAGTAGGGATTTGAAAATATCATGACCTGCTTAAAACATATTAGTAACTGGATTTACCAAATGCGAAATGATATTAGCTATTGATGTATGCCATGATTTAGGTTGACTTGTATATTAATAAAAAAACTATAATAATCTCAGGATCTTTATAAATAATATGTCTACTCTTTTTGTTACTCTTTTTGCATTCGACAATTTACCAAATTGAAATTACAAAGAGACAGAAGCGAAAAAGAAATTAATTCATTCCTTCCCATCACTCAAACTCTATGTTTTCAATCGAAAATAAATCACAGAAACCAACACATACTTAACCTCGAAATTAATTAATCAGTCTGATTACACCTCGTTATCAGTCAGTAATTACACAAGTTCGAAAAAACCCGCTGTTATTGCATGCGATGGAGGCAAGGTGACTTCTTTAATTGCTATGGTAGTCGTATTTTACTTTTATTCATTGTACAAACTGATCTCTGGTCTTTAACTACGATCTGGTAAATATCTAGTCATCCTTCATGCAGCAATATTCAAATCGTGCAATTTCTACAACCTACGTAGGTAAATATGCACAAGAAAACCGTTACGAACTTCCGTCTGGTCAAGGTCAAGGCGTTGCCGTGAGCCGTAAGCCGTGAGCATGGAGCGTTACATTTCTATACTCTTATTTCTTTTTTAACGTCCAAGTTTCATATTTACATTATCATCTAATATTATAAATGCAAACGTGAATTTTTTTGTTTGCTTCTTTGTTACCCTTACGCTTAAATACTCAACAGATCATCATGATGTTTCGCATACACGTTGTCAGGGGTACAGAAAAGGACATAGGGTACCATTCGTCCAGAAATAGCGCTGTTACCGAAGGATGGCAAATTGACATAATCTACACTAGCGACCCGCCCCGGCTTCGCACGGGTGGTACAAAACCTTAACAAATTATACACCTAAACCTTCGTCGAATCACTCTGTCTATTGGTGAAAACCGCGTGAAAATCCATTCAGTAGTTTTTGAGTTTATCTCGAAGAGATAAACAGACGCGGCGGAGGACTATTTTTATAATATGTAGTGATTTACGCGAGGAAAGCCGCGGATAAAATCTAGTACTATATAAAGGTGACCACAACCACGCACATGATCGACCTTTAGGTAGGTTGACTTGCATTGCACTTGACGCTATCTTATTAATACGAGACCTAATACCTACGCCTCTGTAGATAAACTACATAGATTGCCAATTAATTGATACCGTTGCTAAGACCGTACGGATAAACGTTTTAATATTATTGAATAGAATAATGTGAATGAATAGATGAATATAGGTCACATATTCAGTATTTTTGAAATAGCGATAAGGCGATATCGATAAATGTGCTTATTCATCTTAGACTCTGCCAATCCGCACTTGGCCAGCGTGGTGTACTACATCCAAACCACTTTTATTCTAAGGTTAATTAGAAGTAAACAAATGGACGCGTAGAAATAGGGTTGGTTTATTACAGGGATATATTTAAAAACTGTTCACGTGAATTCCGGATTCAATATTAGCTGTACTTCCTACTGCCATAGATTACTTTCAGCATCGTATACTTGTATGTCCAGACTTATTTTGTTTAACAAGCGTTGTTTCAGGCACTAAGCTACAATACTTGTGACTATTAAAAAGAATAGGTAGGCAGACCTACCTAATATTCCTATGTACCTATTCTTGGAGATACTGCTGCCTCCTGACAGCTGTCTCTTTTTCTTCATAAAACATCATTGAAAGTGTGCGAGTTGTTAAATATCAGACAGATAGAGGTAACTGTATTTAGAGTCAAGGCTAAGTTTTGTTTGCCTTATCTGTAATGGAATAAAAATGTATGCATTAACTTGCAAAAGTGACATATGAATGAATAAAAATGTAGTTTAAAGATGATCTTAAAAGAGTGGCTGTCAATTCCTCGTAGGTAAGTAAGTACCATCTCATAGACACAAGCGTTTGCTTAAAACTCGCATTAAATTAACTTACATCTTACTAATATTATACTTATAATGTGTAATCAAATATAATTATAGTACAAAATACAAAAGGCCGTTGGCGTTCAAACGTGTTACTATTTGATCTATATATTTTGTAAGTAATGTTGTTTTTATAGTAGAGGTGATATTGTAGTGTGACACCGTTTGAGTACGACTAATATTATATGCATTATATTACCCACTTAGTCGAGTTATTGCAATCATAGCGACTCTGTATTTATAGTCCCCTTCAGGATTATTCGTTACGGCGATCTGGAGCAAGGCCAATATACATAACATAACTCATATTCCCTGTCGAATGTACATTATTGTTTCATCTGAGTTTATTATTTATCAACTTACATAGACACATCGTCCGGCGTTTGATTGAAAAAATATATAACACTATGATATACTATGTCTTTACATAAAACATAGGGTATACAAAAGAAATCTAGATACCTACTTTGAAACGGACAATTTTAATTTATGTGATGTTTTAACTATTACTTATTGTTTTAAGGAACTACACATACTCAAAAGACCTATCGTCGTAATTACCTAATACTTCATAGTTATTTAAAATCTTCAGATTAAGATTGAACACATGTTTTGACAATTAATAATTTGTTGTTAGAATGATTATTACTTTTGATACAGTCTATTTTCCAATAATTTGAGTAATGATTTGAATGATATATTTATAAAAAGTACCGATTTATAGTTGAGATTTGGTACTTATGTTTTAACATTTCCCTTATTGTGTAATAATTTGTCTCTGTCCCTTATTGTGTAACATTCAATAAATCCAGGTTTAGCTACTGGTGCATAGGCAGTCCTTTTTTAAATTATCATTTACCCAACGCAACCGGCGTGCTACCGAAACTAGCAATTACTCTTTGTTAAAAGGGTTTGACCAGTTGCACCTAACTAACCTACAGGTAGGTGTTAACTACACCTGTGCATGTTTTCAATACAACACAATAAAAATCCTTATGACCAAATATAAGTCACAAATTTTAAACCGTTTCATTTTCTAGAATCACAATCACTATCCAATTTTATATCACAGATGCACTTAGACTGTCTATGACGATCTAATTTCAAATTATGGAGGTTTAGCAAAACATCCATAATTTATAGATGCATAATTATTTTCCTCCTAATTTCGAAAGTACTAGCCCATTGCAGCAAAAATAATTAATAAAGTACGTTCGAAAATGCGAGGCAAATAATATGCTGTATGGCTCATCTTGGCACAGCCACCAATACCCCCTTATATCTTTTAAACGAGGGCTCGTACAATGCTGATATTTTGTGATCAATGTCGACTAATTAACGCGCTCATCTTGCCTCAGCCACCTCAATATCTCGGGAACCACAATGCCTAGCAAAAATCTGATTGCACCAATAATTAGTCGTTAATTGCTCGACAGTAGTCACAAACTGCCAGAATTAGTCGGTGCTTCTAAAAAGAGAAATTCAGGCTTATTTTTTACATAGATTCGGTCGACGGACAGTCGCATACATATTGAATGAACGAATGGAAGAATATATTGAGTCTGTTCATCTTTAAAATCTTAATTGTTGCAGTAGTGCAGATCTAAGAAAACATCGCGCATCTTGTATCATTCTATATTTACATATATATTGTCATTGGTGTTTCTATATACGCAGAATGAGCTCAAAGTATCATGAAGTCTAGCTGTGGTTTGTTTCTTCTTGGGTTTGACTAGTTGAAGTACTGGATCCCAAGCTGGTGGTAATGACTAAATTATGATCGGGTACTTTGAAATAACTACACTTGAACAATAAGACAACTACCATCTTAGTCTTCCCGTGACCATGGCTGCTGAATAGCAACCGAAACGTCGGGGAAAGTGTTAACCTAAATATAAATAGATTTAATAGTTTAAATAATTTTATTAGTTGAAATTAAGCTACTATATACGGATTTTATCACGTTGTTTATTTTTTTATTTATTATAAATTAGTAAAATTCAATAGTAGTAGTTGTGTAATAGTTTCGAAATTATGTAATACAGTGATTAATAAACAACGCGATAAAATCCGTATATAGTAGTTTAATTTCAATAAATAAGCTTAATTTTCTCTTTTCAGAAGCATCGATTAATTCTGGCAGTTTGTGACTAATATCGATCAATTAACGACTAATTATTGGTGCAAACAAATTTTCGCTAGACATTGTGGTTCCCGAGATATTGAGGTGGATGTGCCAAGATAAGCGCACTTTTTGGCACAGCCACCAAGACCCCCTTATATCTTTAAACGAGGGCTCATATAATGCTGATATTTTGTGATCAATGTCGAATAATTAACGACTAATTATTGGTATAGTTAAATCTTTGTTCGGTGCTGTAGTTTTGGAAATACAAGGTGTCTGTGCCAAGATGAGCGCTCACTTTGGCACAGCCACCAATAGCCCCTTGTGTCTTTTAAACGGCGGTGGACAGACCAATTCTGCTACTTCGCGACCAAATTCGACTAATTATCGACTAATTCACTACGTAAACAGATTTCTAGTTTGCGATAGTGGCTGTGCAAAGATGAGCCATACTAATATGCTCATTTACATAAGTCATAACATATCGATAGATACATAACGCCACACATGACTGCACGAATGCCGCAATGGCCACTTTACCCAGGCCATTATGTATACGAGCCCAACATAAGTAGTTTTGTCTGGGAAATACATATTAAATAATTACAAATACATACATATTATAGGTAATCATTCATAGTTTTTCTAGTGCCTAAAATCGTGATATCAATGTTTTGTCAGACGGACGATACAGGAACTCCCTAAAGAGAAAGTAATTTTCTGTACATAGGTACCTACAGAAAATTAACTATTAACTATTTATACTCGTATGAAATTAACGCCTCTATAATATTTATAAAACTGCCCTTCAGATTTACTTTAGATCTCAGTTGATATAAAATAGTTTTTAATTCGGTTGAATATTTGTGAAACAGATAAAAAAGGTTGCAAAGATGTAAAGATTTAGCTTTAATCCTTTTCAGACACTTGTTAAGAATGTTAAGTGACCTCCTTACTTTTGGCATCACGTCCGTTCGCCATAATACCCTGTGTCTACTTCTGTTTTGCCTCATGAATGTTGATATTGAGGTATCCCAGAACAAAAATATTTGACAAATATGCATATTGTATATTATGGGCTACAACAACAAGCATTCAATGATATTCAGCGCCTATTCTTTTCAAATCTTGATTACAAACAACAGTAGGTGCCAATGAAATAAAACGATCGTGTACTGCTTGATACAAATAATTAACCGAATATTGTTTTATTATTACCGTTCAGATAAATCTAATAATTCTGTAACTTTTAATAATAGAAACTTCGCATGCTATATGTTAATTAAATTTTCATTCTTCCATTTAACACGTGCATAAATTTGGCACCTACCAATAGGTAAGTCACTCGACATAGAATTAACGTAAACATCCATCCGTACATTTCTTGATGAAAATTATAAATTAAACACAAACTTTTCTTTGAGGTAGAGGTTTCTAGAGGTAGGTTACATTAAAATTTTTATCAACAGAAACATAGTATTGTATCAATAACTATTTATAAGTACCTTCTATAATCTAATTATCCTCTTAAAATCGGTTTCTATATATTTCTTATTTAACAGGATATACCTAATTAAGGTATATTTACATATTATTCACTCAACAGCCTGATCACTAAATGCGAATGACTATATTTTAAACAGTGTTAATGATGCTGGCAATTTAGAGTCGACTGGACGGTGTTCATTTAATTAAACGTTTATATACATTTTATTTAGTTCACAAAAATCCCTTATTGGTTAACTTATAATGGACCTAGGGCCTAATGTACTACATTGATATGTCTAATATTTAAATCTATCTTAGATATAAGCTTGTCTATCGCAAACCGATTCCATCTCTGACTATAATGTTAGATATATAGGTACACTCGATTAAATAATAAATAAACAAGTCTATACTAATATTATAATTTTGCTTGGTTGAACGCGCTAATCTAATGAACTACTAATTCGAATCGAAAAATTCTTTAGTGTTGGATAGCCTATTTATCAAGGAAGGCTGTAGACTATATAACATCATGCTATGAACCCAAACCCGCGGGCACATCTAGTATGTTAGAAATTAAGAGGAAACACCACGGGCGAGAGAATTGAAAATAGGTATTTGTAAAATCTATTGCTGTCGCGCAGTGCCCGCAGAACGTGATAGAGACAACTGCAGCTTGGACCGAAAATACCTATTAAAAATACACAAAATCAACGTTTCGTAGTCCCCTAATTCCTTCTCCAACACTTGACCGATTTAATTACTTTTTCCATTAAAAATTTAAGAAAGGCTTTGGCCGTGTTTCTATGTTTTTCTTTTTTTATATAATCTACTCAAATTTGTTTGCTGGATGTTTGAACACAGCTGAAAATCTGGCCAATTTTTGAGGATTGTGAATGCTCATGTCTCTTTTAATAATTAATAAATTAAAAAAAGGAAAACATAGGGACATGGCAATAGAGGCTATAAATTTTTTGGGAAATTATTATTGCTCTACTGGCATTATCCAGGGAGGAAACAGGGGACTACTATTTTATGGGCAAACAGCCCTTGTGTTTCCTCTTAACTACAGAATCTGTAGGTAAGTTAATTAATTTAACTGTTAATTTATTTTACAGATTGAGTATTGTATATATTAGTTATTTATGAATATGTTCACTGGATATGGGTTAGTGAGCGAGCTCAGTAGGTACCTAACATACCTGGTAATATTTATAAGGCAAACCAAAACGGCGCAAAAGGAAACAACGAGCACGTTGTTATTTACTTTTTTCACCGTTTTGGTTTGCCTTATTTATTTTGTAAATTAATGAAAGTACTTACTTTTTCTAATTTTACTATTGAACGCAGTTTATACGCTGCAACAAAACTTACATCGATATGAATGTATGATACCTGCATTTTGGATTAATGTTGATTTAAGATTTGCTTTGGAAAATATACTAAACCACTTAACAGCGATCAATAGCGCTTAAAATGATGGATAACTAATGACATAAACTAGTAAACTTTTCTAGTTATGAGTCGAATAATGATATACCACAGTAAAGAACAGTGTAGGTCGATTTATCAAAGTGTGTACCTACTGTGACATGGACAATAACTAGTGGCTTATAAAATTACTCCAGTTACTATGTACATAGAGTCAATGTCAGAACCGTGAAATGACGAGGCAAAACATCCAATAACCTCGATAATAGGTCATGCGTGTACATTGTACACACTACAAAAGAATCGGTAATAGGATTCGCAAGTGGAGAAGGCCGCGATGCCGATACTTTCCTTTTAAAACCAAAACTGACAATGATACCGCGTCGCGACCTCGACCAGTTGAGTCGTCTGAAAGAAGACGAGGCTAATGAAAGCCATTTTTAACGCTATACACGTGAAGCCCCGGCAATTTAGCTTTTGTGTATACGTTTAGAGAAAGGTAAATATTTAAGCGGCTTGTCATTGGTGTACAGTTAAGTATATATGGTGATATTCCTTTGTATTTTTATATATCTGTAATTTTTCTGATTAAAGGTTTTATAAATGTTATGTCATTTTATTGACGCAATATACTGCATTTATGATATTTGTCTAGGTATGTATAAAACTGATAAACTATCCTGAGAAAATCTAGTGAGCAGGCGAAACAAAAATCGTTCCTGGCTTGGTGAATCAATAAAAACTGCCGATTAACTCTTTGACTACATTTGCCAAATATCAGTTGCATTAATGTAGCGACAAACTGTCGCTACATTATTTTTAGCGCCGTTTAGAGAAATTCCGAGCAGGATGACTTCCTTCTAACTACGACGATTCGATCCGCGCCTATTCTATATTGGGATGCGTGAAAATATAAAATAAAATAGTTTATAGTACTAAATATGTGTAATAAAATAGCGAGATCATCAACAAAATTTTAGCAATACCAAATATTTTTAATGTTAACTATAAAGTTACTTCACGATAAATCTGCATTTAAAGCATCCAAAGATTGCATTGGATTGCAACAATAATTTTAAACATTTTTAAAGTTATCACAGCAACTTACCTCGTAGGAGTCAGGCTGTTCACTTTCAGAGATGCTGGCAAATAGATGGCTAAGGGCTCGGGACATCAAGCCGGTCATAGTGTATGTTTTACCAGCACCGGTCGCTCCATACGCGAACACAGCGCCCGCAAATCCTCGCAGGGTATCTCCAACCAAGGGGGCACATACTGCATCGTAAACTTCTTCCTAATTATGTACAAAATACGCTCGTAAGTTAGATATTCCCGTAGCTACATCAATGTTTATAGTCAAGTAACAAACTTAAGTGGTCAAATAAATTAACAATAGTAATACCGATACTCTGAAGAAAAGTGAAAATCAAGAAAGGCACAATAGGAAAGTATTGACGCCGTTGCTTGCTCGCCGACAAGTCTTTTAATTATGTTTGACCCTTGCATCACACGAAAGTATAAATATAACTATCCCTCTGTTTCGTTTAATTTTGTACTCTTAGTCTACTAAAATCTAAAGCAAATTATAATTGCGTAAAAATATTGTTCATTATTTCTATTTTCAAATGTCTACTGAATCTCTGATCTGTTCCGTCTTTATCGAATAATAATGTCGTCAATAAATAATAATCTTCCTTACATACAGTATCAGAATATCTAGCATCTGTTGTATGTCTTCATTCTGTCGTGATTTTGTTTAGCAGATACCACTTAAGATAATCTAATATCGCTGTGACGTAGACACATATAGCGGAATGTTTGACAGTGAACACTGAAGATGTATTATCTGGTGAATAATATAAAATCTTGATCGGTTCTTATCAGATAGTTTGTTAAACAATCTTACACATAACGACCAATTCCATCTCGCATTTTTGCATATTATGTAGTTATATATGTTCCAAGATATCGTCGGCCTCGATGGCGTAGTGGTTAGTGTAACCGACTGCTACGCCTGAGGTCGCGGGATCGATTCCCGCTCAAGTCAAACGTTTGTGTGCATGAACATAGATGTTAGTCTTGGTCTGGGTGTTTCTATGTATAATATGTACGTATTTACAAAAAAAAATGTATATATGTTTGTTTATCCATTGTCTAGTACTCATAGTACAAGCTCTGCTTAGTTTGGGCTAGATGGTGTTGTGTGTATGTGGTAGAATATTTATTTTATTTATTTATATGCATATAAAGGTATATTTGACAAAAATTGGATGACAGAATCAATACGTATAAATATGAAATGGCAGTTCGTCAGTTTTCTCACTAGGTTACAGCTACTGGCATTTCATAAAATTGGCACAGGTCTAAACAATCATTCTAACTGTTGAAAGCACAAATAAACCTGCTCACCCGAGAGAATACCATCCTCAGGAAACTGGTAAATATCAGAGCTATACATTATTCACACAATCATACAAAAGTAGGTATAATACCTACGTAGGTTAGACTTAAGTGTCGTGCCGTGTTCCAAGATATTAGAAATATTCGGACGTCGTAAATAAATGAATACTTAGCACTATTAAAGTTCATGCACACGTTATAAAGGCTGCGTTTAGTTCCGTAATATAAATAAAATCTATTTTGAAGGAAATTAATACTAGGATTGTCTAATAGTTTGTGGTACGCACTTGTGTGCTGTCTTCGCTAAACACGCGGTCGTACACGTAATGTTTGTCGTTGAGTCGCCGCTGACGTAGCACATCTCGACGGATGTCCGCCTCCTCCTCCAACACCAGCATCTAGTAACACCGATATTCCTTGTCATTGATACAAATATGATATAATTTATATGCCTAATCAATAACTTATCATATAAAGATATCAACTTCAATTCAAGATAACAAAAGCCTAGCAAAATAAAAGTATAAACTACAGGACAAAATAAAAAGTATCTTGGTATTTCGTCGTTGCCTTGGATACAAAAATAACTCTAAGCCCAACCATGTTATAATTCCATGAGGTGTTGTAGGAAACATATCTGGAATCATAATATGGTATGGTGCTGTAAACATAAGGAAGATGCGCAGGCAACTTGCCAGGCTGATAAGTGTGCCAAAAATTAATTTCTTCCTTCTATTAGTTCTTGCCTACTACAAATATTTCGAGTCTTAATATTGAGTCGTAATTTAAATTTTATCTGGAAGGCCCTGAACCTATCATCCATCTATTGAAATGTCATACAAAAAATCAATAAATATTCATGTACAAATCATTACACGCAGCTTGAAAAAAAACTACCTACAGATAAAAAGGTGGATGACTTGCAAAAGGATACTAAAATAGCGCGAAATATGAGTACAATAAAAAACTTCTGTGTAAATATTAGTCCAAATATGTATGTACTCTTATTGCGTAAGCTTTTCAAATAGTACCTACTAAACAAATTGTGGTCTAATTAGATCACAGTAAACGTGAACAGTTAAAACAAATTGTAAAAGGAAAGTTGAGTAACTAAACAATTCATTTTTTATACTGCTTGTCATACTATGTTCTAGTCAAAAGGAAGTGCCGACGTAAATAGTACTGGCTGTGTTATATAACCTTATCGCTGACCACGTGCACGATGCGGGGACCTTCATCTGCTCGGAGCGGCCGCACGCGCACCGCCACCTGTTGCAAATACATACACATAATTAGTACAAGCAAATATTCACAAGTACATATTATATCCCAACGATTAACCCATTAATCACACAGGGACATCAAAGAGGAAGTAGGACCAATGGCGTTTTTGTTGCATTGACTCCACGGATGGTGCAGTGGTTTACGTGGTCACCTCGCCACTGGCGCCGCGCCGAGTGCTGTGGGTTCGTGGTTCGTTAGTTAGCACACGGGATAAACATTTTTGTGTCCGTTGGACTTTTTGATTAAATGTTTGTAAAGTCCCTTAAGACACAGGAATTATTCGTAGTGCGGTAGTTGTCTTTCCAAAAATAACAAATATTGACAATTAAAGTATTAGACATGGTAAGATGACGGTACCCCAACGATTAACCCATTAAACCCACCATACACAGACATTGAAGGGGGAGCAGGACCGGTAGCGTTTTGTTCTAATGTTCGAATTAGTATAAAACACACGATCCAGAGTGACCTTGTGTGTGTAGGCTAGGCTTGTGTAGGGTAGGCTTTAAACTTGCGAAAGATTGGTCTTCGATTCAATCTCAATCCATTGCACTACTGACTTGGAATTTATAAGCATAGGTACAGGATTACTAGCAATTTATATCAATGTCCAAATTGTTAGCTGATTCTCTTACCTACCTTTAACCTACCTACCTACTACTACAAGATTTCGGCATACTTATCTACTATCTGTTAATACTATCTAATACGTTGTAAGTCCGTACATGTATTGTGCAAATACGTAGATTAATTAATTAAAATCTACTTACATAAATATTGGCCAATGAGCATCTAATTCAATTAATCTCGTGATGGCTACAAATAGACGAAGCGTGCTCATAAATATAAAACTGTCACACTAATTATTGACGCATATTATTATGTTGCGTAGCGGGTTCGATAATCGAGAATCAATTACACACATGGTTAGTAAATGCCTGATCTAGTTGTACTTTGTGTATGTGATTTCAAAGTGTGTAATCATCTCTGACAAGACGTAAAGCAAAATGTTGGTTACTATTTAAAATATAATTTTAAATTGTCGTATCGAATCGTTAAAAGCCTATGTGGGAATATGGACATTTTAAGGCATAGGCTAGGGCTCCAGCTGGCTTCATATAAAATTATGTCGAAATTGGTTCAGAGGTTTAGTCGTGAAAACGTAACATACAGATGTTCGCAATGTTATAATATTACCAACAAGAGAATCCGATTTTTTAAAAGGTGAAAGTAAGACACGGAGATACCTATATTACATTTAACAAAACGTAACAGTGTTAGGCGTAATGCAATTGTTAAAATAAAATTTTCTTATCAACACCAAATGTTATCGCCCAAGTTAAACAAGATAAAAATAACAAAATGTTATATAATATGTTTTCTGTTATTATATAAATAGTTGTTGTGTGCATATATAAGTAAAGATAAATATTATAATAGAAATAAATGTATATAAGCATAGATCATAATAATAAATATAAAAATACATCTGACATAAAATATTAGGATACATAAATGGTTAGGTAGATACTACACCTATTCTGCCGACTTTACGGTCCACATAATATTTTAAATACTTACTAAAGAGTGTAAAATTATTGATATATACTACTTATGAATGTATATCGTATATTTGATATTTAATGCCTTGGTAATTACGAACACTAGCTATTTATTTATAGATCACATTCTCATCATTAGTTATCTACTTATTCACGAGCCGACACGACTAGTACGTTTAATATACATAAATGACAAACACAAAACAAGATACATGCATTGTTAAGGTTGCATATTAGCGTTAATCTTGTGCAGGCGTATCAGCGTGTCTTTAAAAGATTATTGTCTACAAAGTACCTGCAACAATAGTTAGTTATTTACCACTACATTAAGATCTATTTAGTCACTTTCAGGTGGCATGTATAGCAATGAAGGAGAACTTATTATCAAAATGGGTATCATTATTTTATTTTAGCAACGCTATTATGGTATACCTGCCCATTATTATGGTGGCTATTACGATGCTGCTAATTTGCTAGTTCCCAGCAGCTTCACCTTTTTTTAATAAAATAGGGATATATAATAATATTAGTTATGTTATAAAGAAAATGTCTCATTGTCTACGATCATACAATAAGCATGACACTATGCACATCGAGCCTGCATATTAACTTACATATGATCAAAATCGTGTCTTTATTCTTATGTCAATGCAAGAGATAAATATATATTTATTCTAAGGAGGATCATGATAAAGACAATATCTACATAGGTAAAAAAAATAGCAGTTCAGCCTACATCAGGTACAAGGTTTGGAAACCATGGCCAACGAAAACGTAAGACCTAAAATAATTTTTAAACTAGACGTCAAAGAATCCTTTTGCCAAATTTATTTTAGTGAAATTCCTGCTCGGGTAGTATCTGTAGGTAAGTAGAGAACACATAAATGACATGTTACAAAGTGACGATCGCCTAGATAGATTGATCTTCGAGGTAAGCAGATGTTGCTGACGATGTACCTACTTGTAGTCTCACCCGCCTCGGAGAGCAAAAATGTCCAATTAGTCTCGATACTCAAACGATCGCAACGGCTTTACGTGCTCTCCATTGCCTAGAGTGGTGTGGCCTTACTCTTTTAATCACTTGGCTTAAAGCGTGAAACCATATGTGTTAGTCGATATAAAGAATCAGTAGCTACCTTCAAATAAATTTGGTATACTTTCAGAATATCTATGAATATACATATATATAATCAATAAATAGGTGGCACGGAAAAATAAAAAGCAATGTATTATTGTGTTTTCCTGATGTTGTTAAACAGCACGGGAATTGTAAACAAGCCTGGTAGAGTATAAGCTAGCCCTATATTACATAAGATTTAAAAACATAACCGTTGAAATGTAGGTGAATTACACCTCTACCTATTGCTTATCCAATATATAGACGTAAGTCCATGTTCTAAAACCAACTACGTAGCTAGTAGGATGATTAGTTGATTACTTACAGAAACGAGTTGTTAAAGAGTCCAATAAAAACCATATAGGTACGTATATTACTTATAGTAATTACTTGTCTATGTTACTATGCGATTAGAGTAGATTATTGTTCAATGTCACATCTCTCAGGTCATCAGATCATCGCTGATTTCCGCTCACACGATAATTACAATCATATAAGTGCTACGTTTACGTGATAGAATAAAACGGTTCCAGTTCAAAATAATAATCAAGTTGATTATGCCAATTACTCAAACTGTTGGAGTGCGTCTCTAATTGTTTATGATTATGCTTACGTGAACCTCAAATTATTGTTCCTATAATTACTGAAAATAATGTCTCTTTTACTTAGATAGGTTATTACTTTAAACCTACGATCGCTTGATACAAACCTACCTTTCATCGCTCAAACTTTGCCGATCCGAAGGAATAGATAGGAATTAAAGATAGGATGAAAGGACAGGGATGGGAGAGGAAGAGCCGCCGAAAGTCTTAGCGTTTGGCAAAACGCAGTAACATTATTTACTTACTGGATTCTAAAAGGAAGTGACTTACATGAAAGCGCTGTCTCAATCGCACCGTGACCGTAATTAGCAACGGCGGACTGTGCCATAACTAATAAGTATGATAGAATGATAATTAATTAGTACCTATTAATGACTTTTATATATAATATAAGTAGAATAAGGATGAAAGTAATTATTTGGTTGGATAATATAGAGTCACGAATAATAATTACTCAGTAATTGCTATTGAGTAATTACAAATCGGTATAGTTTAGGTGCCGATTATTTTCTTTTTATTTATTCTTTTAAATGTAAAACAACATTGCTTAACACAATATTCTTTCAAACTGCATTTCATTTTGTCGGCAATATACTACTTTCTAGCCGATACGTAATATAATTACTTAGGTACTAAAGTCAACAGTATTAGCACAGTGTACAATCAGAGCTTAAGACTTTTTGCAGTAAACATATATAATATAACCTACTCAGTAATTACATTTGTACAACCTTTTCGGTCTTTCGGTAAAGATTACCGCAAGTATCAATATACATGTATCATTATCGATATAATGTAGCTTTTCCTAACTGATTATCATGTAAGTTTCGTGCTAACAACATTTTTACTAGATTTCCATTGACATTAAGAGAAACCTGGCTAAATATTATCCACTGGGTTAACAATCCAAGTTAATAGTTTCACTATAATTACTTAGGTCTTGTTGTTCCTAACAGTTGTTAGTGTGTGAAATATAACTTAGCTCGCAATAAGTGACTGGCAATATTAAGAATTTAACATGCAGATATTTATTTACCATCAGCTTTTCTTCAGTAACGGTACGGATGCTACCGTGTGGCCTGTCAACGCTTGATAGAGTGCTCTGAGTCATGGCATCACTCCCTTTATTCAAAAGCATGCAAAAACAAACACCTTTTCTCTCCACTCAACTTTTAACACACTTTAAAAGTTAGATCGTTTACATGAACACTTACAGTCGTTAATCAATTAAAGTTTCAGAAAGGTAAGCACAAACTATTATTACTCTTATAAATGAAGTAGGTGTGTTTATATGTTCAGCGTCATTAAGAGACGAGGTGCGAAGTCAAACGTTCTCCGCCCTCGTGGCTTCACGTGGACTGAACGTTGGTCAAAATACAGCCTTCGCTTTGGGCGGTCGCTGGGGCAACAGCTAAACCCCACAAATAAAAGTTTCATGCGCCGTCATGTCGACTGTTATTAATCACATACTCTCCAACTTATATATACTTATTTAGTTGACTATATAATAAGAGAAGTAAGAGTTGTGTAATATTACATTAGTAGCTGCGTAAAAGAAGCGAATTTTCAGTGTTCTTAAGCATAAAAAACATATTAAATTATCGTTTTCTAAAGTAGTAAATCTTTTTTTATATTATGTTTACCCAACGCTATATATACTAAGCAGCCTGATATTTCATTTAGGAGACTATTGTAATTCGTAATCTCACAGACTAAAATTAAATTAGGGACATGCATTTAAAGCTTGCATATAATGTTGACATCTTTGAAAAGAAAAGAAAATAATTTTATTTGTTCCACATTCTTATTAACTTTCTAGGAAACATAACCAATATAAAAAAGAACAAATAAGGTCCTGCGTCAGCAATGTTGCAGTGTAACTACAACGCTGGTATTCTACAGATAATATTCTACCACATAATATACCACATACACACAACACCATCTAGCCCAAACTAAGCAGAGCTTGTACTATGGGTACCAGACAATGGATAAACATACATTTATATACTTTTTATTTTTTGTAAATACATACATATTATACATAGAAACACCCAGACCAAGACAAACATCCATGTTCATGCACACAGATGTTTAACTTGTGCGGGAATCGAACCTGCGACCTCAGGCGTGGCAGTCGGTTACACTAATCACTACGCCATCGAGGCATGCATACATTAGATGTTACACATGTACCTACTGTAGAACAACAGCTTTAAATAAATAAATAAGACGAAAAATATAATTTTTAAATTGAAATCGGAAATAATGCGTGATAAATGTGATAATTTACTGAGCGCGTAGGTATCGGTCAGATCAAATAGGAATCTCGGGCAGTACAGTATCGATATATTTAAATGAACACCTGACCTCAAAGAATAAAGCCTTATTTTGAGAAACCAAAAAAGTCACCAGGAAACATGGTTTTAAATATGTTTGGATCCGAAATGCCACAATAGTTGTTCGCCAGAGCGACGGAACCTCAGCATTTGCAGTATGGTCTGAGGCTGATATTAATAAAATTGTCATCCATGAGAAGACCTCGATTGAAAGTGCCCTTTGATAAACTTTTATATTTTAAGGTCTTAAGAATGCTATTAGTCTTACTATAATATATTCGTTGATGAGTGTTAAAAGTACTGAGGCTTGTTTTGAACCGTGCTGTTGTTGTGTGCTTGTTTCTCACAATATTTAATGTGCATCTCTAACGTTGTCCATATATTATATTATACTATATGGATAACAATATTTTATAACATTTCAGTACTGATATTACGATTTTATATTATAATATCGAAAACAACTGTCTGTAGGTATTGCATTCCAGGAATAATCTGTTCCTCAATAATGGGTAATAATATGGCCATTTGTTATTATAGTCGTATGCTATCATGTAAATTACAAGTTATTATTATTTATATGTATAACACGTTGTATATTTCAGCAATTTTTAATAAGGTTTCTAATTGTACCGCAAAGCATCAATGGCTACAACTACCTAATATTTTAATATATTACCAAAATTGTAGAGATATCCGTACAAAGTTATAAACACTTTATTTGATTATATTGTCACCCATAATGTTTATGCAGATAAGGCATCCTGCTTATCTGATATTTACCTGTCTGAAGAACACATTTGCTCACAATTACAATCATTAGATTCGTCTAAGAGTGCTGGGCCCGATGGCTTACCACCCAGCTTTTTTATAAATACTTCTAAACACTTGTGCACTGCCTTACATATAATATTAAATAAATGTAAAGGTGAAGGTAACTTTCCGACAATCTGGAAGCGTGAATTATGACTCCTGTATACAAGAAAGGCGATAAGGCAAATGTTAATAATTATCTCCATCTTATCCACATTATCCAAGGTCTTTAAGAGTCTTGTACACGGTGTACAGACTTTCAAAAAGCTTTTGACAAGGTTGATCACGCGCTGCTTATGGAGGCAATTGCCTTTAATGGTATACGCGGTAATCTGCTTAGATGGTTTGCTTCAGGTATTTCTAATAGGTCTCAGATAGTTATCATTAAAGTTTATGAATCCGACTCTATGGTAACTACAGGAGTTCCGCAGGGATCCATATTAGGACCGCTTTTATTTGTTTTATTTATCAATTATATTAAAAATTGCTTTATAAATCCACACTTTTTATGATATGCCGATGACATAAAAGTTTACCATGCAAAAATACTCATGATTGTTTACTACTTCAAGACGATCTTAATAGACTTCACTCATATTGTATTCAAAATAAACTCTTTCTCAGTTTATCTAAATGCCACTCAATTACATTTACCAAAAACAAAAATAGGATCAACGTTGATTATTCCATTAATGGTGTGTGTATAAATAAGACTGATTTAGTCCGGGACTCTTGTTTACACTTTGATGTACCTACATACCTATTGATAATGTTATTAATAAAGCCTTTCAAATGTTTGTTTTCGTTATGAGATCCTCCCGTGACTTTGTACGGACCTCTACGTTCTTGCTTCTATACAAAACTTTGATACGATCTCACTTAGAATACGCAGTTCCTATTTGGCATCCCTACTATGAAACATACAAGTCTAGACTAGAAATGGTACAAAAAAGGTATTCGTTCTCTGAACTACAAATTCCTTCGCTCTAGCATATCTTATAAAGATTTACTTAATCGGTATGGGATTCTAAGCTTGGAGAACAGGCGCTTACTTTTGGGAGCCATGATGCTACGGTTTATGCAACAACAGATTTGACTGTATTGGGATAACAAATAAAATATGTAGGTATGTTATATAGTTTCTAGAACTGTCATTCGACGAGGATTTCGTGTGCCCCGTCTGTTCTGTACAGACAAATGCAGAACAAACGCCGGAGTGCGTGCACCTCTTCGTAGACTTAGGTATACTTATCTTATTCAGCTGGACATATTTTCTCTCACTCATCAACAATTCAAACGAAAAGCTATTGCATTGTTTAAATCACTTTAGGTTAAGTACAGCGTTTCATTCTAGATTTTGTTTGTTAAAAATTGTCAAATTCATTCAATGTGTTCACCATCACTTTAATTTTCCATTGTTAATCCGTGGACAATGGTGTTGATTATAATATGTTTGATAATATAATGTAAAATACTATCTTGTAATACTTTAACATGTAGGTAATTGTTTTTTGTGTGCCTAATAAATACCTAAAATAAAATAAAACCTATTGTCGCCTACTTGTAATAAAGTCCAGTCATCTTAGTAAGTTCACCTCGGCATTTGAGATAGGGCTATAATAGTTAATAAGAAATAAAAATTCTTAATAATTATGTATTTATCAATAATTAATAAACTTTATATGTCGTGTTTTTGACCGGGACTACCGGTTTACCTTAAATGATGCTCTAACCGCACCACCACCACCGTCTATCTCGAAAACGATTCAAAGTACAAAAAAATTTACAACAAAATTTGTAGGAAATTTAATCCTCTACAATATTGATAATAAATACAAATAGCGAAAAACCCATAGAAATCGAGATATTTGCAAAAAATGTGCAGAAATTTAATTTTGTGATACCTTAAATTTTAATAGTCGCGTAGGTACACCCTACCATATGTAGATTTTGAGACAACTTTTAGGATGTCAAATTCCGAAATACTTACCTAATTTTGCCTAAGATGATTGGACTAGTAAGTACTATGGGACAATGCTGGGATTTCCCACTAGTTATCGGGTTTCCACTGTGATAATAGTTTTGGAGGTTTGTGTTTATATCTAACGAGGATTGCCTCATACATAGGATATAAACACACCATCCTCCACACCTGATATTTTTAATAAGTATTTTGTTATATTCGTTGAATTTCATTGTTCTTACGACCATCAAAACACAAAAAAAATGTTTTAATTAATAGATCTATTGTACCACGGGCACAACCAGGTGATGGACCTACACGAAATATTAAATGTGCCTGAATATCAAAGAGATAACTACAGGTCCGACTGAAATTTCATCTCATATTCCCCTGTGTCTCCGTCAAATACTAAAATGATTTTGTGTGTATTTTTTTACCTATTATATTAGATTCGTTAAATTTGTTTGGTGGATGTCTGACAACAGCTATAAACTCGGAACGAATTTTGTAATTTTAAAAGTTACTAGTCCTTATCAATTACTTTATAAAAAGTAAAACATACACATCGCTTAATATAATAACTTAATATAACTTGCCCTTTAAATTCTGCACATCGCAGTCTATAAAATGTACTCTGTGATCGCGGTCGATCGCACTCGAGAGAGCTCGATGCTCAAATTTAGGACTGCTGTTAAACGACTATTAACAAAAATGGTATGCATGTACAGCTGTTATAATAAACAACTCTTCAAAAAATGTGAGCAGCCCACCAGCACTACTGGTTTTGCGAACCATTGGTTTCATAAATGTTTCTACTGTCATACACTGGCTCGGTCGAAGCGTTGCTAACAGAGACGACTGCCGCCGTCTTCGATAGTTGCATGTGGCCATGTCGCTCGATACCGAACTTGGTTGACATAGGGTGCGAATTGAGTCGACGGACTCCTAGGCGTTTACACTGGGTTGTTTTACGATTTCAGCTATCCACAAATATTCTTATTAGATAATAAATAATGCGATGATAATAAAGCAGTGATATGGTAGACCGTTGGACTGCCACTCGGAAGTGGCAGTCCAACGGTCTACCATATCTCGAGGTCTCGAGTTCGATCCCAAAGTCAAAGTCAGGCGCACATCTCCGACTTTTAGAAGTTACGTGCGTATCAAATAGTTAATTATCGCTCGCTTAAGGTGACGGAAAAACATCGCGAGGAAACCTGCATGTCCGAGAGTTCTCCATAATGTCCTCAAATATATGAAGCCTGCCACACACACTAGGCCAGGATGGTGGACTATAGCCTAACCCTTCTCACAATGAGAAGAGGTCCATGCCCAGCAGTGGGACAGTATAATACAGGGCTGATATACATCATGAGGTATGAATAATAAACAAATCATAGGTAAAATGTATATGTATTATTATTACAATTAAACTGCTTAATAACTAATCAACACTTAATAACATTAAATTATTATTTTCTTTTTACACAGTGCCTGGGGCAAACAATTTGACACCTCTGTCAAATAATTTGAAAAGGTATCTAGATGGCTTTATATCCATTAAAAACACATGGTCTCTGTCAAACTTTAAACCTGGATACCTAACAGTCAAATGTCCAGAAACATCAGCGCTTAGTCCTGATGGTAAGTTCTCTACCTCCAAAACTGTGTGAGATTTGTGACACAGGATATTAGACATTACACATGTGACATCATCCTCGTTAGCCTCATTGCAGTGACAGACAATAAATGAATTATTGTGTTTAGAAACTACTTCAATTAACTCTTTACAGAATGTGTTAATCTGCCGCAATGTATAACTCAAATCAAACATATGTGAAATTCCATCCAAGATAACACAAACAGTCTCATATTTCTCCTGCATTGATAATATCTTTTCTTTCACTCCAAGAAACAATTCTGGCAAGTTGTTATCAGTTAATAAACCATTAACACAATACTCTCCAAAATTGAAAAAGTCCACTAGTCCAGTGTCCACATATCTTTGCAAGTTGTAATTAATTCTGAGCCCCACATTGTGATAATGTTGTATGGAATTATGTGTTGACAACAGAAGCACACCAGTTTTGTTCTTGATACAGTAGTTCAATATACTACTGGTTATAAATGAGCTCTCACATCCGTTGATTTCTTTCACAACAATTACTTTACTAGATAATGATTTATCTAGATGAAGCAATGTAATGATATCTGATGCCATTCTGTAACAAAAATAATGAATAATATAAAATCTATCCTACTTAGCACTATTTCGCCACAACATCACTAACATAATATATCTATGCACTGTCTCCAGAATGGACAAAATACGACTCGTACTTCAGTTCCAGTTTAGCCCTCTACGTCTACCATCGAGCGATAAGCGTTACACAGTCATTACTACCTAGTACCTAGCCGTTTTCAACACTCGCCGCGCGGTCACGGAAAGACAAACTGCGCGACCTTAGTCTTACTCAGTACTTGTTAGTTTACTGGCAATATAGCATTTCTCAAGAAACATTATATAATCATATCGTATTAATTTCGTACAAGTTAATTATTATTTTTCAAACCAAGTTTTATAACAGTTTTCCACGTATAGGAAGTGCAGTTATAGTATCGTAATCTGTAACTAAAGTGATAATAAAAAGTGAGTACCTTTGTGCAGTTACAATAGATATTATATTCCAAACGTACGATTCCGGAAAACTGATAATCCTGCCAAAATTATTATAGATAGCCTTGACAATTGACCGATTTGAAGGTTAGTGATACACTTTGGTTATGTCGATTAACGTGAGATCGTACGTGTTGTTGATACGTGTAACAATCAATTCGTTCAAAATGATTTTCTCAAAACAATTAAAACTTTCGACTATAACTTTAATGAAAGAAAAACAGGGACGTATCTTTACAAAATATACGTATTACGAATTTTTTTATTATGTATGTGCGAAACGAGTATGTATTGAAAAATAACTGGTAATAATACATATGATAACAAAATAAACACATTTGCTTCAAAATTTGCGGCCTACCAAGCTAACTAAACTATAATAAAATATTTTTACACTCGGAATAGTAATATATATAATTTTATACATTTGAAATTATTTTAGAACGAATTGAATTATTTTATTTGACATTAATTTGGCAAATACTTGTTGGTAGTGATGCACATTTCACAAAAAAGGGACATATCGATTGTGCGTAGTTCTTTTTGTTACAAAGTTACACATTTTGAATATGCATAAATTGACTTACTTATTTTTAGATCATTTTATATTTCTACAACTTCATATATTCTTCTAATAAATTTACTATATGTTTATAGGTGTAATAAATTCACGTGAAACCTGGGATTAGAAAATCACAGATATTAAATATATTAATATACTAAATACACTGTATATATATAATATACCAATATAGTCGATAATTTAAAATAGTATCTTAGAAAATTTCTGACAATGCCGTACATCGGAGAGAATGTATAGGTCCCAACTGTCATAAATACCTATGACAGTAGATATAATCAATGGTATGCTCGATCTCTTTGTAATCTGTCATGTTTAGTTGTCATTTGATCTGTGGATATTTCAGCCGAACCTGGTTAGAATACATAGATAAATACCCACAATATTTGAATGAATTAAAATTCTATTCTATTCTAAAATTCATTTACATTTGAATTACAAAGTGGACAAGGTTAAAAAGATATAAAGAGTCATTGATGTTTTTATAATCGATGTCGATTAACAAAGTTTGTTTCATCCTTGGTTTACGTTTCGCTTCTGACATTTGATTTTAGACATTTCTCATATTTTAGGGTTATCGGAAATGAAAAAAATGTCGATGTATCAATATTAATTATTAAAATATCAATATCAGCATCGATATCTCAAGGGAAAATTGTTGATATAGCAATATACCGCACAAACTCAAAAAAAATTGGTTTTAATTTTAATTATGTATTTAGTTCAGCCTAGCTCAATAATTTTCGGGGCTGGTTGCAGACAAATCCGTTATATTTTCAATTTCGGTGTCATTAGCAATGTAAGATAAATTTGCCGAAGTTGAAGAGATAGGAGAACGGTTTTAGGTGCTGAATCCAAGATCTACTTGTCAGCAGCATTTTTAAAATCTGAGAATACATGGTAAAGCCCGTCACAGACGTAGGTATAATATATATTAATATATCGAGATATATATTATAGTATAGCAAGCTATCACACACGGGAGCTATACTATAATATATATTTTGCCCTCACTCGGTCTGCGGTCGTCCTTGCAAGCGCACTATTTTAAAGATTAATTTCTGTACAGAATGTTTAAATATTGAAATAACACTGTAATCAATCTAGGTACCTAAATGAATTCGACAAGAGCACTTCTTTTAGATCTAATTGAAAATACCTCAGAGGATGATTCTGATGCTGAATTTGATATGCATGTTGCCTTGTTAGGCACGAAAAATAGAACCATCTGGGTTGAGTCGCATATAGAACAAAAGAGAACTCGTGGCGAATTTAATTTGTATCATGATTAAAATTTATCAACGAATAAATTTGCACAGTATTTTAAAAGTTCAAGATCGGCATTTATCGAGCTTCATGAATTGATAAAAAATGATTTAATAAAATGCGGTACGGTTATGTGCAAAAGCATTAGTTCTGAAGAACGTCTTACAGTAGGCTTGAGGAAAGAAGTAAAAACAAATCATATTTCAATCATTTATTATAATTGCAACACTTGTATTTTAATTAAATAAAGTACCTACGTAATTTAAGCTCGTGCGCATCGAGCTCGGACGTCGGGCAGGCGTTCAAATAGAACACCACTATCCTCAAAATATATATTAATATACCAAAATATATATTAATATGCCAAAATATACCGAGATATATATTTTGACATATTTTGGTGACGTCATATAAATATATATTATAGCTGCGTGTGCGGTCACTCGAAAATTTATATAGAAAATATGTCGTAATATGCCTTGCTATGATTCATATTAATATATATTATAGCTACGTCTGTGACGCCCTTAATGCTTGTTTCGCAATTGTGCTGCTAAATTTGTTTTGTTGCCACTAGTTTTATAATTTTTACCACACAAATTGCAAGTAACATTAACATTATCGATCTTTTTGAAAAAGTTCCATACAGCAGCTACTGCTAGACGACATGATTCACGACGTGTTCGAAACACAAATTCCGAATTAGAAAACTAACAATTCACGAGATTGAGGTTATTTAGGTACCGTGATCACTCGCAAAATGGACAAAAAAAACATACTACTAAACAGTCATAGACATTACAGTTATTTTTTTCCGTTCGTTGGTATCTTTTACGGTTTTGGATACCAGCGAATTTGGTTACATAAATTAAAATATATATATATCGTTTTGGATACAATTTTCGATATTAGATATTTTGTATCGATATATCGATACAAGGGATCAATATATTATTATTATATCGGTTAAAATATCGATATGTCGATACTTTTTCAACAAGCCTATCATATTTCTTATAAAATGACATTAATGACATTTGATATAGTAATTTAATCAATTTGAATATACCTACTACTGATAGCCAAATAATAACCGGTGGTGCCAATAAATTTTAAACAACATCGACAGAGTTCATCTAATAGGATGTGTGCTCATTATGAATAGTAAAAGTACATTTAACTTTAATATCGCGATGGGTTTTGTATTATTCTATTTGATTCGATTTTAAGCTAACACGTTGTAATATGATACGATTATTGGGAATGAAGACCCGTTTCTGCTTAACCCTGCTGTGCCTGAAATGGATGTAAATTTTTTATTCAATCCAGTGCCTCAAAGTGTCCAAACTATGTAAAGTGTGATAAAAAGTCCATAGTAACGTATAACAGTATGTAGACCATAAAAAGCATTTATAAAGGTATTATTAGTGTTCTTGTGAGCATTCATGTGTTTTATTTTATGTTTTAGGAGCACAATGAGTGTAGCAATGGTTAAAGTGAAAGAAAATAGAGTATCAAAATGGTACTTTGGTGGGCTTGCTTCAGCTGGAGCAGCATGTGTCACTCACCCGTTAGATCTGTTAAAAGTTCAAATGCAAACACAAAAAGGAAAAAATATATCTTTAATAAAACTCACTGGAAAGGTTATAAAAAATGATGGTAAGTAAAACTTGTTTTATATTAACTACACAGGTCTTTACATTAAGTATTGAGGTCATATATTTTTTAGCTTTTACTCACTTGCATACACCAATTAAGATAAAATATATTATTTAATAAAGGTTGACTGATATTAATAACCATTATAATAAAATTCAAAAACATTTGTAACCATAGCTCCTAACACCTGCACTTAATGCTATATTGTAATCTTATAAAGTACCCCATTTTTACTTCTTCTAATTAAATAATTTCAGGTATTTTTGCTCTATACAATGGAATATCAGCTTCATTGTTGCGTCAGCTGACATACTCCACAGCAAGGTTTGGAATATATGAAGTAGCCAAACAAAACTTAGCTCCTAAAGATGTAAGTACTTTATAATATATCGACTAACTTGACTACAAAGATGCCATAGTTGTTCATGTGGCCGCCTCCCCACTGTTATTAAGCCAAGTGTTATAGACTCAAAAACCACATGGGATCAAATCATATCTATAAACAGTTGTCCACCTACTGTCCGCTTTCCACTGCGAGCAGAACGGACTCCGTACGGAGTCCGTTTAACTTGCAATGGCAAACTGCATAGAAGTGCTTCCACTGAATAAGAGTGTGCTAAACACACTAAACGAGTTTAAAGAATCACAAAAGTGTTCGAAGAGTCGAGCGGTTTCCGCGCGTACTCCGCTCGACTCGCAACACTGATTTTCATACAAGCACGTCCACCGTGAGCGAGTCAGCGGAGCGGATTGAGTGAGTTAAAATGGGTCCGCTGTGTCATGGCGTCGCGAGCTTGTTTGAACTGACTCCACTCGTATCCCACCTTCTAACGCTTTCTTGTTATGCATCGATTAGTTATGCCGTAAACTTGTGCAAATATATAGTTATTTATTGAAGCCATCTCAGCTCATTCAAAATCTGCGTTTGTTACGCTTATTATTTTATTTTTATATGTAGTAGTAAAGAAGCAATCATTTGGTTATTGTATCATTAAAATCATCATCTTGAATTGTCCGACATCATCGCACACTTTGAATATAGAACTGACTCGCTTCTGCCACGGTTCGTGTGATACTGGCTGCCAGATTATTTCGCTTTGGAAGCTCACAAACTCGCTTGCTCCGCAAAGTCCGCGCGCAGTGGAAGGCAAATGCTGAAACTCTTTTTTAGTGGAAGAGCACAAGTAATTTACTCCGGTCCGCTCAGTCCGTTACCTCCGTTGCCGCTCATTACCCTTTTTTAGTGGAAAGCATAACACCTAGATGGTCGAAACCTAGGTGTTCTTTTTGACTATTGTTTGTATGTCCCTTGTCCCAGCTGCACAGCATTGATTCTTAGTTTGAGAATTGTCTTTTGCAAAAAAAATACCATCCATCCAAAATTTAAGTGCTTTGCACTTGTCGGTGTAGCAATCTCCATCTTTCTCTTTCCAATGCCATCTCTTTCATTTCCTTATAAGTTTCAACTTTCACAACTTCTTTCAGTTGATCGGTGTACCTTCTTCTTGGTCTTCCCCTCTTCCTTCTTACTTCTATCTTCTCTTCCATTATGTTTGTGATAAAATTATCATGTCGTATTAGGTATCCTATCATTTTACCCCTTCTGTTCTCTATGTGTTTCAAAATTTCACGTTTTGCATTTAGTCTTGTCAATATTTTTGTATTAGTAACTTTTCTGTCCAAGACACTTTCTCCATTCGACGCCAGCACCACATCTCTAAAGCTTCCAACCTTTTCCGGTGTTTCTGTCTTAAGGTCCACGTTTCGCAAGCATATCGGGCAATACTCCACATATAAGAATTATTTAATTTTTCCGGATATCTTTACAATTTTTTTAAGTAAATAGGTATATCTTTTTGTGGAAGGTCTGTATTGCAAATTCTAATTTTTATGTCGTCTGATGGTCTTGTATCTTCTGTTATTATACTACCTTGATATTTAAATTGTTTTACTTTTTCTGTTGGGTTATGGTAAATTTTGATGGGGTGTAATATTTTATGTGGAAATTTAGATGCCACGAGGACTTTAGTTTTACTTATGTTTATTTTCCTATGAAAATTAGAAAAACTGTATTTATTTTGTTAAGGAGGTTTTCGAGGTCGTCTCTTGCATGCTTCATTTGCAGATGATATTGCAGCACTTGCAAATGCAAGTGCTGCAATATTATCCGCAAATCTTACAAATATGATACGTTTGCCATCTATGCTGATCGTGGGTATCTTCCAATATATTTTGTACGGCTGCTTCCATAAAATCTATACTAATATTATAAAGCTTTAGAGTTTGTTTGTTTGGTTGAACGCGCTAATCTCAGGAACTACTGGTTCGAATTAAAAAAATATTTTACTGTTGGATAGCCTATTTATCGAGGAAGGCTATAGGCTATATAACATCACGCTACGACCCACGGGAGCGGCGCAGTACCTATAAACGTGGTTGAAACTGCAGGCACATCTAGTATTAAATATAAGTGGAGACAAAGAGCATCCTTGTCTTACACCTTGTTTTATTTTTGCAAATTCTTTGTGATCATTTATTGCCATAACTGTTTCTTGATTTCTGTATAATTCATATATAAATATCCTATCTTTAAAATTAATATCGGCCTGTTTCAATAGCTTCATAATTATTTAACTTCACTTTATCGAATGCGTTCTCTAGATCTACAAAGGCTAAATAGGTATCGATATCCAGATCAAGTAAATATAAAAAAAAATACATACACTGTGAATTTGTAGTCGTTTGGAACGGAAAATCTTATACTCTATATCAATAATAGAAATGATAAAAGTCATTATTTTAATAAAATAAAAGTATATTTATTTATGAACATTAAATTTAATGTTGTTTACGGAAAATAAATGAGAACTCGTAGTAATGCCACTCAATTTTATTTTTTATATCAATATTATTACGAATACTACATCACTACGATCGATATCATCATGTTTTACAACTCACCTAACTAAGCGGTAAAACATTTGCCAATAACAACACAGAAACCACCGCGCCCGCGCCGCCTGCCAATCCGCGTCCACTAACTACCCTAATGTACCCCAGGCGCCCAGGCACGGCGAGCGCTCCCGACTGTTTCCGAAACTGGCGCACGCGCGCCTCCACCCTTCAGTACTGCGGCAACTCGCAAGCGAAATGGTTGCATAATGCTTTTTTTATTGCCACGCGAAAATGAGTCGTTAGTACGATAACTCAAACGCTTAATTACTTGGTTCAGCTATATGCTGTTGCAATTTGGAAGAGGCCAGACGGTTGTACTCCCAGCCGAAGCATATGAATGTGCTACGGCTACGAGGGATTACAAGTCCTTAAGTTCCGTCCACTCCCAGCATCTTGGCTGCAACTCAGCGCCTTCTCGACTCGTTTTGGACAGCCCCGCTTGGCGGGGCTCCTATTTCTGAGTGGGTTTACAAAAGAGAACCTAACACAACCTACCGCTTCCGAGTCGGAATGCTCTGCACTGACGTTATACTAGTGAGAACCGAAACTCCCTGAGGAATAGAACAAATAGAACAAGTGGGAATAAAGACTCCCATTAGTTCTACTATTTTGTAAAACCTAATATCGTAGAATTATTGAGAAAAAATTCTGATTAGTTCTACCATAGAACTGTTAAGTAGAATAAGTGGGAACAATCAGAAATTGGAGTATCCATTTACGTATTAATTGTGATGTTTCACATTGCAGGATTTTCCATATTGCCTCGTATCAGCTGATTCTGGCTGTATCTATTGATCTGTGATATGCCTATTATCAATTTCATCGCTATTGCATTAACCTAATGTTATAGTACTTGTGTAGCTTCACTCGTTTTTAAATGACGCATAGGACTCGGTCGGGATACACGAGCTTCTGGGTAGGTATCAGCTGATACGCGTAGTTATCGTGCGTCGTTTATAACTTCGACAGTGCGCGGCGGCGCGGCGACGGTGACGTGTGCATGCGTTTGTGAATGAATTGTCCGTGCGTTACTACGATCAAAACCAAATAAATGAAAAATATTATTAATATTCCAACTTTTTTGCTATACATAGTACAATTATTTTACTATTTTTTATTGATACTACTAATTACCCTAAGTTACCACGTTTCGGTTCCAAAACGACTACAAATTCACGGTGTATGTACTTATACAAAAAGCCAAATACTGGCAGATCTAATTCAAGTTACCTTTAAAGTTAAATTATATATTTGTTCCAGGGCACAGCAATACCATTTTATATGACAGCATTTTTAGCTGGATTAGGCGGTTTCTTTGGTGGCTTTGTTGGAAATCCTGCAGACTTAGTCAATGTGAGAATGCAAAATGATATGAAGCTTCCACCTGAGCAAAGAAGAAAGTAAGCTATTTTCTATTATGCACATACCTGATTATCCCCAAAGGGTTAGACAGAGATATATTACACCTTTTTTTACGTGGGTGAATGCTTTAACGCATACTCCTCCGCGGGGGCGGGCGGAGGGGTTATGTCGGACTCACCGGGGTAAAAGAGAGATGGTAATGATGATAATGGACCTTCCGGTAATACCGACTAAACCTACTACGGTGTTCCTCGACAAAACCGCAATCGGCGCGTCTAGCCACGTGGTTCGATCTCATGGTTCGATCAATCGGACTACGTGAATTTATTTTTCCAGTTGGCTCGATTAATCGAACCATGTGTTCTTGAGACTCCTGATAGTTCGATCAATCGGACTATGTGAACCTTTTTTCAGTAGGTTCGATTAATTGACCCTAGTCGAACCTTGTCAACTTACAATTACATGGTCAAAACCAACAACACAATGATAAGCATATTTCTAGCTCTATTTAACAAAAAAATATTATTATTTCTGACTCCTACGGCCGCCATCGAAACCGATGTAAAGAACGTCGTTCTAAGAATAATCTTTAATCAATATCATTATTACTAAAGCATCATGTTGGTCTTCAGTATTAATTCATCTTGTTTGATGGATTCTCTACGTCGTTTTTCCAATAGCCCACCTTTCATTTTTAATACATTAAAATTGGAATCTCTTCTCAACACTTAAAATTTTAATCAAATTTCGTGTTTTTTTAACAACAAGATCGTTTATTTTCCATGCCATCCTTTCACGCAATTATTTGTACGAAAGAGTTCGCCGTATACGGACCATTTTTTGATAAATTCATCACTGCCACTGCCGTTCCATGTATTTCTTAAATTTAAACATGTTCGTGTCGTCAGTTGACATATCATCTGTGTCATATTGCCAACCATTTCTTATTAAATGAGAAGGTAATAAGGCTAACATTGTGGTCACAGCAACAATTCGCTTCTGGCTTTGAGCTTTCGTGTTTTTACACCTATGCGCATATCTCCACAGAACTTTCGCATAATGATAGAAGCAGCCTTTAACAGCCTATGGCAAAACTGTTTCTATAGCCTTCATTGTCGCAGCCTCGTAGTCGGTGACAAATCGTATGGGATTGAATCCAGGTAACTATGATAAAATCATCTCTAGAATGCTACATAGCTTTCAGTTATTTGGTTAGATATTAATACGTAAACCAATGGGACTACGTTTAAGCTATTCAGGGAAGAACCCACATCACCATGTATGACATATAACTGTTAAAATGGCGGCGGGCAGCTGTGAAATGTAACGTCTCCAAAAAAAACTTTAATTGTGGATATCTTTTTTCTCACTTGTTCGGAACAAAATGCAATGATGCGCGTTTCATCGTGACAATAGTACCCCAACGTAAACACTGCAAATTCCGGCGGAACCTGTACCTCCATAGGGTATTCTAAAATTAACTTTGGTACATTGTGTATATTTTTTCGATTATTGAAAAGACTAATTTTTACTGAACTATATGTCGATATTTTAGTGATTAAATCCATGCCTGAGTTCTTTAGAGGTATTGCGTGATCGTCGTATAAACTTCTCATTGGTGCTAAGCTCTCCGATGCAGACTTTTTCATCAAATAAAGCTGTTTGTCGATATAATTTTAGTAAAGTCAAGAACACAGGAGTGATCATTTGTATTAGTAATCAGTGAATCCTGTTAAAGAAAAATATGCATGCTCGTAAATAACATAGCATGAAGTTATTTTAGTAGTCAGAAAAAATTGCTTGTTCTTCAGTCAATCATAGGTTCATATACACTAATGGGGTGTACCAAAATCTGTAGTTTAGGGTGACTAAAATAAAACTGTCTCAACTTACGGTTTTGATTTATTGTCCGCTACACACACATAATACACACGTATACCAAGGTTAGAAGGTAAATGAGTTTTTGCGCAGGCATGAGCATTAATTAAGCATGAAGATACGCAAGACAGAAGAAAAAAAAGCTCAAAGCTCACAGTTCGTGTCGTAAAACGGATGCGAGAATACGATAATCATATATAACAACAATTAATAATATATTTACCGATATATTCAAATACGTGTCCATTACTGAAAAATATCTCCAAAACGAATGGCTCGTACCTCTGATATATCGAACCTAGAACATTCTACTTTTTGTTTTATGAATGCGCGTTCTCACTGTACTTGCGACCAGCCAGCACGATAATTATGTTTGTTTACACCTGCGTGCTTAGTAATATTGTGTATATAATATATAAACATTTGTAATTGTAAATGATAAAAATATACTTTACACCGTAGGTAGGCCACATCACAACCCTCCAGAGACCGTCAAGGGCGATAAAACTCGACCAGAATGAGTCTGATAATTCCTAAGGCTATTAGTAGTACTATTTTTGCTTAGGTCACTTTTGTCAACTAATATGTAGGCAGGTTTTAGGCGGTCTATTGAAACCGTAACCTTTTTACCTTTAATTAATAACTTGAAATACTTGTTATTTTTGCATAAAACTTGGTGTGGCCCAGTGTACACGGGTTGTAAGGATCCATGAGATGCGTCTTCACGTAGGAAAACGAGATCTGAGGTCGCTAAATCTTTAAATATAAATATTTTACCATGGCTATGACGGGATACAGGTGCAGGCTACAGGGATACGTGCAGTAAATTCCGTGGGATCGTTGGTACCTACATCCTGAGAATTAAAAAAATCGCCAGGTAACCTAAGTGGTTCACCATAAAGGAGTTCGGCAGAAGATGTCTGAAGGTCGTTTTTAAATGCGCTTCTAACACCAAATAGTACCCACGGCAACGATTCGGTCCATTTCTCACTCGCATGGCACATAATGAAAGCTTTAAGTTGCCTGTGAAAACATTCAACTAGACCGTTGCATGGCAGGTGGTATGCCGTCGTTCTCTTGTGTTGAAAGCCAGCAATTTTAGAAAGTTGGTCGAATAGGGTTGACTCAAACTCACGACCTCTGTCTGTAACAATATTATTGGGACATCCAAATCTGGCTAAACATCCCGATACCAACGCCTTGGCTACAGTTTCTGCAGTAATGTCGACGATAGGGATGACCTCAGGCCACCTGGTAAATCGGTCGACTGCGATTAGACAATATTTGTAGCCTTGAGAAAGCGGCAAAGGACCTATCAAATCGATGTGGATCTTGGTAAATCTCGCTCGTGGTAAATTTAATGATCTCAATAGTGCTGAGACATGGCGAGTGACCTTAGCTCGCTGGCATGCGATGAAAGACCTCACAACTCATGTACACATACCACATTTATTTACATAGATTAACAAAAGATACTTACTTTTATAGTTATAGATCCACGACATTTCTCAACCTTTTTATTACGGCAAATCCATAAACATGAACCGTTTTTAAAACCTTTATTGCGGTAAAACTGGTGACCATTATACAATAGTACAGTTCCGCGTTTCCGATGGATATATAATAATTCTTCTTGCGACAAACATAATTATATGCAATACACATTGAATAGGTTTCTTAAGCTAAAGAAAAATATCTGACTAACTAGACATCTATCATTGACATTGAATTATTACTTTCTAAGGAGATTTGATAAGCTATTGCATAGAGTTCGGTAGTTGAACTATGAAAACTTGGGATTCCTTAATATTTCGATGAATCGAACCAGGTGAACTGGTCATCGTGGTTCGACTATGGAGTCGAACTACCTGGTCCTAAGGTTTAGTAGTTCGCCTGGTAAGAATCTAAAATGGAACCAACTGGAAAAAAGTTCACGTAGTCCGATTGATCGAACCATGCGGTCGAACCACGTAGCCAGGAGCCAATCGGTGGGGCCGCGCGAATCATTTTCACATGCAGTCGCGACCCCACCGAGGTTTCGGTCCGCCGTATGCAACGGCAGGCCACTACGCAACAAGACTACCCTTTGGGCACCACTACATTTAAACCCTACTGTAAGGGCAGAACAAGAACAGGCAGTAGTATTTTGACTAATCCTACAGAAAATATTATTTGGTTACTACTGTGCTAATAAGTAAATCTTTATATAGGCTTAATATCAAAAACAACCATGACTTGGTGTACTATGTAGTATATAGTAGTGTTTTACTATAATAGCAATTATGTGGCTTCAGCTTATCATTACCCTTACAACTGATTGAAGGTTTAGCATATGACACTGAGTTCAGACAGTGTGTTATTAGGTTTTATATATATTATTTAAACAAAAACACTTCATAGACAGTAAACATACTCTATTTTTATTTGGGACCTCAAATCATAGCTGTTGAAGTATTTTAATACACAACTGAATACCGTAATACAGGCACGACTCGTAAGTATTATGTAGAACCACAGCTATGATTAATAGTTTTATTGAAGCCATACATACTGCATGTGTATGGGTTTTTAGACGCTGCACACACGCTTTTTTGGTGGACTAAAAAACCGATCATGCTCTGCCCAAAATAAAGTCTCCGCTACATGATAACTCAATCTTAGTTGCGTCAAATTAGTGTATATTATTATTTCAAATTTATAAATATAACTTGGTTGATTTGTGTATATTGGGTGTAAAGGACGGCGCGGCGTACCGAAAACTTTAGCAAGACGTCTTTCTATAGTTTTCATTATTACGCGGTACGCATTGGATTGCTACTAATACAACGCACCACTCGCGCCGGCGGCAATGACCTCTGCCACGATAATGTTATCTAACAGTATTCTATCTTCATACAAACGGTCGGAACACTAGTCATACCTTTCCTTTTCTTTTTTTATTCACAACATAAATAATAAAAGTTACAATTAATTTTTTTCGTGATGCAACCACAAACTCTTTCGAGTTTTACCGTGCATCATATCAATGACGACGACATAACTACATCAATTCATGCATAGTAAAATAGGTACCATATGTTATAAATATAATACAATGAACAAAAAATTTATACACTGCGTAATATTAATTTTTTTACATATTGAAGGTAGATTCCGAATACAAACGTTGAACAAATCAAGTATCGCTCACGTCATCGCTTTGGCTGTCTTTTGTATGAAGTTAGTGTTCATATTACGTATATACAGCATGTTCCATAGTAAGAGTGTTAAATTTTACTTGACTATACAACGTGTCCCAAAATTCAACGATAAGCGGGCACCAAAAGGTGGACCTACTTATAACAACTCGAGAAAAGAAAACCCTATCTTGATTTTCATTTCATTACGAAAAAAAGCGAAATTCTTAAAAAATGGACAACCTTCATTATATTTTTAAGTACCATTGCTACAATTTTACAAATACTTCTGTGTTTTTTTTTGTATTGACAACATAAGTAGGACTACCATCCATCACAATCATTAAAAAATCCAGAATGCCTGTAGCTTTTACACAAAAATCAATCAAAATGATGTTGTTGAAATAGGTAGGTTATAAAGTATTTAGTTTAACTAATTTGAATATACATATTATGTAGTTATTTAATTATTTGATAAAGTAAGCTTACAAAACAATACATTAGTCAGTCGAATTTTATATAGATATTGTGATACTTGTTTTTCTCTTTTCAATTCATTACTTTTAAGCAGTCAGGTTTTTGGTTTTTTAAATAATAATTTTATTACGTTATCGTGATCGAAACGGTTACCACGTTTGGCTCTCTCATTGGTTAAGAGCTTGGAGTGGGCCAATCGGAGCGCCGAACGTCATAAACGTGTCGATCGCGTTAACGTATAACAAATTCGCACACGGCACTCTGTTTGTACGCGGCGGCGCGGGCGAAGCGTGAACCGCCGCGCGCCGCGAGCAGCGCTCAATATCAAACAAAACGCGCGTGATCACGCTTGTGCCTGAGTGCCTTGTGCCACGCACTGATACATTACCATATGTTTGAATGCGTCGGACGCGCCGCGCAACGCCCCGCGTCTCCCTAAACGAGGCCTTAGTGTTCATAGCTTACATTTGAAGTATGCATTGCGTTGTAGATAAATTACATTTGCACTTTGATAAAATTAAAATGGCTCCTTGCCTAGGTATACCTAATTTATATTGGACTGTATATTAAGTATGCGTTAGCTGATATGAAAAAGATTTTTATGGCCTCATTGTAAGGATTGGGTTCAAAGTTTAAACTTAATATATTACGTGAACAACTGTTGATCTCAGTATAGCCGATTAGTGTTAAACATAATTAAGATACTTTACTACAAATATAACATAGAACTAGTCCCAAATCTATAACATTCTATAAATTGAAATAGGCGATTAAATAACTGCATAAATGTTCCAAAAAATTTGAATGATTCACTTGTCTGCTAGCCAGACCAGTCGCTACAGGAGTACGATTCGTCACATAAGTAGATCAATAGTCATCATCATCTCAGTCGAAATAAATCCACTGCTTGATATAGGCCTCCCCCAAGGTTTTCTACACAGACCCATCTTGGGCCGCCCGCAACCAACCGCTTACCGCAACTTTTACCAGGTCGTCGGACCACCTTGTGACGAGCCTACCCCTATTGCGTCAATTATAATTGTATTCATTTATACAGCTATAAGAATGCAGTTCATGGAGTGTACAAAGTAGCAACACAAGAAGGTGTACTCCGACTGTGGGCTGGTGCGTCAATGACTTGCGCGCGTGCTGCACTCATGACTATTGGTCAACTTGCCTTCTATGACCAAATTAAGGCCATTATTCTGACAACCCCTTACTTTGAAGACAATGTTGTCACACATGTCACTTCCAGTTTATTAGCGGTAAGTAAATTCATTATTAGTACGTATGCAATTAAGGCGTTCCGATTAATTTGTCGCCGGGAATCGACTATTTCTAATTTAAAACAAACATAGATAAAAACTTGGCTGATATCAGAAGACATTCCGTCCACGTCTAAGTGTTATTTGGGTCTATATACCTTGCTTCAAACTTCTTGCTATTCTCTCTAAAGTTACTACACTGTGCGCAGTTAGAGCGCAGCAGCAGCAACGTTCCAGATCTGCGCGTTAACCCTAAACGCTTGATTTATGTCGTTGGTAACCTACTCGGAGCAACCTAAGAGGAGGGTTAAAGTTTGGCCCAAGGTACCTTTCGGAGAGCTATATATTAAATTGAAGCATCCGTTACAATTACTTATCGAGCGTTTAATTTATTGAGACGTGACGATGACACGTGCGGACCACTTTGTTGGCACGAGTTCGCACCTAACATAGTATGTGAAAACTGTAATGTAATTTTAATATTACTTGTCAGCGACACATTAATTTAGAGTACTAATAATAATTTATGATTTGCAGGGAGGCATAGCCACAACCATGACACAACCGGTGGATGTCCTCAAGACTCGCGCTATGAACGCCAAGCCTGGTGAAGTGAAAAGTATAATGTCGCTGGTCGCCAACACTGCCAAAGAGGGACCTCTCGCATTCTTTAAAGGCTACATTCCGGCATTTGTCAGACTCGCGCCACACACTATTCTGACGTTTGTATTTTTAGAACAACTTAGAATGAACTTTGGAATAATTTTACCACCAAAATAATGATAATTAGTAGAATTTTACACATTTATGTAGATTGGTTTTAGGTAGATATATACAGGGTGATTTTGAAATCGTGTAATTCCTTTTAACCACGCATTCTACTGGTGATATAGAATAACCCTGACCATATTTTTTCTTAATTAGAATAATGGTTTCGGCAGATTTAGAGTACATATTTTTTTCATGAAATGATTTCAAATAGTCATATTTTAACCACCTGACACAATCTTAATATTTTACTAATTTAAAAATAATAACATAACAATAACTGATGTCGTAAATGATAAGGGGCAATAAAAAGGACCGCCCGTTATTATTTACGACATTAATTATTAATATGTTTTTTTATTTTAATTAGTAAAAAATTAAAATTGCCTCGGTTGGTTAACATATGACTATCTGACACCATTTCACGAAAAAAAACGGAACAATAATTTTTCAAAAAAATAATTCTAATTAAATAAAAATATGGTCAGGATTATTCTATATCACCAGTAGAATGCGTGGTTAAAAGGAATTACACGATTTCAAAATCACCCTGTATATATCTGTTATACTCTACTAGCCAGTTGTTAGAAGCATTTAGAATTTTTGAACATTTTTGTCAAAGTGTTGTACATTTGTGAATGTAGGTATGTGTATATGTATATTAGAATTTTTACAGAGTTCGCGCGTCTGTACTTTAAGTCGATTCCAAATAATTCGTGTTTTAACAAAGTATTGCGTCTTTATCGTAAGAACTTTAATAAAACGTTAATCCCTTGTACAAAACACGAAAAGAAAATAAACTAATATTATTTAAACTCCATTTGGTTAGGTACTTAACTAAAGGTAAACAATTTTGATGTGTCTTTTATCTAAAAACTCAGTTTAAAATAAAATATGTAAAAAAATAAATATAAATACAACAATATCGATTACTAAATCAATAGAACCGTTAGTTTAAGCAGTAGTTTATTTACATAATATTGTCTTCTGTTTACGCGAATGTTATTCATTGAAATTAAACTACTATATACGGATTTTATCGCGTTGTTTATTAATCACTGTATTACATAAACAACACAAACGAAACGTCGGGGAAAGTGTAAACCTAAATATAAATAGATTTAGTAGTTTAAATAATTTTATTAGCTTATAAATTAGTAAAATTCAATAGTAGTAGTAGTGTAATAGTTTCAAAATTATGTAATACAGTGATTAATAAACAACGCGATAAAATCCGTATATAGTAGTTTAATTTCAATGAGTAGTTTAATTTTTTTAATATGTGTTTGTGTAAAAAGTCACATCAAGATTCTTTACCTTTAGTTAAGTACCTAACCAAAGGAGTATAGATCGATAGCAATTGCAATCGTATGCAAATAAGTTAAAGCATCCGTCTGGCCCAGATGCGAGCGGTGCGAAGGTGTGAATGCTTAAGATAAAACAGACATTGTTATCTTTCACTCACACCTTACCTGTAATATCTAAGCATCACCGTACTTTGGATTCGACTGTTGGCAAAAATGGCGCGCGATTTCGCTTCTAGTTACCGTTACCATTTAGTTTGTGATAAAAACTTTACAATGAAAATTATGCAATGTAAAATATTGACTCGTAAATTTTCATTCGAAAGGTATAATTTTCTACTCATTTAAAAATTATAATGTCTAATAATGACTTGAGGCGATATAGTGATGTAAGTAGTTATGATGCAATCCCGCCTTACATTGACAGTCTTCCTCTTGAATACGTAGTTACCGTTAGGTAATTAATAATAAACTTATATTGGAAATTATACTATTCAAATCAACAGGCTCAATATTTAGTTATTGCGTTTATTTTAAACTGTCTTATTTTTTTTTATGCCGTGTTTTCTTCGGCTATTGTTAAATAGTTGCTATTATTTATTTTATTATTTGTTTTGTTTATTAGATTGCCAAATAATTATATATTAACATGAACGAAACGCAAATATATAACGACATCCAGCACTATTTGGCAAACGCCTGCTTAAAAAGTTTATATGTAATTGTTACAGAAATATATACATATTATATAGGCATTTCGCGCCAAACCTAACGGTTACCGAACTAAAATGTAAAAATATCTGTGTTTAATCACACGTGACCATTGAATTAATATGTACTAACTTATTACGTACGAAAGGTGACGACAAGATTGTTTATTCCAAAATTAATCAATTATTAGGGAAGTACATATGTGCAAAGTATATTTTAAATAAAAGAAATACCAAACTAATGTATGTTGCAGTGAACGTATCGCTCAGACACACTCTAACGCAATTTGCAAACAATATAGTTGAGTAGTCGTCTCTCATACGTTGTACATAATAACTCAATGGATTAAAACAGGTAATTTTTTTGGGTTTTTAATTTATAACGAGGCAAACAAAAGCGATTGCGCAGCTGTAATTATTAACACTGCATATAAAATAATACATTTTATATTTTTGAGATTTAACTGATGGGCTGTGTTTTATAGATTATTTTTTGTTAAGTCTATATCGTGCCAAAATTATGTCCTAATAGAACTTATAAAAATTAAGTGATGTTTTCAAAATATCCTTTCCTATAAAATTCCATGAAACCAGTCGTATATTACGAATAATTATAATTATATTACGAATTATTTTTGGATACATTTTATATTGATGGTTTGAAATGCATACATTCCTACGGAATATTGTTATTAAACGGTAGGTATAAACAGGTGCCAATGTGCATTAATTTATAATAATTTATTGTCTGAAGCTTCTTGTCATATCTTTGTGTTCGTATGAATAAAAGCCCTAATATTATAACTACCCAACAGCACTATGAGTACCATATGAACAATAAAAATATATATATTACAAGCGAAACATAACGTGTTGTAAACAATTTATTTAATATGGAGTAGACCATGTTAAGTACATACTATTTAATTACTAAAGTTTCTACTCTTATAGCCAGTCCCACAACGAACAAGTTAAAGTTATCCGTAAGATAAATCGCAAGCTGTCTCACGCATGTTAGGTTAAAGAAGAGAGATGGCGAGACTTTTTATCTTATAGATAAATGCTATTTGGAGGTGGTTGGACAACCCCTAATTTCATACTTTATTAGGAATATATTATTAAAAGCTTGGTTATGGTTGACCGGTAGGACCGGATCGCTTTCACCTAATGTAAAATTGGTGTTCCTTCAAGATATAATGTAGAGTAGTTGCAGTCATCAACTGTTTTATATATGCATTGATGACGTTATATATGTTTCATATGTACTTATATTATTGTATATACATAGAACTACCAAACGCTCGGACTAATTGTAGGCATATATAGCGACAATAATGTCGTAACAGAAAAGTATTTAAAACATGTTACAATTTTATAAAGTTTTGACATCTGTTATAAATTATTATATACAAATTATACAACGTAGTTGTTAGTCTGTGTGTTCTTACACGTACAGTTTTGAAAATCATTACATATATGATATGTATACCCTACCCTATGTAAATTATTAGTAATGTTCCTGTGTGGTGTCACAATGTTAAATGAGTATGTAACTTATTTATAAACGCTTCTGCCAAACTTGAACTTATAAAATGGCAGTTACACTATACTAGTGCGAGTGATAACACTAGTTGCACGTGCCTTTAAACCAGCCATCCTCAACCTTTGTTTTTCGTAGTCTACTTTTAAATTTCAGCTCCCGCGGGCCGCTACTTCAATCAAATCGGTTATTTAGGTATTAATAAAAAAAACTATTACGTTTAATTGTTTATTTAAATTTTAGTAAGAATTATGATATTGTGGACAGTTTGTAACAATTTCATCTAGATCCGGCTTGGAATTGCTGCACACTACTCTTAATACATGATCAAGATGAGAATCTATAAGCCGGCTTCTAAATACGTTATTTGCATATTTAGTTTTGGAATAGGATAATTCAGAAAGACATGTCGATGCAAACAAGGTAAGCAGGATTTGGGTATCTTTTTTAACTGTCTTATATTGATCAGGCACTATTATTCAATACCGAGCCTTCTCCTTTTTCCCTATAAAAATAATTTCTAACTTTGTATTATATATACAAGGGGTGGGCCACAGTTTGAGAATGGCTGCTTTAAACACAAATTCAATAACTATCATTCATTAAAATATAAAATTACATTAATTAACTTATAAACGTTTTTGTGTGTGACTTATAAAATGTACCTATACATGTATAAATATATCTATGTACCTATTAGATAAAATGATGACTTTCCATGAATAGTGAAATAAGTTTGTCTGATGTGTTAAATAAATAGGACAATTTTAGAATTCCATAGAATTATTACAATTTCCTTTTTTAACAGTTTTGTTGATTATTATATAATTTATATAAGTAAGTATTTATTGCTTGACTCATTTTTGAAACTTCCATAAAAAGTTATTATTTTTGTACCTAATATTTTTATGTGATCAAGAGTGTCATTAATTAATGACTTATATTATGTTCAAGACATTGCCTTAAACTATGATTGATGTTTTGTACACGATTTTATACTCCATTTCTTAATAATTTATCATAAAAATGTATAGTTGCTAACTACAAATTTATGATACCTACATATAATCAATTAAGAATGTCATTAATTACTTAAGTGAATTGTGTCTGGGATTTTTTTGGAATTCCTTACAGTTATAATGGTTGTTTAATAAAAATATTTTATAAACCATGTTTTATTATACCTAGAGATTGATTATTTTAAATCCTTTTTTATCCTAATTTTAGCCTGCCGTTTCACACGGCGGTGGGCCGCTACACGAAAAATACTTTCTCCACCAAAGACACAAACACAAGACAGAGGCGCACGTGGAAACACGCACGCCGCCTGTCGGACCTGGTGCTGATCGGTGAGCAGGCCTACGCTCCCTCCGGCGCCCGGTTCTGCGGTTGCGGAGAGGGTTTCAGCGCTCCCACTCCCGCTTCGCCGCTTCCTTGATGAAAATTACTTCCTCACAAAAGGAGGCGATGGCGTTCCACGATCTCTCACTCCGGACCATAGAGAGGCAACCAGTCCGACTGCCGCGATCAACTCACGGCGCTGCGATGCCCAGGCGGGGCGATCCGCCAAAGTGTGCAGCGCCGTGTCCACAACAACATCGCGACAACAACTTGACACTCCTCAAAAACGGGACTTACCGCCACGATCGTGGCGTGCCCGGCACTGGGGTGCACAAGTCGATTTCTCCATTCTTCCACCAGGATCTGGCGGCGTTCGCACCGTGCCGCCTCTAAAGCGGGCAGACCTGGTCCTTCGCCCCGAGCTAGCGCTTTCTGGCGCCAACGGTAGAGCGACGCCAGAAGCGCCACTTCCAAGCCCCAGAGCATCGATCCGGTGAGAAGACTCGCTGTCTCGAACGAGATCGTGCGGTAGCCTCTAATTAACCTGACGGCCATTGCACGCTGTGGTGCACGAAGCTCCAAAATATTTACAGTTACATACTGTTACTAATTTAACATATCATAACCTTCATTTACGCAAGCTAAGCCGCGGTTAAAATCTAGTGTAGGTACTATACACTGATAGAATACAAACTACCATACAATTAAATATAATTACTATTTTTTAAGCAGCGATAACGTTTAGTGGGAGACCGTTGGACTGCCATGCAGAGTCTCGAGTTCGATCCCAAGGCGCGCATCTCTGACTTTTCGAAGTTATGTGCGTAAGTATTAAATACTTAGTTAATTATCGCTTGCTTAAACGGTGAAGGAAAACATCGTAAGGAAACCTGCATGTCTAAGAGTTCCCCAAAATGTTCTCTAAGATACATATGTGAAGTCTGCCAATCCGCAGTGGGCCAGCGTGGTGGACTGTGGCCTTACCCTTCTCATACTGAGAAGAAGCCCGTGTCCAGGAGTGGGATAGTCTAATAAAGGGCTGATTTTATTTATATACTATCTATTTTTTAAAGAAGATGATATACAAGCATTTGGTCCATCTGATTGATGGTAAGCGATTACCCTAACCTATTATTGTTTGCAATACCTGTTGCATGGGTGTTTTCAATCCCAAGTAATATAGGATGAAAGGAATTGAGTGAAAGAGAGAGGTATATGAGCGTTCAGCACGTTACCTCATGGTTCAAAACGCCGAAAGGGTGCTACTACTCTCACTGGTTTCCTGTACGTCGATGGTCTTTCCCCGGACAAGCCTAGTCATCTGTGCCGTCATTAAATTGCCATGTCCATTTTTGTTACGTCCTTAACATTTTTTTACTACTTATCCCACTAAACTTGGCGCGTCGGCATTGGCGAGGCGACCATTTAAACCACTACGCATCCATTAATTACATCCCACTTAGATATATTTTAACATATTACTTATACCATAAGTTTCCCGAAAGATAAGTGATTTTTACATGTATTACGCAGTCGTGAGGCTTACACAATAAAACACCGAGATAGTTTTTTAACACACACAGTATATACTTTAACACACAGTATATATTTTTAACAGAGTAACGTCCTAATCGACAGTTGTAACAAGAATGAATATTTTTAATCTCCTACCTTATTTATATTTTTCTATCAGTGTATCAAATGGAGAGTTCAATATCCATTAATTACATTTTAAGGTGTAAAATTAGTACAGTAACAAATAACAATGATAATTATTAATTATAGAAATAATCAAATGTAAATATGCGATTATAAATAACAATTAAATATAGGTGATACGTCACAATTGCTGTGCGACTATTGAGTACTTGCTAACATTCGGCCATCCTGTGTAGGTCGTGTCCCACGGCCCGCTTTCTGCTGCGCTTCAAAACTGAACCCGGAGTCCTGGAATGGAAATATGATTCAGCAGTAACTTGTTGTTTTGTGATATTTTAAAGTCTTTATACGAGTTGTTCATTTGTATTGGTTTATATTATACCTTATAGGAGGCATTTAAATACGTCACACAGATTTACTTATTTCAGTTATTACTATTTGATTAAAGTGTTATAGAACATATCAGCTGTCTTTCGACTAAATCTCACAGTTGTCATCCTATTACTATGAACTTAATCACAAAGCCATTTCCTATTTATATAAGTAGACTTGATCACATAGCCGTCTCTATATTTATAACATAGTCACACAGACATAGACTTGATCACACAGCCGTCTTTATTTATATAGACTTGATCACACAGCCGCCTTTATTTATATAGGTTTGATCACACAGCCATCTTTATTTATATAGACTTGATCACATAGCCGTCTACTAATGGACTTAATCACAAACACGTGACTTGATCACTCCGCCGTCTCTATATCTAAAACATAATCACACAGAGAGACTTGATCACACAACCGTCTTTATTTATATAGACTTGATCACATAGCCGTCTTTATTTATATTTATCACACAGTTAAGGGTGTTATATAATTACGTCGATGGGCATGATATTGAGAAACAAATATTTATTAAACATACAATTTAATAATGCTAGTAAGTTTTTACTCATATTATACGTATCATATTATATCAACACTAATAATTTGAGTCACACATTTATAACGATCAAGACGTAATTTAACTATTATATTGGTGAGATTGAACATTTATAATAATATATCTTAATTAACTTTCAAGAAGATCAATTAAATCGTCTCTATCTACCTCTCGGTCACTGCCTGAACTATCATCCTCGGAAATAGTTGGTTTATATGGTCGTAGGGTCTCTCCTCGTACTACGGCATTGAACCTTTTGTAACCTTTCATACCCTTAATACTTGTGATTATGTATCGGCCTAATGAGCTATCTGCTTTACATATTCTATACGGGCCTGTGTATAACCCGTTTAACTTTTTAGTAACCCCAGTAACTGCATCTCTAGCTACACCACCTTTCCAAAGAACTAATTGGCCTACGGTATATTTAATACACCTTTTATGCTTTTTATCGAATTGTCTTTTCATGGTAGTCATATTTCTATCGATCCGAAGCTTAGCAGTTTCCCTATTAGCATGTAGTTCATTTAGTTGGGTCTCAGAGAGTGCAGGTGCATCCGACGGGAAGGATGGGTATCTGGAGTTCTTATGACCAAACATAAGATTGAATGGTGAAAAGCCAGTAGTTGTATTATGTGTGTTATTGATTCCCCAGACTATATCATCTAACTTATGGTCCCACGTGCATTCGCTTTCAGACATAGTGTTAAGACCATTTAATAAAGTGCGATTGACTCGTTCAACTTGGCCATTGGCGCGGGGGCTAGCTATTGCATTTAAAATGTGTTTAAATTGATTTTCTTCTGAAAATTGCTTAAAATATCTACTTGTAAAAGCTTTGCCTCTATCTGTTATTATTCTAACTGGATAACCGAACTGCATGATAATTTCTTTTAGCAACCGAATTGTTTTTACTGAACTACAATTTTTAGCAGGTCGAGCGAATACAAATTTAGTAAAAGCGTCAATTACTACAAGAATATAGGTATTACCTTTACGAGTTTTAGCGAAAGGACCTAAATGATCTGCGTGCAACGTATGCATAGGTATTGCTGGCTTGTTAATTGGATGTAATTCACCCTCCAATCTACCATAGTTACCCTTGTTAAACGCACATTGTAAGCAAGAGTTTATATATTTTCTTATGAATCTTGTCATACCTTCAAACCAAAATTGAGCTTTAATAGAACTTTCACATTTTTCGAAACCAGGATGTCCTATTTGATCGTGAAGTTTTTGTAGTAGACCATATTTAGCTAATTTTGGTATTACAAAACGTTCACCAGCAACAGTTTTTCTAAAAAGTATATTATCTTTAACGGTGTAATTTGTAAATAAATTTGAATCGGAGTTATTACGAAGTCGAGTAATAATACTTTGTATATTGTCATCCTGTAACTGTAAAGTTATCAGCCAATCGGCATTATCAATCATAAGTATAGTATTGGTCGCGGGGTTTCTACTTAGTGCATCTACGTGCTTCATCCGTTCCCCTGGCCTATATTCAATCTCAAGATCAAATTCCTGAATTGTGAGCCACCAACGAGCTATTCGAGGAATTAAATCACGTTTTACAAGGGTGGTTCTTAAAGCTGAGCAATCAGTAATAACTTTAACTTTGATGCCCGTTAAATAAATTCTGAAACGTTTGAGGGATTCAACGACAGCGAGTGTTTCAAGCTCGTAACTATGATAATGTTTCTCTTCGTTAGTGGTCACCCTACTAAAATAAGCTATTGGTTTTAAACTACCGTCTATTTGGTACTGCATAAAAATACCGCCTAAACCTACTTTGCTGGCGTCAGTATGCAATTCTGTGTTTGCATTAGAATTATAAATGGCTAAGACCGGTTTTACAATCAAACGCTGCTTAAGGGTTTTGAATGCATTTTCTTGGTCAGGTCCCCAATACCATTTTATGTCCTTTTTCGTAAGTAAGGTAAGAGGGCGAGCAATTTGAGCAAAATTTTGAACGAATTTTCGAAAATACGATGTCAATCCTATAAACTGCCTAATTTCGTGTACGTTACGTGGCCTATTATATTCAGCGACACATTTAATTTTAGCTTGGCCAGGTTGTATCGTTCCAGCTGAGATTTCATGGCCTAAGTAAGTAGCAGTAGGCTTTAGAAAAGAACATTTATTAAGATTTAATTTTAAATTTGCCTGTGTTAGTAAACGTAAGACCCTTTCTAGTAGAACTAAACCTTCTTGTACCGTTGTTGTGGGCAGCATTACGTCATCTAAATACAAAGCTATGTTTTGATCGACCCTACCTAGTGTCATCTGTATTAATCGCGAGAATACGGCTGGAGCGTTAGCTAAGCCAAAGGGCATTTTTAAAAATTCATATTGTCCCGATGGAGTTACAAATGCAGTCTTCGGTATCGAATCTTCATGAAGGCTAACCTGATAGTAGCCTTGAGCCAGATCTAGGGTTGTAAAGAAGAATTTACCTGACAGCTTATTGACCTGATCTTCAATGTGTGGCAAAGGATATCGATCTTTAACAGTATTAGCATTCAAAGCCCTATAATCAATACAGAGCCTATAATCCCTCCCCACCCTTCTTCTTAACCAGAACTACGGGGCTAGCATAATCGGACATTGATTCCCTAATTATACCTGCCTCTAGTAAGTCTTTGATTTTTCCATTTAATATTTCGTTTTCTTTGTGTGATAATCTATAAGGTTTACAGCAGACAGGTTGGTTATTGATTGTGCGAATGTGCATTTTTATAAGATCAGTGCACCCTAAATCTTTGGTACTTCTAGCAAATGAGTGAACATATTTATTTAAGAGTAATAACAATTGTTTGTTTTCTGAATCACTGAGCTGACCTTTTTCAATGTCAGTTAAGTTGATGCGTACATCCTCCTTTTCTGAACTATCTATAGTTAGTATTCTGGACTCACTCCCGTACACTGGTATTGTCACTAATTCCGCCCTAGCTATTAACCTATTAGCCTCCCATACTATTTCTTTATAGCCTAAATTAATAACTTTCAAATGAGAGCGATATTGTTTAATAATAGCCGAGGGTATGAAATAGGTTATGTTTCCTAACTGCATCCATACTGTATTCGTCAAAAATGTGCGCTCCTGTACATTAGTTTGATAACAGTCAACATAGACTTCTACATATACTTGACTTTGCTTAGGTATGCTAACTTTATTTTTTAAATAGACTGGAAACTTTACAAGAAAATCAGGTGTGGTTAGATTTAAGTCTGCAAATACATCCTGTATAACTTGACTTTGAACAAAACTTATAGAAGTAGCCGAGGTCACTAAACTTACATTTTTACTATTAATCATTGTTTGTCCAATTAATAGATCAATATCAGATGTTATGTAATTAGTCAATTCGACTATTCCGTTCAATTGTACATTATCTATCAAGACACATAAACGACATGAACCGAGTGAATTTACACATGCTCCACCGAAACCTTTCATAATAGTTGTGCTAGGCTCAATTTTGATTTGTAAGCTCTTAATTTGCGAGATACAGAGTAAATTAATTTTACTGCCGGTGTCTATATATGCTTTGAGCTGTTGTCCATTTACTATCACTGTTCTTTTGTAAATATCATTATATATATCGTAGGTGATATGCAATATTTGACTAACCTTTTGTGGCTGGTGACGTGATGTCCCGGTACTCCCGGCGCCAAACCAGCAGGCCGCAGTGGTGTGCCCGTTGCGTCGACAGTTATCACAGCGCTGTTGTTGTCTGCAGTCCCGCGCCTCGTGTCCCTGTCGTCGACACATGTAACATATCTTCGGCTGCAGCTGATGGGTCGTCGTTGTACCTGGTGTACTATTGCTAGCTCCTCTTCTCCACGTACCTTTCCGGACAGAATAGGCTTCTACTCGTTTGAAGTTTTCTAGTGATGATAAGTACCCATAATATAACTGTTCAGGCGTGTCACAACTATATGCTTTAGCGTTTGCTATCAATTCAGGAGGCAGTCCCCAGATTATACATGAAATAGCATCTTCACCAGTTATGTTGCATTTCTTTAGTAAAGATAATTTCTCGTGATAATACTTCGTCATAGTCTCCTTATCTTCTTTAGTTCTCGCCAACATGCGTTCCAACCTATCCACGTAGTCAGTAGATCGCGGGAAAGCGGTCCGCAGCATGTCCTTCCATCCATCCCATGTCAGATCGTAGTTTTCGAGATCATCATACCATTCTCGAGCGGAGCCACGTAGCCTTAGTTGCATTATAAATGTGCGATCCGTGTGGTCCCAACCGTAGACGTCGCCGAGCTGGTCTATTTTGTGAAGCCATCCTATCACGTTGCTGTTACTGTCTTCTGGTCGAAATTTAGGAATGACTTCAGCATCGCTGGGGGCGACGTGTCGTTTCTTGCTGTACAATCCGTTAGCGCAACGGTCATTTGAAGAAAAAAAATCGCTAATTTCATCTTCCGAGCTGCTAGATTCACTGCGCTTTCGTTTGCGTTGCCCCAAACCGTCTAAGTATGGTCCAGACATTGCGGGTTAATCCCACTTCTGAAACTATTACGCAGTCGTGAGGCTTACACAATAAAACACCGAGATAGTTTTTTAACACACACAGTATATACTTTAACACACAGTATATATTTTAACACACAGTATATATTTTTAACAGAGTAACGTCCTAATCGACAGTTGTAACAAGAATGAATATTTTTAATCTCCTACCTTATTTATATTTTTCTATCAGTGTATCAAATGGAGAGTTCAATATCCATTAATTACATTTTAAGGTGTAAAATTAGTACAGTAACAAATAACAATGATAATTATTAATTATAGAAATAATCAAATGTAAATATGGGATTATAAATAACAATTAAATATAGGTGATACGTCACAATTGCTGTGCGACTATTGAGTACTTGCTAACACATGCTACATTCGTGGCATATAAGCATTTCGTTTCAGACACGTAGGTGAGTCTATCTATTTATCTATCCACAGATTTATACCAAACATGACTTTTCTTCAGAATGCTGCGATCTGGTCGCGGATCGTTTGCCTTTCCCTTCTGCCAATTCATTTACATTTACCATAGTTTATCAAATAGTCCACAACCAAACACAATATATTGCATTTTTTATTGTGTCGGTGGATGAGAATTTAAATACTATTACCGACTAAAACACGTTTTATTCTAGCTCACAATTAAATTTTAAACTCCACACGCACTACTTAAACAATTTCCTACTATAACTGCTTTAAACTATGTGATATGATATGTGTGTCTATGATATGTGTGATACTTGACCGCTTACGATTGTAAAGCTGACTTGGCGTGCGCTGCCTTGCCTCATATATGTGATTAACAGCGGTTCAGAAATTTTCTAGAAGCGCCATGCCCGGTATGTAACTATACGAAGGTTCGAGAAAGTTCTAGCGCTCTCTACTCTTCGCGTAGTGATAAACTACGTAGTTCAGTAAGACGTCAATAGATGGCGCTGCAATAAATTATTAGAAGGAACTGCCGAATCTTCCCCAGAATGCCGAGAGATGGCACTGGCTGTAGCAATATTTTAGCTTCGGGGTTGTTCGCAGCTGCTCGGTCAGAAACAGTACTTTTCCTAGATAAAAGGCACTCTGTATCATGTATATGTAATTCAATATATGAAAGTATATCTAATCTTTGGTATATTTTTTCAAATGTCTGTTTAACAACTTGGTTTACCTACTTAACAAGATAGTTTTTCCTTAAACAGCGAATTGATCTATTGTGACCCATGAATGGGTCACAATGAATCATGGTTTGAAATACAGTGAATCGAATGGGGTACTATGAATCATAAGCGTTTAGAATACAATAAAACTTATTATATTCATCAAACTCTTTTATTTTTAAAGAAATATTAGTCATTGTTTTAATCTGTCTTAGTTGCAAATTCACAATATACTTGTTAAGATCAAAAGCACAAAAAAAAATTTGAGAGGAAACATAATCGGCTCCTACTATTGTTTAGTTGTACCTATAACATAAAACACAACTTCTTGGACATGAGTAAATCTTCTAAAAAATCGGAGTTATAACATAAACAATACAACAAAATATGAAAAGAACAAAATATGCACTTAAATCTTGCAAAAATTAAAGTGCATATGCCCCGTGATCCACTGATGCATATGTTCCCCTAAACATTTCGCAGTAGGTACTTGTCACTGTTTCTATGTATCACCCTATTCCTCACCTTATCATATCTTATAAACACAGCACAAATACTTACCTACATGATCTCATTTCCACTGCATTAATTCTACTGTCGTATCTTTTTTTGCCATACCTACCCAACTTTCATTATCAGACATAGGTACATATGTGTAAACATAAACGTATCATCGAAACTTAAAAATGTTTGTGGTAAGTATATTTAATAATCCTCTCAATTGCGGTCACAGTATTATGTACTTATTCAATATTAGCTTGGGTGTCAGATGTTTACAACACTGTAATAACCTAAAATTTCTAATAAAAACGTTTGTTTTAGCATACAGTGACTGCATTGTATGTAAATATTGGAATACTGGTGCTCAAGAAAAAAAAGAAATGTCATCCCCACGACCATTTTTACCATATACCATTTTTAGGCGACCTTTGATATCTAAGCCACAGAACTATGCAAACCAAAGTGGAGATCTCCGATGTGATGAAAATAATTTGAAGGGACTCATCATCAAAACACACATAGCCCTCAATTAACGTACTAAAGGTCGAACTACAATGTCTTATTTATGGGTCAAACGAAGCTCATGCGAATTTGACGGTTAGGTACACAGCTAAAGACCACGAACTAGTTTCCATAGTGGTTGTTCCAAGGAGGCCAGCATCGAACCTCCCAATATGTTATAAAATAAAAAGATATGACGCGACGCCTGCTCCTAGGCAACGTTCCGTTGCCATGCACACAGCCAAACTTAAGTAATTTCACTTTTAAATGTCAAAGAAAATGTATAAAATTTGAGAAAGATATAAGTGAGGTGTATTTATAAGAAATATAGAAGCAAAAACAACTCTTCTTAGGATATGTGTCTGTCTGTATGTTTGTACGCACATCACACAAAAACTACTGTACAATATTGATTGCGCTTTTCAGTTGTATTGCTGAAGATGTAGCTTAAAATCTGGTGCATGTTTCATCTTAATGCGCCGTTTCGAAGTCGGGTATAAAATTATAATAGTCTTAAATATATTTCTTTCATTTTATTTACAGTTGGTGAATATATAGTATACTTAACTGTAACATTTTATTTAATATAAGACTGTAACGACTTTTGTGTTGTCGCAGCGAATAGTGTTGGTGCCTTTGTGTATGCTTATCTACGTACGTATTTTAAACTAAATAATTTATATTGTTACGGTCAGCTCAGATTGCGTGGCAAAATGCTCAAACGGCGTAAAACACGTCTGCTCGAACAGTGGACGGTATGCTCGACCTGTCTCGCGGATATCGTATTGAGGCTCTAGTATTAATTTAAAAATGTTTCATTCTCGCTACGTGTACTCTCTTAGGCTAGTTGCTTGCTTGTTTGAACGACCCGCAGAGAGCCTCAACGCTACGGACGAATGTACGAGCATGTTCGAAAAGGCTTGCGCAGTCGCGGGGTACCTCTTCGTGAGGCATTTAAAGCACGCAACTGATTGCACGGATGGCGTAGTGGGTTAAGTAGTTGCCTCACTACTGCCACTGCGCCACGTGTTATGGGTTTAAATTCCACACGGGACAAATATTTGTGTGATCCACAAATGGTTGTTCGAGTCTGGATGTACTATGTGTACGGACGCAAAGTACATGCAGACTCGAACAAACATACTTTGTTTGTAAAACATTCAAATAACGGTATTTCAATTTTAATAAAGCCCCGCGCGCCACATGTATGTACTATAAGTACCAAGTGCGGAAAGTGTCCTTAAAAATAACCTGCCCGCTTGACATTCATTTACATTTTAAAATTGCTCAATCTGAGTTGAGCCTTATTCCGCTTCGCGCAAAACAGTAACTATACCTACCTCATTATACAAAAATACTCACTGAGCAACTTTGTAAAGTATATAAAAACGCACGGGAACTTATTACATTTTGAAAATCTGCCATTTGTACACCTACCTACCTAAATCAAAAGTACACAGAAGAATTACAAGCAAGGAAAAGTAGAATTGTTATTTTTTTCATTCAAGGAGTAGGTATAATGAAAACGTTAATAATTAATCGAAGACAAAATAAATCATCAAGATGGTACTTCGGTGGTATATCTGCAACTGGAGCAGCATGCGTAACCCATCCCATGGACCTATTGAAAGTTCAGATGCAAACACAAAAAGGGAAAAATATATCTATCATGATACTCGTTCCAAACATTTTAAGAAAACAAGGTAAGTAGGTAAATGAAAAAGGTCACATTATTTAGATAGTGGTGCTAATTCTGTTGTCACAAAATTCTCTTAGCTAAAAATCTCTAAAATTTTGTTTAGTCCTGTCACTTTTAGCGATTTTAGAATACGAAATGTCGTTTAATAGGACTAAACTAAATTTTAGAGATTTTAGCTAAGATAAGAGAATTTTGTGACAACAGAATTGGCACCACTGCTTCATTGCCTTAAGTTATAATATAGTGATAGATAGATAATAGTGTTGGTATTCTGAACCTCGATGAAGCAATAAAACGCTACACAGCGCACATTATTGATTCTTGGTTGCTTGTCACAGCGATTCAGTTAAATAATTCTGGTTCAAATTGATAAAAAATTACTTAATACTTCTCTGTTTTATTTATTACTATAAAAAATCAAACGTAACAAAATCTTTAATATTTTAATATAATTATAGGTAGGTAGATATAACCTACCTAGACAAAATAAAAATTGATGAGACTCAGGGCTTGTCCCACCACCTCCAAATAGCATTTATCTATAAGATTAAAGTCTCACCATCTCTCTTCTTAAAACTAACAAGAGTGAGACAGCATGCGATTTAACTTTCGGATAACTTTACCTTGTTATGTGGAACTGACCATCAATCTTTATTTTTTCATCTTGTCTTACAATAATATTTTTGATTTTCGAATCTGTCCGGTAGTTTAAGAGATTAGCGTGCTCAATATAAGCTTTATAATAATAATAGTTTCAGATATTATCTACGTAACTCGTCGTTTATATTTAATATCTTAGATCCGAAACATACCTATTTGGTAATTGCTTGGTGATAATACCTATAGGAGTGCTTCAAAACGTAACATCCCTTTCAGCCTATTATTTGTTTCATATAAATTACCTAATTGTAGGTATTCGAGGCTTTTACAATGGTATTTCAGCGTCACTGTTGCGTCAGATGACATATTCTACAACAAGATTTGGAATATATGAAGTGTCGAAACAAAAATTAGCTTCTAAAGATGTAAGTCATCGTCATTACTTAATTGGATAATTATTTATTATACAGCGTGACTGATTAAAAATATTTTTTTAAGGACAAAATAATTCTTACTGTAACAAATCAAATAAAAATATAAAGTATAGAAATTACTCATAAATCACAAAGAAAACGTCTTACGGCCACTCCTACAACTAACAAGTAAAAGTTAACCGAAATATAAATCACATGCTGTCTCACTCATGTTAGGTTAAAGAAGAGAGATGGTGAGAATTTTATCTTAGCGATAAATGCTATCTGGAGGTGGTAGGACAAGCCCTTAATGTTGGTATCTTGCAATATGATGTCTAAAGTGTAAACTCGAGTTACATGACGAATGACTTTTAGTAAGGTAGAAAAGCGAGAACGAGGTTAGAACCGTGTTGCATTTTTTTTGTAAATACATACATATTATACATAGAAACACCCAGACCAAGACAAACATCCATGTTTATGCACACAAATGTTTGACTTGTGTGGGAATCGAACCCGCGACCTCAGGCGTGCCAGTCGGTTACACTGACCACTACGCCATCGAGGCCGTAATTTCATAAATATTATAGATATATAGATTGAGCAGATAAGGCGTGAAAGCGTAACAAACATACTCATATTCGCATTAATTATAATATTATTTACGATTAAATTGGATAATTAATTCTAGTATTAAAGTACCCACAACTTTTACTTAAATCCTTCATTCAATACGTCTCCCGTTTAATCAGTAATACTGTACATTACAATCAAGTTCTTAGTTATAATAATAATATCCCTGTTTATAAGCTGTACCACGGCTGGGTACGGGCCTCTTCTCACTATGAGAAGGGTTAGGCCATAGTCCACCACGCTGGCCTGGTGCGGGTTGGAAGACGTCACATATCTTCGAAAACATTATGTAGCTCTCTCAGATATACAGGTTTCATCACGATGTTTTCCTTCATCATTAAAGCGAGCGATAAATACCTTTTTAATACCCACGCACATAACTTCGAAGTAATTTTTCACAAAAGCGCTGAATCAATTATAAAATTTATACCAGACCTTTGAAGCATGACTTACCAAACAAAAACAAAATCATCAAAATCAATTCATAATTGGCGGAGTAGGTAATCACGTTACAAACCTAAAAAAACAGAGTTGAATTAGAAACCTTCTCTTTTTTGAAGTCGATTGTAAAATCCAGAGGGCAGGACACATTTAAAAGAAATGCGTCTGAAGTCGCTAGTATTTTCTACACGAATCAAATCAATCCTACAATTAAACTTTGGTTTCAGAGTTCAGCTATACCGTTCATTACATCAGCAGCTTTAGCTGGATTAGGTGGAATGATTGGTGGATTCGTTGGAAATCCTGCAGACTTAGTGAATGTGCGAATGCAAAATGATATAAAGCTCCCACCTGAGCAAAGAAGAAAGTACTTAAACTGTTTGTGCAATATTAAGTATTAGTACCTACTTAACTGCCTACCTACAAAAATATAATATAATTGTATCTAGATAAGTATATCGAAATGAATAATATTACAACTGAGATGTAATTCGTTATAAAACATATCGTGGTAATTTTAATATGCAACATGCCGCGATAAATACAGCGTATTTAACTCACTAAAGTAGTGTCTTACGTTTACGCGAATGTTAAACCTACATTGAAATTAAAGTACTTACCTACCTACATTATTCGGATATTGTCGTGCTGTTAATTTTAAAACACTTCATAATTTTGAACTGCATATGTCTCCCCGTTAACATGCTGGTGAAAAGCAACAGAAAGATTGGAAAAAGTGTAAAATCGAATATTAATAGTATTAATAATTTAAATAGCTTAAATTGTAGTTACATTCAATAATAGTAGTGGAATAGTTTAGAATGATGTACCTAATATAAGTATTTTAAAATAAACAACGCAATAAAATCCGAATAAAGTAGTTTAATTTCATTGTAGGTATAACATTCGTGTAAACGTAGGTAGACACTACTTTAGTGAGTTTAAAATAGTTTAATTTCAATCACTAAAGTAGAGTGTAGAGTAATATACAGTAAGTACCTAGGTACCTATATTTCTATTTATTATGCCATGAACCTAATTGGTCACAAAAAATATATCATCACATTTTAACTTATGGACAATTACAATTAATTAGATGATCACTTTCTGTTATGCCTACGTTTGGCACAGCAGTTAAACGGCCGCGAAAAGAAAGAAGTTTAACGTATTGAATAGCAGCGGCACACCGGTGGCTAGACACAATATATGTATTTTAAATTATATCTGGTTTTCTAAAACTTGACAGATAAATACCTAACGTTTATATTTACAGTTACAAGAATGTACTTCATGGCTTATATGACGTAGTAACAAATGAAGGCCTGCGCCGACTTTGGGCTGGAGGCGCTACGAACTGCGCGCGCGCTGCTCTTATGACTATCGGCCAACTAAGCTTTTATGAACAAGCGAAGGCGCTTCTTTTACAAACTTCTTACTTTGTTGATAATGTCGCCACACATATCACTGCCAGTGTTATGGCGGTAAGAATATAAATTGTTTTCCTATACAATATTACCTATACTCCATTTGGTTAAGTATTTAACTAAAGGTAAACAATCTTGACGTCAGGTTTTACACAAACACATATTAAACAAATAAACTATTGCTTAAAATAACGGCACAGTTTAATATTTTTATACTGTGCTAACGGTTCAATTGATTTAGTAATCGTTATTGTTACCTATATTTATATATTTGATCTTTAACAGCATTTTATTTTTAAATTATGTTTTTAGATAAAAAGAAAAAAAGACAACCAAAACCTACCTAACCAAAAACAAACCTAACCAAATGGAGTATAGGTAGGTATAGATATTTATTGTTTAGTAGCACGTTTCATTATAAAAAGGGTTAGGGATAAGACAAAGACACTCGTATGGCTCATCTTGGCATAGCCACCATCGCAAACTGGAAATCTATTTAAGTAGTGAATTAGACCTTAATTAGTCAAATTTGGTCGTAAGAACCCAGAATTGATCAGTCCACAGTTTAAAAGATACAAGGGGGTATTAGTGGCTGTGCCAAAGTGAGCGCTCATCTTGGCACAGACACCTTGTATTTCCAAAACTACAGCACTGAACGAAGATCTAACTGTACCAATAATTAGTCGATAATTAGTCGACATTGATCACAAAATATCAACTTTCTGCGAGCCCCCGTTTAAAAGATATAAGGGGGCTGTGCCAAGACTGCCAAGATGAGCGCTCATTTTGGCACAGCCACCTCAATATCTCGGGCACCACAATACCTAGCGAAAATCTGATTGCACTAATGCTCTAAGGATTGCACCAATAAATAGTGGTTAATTGGTTGACATTAGTCACAAACTACCAGAGTTAGTTGGTGCTTCTGAAAAGAGAAATTCACCCTTATTTTTTCACATAGGTTCAGTCGGATAGTCACATACATATTGATTTTTTAACGCATTACAGCCGGCGGGCATATGCCAGGTCCGTAGCTGGTAACCGTTAGGGAAGTAGATCAGCCGGCAGGCATAAGCCAGGTCCGTAGCTGGTAACCGTTAGGGTTATATTGAAACACGTAGACTGATTCAACTGAGAAAATATTTAAAATTTTTAAACCTTCCCTTATACCATTTATAGTGCATGCAGGTAACGCTAGCACTACCTGTACAATAATCATTTAAACCAATCAGCGAGAAGTAAACAAAAAATCTAACATTTACGAGGGAATTCTTGGAAATCCTTGTACGTGTGTGCATGCGGCGTGGCGGTCCTTACGCGTGTGTGCGCGCGTATTAAACAATGCCACGTATAAATCCAGATGGCTTCTTCGCGCGTCGCTAGTTCGTCAGTTGGTTTCATCGCAGCTAGACGTATGATGCTCGGTTCAATCGCCTTCGCGCGTCGCTTGGTTTCGGCGCGGCTAGACGTATGATGTTCTGTTAGATCCCAGGTTCCTCATAAACTTATATGTTATTTGTGCGTATATACATACGCCATATCACTCCCACCTAAGCGAAGCGTACGTTTTTACGTACGTATGTACCTACGTACGTAGGAATTCCGCGATGAAGGTGATAAAGCTGTCCGCATTGGTGTGGGTGATGTGTCCGGGGCTGGCGTATTTGTTGTTGTTGTGTTTTCAGGCGAGTCTTTCTCGTTGAGTAGATGGGCTGGCTTCAATCAGTCGATTGAAATTACTGCGGTGCGAAGCGGCAGTTGCAGTTTGAAGTGCTTGCCGTCGGTACTGCGTTGAAGTACTTGATATGGTCCGTCGTATGGTGGTACGAGAGGTCTGCACACGATGTCGTTGCGCACAAACACATGCGTACATGTCCCGAGGTCTTTGTATATGAATGTTTGTGACCTTGACGCTCGTCTTGTTGATGTTGATGATAATGACGACATTGTTTCAGTCAGCTGATGTACAAATTCCGCATCTTCAATGTTCGGCTTGGTAGGTGCGAAGGAATCAGATGGGACGCATAACGTTGATCTGTATGACATCAGGGCCGAGCTGACGGTTGAGTTTCCACGTAGGGCGGTGCGAAACCCTACTAATACCTACTGTAGGTAATTCATTGATCCATCTGTTATCGTTTGCTCTTGCTATCAGTGCCGCTTTCAGAAATCGATGCCGTTGTCAAGATATTAAAATTATATATCTAAGTTTGTTATACTTAAGTGTATATTTATATACGTATACTAATTTTATATGAACTATTTAACATAGTTTGTATGTCACTAAGAGCTTAAGTATTATTTTAAATAACATATTATTTTAGATGTAAACACTTTAATCAAATAAAACATACTTGTAAGTAACTATTGTCATATAAAAACTAACATAGGTACATTATTTTAGATAGCAAACATGAAGTATACTTATCTCGAGTTTACAGGTGACTGATAAAGTGTGTACTGTCCCGCGGTCGCCGAGAAAAACGTGTCGGTTGCAGCGGGGCAACGATTTACCCGCACTGCTCGGCGATCATAGGATGTCATTTGAATTACTCGTTATATTTAAAAAAATGTTTTTAAAAATCATAGTATGCCTTTAGAATATTTTAAATGATGTAAAATGCTTATATTTTCTATTATAATATATATTATAATAGAAAATATAAGCATTTTACATCTCATGTTATTATAATAACTATATAATTTATTCAATTATTCAATTAAAACAACGTATATATAATATTTTAACACCATCGTTCGATTTTTCCATTAGCTTGCGGGTGAAAAGCAGTAGTACGTATTCGAGTGACGCCTATTTTCTTTTCTCTTTATTTATGCGACCGTTTCGGCGGTGACGTCACGAGTAGGTATTACCTCTGGCCAGTTAGTGCAGCGGTCAATCATAGTAAATAAGTATCTATAGTAATCTGATGGCGGGAGGGTCAAACTATGTCCATGTGCAGGTGTTCAGAACGGTTTCAAAATTGTGAAACTCGCCGAGCGGGCTAATGACGTGTCGATGAACTTTCACTTGTTGACAGCTGATGCACGGCTTGGCCCTTATACCTTATATCTTTGTTTATAGATGGCCAGAAAAACTTTGTTGTCATTATTTTTCTTGTTGTACGAACGCCGGGGTGACTTAGTTCGTGTTATGCTTTGAAGGCTGCGACTGATTTTTAGTTTTAGTTTTAGTTAGACGTATGTTGTCCGTACTTAGCCACGCAATTGGGCCATTGTGCGTAAGTGACCGACGCGAAAAAGTTGTTCGGTTACTCATACCACCTCAGCTCTGTCCAGAAAGACAATAGGGGACCGGTGTTGCACAGCACTTCCTTCATCGTCTCCGGACCGTTTAGTAGTTTCGCCCGTTGGTTGCTCACGCTTTTGGAATGCAGCAGCACGTGAGCCGGTGTCTCCTCGGTCTCCATGCAGCCTCTACATAAAGGGCTGTCAGTGATGCCGATGTTAAACAGGTGTTTGTTGAGTGAACAGTGACCCGTTATTATACCCACTAGATGACGTAGGTTTTTCCTTGAAGAACGCAGCAGTTTGCGTGACAGATGTATGTCTAAGGATGGAAGGGCTTCCTTTGTCTGTCTACATTCCTTTGTTTCTGCCCATTGTTTTTCATGTAGTTTCGTGGTTCTGTCACATAACCATGTTTTGAGTTGGCAGAAGGGTATCGGGACAATTGGTTCGGGTCCTACCATTTTAATGCTCGATCCTCTCTTTGCCAGTTGGTCTGCAGCGTCATTGCCAGAAGAGTTGCTGTGGCCGCGTATCCATTGCAACGTTACCCGATTTTTTGTTGCAATTCTTTGCAGCTCACGGTGACACTCTAGGATGAGTCCACTGTTAAAGCAGTTGCTTTTCAGAGCTTGTAATACCGCGGCACTATCCGAGATAATGCGTATCGTCTTATCGCTTATACCCCTTGATGTAACCGCTGTTGCAGCCTGGGTGATTCCAACACATTCTGCCTGGAAGATAGTGTTGAGGTTTCCCAGGGTTGTTGAATAATTGATGTTTAGGTCGTGGGAGAAAACTCCGACTCCTGTTCCTGATTTTGTTTTAGATCCATCCGTATATATTCTCACTTCGTGTATATCAGAGCTATCTTTGAATTCTTCATGAAGTTGGATGTGGTATTTTTTGTCGAAAACAAAAGTTTTTGGTATGATATCACATGTCGCCGCTATCATTGGAATTTCGTTGTATACTAACTCCTTTAGGCGTGCATGAGTTATCCTACTGTCCTGTTTCCAGAGCCCTACCTTTTCAAGCCGTATGGCAGCTGTAACTGCTTCCTGCTGTATGATTAGGTGTAGGGGTCTGAGGTTTAGTATGGCCTCCAGCGATGCCGTGGGGGTTGTTCTCATACAGCCTGTCGTCGCCAGGCAGGCGAGTCGTTGTAGGCTTTGTAGTTTTTGTGTAACTGTGCTTAGAAGAGTGCGGGGCCACCAAACTATGGCGCCATATGTTATCATTGGGCGTATTATGGCCGTGTAGAGCCACAAGGTTATAGATGGTTTGAGGCCCCATTTTCTGCCTATTAGTCTTCTGCATTGCCAGAATATTGTGCATGCTTTGGTTATTTTTGTGTTAAGGTGCTTACTCCAGTTGAGCTTATGGTCGAGTACTACGCCCAGATACTTGACTTCTTGCGATAGGGTAAGGTCAGTTCCAAATAATTTTGGCACGTTAGTTAACTGAGTTTTCCTTTTATGTGTGAAAAGGACCAGTTCTGTTTTAGTCGGATTCACCGTCAGTTCATGATGGTTACACCATTGTTCCATGATCCTGAGGGCTGATTGCATGCGATTACAGATTATGTTTTCTGAGTCGCCTTTGATCAGGACGGTTATGTCATCCGCGTAGCCAACCGTGTAGTAGCATCTGCTATTAAGGCGTTCTAACAGGTCATCTACCACGATATTCCATAGCAGCGGCGAGAGTATTCCTCCCTGGGGACAGCCCTTCGCTACTATGCCTCTCGTGGTAGAGTTCACCGTGAATTGTATGGCCCGCATCTTTAGAAGTTGATCGATCCAGCCACTAGTGGTTCTATCAACTCCAAATGTGATGAGTGATTGGTTAATGCTGTTGAATTTTGTCTTATCAAAAGCTCCTTCTATATCGATGAAAGCCCCTAGTGTCATTAATTTGTCAGATAATGCTGTTTCTATTGTTCCCACAACAGAGTGCAGCGCTGATTCCGTTGATCTGCCTTTTCTGTAGGCGTGTTGCAGGCGGTGTAGTGGCTGCGACTGATAAGACAATGGTAGGTATGGTCGAATGTTCGCTGTCGATATTTCGCACCAAATAGGCCGTTTGACTCCCGGTAGGTTTACGCGGGAAAACTTTGTCTGGGGTTATTCATGCAATCACGTAGCTTGGCGTCCGTTTCTTGTTCTTGAAATAGCTTGTCGTAGTCCATCGTTGCGTTCAGTAGTCTGATTTCCGCGATACGTGATAACGCATCAGCGGCTTCGTTCTTATCACCTTGAATATATTTGCTGTTAGTGCAGAATTGACTTATGTAATGAAGTTGTCGCTCTCGACGCGGGTTGTCGCTGCTTGCGGCGTTCGTGTTAGTGCGTACGTTAATGGTTTGTGAACCGTACATATGGTGAGTTCGTTGCCCTCTATCAGTCGGCGTAGGTTCTTAACAGCTATATACATTGCTAGAAGTTCGCGATCATATACACTGTCTCTTCTCTGCGTCTCGCTCATTCTTTTTGAGTAAAAGGCGAGTGGTTTCCACACGTTGTTTATTTTCTGTTGTAGGACTGCGCCGAGGCTAGTGTCAGACGCGTCGGTGAGTAAGCATAACGGAGCGTTAGGTATCGGGTGCGATAATATAGTAGCCTCGAGAATGCTTTGTCGACATTGTTCGAAGGCTGTTTCAGCTTCATGTGTCCATTGTATAGGTGTTTTGTCGTTTTTCTTGCTATCGTGTAGATACTTGTTTAGTAAATTGTGGTATTCGGCTTGCTGTGGTAGGCAGCTACGGTAGACGTTGATCATTCCTAAAAATCTTCTTAACTCTTGCACTGTAGTTGGTTTGGGAAACGTAAGTATGGCTTGAATGCGTTCTTCTGTGGGTTTGATTTCGTCCGGTGTAACTTCATAGCCGAGGAACTGTATCTTGTCTTTGCCGAACTCACATTTATCGATGTTTAGAGTGACGCCGTAGTTGTCGAGTCGTTCCATAACTTGTTGTAAGTGACGCTTGTGATCCTCTGGGTTTTCTGAGTGCACTAGTAAATCATCGAGGAAACAGAATACATTGTCGTCGAGCCCTCGTAGTACTTCGTGCATGAAACGTTGAAATATTTGGTCGGAGTTGCTTAAGCCGAACGTCATGCAGTTAAACTCGAAGAGGCCAAAGGGGGTTATTATGGCCGTCTTTGCAGCATCTTCTTTTTCAATAGGTATCCAAAAGTACGCCATTTTGAGATCTAGTTTTGAAAAGTTTTTTGCCATGTAGCTTGTACGTAAAATCTTGAATTCTCGGAATGGGATAGCGATTGGGTACTGTAACGGTGTTCAATCTTCTATAGTCGCCACACACGTGTAGCGAACCATCCTTTTTATTAATTATGTGAAACGGGCTGGCCCATGGACTGCTTGACGGTTTACCGATTCCCATCTCCATCATCTCAAATTCTAGCTTCGCAGCTTTGTATTTATCGGGCGGCAGGGGGCGCGGCCTTGAACTGCGCGGCCTTGAACAAATTGGTTGGCCGCTTTTTCTATGCGATGAGTTACGTTGTGCTTAGTTGGAGTTTTGAATGACATGGGTCGCAGTACGTCGTGATATTCTTTCAAGAGGTCGTGATAGGCGTGATGGTGGCTGATAACGTATACGTATACGGCTTTCTCGGCGCTATGGATTTTGATGACGTGAACGCTGAGGTCGGTAATGCGGTCGATGAGTTTTCTTTGATGTAGATCGACAAGTAATTTGTGCTTCGCTAAGAAATCTGCGCCTAGTATTGATGTTTTCACGTCGGCAGCGGTAAATGTCCATTTGTAGCTTCTACGTAAACCTAAGTTGAGCTCGAGTGTGCGCTCGCCGTAAGTACGTATCTCCGTACCTTTCGCAGCAAACAGTTTGTAGGAATAGTAGAGCCAAGCAGATTACAGCGAGAATGGCCCGGCTCGACCGGGGAAGTACTACCCGTTCTCACAGAAAATCGACGTGAAACAGCAGTGTTTCACTGCTGTGTTTCGTTCGGTGAATGAGGGTGCCGGAGGCCTAAGCATGAGGTGACGATTCTCGCAGCTTACGAGGGACCTGCAGAGTATCCGTAGAATCATTGTGTGGGTGGCGCGAGTCGACCCGGCGGCCAGGGAGAGCCGTAGAAACAGTGCTCTGCTGGCCGCCCGCGGTATAGTCCAGAGGCCGAACCGAGTCTAACCAACTTGGTTGGCTGCCTCATCATGCCGCGCATAATCTCGAGGTGTCTCGTCGTGCCGGATAGTGACCGGGGCTGGGTCCCAGCGACCATTTTCGGGAGGGTACGGGGTGGGTCCTTCCGTCCGTCGGATCGGCTATCGCCATACCACAAAATAATATGACGAAACTTGCTCTGCGCCTTGCTCCACTTTGCTGCGAGAATAACCGCCTCTTTTTTTCACACTTTCCCTTCTTTTCACTCTATGGCAGTACGAACAAAGCATTGTCGTTCAACAGCAGCCAATCGCCGTAACCCCACCGCTGCTTCCTCTTCCTGTGTCGTGGAGTTTATTAACATCAGAGGACTCCACGCTAACCTTAATGCCGTATATCACCACCTGGAGACGGCTTGGCCGGCAATGCTTTTTCTAACGAAGACACAAATACGTCGTCCTGCAGACACGACCTACCTGCAATATCCCGGCTACGTGCTAGAGGAGTGTTTCCTCGCGAAAGCCGGGGTATGCTTGTTTGTTAGGGCGGATATTTGCTGTCACCGTCTACACTGCCTAGAGGACCCTTCCTTCTCTGTCCTTTGGGTACACGTAGATCATGGCTCTTTCAGCCAAATCTACATGTGCCTGTACCGATCCCATTCAGGCGACGCTGAGACAACTCGACTCTTTGATTACCTGAGTCAGGCGACAGACGACGCGCAGGAGCAGTTTCCGAACGCTGAGTTGGTGTTCTTGGGAGATTTCAATGCCCACCATGAGACCTGGTTAGGTTCTACCAAAACAGACCACGTGGGACGAATTGCCCATGCGTTCGCTCTCACGCACGATCTGTCTCAACTGGTACTCCAGCCCACCCGGATACCTGACATTGCAGGTCAGGCACCCTCTCTGCTCGATCTGCTGCTGACGAGTAACCCGAACCAGTATAGTGTGTCGATTCGTGCTCCTCTGGGCACCTCAGACCAATGTCTGGTTTGTGCCACAGCTGTTGTAGTTACGCCCCCACGACACGAGGAGGCAAGACGACGACTGTGGCACTACTCGTCAGCAGACTGGGATGGAATGCGGGTGTACTTCGCATCCATCCCTTGGGCTTAACGCTGCTTTGAGAACAGGGATCTATTAGAGAACGCTACTGCTGTCGCTGGTGAAATCATCCTAGTTATGGAATATTATATTCCATACAGTTATGTCACGAGCGGCGGCAGGAAAAGGCCCTGGTTCGGTCGTGAATGCGCTGATGCTGTTGAAAGCAAACAGACAGCGTACCGCGCTTGGACCAGGACTCGCGCTCTCCATGACTCTAACGTGGATCACCTGAAGGCAGCGTTCAACCAAGCCACAAAAGTCTGCAAGAGGGCATACTTAAGAGCGGATGCCCAGTGCGTCGCACGGTTCGGCCAGGAACTCATGGCGCATCCTACGGGCAATCGTAGCTATTGGCGCCTGGCCAAAGCCGTGCAGTCCAACTTCTGCCAGACCTCGCTGCCGCCTTTGAGATATCCGAATGGATCACTGACTCATCGGTCGCAGGAGAAAGCAGATCTGTTTGCAAATCTCTTTGCGGCCAACTTCCGAATCGATGACTGCGGTTCGCAGCCGCCTAACATTGCCAACTGCGGCTACACCATGCCTGATATATATATCAGGCAACGTGACGTTCGTGCGATACTGCAGTCTCTCTATGTTCGGAAAGCCAGTGGACCTGACGGCATCCCAGCTGTGGTCCTCAAAAAATGTGCAGCGGAGTTGTCTCCCACACTTACGCGCCAATACCGGATGTCTTACGCCGCAGGCACTGTGCCTGAGGCTTGGAAGGAGGCAAACGTTCAACCGATTCCCAAAAAGGGGGACCGTTCCAAGTCAGGCAACTATCGACCCATAGCTATCACCTCGGTGCTCACCAAGGTGTTCGAGCGGATTATAAACACCCAAATTGTCCGCTACCTGGAGGATCACTCGTTGATCAATGATCGCCAATACGGCTTTCAGGCTAAACGATCAACGGGTGATCTTCTAGCGTTCGTCACGCATCTCTGGGGTATGGACAAGCACGGCGAGTCTTTGGCTGTCAGCCTAGACATAGCCAAAGCTTTCGATAGAGTCTGGCACCGGTCTCTTCTTTCCAAGCTTCCGGCCTATGGCTTGCCCCCTCAACTGTGCACCTGGATTGCTAGTTTCCTGCAAAAACGTCGTATTCGGATCCTTTGCGACGGTCGCGCTTCCAAATTTATGCAGGTTAATGCAGGAGTGCCTCAGGGGTCCGTCTTATCCCCTACGCTGCATATCAATGATATGTTGAATCTCGGCAACATACATTGTTATGCGGACGACAGTACCGTGCATGGGCGATATATCGGACGTCCTGGGGCCAAACAGGCTGAGTTCGAGGGGAAAAGGCAGGATCTTGTCGTTGAACTTGACTAGACCTTGAACCGCATCTCTGAATGGGGTGCCAAGAACTTGGTCCAGTTCAACGCCAAGAAGACCCAGGCATGCGCGTTCTCAACAAAAAAGTCTCCGTTCCTTCCCCTCCCTTCTCTGAAGAACACTCCACTGGTGATACGTGACAGCCTCTCCATCTTAGGTATGGATCTTTGCCGCTACCTTAATCCCAAAACCTACATCGAGAGCGTCATTAAGCAAGCTTCGCGAAAACTCGGAGTTCTGAACAGAGTAAGGCGGTTCTTTGCGCCTGGGCAGCTGTGCCTACTGTATAAGGCACAAGTGCGCCCTTGCGTTGAGTACTGTTCTCATCTTTGGGATGGCTCCGCGCAGTACTTGCTAGACGCTCTTGACAGGTTACAGCGGCGGGCTGTCCGTATCATCGGAGATCCAGAGGTCACAAGTTCACTGGAACCTCTGCAACTCTGTAGGGACATTGCCTCATTGGCATGTTTCTACAGAATATACCACGGGGAGTGCTTTGAAGAGTTATTCCACCTTATTCCGCCCTCCTCTTTCCTATCCAAAACAACGCGTGCTGGGCTCAGATGCCATCCTTACACGGTGGAGTCGACTAGAGTGCGTACCAACATGTTTGGGTCCTCATACCTCTACCGAACGATCAAGGCATGGAATTCTCTGCCAAGGCACGTGTTTCCTTCTTCCTTCAATCCTGGGTCCTTTAAGCGGGGCGTGAAAAAGCACCTTCTCAGGCCGTCAAAGTAGAGACCTCAACATCACCTCAGCTGCTATGAGGACGATGTGGAGGCCACTGCTCTGGGACCACACGACTGCTTACCATCAGGCGGAGAGTGGTCATGATGAAGAGCAAAAAAAAAAATATAGTTTCTTTCAGTCGGCTTCACGTGTTTCTTATTTCTTGCGGCTAATACGGATATGTCGGCACCCGTGTCGACTAGAAAATTCTCTCTGTTGTTAAGATCGATAACGCAGAGGCGGTAGCTTGGTTTACTAACATCGACGCCCGCCATTGTCGATGTATTTTCTAGTCTTCCTGCTTCTTTTTTGCGCACGGTGATTCACATCTACGGGCTTCATCTCCATAGCGCAGGTGGTAATAGCACAGCCAGTCGGGATCGCCGGGTTTGCGGTTTGAGCGGGAACGGTATCTCAAGTTCGATCACGATCGATTGTTGCTATGCGGACGAGTGGCGCCATAATGATACGAAGCACGTTGTTGATTGGTTCGAATCTCGGCGATTTCCAGCGTAAGTTTTTCTATTTGTTTATATAATAGGTCGAACTATAGATTTTCTGTAGTTGGGTGAGTTGGAAAATGTTGACACGATGGGCTTGATGTGTGATAGTGTGGACTGCGGCGACTATTACGGGTTAAAAATGTTCAACCATTTTGTCGGCCATCATGGCTAAACATTCTAGCGACGATTCGGTGTTCACGGAGAGTACGGCGCGGACTTGTGTGGGCAATTGGTTGAGCCACATAAATTTTAGAGCTTCGTCGGTTAGTAATTTACCGCTCAAATCGCGCATCTTACGTAGTAACTGGCTAGATTTCATGTCGCCGAGTTCTAAACCGCTGAGTAATTTTTGTAGCTGACGATGATCTGATTCTTGGTACGTCGATATCAATCTGTTCTTTAGCGTAATATACTTGTTGGTCGATGGCGGGTTCAATTTGATGTCGCCGTTTCGTTCGAGGTCGCTACAGCCTAGCAACGGGACGACGAGGTTGAATTTCTGTTCTTCTCCGATCTTGCTGGCGGCGACGGCGGCTTCAAACTGTGCGAACCACAGTCGTGGGTTTTCACGCCAGAATGGTGGTAAAAGTGCAGGCAGTGAGATTGTAGCAATATCACCGTGGAAAGGGGTCGCTACTTGCTTGTTGGTGAATTCTTCAGCTTTTTCTTGTGCCTTGACGATAAGGTAGCATATTTGTCCGAAATCCAACAGATGTTGGGTGTACCTACTATAACGATGAGAGGTCAACAATCACCAATTTAACGCATTACAGCCGGCGGACATAAGCCACGTCCGTAGCTGGTAACCGTTAGGGTTGTAGATCAGCTGGCAGGTATAAGCCAGGTCCGTAGCTGCTAACCATTGGGGTTGTATTGAAACACGTAGATTCAACTGAGAATATATTTACAATTTTTAAGCATTCTTATATCCCATTTATTGTTCATGCAAGTATCGCTAGCACTAATGTGTACAATAATCATTTACACCAATCAGCGACAAGTAAACAAAAAATCTAACATTTACGAGGGAATTCTTGGAAATCCTTATGCGTGTGTGTGTGTGGGGCGCGGCGGTCCTTACGCATATGTGCTTGCGTATAAAACAATGCCACGTATAAAAACAAATGGCTTTTTCGCGCGTCGCTAGTTCGTCAGTTGATTTCGTCGCGGCTAGACGTATGATGCCCGGTTCGATCGCCTTCGCGCGTCGCTTGGTTTCGGCGCGGCAAGATGTATGATGCTCCGTTCGATTTCAGGTTCCTCATATACTTATATGTTGTTTGTGCGTATATACATATGCCACAACTTGTTGAATGAACAAATGGATGAATGTATTAAATCTGTTTATCTTTAAAATTGTCGCAGAGGTGCATATCAAAAAAAACATCGCGCATTTTGCATCATTCTATATTTACATACTTATTGATGCAATGAATAAAAAACAAATAACAGATTTTTTGTTTTGTTTTTTGTTGCAGATCAATTTTATGTTTGCTTTGATGTATAAATTGAGAAAATGCATAGATAGAAACCATTATTTTCTCATGTTAACAACAGCAAGTAGATAATTATGTGATTTATGTTATATAAACCACAAAACATAAATTATTGTTAGGTATCATTGAACCAGTAACCAACAGTTGCTATTTACCGAACCGAATCCCAGTTACTTGTGACGGGATAGATTTCCTTTTACATAATATATATTAATGTAGGGCAATATTGTCGGGCACGCCACGATCGTGGCGGTAAGTCCCGTGTTTGAAGAGTGGCTGGAGAGGCGGCATGGCGCCCTCACCTTCCGGCTGACACAGGTACTGACTGGCCACGGTTGTTTTGGCCAGTTCCTGTGTCGTATACGCCGGCAAGAGACGCCCGGTTGTCACCACTGCGGTGACTGCTGCGACGTTGTTGAGGACACGGCGCTGCACACTTTGGCGGCTTGCCCCGCCTGGGCATCGCAGCGCCGTGAGTTGATCGCGGCAGTCGGATTGGTTGCCCTCACGCTCCCGGCTGTGGTTCAGTCTCTGGTTCGGAGTGAGAGGTCGTGGAATGCCGTCGCCTCCTTCTGTGAGGAAGTGATTTCCATCAAGGTTTCAATCAAATCAATCAATTTTATAAAGTGAGTCCTTTGGGTAGATCTCTTCGTGTAGTGGCCTGCCGTTTCATACGGCGGGCCGTAACCTCGATGGGGTTGCGACCGCATACGAAAGCGATTCGCGCGGCCCCGTCGACAGTGGTTTTGTCGAGGAACACCGTGGTAGGCAGTCGGTATTCCGGGAGGTACATTATTCTTATTCCATCTTTCTTTTACCTCGGCGAGTCCGACATAATCCCTCCGCCCGCCCCCGCGGAGGGGTAAGCGTCAATGCATTCCCACACGTAAAAAAAAAATGGGCAATATTGTGATATTGGTTATCAAAATGTAACATAACAATAAGTACTATTGAGTAGGTACTTACATGAAATTTAGATTGCACTTGAAGCATATTAGTTAATTTATTAAAATCAATGTCTGTATATTATCTACTTAGTTTACTATTAAAGTTAATGTATAAATGATTTAATAATTTTTCATAAGTTGTTCTAACTTAGATATCAAAAGACAACGATAAAATTAAATACTAACTGCTTAAATTATACATACTTACCTACTGTACTACATAATAAATAATAAATAATAATAAAATCCTTTATTTCTTTATCAACAGGTTAAAACACAAACGTTGTAGAGGCCTTCTTTTAAGTATATAAATACTTGTGAAAGAAGACCCCACTCTTCCATATCTTTAAAATTTAGACATAGCCTGTGACTAAAGTAAAAATAACAATCTTAATATTTTAAGAACAATATGAAAAAATGTATTTAAAAAGGGAAAACATAAAAACAGAATATTAAAAAGAGATAATATAAAAGTATGTGTGTGTGTGTGTGTGTGTGCGTGTGTGTGTGCGCGTGTGAATGTGTGTGTGTAGCTGTTGTGTGGATGCGGTATGTGGTCTGTGTGTGAATGTAATCTTACTCATAAACTACTGCCTATTTTAAAGGTTGAAGAAGTGCTTCCGTTTCTGTGTAGGTGAGTTCCTTTAACCACAAAGTAAGGATATTATTGCATTCATAATATGGTTTTCTGTAAATAGCATACATTTTATTGACTGCGTTATAAAGAAAGGAAGCCTGGGTGACAAATTGGTATCTAGCAAATGAAGTTCTCACTCTATTTATCATCACAGTAGCATATCTTCTATTTGTTAATACATTTTGGTCAAATTCTGTAGTTTTGTGCATTTTTAATAAAGCATTCAAAACATATAGTTTTCTTACTGTTAAAAGGTCGCATAGTTTGTAATGAGCATCTGTACTGTAACGATATGGTTTGAAAAACATGGTTTTCAGAAGAGCACGCTGAGACCTCTCAATTTCTAAAAATTTTGTTTTTGTTGCACCGCCCCATACAGGAACGCAATAACTTAAAATAGACTGAGCGAGAGCAATATATATTTGTTTAAGTAGACAAGTTGTAGCTACGTGCCTTAGTTGTTTAAAAATCCAGATTAATTTTCTAGTTCGTTCACTTACTAACTCAATGTGATTATGCCAAGATAGTCGATGATCTAGTATAACACCTAAATATTTAGTTTTGTCAACTTGTTTAATTATCGGACATGCACAATTAAAAGGATAAACATTATTACATTCATGAATTTTTACGTTAAAGTTATTGTGGGGTTGAGATTTTTTGCTTAAAGAAAAAGACATATAGTTTGTCTTTTCGGTATTAAGTGTTAACAAATTATTTCTTAACCAAAGGCTTATTTTAGACATTCCTAACTCCGTGTTTTTTCGTACATCTGCCCAGTTATCACCAGTAAAAACAATAGCAGTATCATCTGCATAGGAAAATACTCGGGCACCACCTGACTCTAGTTTACATAGATTATTAATGTAAATCAGAAACAGTGTGGGGCCAAGAACACTCCCTCGTGGGACTCCGTATGCAATCTTAACCATCTGTGTTCGATCAGATAGGTAATCTTCTAATAATTGTAGAGCTGTACCTCTAATCCCTACAGATTCTAGTTTGCGTACGAGAATCGGTACAGATACAGTGTCAAACGCCTTTTTTAAGTCTAGAAACACCGAGAGGCATTTTTTTCCTTGATCAAGTTGCTTAATAATAAGAGAAGTTATAGCTATCACTGCATCTTCAGTCGATTTACCAAACCTAAATCCATACTGTGTGTCTGAAATTATATGATTTTTATTTAAATAGTTTACTAATCGTTTATACATTACTTATATATAACAATTTTAATACGGTTTATATACTAAATTTAATTCGAATATCAAAAAAAAAGTTTTAGCGCCAAGTTTTTGTGTGTTAGTTCTAGAATAAGTCCAGAAGACAAAAATTTATTGATTTTATCAATGGGTTTAGAGATAATTTTATTAGTTCACAGTATTTTATTTGATATTCTTAACTATCAATATTATTAATAGCTTGACTACAAATCCTTGTCATTACAACATAAACACATTCATCACTTTCATGCACTCGTTATTTCAATAAGTCTATAATGTACGACTCGTAGAAAAAAATAAGCTTAATTTTCTCTTTTTAGAAGCACCGACTAATTCTGGCAGTTTGTGACTAATGTCGACCAATAAACGACTAATTATTAGTGCAATCAGATTATCGCTTGACATTGAGGTGTCTGTGCCTAGATGAGCGCTCACTTTGGCACAGCCACCAATATTCCCTTGTATCTTTTAAACGGTAGACCGTCCAATTCTACTGTTTTACGACCTCATTCGAGTAATTAACGACTAATTCACTACGTAAACAGATTTCCAGTTTGCAATGGTGGCTGTGCCACGATGAGCCATACAAGACACTCCTGGCTTCTCCAGAACAGTACGGAGGACAACCTAAGACTAACCAAGCTAGTCTTAGGTCGCTCCCGACAGATATACCTACTAAAACTAACTGTATAAGTACATAAGCATACCTACAGTTAGTTTGTCTGTGCCTGTGTTTTTAGGTCCACAGTCGCGGTTCTGTGCCATAAGCCTCTCCAATTCGAAAATTTATATCTGATTGTAATCTGTTACCGGTACCATTATCCTATACCTATGTATATATATTGATAATTTCCAGGGTGCGATCGCAACGACATTGACGCAGCCGGTTGATGTCATAAAAACTCGCATCATGAATGCCAGGCCCGGAGAAGTGAACAGTATGCTATCACTCTTAACTTCTACTGCCAAGGAGAGTCCCCTCGCTTTCTTTAAAGGCTACGTGCCGGCTTTTGTAAGGATTGCGCCCCATACTATCCTTACGTTTGTATTTTTTGAACAACTTAGAATGAACTTCGGAATAGACAAATTTGCAGAAAAAGAAATATAGTCTATAAATATCTATACCATGTGTCTAAAATACCGTTTCCTTCTTTACGTCAGTTTTAGATCTCTGTGCTAGCCAATTTTAAGAGTTTTTGGTCGGCGTCCGCCGTTCGTGTAGTAGCATCGTTGTCATTTCGCGTCGAATAATTTATTGCCAAATAGTAATTTAAAGTTAATTTTACGGACAAATGTTATAAGTTATTTGAAAAATAACACTCAGTAATAATTAGTCTCATTGTCCTGTGATACCTAATTAAAAAAATAGTGTATAAATAAGGTACTAATTTAAAACTTAAACAATTTGATTAGGTATAACAAATCACAGTGTTTATCAGTTAGAAAGTGATTTGTTCCGACCAAAAGCGTAAGCGCAAACATCAGCTGTAGTGCAATACCTAAGCGTCACAATAGGTAAAGATGTTGCGATGAACCCTTCACCTAGGATTCCCAACCATACTACTGAAAACAGTATCATACTGTTTTTAGCTCGTTAATACTTTTTACTGTTTTTTTTTTCCGAAATGCTGTTTTCATGACCGCTGGTATGAGCTATAAGTTCACCTAAAGGACTAAAATAATATTTACTTTTCTAAGATACTGTTCATATTATATTTTCACCGACGTTAATATACTTTATTTCTCGTACAAAAAGTTGGGATCCCTACCTGCATCATTAAAGCAAGCGATAATTAATTATTTAAAACGTGCACTGCGTGCCTTAAGATCAAACTGGATGACAGTTCAACAGTTTCTGACTAGGCTTTCGCAACTTTGAACATTATTGTTATTGTTATAATATTAATAATATTACATGGGGTAGGTACCTAGTATTTAACTGCACAGCAAAAAAATACTAATTGCACAGCAAAATATGCTTAGCAAAAATACTGATTGCACAGTAAAATATATTTAAAGAGATCAAAGATCATAAGGCAACGGAGCTCGGCTTCGCGGGGCTCCTATTTTTGGGTGGGTTTAAGAAGGAACCTAACATAACCTAACCCTTCCGAGACGGAATGCAGTGATTTGAAGCGTATAGATGCTCGTAATGCTGTGCAATATTTGCTGTGCAATTAGTATTTTTGATGGTCATTATATTTAATCCCTATTACATGTACCCCTTCATTGTACAGTTATAATATTTGTTTAATTTAATATATTTTTAAAATCAATGTTTGTTTTTCATGGACCATAACATCGGCGGCCCACCAGATGGTAAGCGGTAACTAACCTGTAATGTTAAGAAAATACATGATTGACGCCGTAAACGACATAGGTGGTACATAAGCACACGTTTTGGCTTTGATAAGCAATTAGGGTTACGGTTACTCGGGGTCGTCAGGTAGGTAGTCACCCGAACCCTTGACATCGCCTACAGTATAGGAGAATGCAAGACAGAGAGGGTGATTCGACCTACGGGCAAAACTTACAGTAATCCTAACTAATATTATAAACGCAAATGTGCGTTTGTTTGTTTGCTTGTAACGCTTTCTTGCCTTAATTACTAGACCGATCGTCATGAAATTTTGCATACACGTTGGCAGCGAAACAGAAAAGGACATAGGGTACCTACGTTTTATCCAGAAAAAGTACTGTTAGGTACTAATCTAACCTTACCTACATTTACGCGAGCGAAGCCGCGGGCAAGATCTAGTATTATATAAAAGCGTACTTCACCCTAGGCGTTGCTTCTGTGTGGTTAAAGGTTGTATTTTGTTGAGATAAATGAAAAACGTAAATTCACGGCAATATATTTTATTTTGTAAAACACAACATAGGCATTTGTGTGTCATTGGCACTAAAATACATAAATGGTGGGAATTCTTTATGAATATAATGCATGTATATTGGTAGGTATTGTATTCACTAGTCAACATTTCGTTCTCTTAATAAAACAGAGACATAACTCGAAATTTAAAAGTTAAGCAATTTGAACTCTAACACACTATACGTTTAAATTGCCTACCTTTTAAAGGATCGGACATCGGATAAAACAAAGAGTTTTATAAAGATACCGATTTCTTTTTTTTAAACACTTTCGGAAACAAATATCTGTATGATGAGGATAAATCTGATCTATGTAGGTATTGAAATCATGTCTATATTTTTGGGAAAACGTCGTGTGTAGATGTAATCCAGCAGGTTGAGTCCTTAAATGATAGTTTCTTAAAATGTAGAAACGAAGATAATATTGGCTTACCTATATTTGACAAAAAGTAGATAATAATTACTCAACAGTCTTGAAAAAGAAGAAAAAGAATGACAAAATGTAGATACTTACCTAGTGTAAAAGTATAACAAACAATTCGCAAAGGGTTAGATGTGTTTAATAAGTTCATTGTTTTTGACAAAAGAATAGATGACGAAATGGCATTTAATAATTGAACTTGTTCAAACTTTTAAGAAAACATAATTAAGTTGCAATAAGAATTGCATGGTTTAATGAGTTAGGAGTGGGTGGTCCTCATAGCAAAATGTCCACGTTGATAAAACGACCGTAACGTTACTACGTTACGGTCGTTTTATCAACGTGGACACGTTTTGCTCCCATGACTTACTAGTCATGGGAGCAAAACGTCCGCAATTATAAGGGGCCAAGCAACAAATTGTCCTCAAATATAAAAGCATTTAAAGTAAATTGTCACTAATTAAAAATGTCATGAAAGCAAGACGTCCCTAACGCATTACAACCTTTTAACTCATTAGTTGTAGCGGGGAATAAAACCTATTTAGAAGCTGTAAATGTTGACAGCTGACATTTTCATTGCATGAAAATAATAGAATAAATAGCTTGAGGAAAATTATATGACTTGCTTTGATTAATCGCATTATTATTTAAACGTTGTTCGGCTTCAACTATAATGGCTGAAAGCAGTAGTTCAGGGTGTGCAGACACAAAGTTTATTTTTATAGACAGTCAAAAGAACAAGCCTGCTCTGTTGTTTGGTGGTTACAGGTATAACAAAATTGTTACTAACAAAGGTGGCTCTTCAAGATGTGCAAACCGAGATATTTGTAGTGCGACAATAACAATTAATAAGGATAAAACATCAATTTTGCGGTCACCGGCACTTACATGTAGGGCTAACCATAATAAAAATAGGATTGATGTAGTTATGGATCGGTGCAAGAAAGCAGTCTGTAAGAAATTTAAACCGGTTCAGCAGTTTTTTGATAAATAATTTGCCGTAGAACAATACGAAGATTACATACCAAACTTTCAGTCAAAAAAAGATACGTTACGACGTACCAGAAGAAATTTCCTACAAACGCAGCAAACGGAAGCTGTATCTTTGAAAGATGTAAAAGTTCCGGAAATAACGGCAAAATTTATTTTGTTATGTGATAATGGCACAGAGGACAAAATATTATTATTTTGTTCAAAGTTTATGAGATCTGTCTTAAAGACAATTGAAGATAAAGTATTTTTTATTGACGGCACCTTCACACGAACGCCGAAACCATTTTGCCAAATTGTGTCCTTGCATGTGGATTTGCATAGTACCAGCAGTTCGGTAAACGTGGTGGGAGTGATTTATGCCCTTCTACCTGATAAACAGCAATGCACCTACGAAAATTTTTTTGAAATCTTAAAACAACATTTGGGCAAAAAAGCATTTCCGCAAATAAATATATCAGGCTGTTATTTTCACCTAAATAAAGCTGTTTGGAAAAAAGCTGAAGCTCTGCAGGCCGATCAAAACAAGGAGTCCAAAGATATAATCGCAATTTGTGCCAATTTTCCTCTTTTACCTGCAGTTCACTACACTGAGTGTTGGTTGGATATTAAACAGCACGCTGCTGACTCTGACTGTATGGACAAGTTTCTCAATTACTTCGAAAACTAATGGCTTAAGCCAACAGTGGATATGAGTTGCTACAATGATGTTTTTCGTACAAACAATCCCATAGAAGGCTGGAATAGACGTTTTAACTCCAGAGTAAACAGAAAACCAACATTCATACTGTTTCTTGACGGATTAAGGAAAGCGAAATGGCAGGAAATGAGATTTAAAAATAATATATATCATGGCAGTAAAATGAAAAAGATAGACATTAGTTTTAATATAAAGTACACAGAAGAGTTTGGAAGAAATGCGTATCACACCCTATGAATTTTTAAGAAGGGTTACTCTTATTAAGAGGATTTAAAATATTGATAATAACCTTGGCTTGTAGTATATAATGCTAGCCTCACTCTATGAATTTATTTAAGTAAAAATGTTAAGTTTAAGAAGTGATCAATTTTGTTTATACTTTACGACAGTAAAATACAATTAAAACTTGGATATTTTTGCTCTGAGTACCACCCCCTCTTAATGTTGGCTGTTTCGTTACTTCAGAAAAACTAACCGCATAACGGCGAAACGGCGAAGAATTTTTAATTAGGGGTACCTTTTAAATTTCGGACGTTTTGCTCCCGTGACCATTTCAATTGCGGTCATTTAATAATAAGGACATATTGCTCTAGACAAAAAGACCCTTTAAAATTACGGACGTTTTGCTTCCATGACTTACTACGTTACGGTCGTTTTATCAACGTGGACATTTTGCTCTGAGGACCACCCACTCCTAACTCGGTTTAATACAGTTCATAATAACAGAGAATTAGACCTAGACTTATGTCTGTTGTATTTAATATTAATTATGGCAAATAAAGACATTTGTGCAAATAAATATAGCATGCTATTAAAGTAGTCTGTCTAAATAATAAAATAAATACATACTAAGTATATTATTACACCCAAATATAAAAATAACGACTGTATATACCACAATCTAGCTAAATGTTATTGATGTAATCTACTAACAGTAGCACAAAGACATCGAGAAAATTAAATATGGTGCGTAGGGTCACTGGTTAAAATGGGCAAGGATAGTACTGGCTAAACGTTTGATGAGCCGCAGCTTCTAGTATACGTCAGGCTGGCCCGGCCCTCAAGCTTTTGATAATATTTATATCAATCAAATATACTCCTTTTTACAAACTCATACCTGTAGAAGGCAGTACGCCTTCACTCTCAAGGTTAGCATTTTATAAAGAAGTTTGATGCAGTTATTGATGGCCGCACTAGTCTAACGTTTTCATTCCGGCCGACACCAGAACTAAAAGTAATGACAATGTGTTGCTTCAGATGTAATATATTTCGTGTAATGTATACAGGCTAATTAATTACTAATACACGATTTAGCTAGACTGTGACACAACATGCGTTGTCTGCTCAATAATACAAATAGTGGTATACCACCAAAATACTGCAAACATTTAATAGTATCTATAAAATAGTGTGCTTTAGATATATTCTTGTGACTTTCGCTCACGTGCACATCTAAATACAGCAAATAACCTAATTTAAAAACTAAAGTCTAAAGAGATAATAATGGAGTAACAAGTTTTAGACGAATACACATTTTGAACCTCCTTAGAATTGTCTCCAATGAGACTTTGGTATCTTTGAATTCAGTACATGATTTATGCACCAGTATAACAGGATGCATTTATGCATAGTAGTGTGGTAAGTTACTAAGTTTAAAGAAATATTAAAACATAGGCAGTTACGGGAGCACTTCAGACAGGTACTCTTGAGTAACGTATCCTGTATCATTGAGATAAATTTCATCCCAGTTCAAAAATACACAAAATTTATTTTGCTCCCAAAAGAAATAAAGGAATGTTGCATAAAGTCTGTTATTTTTAAAAACTGAGGTTTATCTTAGACTAACTAAAACTACGTTGTTGTCAAGCCGATAATAACAACTTATAATAATTTTGGTAAATCGTAAAGCAAATCACTCAGATCGAGATTTTGCGCGTAACATAAGGCTTTGTCCAGCCGGCTCAATAAGTATCGTCGCTGGACCTTGCATCCACGGCTCTCCGTCCACTTGCATTGCACAAGAGCCCTCTAATTCAATCTGGAAAACCGTAGGTATTTTGGTATATGTGTAACGGTAATCATGCAAAGCGAAAGTTTAAAAGTTATCAATGTGAATATGTTCGAAGAAAAGACAGATGTAAGAAAATTACAACATTTTGTCACCACAAACCACCACAACACCTGTGTGTTTAGAGATTGCTGATATCATAGAAAAGTCTACGATATCTGCACAGAACAGGGCACCAAATCACGCTCGCTTCCTACTAGATACTCCCTGCTTAAATAATTTTCACCGTCTGTCAAGCATAACTGGACAGATGTCATGAATACTGTATTTTCTTGTTGGCGCTCTAGTGCCAGTTTATAGTCGAAGTGGCAAGTATAATCCTTCGGTACGTATGTTTGTTCCTGAACTCCTCCTCAAAGGCTTGGCCGATTCTGATGTATTATTTTGTGTGTTTAAGTGGATCAATGGATAGTTTAATTTCAAAAATGGAATAATAAAAATCGTTTATTTCTCACCAAAACCGAGATACACATAGGATCCTAGTTACAGAGTAGCAATATAAAACATTAACAATACTATTTCGGTAGAGGATCGCTGGTGCCTATAGTAGGTATAAAATTACCTGTATTAAAGGTCACCAGGTCTCCGCACGGAGCCAGGTTATACAAACATAAACGAAATAAAACATAAAAATGGAAACTAAAAGCAAAAACTAAAAAAACAAAAACGCTAAAGAGACCATATTAACATTTTGAATATGTTGAACTATGTGGGTGTGTATACGTGGTGTGTGTTGTGTGAGTGCGTGTGTGTATGTGTGTTTGTCAGTGACTGTGAGCGCCAATGATTACTCTAGATCCATCACGAGATCTTCAGTTTCATTATAAGATAGCTTTAGAAGCCATTCTAAAACAGTAAGTTGCATTGATAAGTGTTTAGGGGGTAGATAAACAGTTTTTTCTTTTTTTATTTATTTAGGGCCGAGAAAAATTAAGTATTTACGACTAAATGACGATCTTCTGAGGTTTTCAACTAAGTATATTAAATATTTGCACGCCTTAATTATATACATACTAAGTCGCGCTCTTGTCACCGCCGGCGTGCCAGCTCCTCTTGAACCTAATGGTTTGGCACGTACGATGGGAAGAGACCGGACGGTATGTCATTGATACCTTGGAAGATGGGTAGGCCCTTGGTATGGGACTCAACGTGTGTAGACACCCTTGCGCCATCACATCTTCCCAGCACGGCGGGTTGTGCTGGTGCTGCTGCTGCATCCACGGAGACTCTCACACGGCGCAAATACAAAAACCTGGCAGGGGATTATGTTTTTGAGCCGTTTGGGGTTGAAACGCTAGGGTCATGGGGTCCCAGTTCTCGTGCTGTTTATAGAGAGATAGCGAAAAGGTTAATCGACGCTTCCCGCGACCAGAGGGCTGGCCTTTATTTCGCGGAAAGCATAAGCATTGCCATTCAACGTGGCAATGCTGCCAGTCTTCTGGGTACACTACCAGTCGAATGTGATGCGGAGGAATTCTATGACGTCTATTAGAGGGTTTTAGTTTTCTTTTTCTTTTTTAGTTCTGTTTCATAATATTTTAGGTATAAGTTAGTTTTAAATAATTGTGTTTATATAATGACAATCTAATTTGCGATGACATGACAACAGGATTATTGCGGCGGGTACTTCCTCGCATGTAAAGGGTTACTGCATGTTGCTAAAAATTGTAGCTTGTAGGAAACAAGCGAGGCTTGAAACAGCATACACCCAGTGCCATCTCTCTGCATTGTGGGTAAGATTTGTTAGTTCCGTCGTCTAATATTTTTTTCAGCGCCATCTATTTACGTCTTAGGTCAAGTATTCATCGAAGCGAACGGAAGCGAAAATACTACGGAGTTTGAAGCAGTACAGTGGAAAAGTGTAGTATAGTGTTTGTTGTGTCTTAAATTTAATTGTGTGCTAGAGTAAAACGTTTTAGTCGGTAATATTGTTTTACATTCTTATCCCTCGAACTCAGCATGTAACAATACTTTGAATGCACCGTGTCTTTGCGTGCGCTCAAGGCGTATAATGTTTATTTTAGCCGCACCGCCCCATGTTGTGACGCAATAGCTTAGAATAGATTGAAGTAATGGTTGGTAGACCATTTTCATCATTTGAGGATCAGCTGAATGTCGTAGTTCTCTAAATATATAAATAAGTTTACATGTTCTACTTGACAAATACTCAATGTGGTCTTCAAAGTTTAAGTTATTGTCGATGACTATACCAAGATACTTTATCGAAGATACTTTTTCAATACAATAAGACCTGTTACCTATTGCACTGTTTGGTACAGTTGCGGTAATTTGTAGCGAACTGTCTAATTTGATTGGAGCGCGTATATAAAAATTCATTACTTTTGTTTTATTTATATTTATCGTGAGCAAATTATCAGTAAGCCACTTACTAACCACATCGAATCCCTTTTGAGCAAAACCATAAGTATCCAACCAGGTGTCTGATGAAATCAATCGTCCGTGTATGAAAAAACTGTACGATGGTCAAGTAGAAGATTACAAAGTTCATTAATGTAGGCTAGAAACAAACTGGGGCCAAGAATACTGCCCTGGAGCACGCCATATGTTATGGGCATTTCAGCACTGGCATAAGAACCAATCCTAACTAACTGTGACCTGCCTGTTAGGTAGCTTTGGAATGGGTAGGTGGCGCTCCGATTGAGTTCTAACATCTTTATTTTATGCCAACGTTCGGACAGGACAACGTCATTTTGGTCCGCTTTTCTATACATATAATAGTCTGCCTTAACGCATTTAACGATTTCTATATTCATATATATAAATACTAGATTGTCGGCCTCGATGGCGTAGTGGTTAGTGTAACCGACTGCCACGCCTGGGGTCGCGGGTTCGATTCCCGCACAAGACAAATATTTGTGTGCATGAACATGGATGTTTGTCTTGGTCTGGGTGTTTCTATGTATAATATGTATGTATTTACAAAAAAAAAAAAGTATATATGTATGTTTATCCATTGTCTAGTACCCATAGTACAAGCTCTGCTTAGTTTGGGCGAGATGGTGTTGTGTGTATGTGGTAGAATATTATTATTATATTATATTATTATAGCCAACCTGGGGTCAGCAGGGTGCCAGCATACATGCCGTATATAAAAGTAGTGAAATAGTTGAATTGGTTTTTATTGCTTAAATCTTGCATCTTACCTAGGCATGTTGCTGAAGCGATACCAATAGTATTTATACATATGAATATAGAAATTGTTAAATGCGTTAATAGAGACAGGTAGCAAACCTAATTTTATTATATGTATAGAATAGCGGACTAGACTGACGTTGTCCTGTCCGAACATTGGGATAAAATAAAAATACTAGAAACCGATCGGACCGCCATCTACCCATTCCATTCTTAAAACTAAACTATCCATTGATCCACTTAAACACACAAAATAATACATCAAAATCGGCCATTACCTTGCATTATATTAAGTATGTGTACAAATCGCGATAGTCTAAAAACGATTATTTTACCTTAAGTCTCGAAGCCTGAGTGAATCGATAAGGTTCTGCTAATCCGCACTGCAATCTCGCAATATGGAATGATGACGAAATACCGACCACCTAGGCAATCAATATGAGAATTAGATATTGATTTAGGAACGAGATATTGATTTTCATAGTAAGTCGCCAATTTTACCTCAAGTTTTCCATCATTTATATTCTGCTCTCCCATATCTTCCTCATTGCCCATACCTAGAATTACAAATATAGATTTAATTTATAATCACGATATTTTCGTAAATTACTTAAATTAATCAATAACAGGGTGCTTTAATAAGGCAACTTAATTTTTATCAATTAATTTTCGAATATGCTGTCAATTCCGATAATGACCCGTGCCGATCATACGGCAGTTCACGTGCGGTCAAGGGGCACGAGGTGCGCATCAAATTTGCGACCGTTTGGGATTCTAATTTTATTATAACGAATTTTTATGAAGCACTGTCAATTAAATATTGGGCAAATGCTAGACGCGCGGCTACCCTACTGCTAGGGCTAGTGTGCACGACAGACGGGACTGACTCCAGAGGTCGACGCCGGCGCCCCACGAGGAGATGTTGAGCGCGACGAGCGCCTGCAACGGCGGCAGCGGCAGCGGGTCCCGCGCCGCGCCCGCCCACACGCGCACGCGCTTTTCTAGCGCGTCACATGCGCCCGCGTCCAGCGCACGCCCTGCACCCAGAAATGCGTATGCCATCTGCGAACAGATTTGCCTTCTATTGTGGTTGATCCGATTGATGACTTTTTGTTTGTTTTCCATATTACACATGTACCTGTACGTGTGTATATTGCCATGATCTGGAGAGAGGCAGCCATACCACCATTTCTATCTTGGCGATGCCCTTGCCATGTTATACTGCACGTGACTGTACCCGTTGACAAGGACATTACATAGTATATACACATTACATAGTTGCTTACCTGAATACTGTGATAGTAATATCACAGTATTCAGCTTAGAAAGACATTACTATCACAGCATTCAGCGACTTGGGTAGTTTGGCATTGCTAAACCTCATAAGGTACGGTTACGCGAAAAATAATTTCCAGCGCAAATTTGGTCGTTTTTATTTATTTAACATACGAAGTAGAATTTACGTGAATGAAGTGAAAGCGTCAACCAAATGGCGCGCAACACAATCTTGTTCAACCCCGACCACAGGCTAGGGCCGACGCTGTATATTCTGATTAAGGCCTTGGTAGATCGAAACGTATAATATTCGGCGTCTGAAGAAGTTTTAATACGTAATCGTGCTCCTTAATAGTAAGATTCCGGTCGATGAAGATGAATACTTACATAATTAAGCGTTCGACTGGCATATCTGTACAAAAACTGGGCTCTCGCGTGGTGGAAGTCGAGAGCTACTTGCGCGTCGACGCCGATGCTTGCATAATTGTATGCGTATAGCACACGTTGCTGGCGTAGACGACCCAGTCTAGTGCGTTTTGGAGTTATTGTTACTTTCCATCTATAAGGAAATAATAGGTACCGAATTAAATAGTTGTCAGTAATTTAATCCGTTTAGTCGACATTTGACAGATTCTATTTTTAACAGATTCTTTAATTGACCGATTCTACATTTGACAGATTTTGAAAAAGTGAGACATTTGAGGGATGTGGAATCAAAAATAATACTGTTATATTATAGTAATCACTATATTTATTCATAAATAAAATTTGTTGCTATAACTAGTATTAAATGTTTGTATTATAGTCACTAATATTTTTCTAAACAGTCACAATTACCAAATTAAAGCCAAAATTATTTTTTTGTTGTCATTATTACGTATCACCGTGGAAAAGCTATTAATTAACAGGCAACAAACATTTTTAGCTCATTAATTATTAGTATTATTTTGTACATAGTTACATACATAGGTGTTTAAGCAAGCAACAAATAACAATAAAAAACAACGAAAATTGATACTTTTCAGTAAGTAAATTAAGATTTAAATAAAAATTATTGAAGCAGTTGGGTGTAAATTATTTTTAAAGAAGTCTTCGCCTGATATTTCATCGCTTTGAAATTTTTTGATAATTTTTCTATTTTTGTTTATCCAAATTGCGTAAAGAAGCCTACCACTGCAACATTAGGTTCCGTAATAGCCTCTTCCAATCTGTACGAAAAAATCGTCGCCGGGGCGCGACAATAATTTTGACAAATATTTTACTTATGAATAAATATAGTGATTACTATAATATAACAGTATTATTTTTGATTCCACATCACTTAAATGTCTAATTTTTCAAAATTTGTCAAATATAGAATCTGTCAAATATAGAATGTGTCAAAAGTATAATCTGTCAAATATAGAATCTGTCAAATGTAGAATCTCTCAAATCTATGTAGAATTTGTCAATAGTAGAATATGATTTCAAAACTAGAATCTGTCAAATGTCGACTAAACGGTTTAATCTAACACGGATTACAGAAATAATGCGAAAGCAGCACAACCGATTTTACTAAGTAATGGCATTTATATTTTGAAAATAGCTAACAATTGATTGCCGTACGTTCGTATAATGTAGTTTTGTCACAGCGCCAAGTTGCTCGACTCTAGATATGACTCAGATGCACTTAATAGATTTGAAGTACAATTTTAAGTGAATGAAGTGTAAGTGGGTATATTAACATTTATTTTATAAGCACTCCACGTGATCAATTATAAATAAACGTGGAACAAGACTACTTCAATCTGCGATCTCAAAAACCCGCGCCGTCGCCTTGGCCACTAAAGCTTTTCATGGTTCTACGTCAGGTATTGTTTGCCTCTGTGGTTCGCACCTAAAACGATCTTATAGAACTATACGATCAGCAAGTACCTACCTACATATACTGAATGTACATAACTATAACTCTATATCGAATGCAGAATTAAATCAGACTTAAATTAATAGCTCTGTACCTGTCAAGTGGCTGAAGATTAGCCTGTTTCACAGAACTGATGATGTAATGCGCGTCCAATTCCGAATTGCCACCCGAACCCCATCCTAAGACACGAGACAGATCGTTGCCTGTCCCCATCGGTAAGATTGCAACAGCTGCCTGAAATCATTGCTTAATACTTAATGAAATCATTTACATCAATGATTATGTCATCAATAGCTATTGATGTCAAGCAAATCCCGTTGGTCCACTACTAACGGGACTTCCCCTATATAGTTTCGGCCATATTCATTAAACTTACCAGAGAGTTATATTATAATATTTATAACTTATAGCGTCGTATCGTTCATAGTAATTCATGAGACTGCTAGCAAGAGCCATATTCAATGTTGAATGTAATAAAGGTTAACAGAAAATTTATGCATAATTTTTTTACAACGCATTTAAATGACATTCTAAGTATTTTAACTAACAATTGTATGTGTGCGTTACCCCAGCAAAATAATGTCGATAATAGTAATATAAATGTTATAGATAATTAGTTGTCCAGCTTCTGTAATATATATAATCGTACGCAATTGGTCGCACTCAGTGGATACGAATCTGTTCCTTTTTTGGCTGAATCTGGTGTTCCCCAAGGGTCTGGGACCTGGGACCCCTTCTGTTTTTATTATTTATTAACGACTTGATGAATGATCTCAACAGTGAATGTTTAGCTTATGCTGATGACTTCAAGATTTTTAGACGTATTGCTGACTATCAAGATTGTTTAATTCTTCAAGCGGATATCAATGCAATAGTTAATTGGTGTGAGAAAAATTCGATGTCGCTTAATATAAAAAATGCCAAGTTATCACATTCACAAAAAATAAAAAGCCGCTTAACTACATTTATCATATTGAAGGTGTTGCACTGGAGAGAGTTAAAGTTGTTCGCGATTTAGGAGTAATTTTTGATTCTGAAATGTCCTTTAGACATCATTACGACCACGTCTGCAGTAAAGCCAACCGCATTCTATCATTCATGCTTCGAAATGCAAGACCTTTCAGGCAAGCCAGCTCTTTACTAACATTGTACTACAGTTTGGTAAGAAGTATTATTGAATATTGTTCACCTGTATGGGTGCCTATCTACAGGACTCACATTGATCGAATAGAGGCAATTCAGAAGCGATTTGTCAAAACATTATGTTCAAGGTTTGGACTGCGGGGTAAAATAAAAGAATATGATGATCGACTTCAATGGTTTAAAATGATGACTCTTGAGAACAGAAGGTGGGTAAGTGACTTATGTACCTTACACAAGATTGTGAATGATTCACTGGATGTCCAGCTTGTTGAAATGTTAAACTTTAAGACTCCAACGCGATCTGTGCGCACACCGCAACTTTTTACTATAAGCCATAGTAATAATAATGTTTCATTTAACAACCCAGTTTTACGAATATGCAGACAATACAATAGCATTTGCTCTGAATCGGATATCTGCCACGATAGGTATAATGTTTCTAAAAAAGTCCTTTTAAAGAAAATTGTTTGAAATATTGTGCTCTATGTCTTCTCTTTTTTTATAATCTTTTTACCATTGTGTATAATTTGTTACAAGTGTTAAATTATGATGACACTGAAAAATTGTTAAATATGTCTATTTTATAATAATATTACTCATTTATCCTAACACTATTTTACACTTAAACACACAAACACTCCATACTTACATACATACACATACACACACACACGTACACACGCACACACGCACACGCACATGCACACAATATAACATATTATATATTTATTCATATGCGGCTGATCGAGTATTGTCAGAAGATCAAATACTACATAAATATTAATATTGTGCACGTCATGTATAATTGCTCCTTAATTTAAATTAATTTAGTAATTACTTGGAAGGGCACTGGTACCCATAACACAAGTTAAATCTTATCATGGGTACCAGAGTTCAACATAACACTTTTTAGTTCATGTAATTCTTATTATTATTTAAGGATACAATGTACATAATCAAAGTGTAAATATTGTATAACTTTTTGCAAATAAACATTATTATTATTATTATTATTGTTTACCAGTTTACCTTAGCTCACTAAAGTTTTAAATATCAACTGAATGATGTGTATAGTTTTAATTGGACTTCAGGTTGGAAACTATTTAATGTTTAATTGAGTAATGTGTAAATATTTAATCTGTTGTCTGTTACTGTACCTATTTAATAAAAATAAAAATAAAAAAAGGATGCGCACATTTTTAAATTTGTTGCACTTATAGTTTTTAGTTATTTCACAAAAACATTTGAAAAACAAATGTTTTTCTGAAATAACTAACTTCCTAATGACTTTTATTTTAATATCTCGTTAATTATTGTATGTACTACGCTGAAATTTTACAGGTATAAAACTGAACTAACCAACGAATTATTGATATAGCATTCAGTTTATATATCCACATACAGGGTTATCGGTAGCCAAATCATTCCGCGCGCATTGTGACCGTGAACGTGGAGAACTAAATTTCTTCATAATTTGTTAATTACTGACAGGATACTAATGAAACTTCATATACATTTGAAAACAGTTACAAGATAACGTTTAAAATAAGTCTTTACAGCTCTTATTCAAAGTGTTAGGAAGTATTGAAGTGTTTTTATATTTAATTAAAAAACCTCTAAACAGTGCATTATATTTATTGCACAACTAATTATAACTAATGCTTACGAAGTCATGTACAAAAGATGATTAGAATCCGCTTAACCGTTTCAGAGATCCAGCAAATGCACAAGCGTTACTCCAGCAGGATCTCGAATAACTTCACAGCCGAAGAAAGAACAAATACGAAATAAGTTGCAACATTTACCTCGTCTAGACAACTAATTATATAGCAAATATTTATTACAATATTCCCATTCAAAAATAAAATGTCTGGCTGCGGTAACGTAACTAACGTTACCCCAGCAGGAAATGTTTTCGTGAAATAACTAAAAACTATAAGTGCAACAAATTTAAAAATGTGCGCATCTATTACAGAAGCAGGACAACTAATTATCTATAACATTTAAATTACTATTTTCGACATTGTTTTGCACACCCCATTGTATTGAGCCTTTAGTAAGATATTTTTGTGAATAAGACCGTTTGTATGTATAACAATATAATAACACTTACTTTTATTTGTGGACAAGACAATAACGAATTCAGGACCCACGCAACAGTACCGTCTCCTCCAGCGACAAGAAGGCGACATTTTGGTGGCAACCATCGCACCACCTTTTCTGGTGACATAGAACTTATGTCCACCACCTGCCACATAAACTCATCGTGCATTATCGAAGTAAGCTAACATACTAAGGAAAAATAGTAGAAAGTGTTATTCTGATTATAGCCTGTTCAAATGCAAGACAGGTGACACGGGTATGCTAACCCATTTCAAAAGCCATCAATGCCGCACTCTCTACTTCCGCGGTATTAATGTCCTACTATTTTCCCTCTTTCGTCACTATTACTATTGGTTTAATATTAATAAGTCGCCAAGCAGATTTGCTATCGACTAAAACTTGGAATTACGCGACCTGTTTTGTCTGACTCTTTAGTATTGATGCAAGCCACCTTTACACCTTGTTTTATCAAAAGCGATTTAGTCGTTTTACCGTCACTACGTAATAATCACAATTACTTGGACATTAAAATTTGGGTACCGTGACTATGTTACAAACACGTTTAAACTTTGGGTATGTTTGCGTTTACATAATTACCTGAATAGGATTTAGAAGCCCTCTAAATAAAGAAAGTACTTCATCACACCTATTACTTCCAGACTTAGGATTGGCTGAAAGATTATATTAAATTGTTACACTATATTAGATATACATATACCTATTACACACAATGGATGTTAACGCTACAGGAGCAATATAGTATTGGTAAAAAGTAATAAATAGTTAAACACTTTCTAATTATTCCTTGGCCTACAAGGCCTGGGGTCAAGGCTCGATGTTTTTTAATTGTCTCTGGTTTCCAACTAAGGAAACATACCCATACTACATGACCCGGGTCGGGCCAACAAAACGAAACAAAATTTATTGGGTTTTTCTGTTAAGAAATCTCAATACGAGCCCGGAGTTAGGAAGTTGGCGGTGTTAGGCAACCCCGTGCCTCGGAAAGCACGTAAAGCCGTTGGTCCTGCACCTGATCTCTCTGCAGTAGTGTGGGATTATCCGTCCCATCGAATCATGAGAGTTAGAGAACAGAGAGTGCCCTTGTTTTTGCGTACATACATGTGCACTATATCTCCTGCGCTCCAGTCTCCGTTAAGATTGGCCGCCATGACCGAAATTACCTAAAAATTTTACTCCCCGCCCTCCCCTCGGTGACAATGCGATGTATTTGCCAAAACCCTCCCCCGACCACTATAGTTGTCAAGGAGAAAGTCATATATATGGTTTTAAATCTTTTTTACAAACAGAAACACATAATTTGGCCTATATTTGTCGCCATATTTCAATATAGCGAGATTTCTCTAGACGAAATTGATCACGTGACGAAAATCTAAGCCCCAACTGCTGCTCCTGTGACCAAGCGTGGTATCTTGAACATCCCCCACTCTCCCCTGAACGGGTCACGTAATATCGGTATGTTCCCTAAAGCCCGTCACAGACGTAGCTATAATATATATTAATATGAATCATAGCAAGGCTAATTACGGCATATTTTCTATATAAATTTTCGAGTGACCACACACGCAGCTATAATATATATTTCTATGACGTCACCAAAATATGTCGACATATATATCTCGGTATATTTTGGCATATTAATATATATTTTGAGGATAGGGGTGTTCCATTTGAACGCCTGCCCGACGTCCGTGCTCGATGCGCACGAGCTTAAATTACGTACTTTATTTAATTAAAATACAAGTGTTGCAATTATAATAAATGATTGAAATATAATTTGTTTTTACTTCTTTCCTCAAGCATACTGCAAGACGTTCTTCAGAACTAATGCTTTTGCACATAACCGTATCGCATTTTATTAAATAATTTTTTATCAATTCATGAAGCTCGATAAATGCCGATCTTGAACTTTTAAAATACTGTGCATATTTATTCGATGATAAATTTTAATCATGATACAAATTAAATTCGCCACGAATTCTCTTTTGTTTTATATGCGACTCAACCCAGATGGTTCGATTTTTCGTTCCTGACAAGGCAACATGCATATTGAATTCAGCATCGGAATCATCCTCTGAGGTATTTTCAATTAGATCTAAAAGAAGTGCTCTTGTCGAATTCATTTAGGTACCTAGTTTGATTACAATGTTATTTCAATATTTGAACATCCTATACAGAAATTAAGCTTTAAAATCGTGCGCTTGCAAGGACGACCGCAGACCGAGTGAGGGCAAAATATATATTATAGTATAGCTCCCGTGTGTGATAGCTTGCTATACTACATATAATATATATCTCGATATAATAATATATATTATAGCTACGTCTGTGACGGGCTTAACTAATACATTAAAATATCAAATGCAAAAGCAATATATATTGACCAGTATAAAACCTACATCAATTTATGCAGACTACCAAATTAGCTTATGTATTTTGCCCATCAACTGAATTTATGCCAATGTGCCAATTCATATTTTGCTAAATTTACGCTATGCATCTATTTGTAATTTTAGGCAAGATTATTAGCATTGTGGCAACTATGTAGATAAGTAAAATAAACACATACCTAAAATAATAAATGGTTCCCAGTCATTATCACCTGGATGTTTTATATTAGAAACAATTCCTTTTTCTAACTGTACACATGTAGGCGGAATAATTATGTTTCTGTACTTTTGAAAATCACATTCCTGCAAAATGTTTATTTAGATTAGTACCTATTTAGTTTTCCAGAATCATCAAAGAGAAAATAGAAAATAAATAGAAAGCTATTATAAAATTGTATTTCGGAAATAAGATAATTAAAATAATGTCTACAATCAAGTTCATGTAAAATATATTTACATCAAATAAATTATCATGAAATATATTTCAGTGACTGTATTATTGCTTTGATTTTGTTTTACAGTAAAAAATTAAATTAAATTTCTGGACTTAGTGTATGAAAATAGAAAAGTACCATTTACCTCATTGGCAGGCACTGCATTATTTAACAGCTTGGTTCTTTGACACCATGAGCAATAATATCTTTTAAGGCTGTCTTCACTCTGATCCACATTTGCACTTTGTACAGTACCCACTAAAAATATTTTTATGTAATATACATTGAATTTTGTTCCATAAATCGAATGCTACTCATTTTTCACAGTTTCAATGAAACATTTAAGAGAAACAAGCAAGATTTAAATTATTTGATTATGAATGCCAGATATAAATGAAACCTTATTCTGTCTGGTCACCAGTGTACCACTGCAACTCAATAAGTTAATTCTATAAAACAAAATACCAATGAAATTAGTGAGAATGACCAGAATGTATACTTAAAAAAACCTATTAATATTTATCAGCAATAAGCGACCATTGGAAAGCAATCAAGAAGAATTTTGTTTGGCTACACAATAAATAAAGGTAATGGTAATTGCTCCTAGAAACCCTTAAATCCATTTGAATCCATCCTACAAACTTAGGAAATATGATGCTGTCTTTGTAGATGATAACTTAACATTTTATAACTGAAAAATAAATGTGTTAGAAGTAAAGCAACAAAGTTATGAAATAGGTGTAGGTTTAATTAATTTTACAGTCTAATTTATTATTCAGTCCTAGTCGCACTGATTCTCTTTGAACTGTTGACAAAAATATGCCACAAGGCATTTTATATACTAAATATAAAAGGTAATAATAAAACACTATATACTAAAATAGTTACCATTTACCCAATGATGATAAAATGGTTTTTCTCCAGGCCAGCTTATTTGCTTGCATTTCAACTTTTTATCTATTATTCTGTGACATTTTTTGCATGCACTCAATGCACAGCATTCACAGAAAAGACCTATTGTTGGTAACATAAGCTTGCCGCAACTTGTACACTGAAATTGTTTATTCCAATTTTACAAAGATATTAAAATAAGCCAAAACATAAGCACAAATGCGCAGCATAAAATCTACCTACATCCGTATTGTAAGGTACAGATTTATTACACTGAATACTTCGCCAAGTATGACCACGAGACCTATATTTTGTTTGCATATAATTATTATCAGGAAATAGAGAAATAACAATGCGATAAATCAAATAAATTAAAAACACTGCGCCAATAATGAAATAGTGATTAAAAATAACATCGTTCAAATTCAAAAAGGGTTCCATTTTAAATACTGTCTGCATAACTTTAATAACTAAGTAGGACTACTACAAAACGTTGATACTTCTTGTTTTATAGAACTTATATTCCGAAAAAGTATTTAAGGACTACGTTTTGTATATATATTCGTAACAACATTATGTATTTTATTGTTTACTTTATTGATTGAATTGTCATTGTCATTTTTGACATAACTGTTTTCTGAGTTGCTAGAAATATAGCTTTAATTTTCCTACGTGTAAGGACTGCAAACCGACGATGTTGATGCCACCCGGTGTCTTAAATTCAAAGTGGCCTAGGTATAAATATATTGTTGAACTATGTTGAACTATATGTCTTAATACCTAACAAATGGACAAAGATGGAAACAAAAACAACATCGAATTATTTTTAAGTAAAAAAAAAACATTGCAATAAATATTAATTCGCTTCGTCAATGGTAACAGTTAAATCTAAATCTAAATAACTTTATTTAATTAGATCACAAAGTAACTTATAAAGTTATGAACGTTGAAGTTACAAACTACTAACTATACTTACTAAGAATTGATGAATATTTACCTTTTGCTACATGGCGTAAACCTATGAGAACAGGCAGTGTGACCGAATTCAGTATTTTAATACTTTTTCGGTATATTATTAACTTTCCGAATATCAATATTTTTGTAGGTATATTGGCAGAAATCGATATTTTTGTGTCGTGCTCTATCGCAGAGCCACCGTAATAAATACCGATCAATTATATCTTAAATTTCTGCTAGGGAGTATGCTCCGCAGTAGAGCCACAATCAATGCACATTATTTCGTTACATAATGTACGTACAGCGATAACGGCTTCAGTACATTATGTACGTTTGACGTAAATCATTTTAAGATGTATTTGATCGGTATTTATTATGGTGGCTCTGCGGCAGAGCACGACACGTATTTTTGGATAAAAAGTTATGTTAAGACTGTAGCGATCGTCTCCGCGAACCATTTATTTGATGCTTTGTCATCAAAGTTATCCCAATTAGGTTTAGATACATAAAAAAGATGTGATGCTGATACCACGAATGTGATGTTTGGTCAACACTGGCATTGTTGCAAAAATTAAAGAAGTGAACCTAAAGTGCTTTTTCATAAAATGCGTTTGTCACTCTACAGCATGTTAGCCATGCTTGCAAAACACTGCCTAGAAATTTAGAACTGATAGTAAAATACGTATATGGATATTTTTCTCAAAGCAGCAAGCGTCGTAGGGAATTTGTTATGTTCCAAAATTTCACTGATACTGAATAATATAGACTATTGCGTCATTATAATATACTATGGCTATCGCTTCATGCTTGTGTTAGTAGAATAATTTTATTGAGCAATGGAGGGCACTGCAGTTGTTCTTTCAAGACCAACATATGAGTGATCGCATTATGTCATCAGAATTTTTGTATCATTCTTTTACTAATGATATAAACAAATTATACTTTTACTTTTTAGACTACATTTTCTTGATAAGTTGGATGGAAGTGGATTAAAATAAAACTTTTAGTACATGTTTGTATTTCCTTTATACCGTTTTACAAAACAACACACAGGTCACAGAGAAAGACACAGATTATAGCTCGGACCAATAAGTGCACACTTACAAAAAGCGGACATGCATAAAACAAAAAGGCTCTGTTCAGTGTGATAAATGATAATTGGTCCGAGGATTATACACTTGAGAAACCAGAAAGAACCACAGAAAATCAGGAACAAATCAGTGTTGCCAAAGTTGGTACTTCAACACTCCCTCTCAATTTTGGCATTCTTATAAATCTATTATAAACCTAACAAAGTTTTAAAGTAAACAATCTTATTCACATTACACTCTTAGTCATAGTCATGCTATGGTAATTACGAACAAATGTACGGGTACGTTTTCCGACAAGAACGCCTCTATTAGCATCACGAATTAATTGTGTTACTATATAGTTTACAATAGATGGCGATGTTACAAAATTTTGCTGCGGTAGCTATAGATTACAATACGGTAGCATCTACTTTAGTGTTGCAAAGTAAAAATTCTATAGGATATTTTGTTTTAGTCTACAACAACTTAAATCAATGAAGATGATAATTTGTATAAATAATATCCAAAATCTCAGCAATAATGCCATATAAAAGTACAATAGAGCTAAACACTATCAATGCAGATTAAAATATTTAAGTGAATAAGATTTAGTAGAAATAGTGAGATCATCTAGCAACACTGTTTTTGATACGTCAAGACTCGTGTTCGACGATTTATAACAAAACAATTTTGGATATAAGCGTTTGCTCGAAGTTAATTTCTTTTTACTTTGTTTTTTGTGGTTTTTCTACAACCTAGTACGTTGAGATGAACTCAGTTCCTCCGGCCAGGCATCGAGAATACCTAAAAATACGAAAGACTGAGGTCGCGGGTTCGATTCCCGCACAAGTCAAATATTTGTGTGCATGAACACGGATGTTTGTCTTGGTCTGGGTGTTTCTATGTATAATATGTATGTATTTACAAAAAAAAAAAGTATATATGTATGCTTATCCATTGTCTAGTACCCATAGTACAAGCTCAGCTTAGTTTGGGCTAGATGGTGTTGTGTGTATGTGGTAGAATATTATTTATTATTATTATATTATAGAATATTATTTATACCTATTTATATTTATTCTTTAGTAGTTAAGGACCTTGTACCAAGAAAACCTTCTAACTTTTGAACCAGGTGGTTAATCGTGTTAAAACAAAAACAGTAATAATACGCAATGTGTAGACAATAACGATGGTATACTATTAACATCCAAAAAAATACCGGTGGCATAAAAATAAGGAATATTTTAGACCAAAACTGAGCTTTTTACAGTGCTTTTTTAAACATTATTAAAAAACTCAAGAAAACGTCCATATTGTCCCTAGTTTTTATTAATTGCCGTTAATCTGTTTCTAATAAGCTTTAAAACAACATTAAAACCACACCTGGGGCCTTATTACAAACTCTTATTTCCAGCCAGTATACGGCTTAAACTAAACTGCCTTGCAATTTCGTATTATAAGCGTGCTAACTCCAGCCAGTCAGCGGTCACGTGACAGGTGATCGAGTATTGCCTGGCAAATACCGTATTACGAGCTTTCATTTGACACTTCGTTTCATATTAAAGTCGCCATATTGTAAACAAAACAAACCATTCAGTTTACGCTATGCTGGAGTAGCTTTTTTTGAATAGCTACATTAATTATTGCTTTTATTTATATGTAATATACCTAGTTTTTAGTTAATTTATGAAATCTGTGACGATGAACTATTATTATTTGAGTTAACTATGCTTTTCAGATTTTCCAGTAAATTTGGGATGATAGGCACATTAGGTACGAGAAGGAATTTCATTTCCTCTTCGTGCCACCACCGCCGATTGAAATTTTAATGTGACGCCATGATATATGCTCTACTTACATTACTTAATACAAAATATAAAATAAAATACAAAAATCTAATATGTACTTACATGTGTTATATACATCTTGTATTGCTTTATTTATGTATAAAATAATGTTTTCCTATGGTAAGTCAATAAAATTCAGTAAATTTATGATTATGACCCGTAGTACAACGGTGGAATTATGTCCAACTAGTTGTACCACGGGGATAGGTACCTAAAATAAGTTGTTCTTTTTTGTGTAAATCTAATGAACGTGTCTACAAAAGAAATGAACGTCTACAAAACAAATTACTACCAGAAAGTGATCAGCCAGCGATAGTGCTTACAAAAAACAGGTGCATGCGATTCTGGACCTTATAGACAATTCATGACAGACTTTTTTTAAATATTTGCTTGCTGTCTGACAATAAATAGTTAATAAAATGATAAATTCTGAGTAATGTCAATAAGGTCGAAAATCGCATGCACCTGTTTTTTATAAGCACCATCGATGGCTGATCACTTTCTGATAATAGTATGTTTTGTAGACGTTTCTTTGTATTGTATACACGTTCAATTGTTAAAAAAAAGAATTTGTGATAATAATTGAAGATTAGGTATTTATAAAACATAAATTTATACATGTTAGGTACATAATATTGATATCAAAACTAGATAATAATTATGTAGAGTAATAAATGTCAATGTATGTAGAGCAACTTTAAATGTGTATCTGGAAATGACATTTCAATCGGCAATGCGCAACGTTCTGAAACCGAATATTAGTTACCTATAATATTTTGTTTAATGCTGCAAATATAATGATAAAATTCATGATATGATAGCATAAAGATATATTTGTTTTATTTTAGCCTAAAAATAATAGTTTTAATTATATTATCATAGAAAATAGGATAAAATTAAAACCGTTATTTACCGACAAACATGTATGTAATATTTTTGAACGATGCACTGTCAAGTCACATATCGGCCAGCGACAAACTAGCCAGCATGAAGACGATCAACTATTCACATGTCATAATACAAAACAAAACCTGGCAGTTATTTGAACTGCCTGGAATTTGACAGGTTTAATAAGAGTTAAAGAGAAAGTGATAAGTACTATCGCTGGCTGCTCACTTTCTGGTAGTAATTTGTTTTGTAGACGTTCATTTGTTTTGTAGACACGTTCATTAGATTTACACAAAAAAAAACAACTTATTTTAGGTACCTATCCCCGTGGTACAACTAATTGGACATAATTCCACCGTTGTACTACGGGTCATAATCATAAATTTACTGAATTTTATTGACTTACCATTTTTTTGTTACTTGGGGGAATGCAGTGACCCATATCCCTCCGCAGGGGCGGGCGGAGGGATTATGTCGGACTCGCCGGGGTAAAAGAAAGATGTTGAAAAGATAATGTACCTCCCGGAATACCGACTAAACCTACCACGGTGTTCCTCGACAAAACCACTATCGACGGGGCCGCGCGAATCGCTTTCGCATGCGGTCGCGACCCCGCCGAGGTTACGGCCCGCCATGTGAAACGGCAGGCCACTACGCGAAGAGACCTACCCAAAGGACTCACTTCTATAATATACCCTACTGTCCCTCCCCTAGAAGGGAGACGGACTCGAAACAGAGGCGCGCGTGGGAACACGCACGCCGCCTCTCGGACCTGGTGCTGAACGGATGGCGGGCAGGCCCACAAAGCCCGCCACCCCCAGGTCAAACCTCAGGGTGGCTGGAGGTCATCTCGCGCCCTCCGGCGCCCGGCTCTGCGGTTGAGGAGAGGGTTTAAACGCTCACTCTCCCGCTCCACCGCCTCCTTGATGGAAATTACTTCCTCGCAGAAGGAGGCGACGGCGTTCCACGACCTCTCACTCCGGACCATAGACTGAACTACGGCCGGGAGCGAGAGGGCAACCGATCCGACTGCCGCGATCAACTCACGGCGCTGCGATACCCAGGCGGGGCAAACCGCCAAAGTGTGCAGCGCCGTGTCCTTAACAACGTCGCGGCAGTCGCCGCAGTGGTCACAACCGGGCGTCTCTTGCCGGCGTATACGACACAGGAACCGGCCAAAACAACCGTGGCCAGTCAGAACCTGTGTCAGCCGGAAGGTGAGCGTGCCATGCCGCCTCTCCAGCCACTCCTGAAACACGGGACTTACCGCCACGATCGTGGCGTGCCCGTACCATAGGAAAACATTATTTTATACATAAATAAAGCAATACAAGATGTATATAACACATGTAAGTACATATTAGATTTTTGTATTTTATTTTATATTTTTATTAAGTAATGTAAGTAGAGCATATATCATGGCATCACATTAAAATTTCAATCGGGCGGTGGTGCCACGAAGAGGAAATGAAATTCCTTCTCGTACCTAATGTGCCTATCATCCCAAATTTACTGGAAAACCTAAAAAGCATAGTTAACTCAAATAATAATAGTTCATCGTCACAGATTTCATAAATTAACTAAAAACTAGGTATATTACATATAAATAAAAGCAATAATTAATGTAGCTATTCAAAAAAAGCTACTCCAGCATAGCGTAAACTGAATGGTTTGTTTTGTTTACAATATGGCGACTTTAACATGAAACGAAATGTCAAATAAAAGCTCGTAATACGGTATTTGCCAGGCAATACTCGATCACCTGTCACGTGACCGCTGACTGGCTGGAGTTAGCACGCTTATAATACGAAATTGCAAGGCAGTTTAGTTTACGCCGTATACTGGCTGGAAATAAGAGTTTGTAATAAGGCCCCTTGCCGCCACCACGTGCATCTTTGTTTGAAAATTGCATTATCTATCTCAAGTAGTTTGGGGTGGGATTGAGGTGCAGGGTAAGGGATAAATTGCGGACCAGGTCTACAGAAAGAATTAGTCACTCCGAATCATTCGCCGCTGCTACTTGTGTGTTCTTGTTTTGTGATGCCCCGTGTTTTTTTTTTTTTATGTTTTGCTCATCAAAATTACCACACTCCGCCTGATGGTAAGCAGTCGTGTGGTCGAAGAGCAGTGGCCTCCACATCGTCCTCAATGATCGTTTGAGTGATTTTCCTCCGGCGCATATCGCCGATATGCATTATTATTATGGACTGTGTAACGTAAGTACAAGAGGTGCTCGTACAACTTATTTAGCTACATTTTCAACGAGACGACCAGTACCATCTGCTCGTAACTTTCAAGATGTTCATAGAAGATTGACTACTACTGGACTTGGACCAAGTAGAGATCTTCGCGAGGCAAGTGCCATAATTGACGACTGTATTGAAGAAGCTGTACTGCGTGATTTGTTTGCTGATCCAAATATCAGTACAAGACGATTAGCAATGGCACATGGCATATCGCAAATTTCTGTGTGGCGCATTTTAAAGAAAGAAGGTCTACATCCCTATCACTATCAGCGAGTGCAACATTTGCATGAAGGAACTAACGTAATCCCAAGGTGTGTTATGTCCGTATTGATTCAGAGACAAACAAGAGATAACCCGGTGTTTGCAAAAACTATTCTTTGGATGGATGAAGCCCAATTTACAAGAGACGGTATTACAAAATGCAGAAATTAAAATTATTGGACTCCTAAAGGAGAGAACCCGAAGCTAAAAAGAGCTTCCACTTTTCAAGTGAAGTTTTCGATCAATGTTTGCGCTGCTCTTATTGATGATATGTTGATTGGTCCATTAATACTCCCAAGAACATGAACTGTGGACAGATTTCTCCAACTTTTAAGGGATGATCTCCCATTACTTTTGGAAGATGTACCCCTACGAACACGACGTAGAATGTTTTTGCAAATGGACGGATACCCTGCACTAGTTCGTAATTATTTAAATGAAAGCTATCCCAATCGATGGATTGGTATGCAAGGGCCTGTCGGAAGGCCTGTGCGTTCACCCGATCTGACAACCCTTGATTATTTTCTGTGGGGGATAATGAAGCAAAATGACTAACACGTTGTTGTAAACAACGTGTTAGTCATTTTGAAAACTTGCTACATTAAAAGTTTTATTGTAGGTTGATGAAACTAAATAAACGTGCTGATTTCTACTTGATAGTTTTTATTTATTACTCATACCTTTCGTGCCTTTACAGAAAAATAAGTGGCACTTGCAGCCCAAGTGTATGTTTAGTAATTTATGGCAAAGGATTAGACAAGACCAAATGTTTTACCTGAGATAACTAATGCAATTTTCGAAAAAAGATGCACGTGGTGGCGGCTAGGTCTTTGTTTAGCCCTTTGTTTGGGATACAGGTGTGGTTTTATGTTGTTTTAAAGCTTATTAGATACAGATTAACGTCAATTAATAAAAACTAGGGACAATGGGGACGTTTTCTTGAGTTTTATAACATTGTTTAAAAAAACACTGTACGAATCTCAGTTTTGGTCTAAAATGTTCCTTATTTTTATGCCACCGGTATTTTTTTGGATGTTAATAGTATACCGTCGTTATTGTCTAGACATTGCATATTATTACTGTTCTTGTTTCAACACGATTAACCACCTGGTTCAAAAGTTACAAGGTTTTCTTGGTACAAGGTCCATAACTACTAAAGAAAAAATATAAATAGGTATAAATCGAAGAATATTATTTTTATTTGTTTTCCTATCGATAAAATGATGTCTAGTTTCACTCATTTTCATATGTGCACTTTATGAAAACTCACACTGTATACACGTATGTTCATGATACTGCTACTTGGCAGCAGCACTTATACAGACCTCTAGCGAGGCTCGAGTTGCCTATCTATAACAGTATTGTAATCTACGGTCATATTATCAGCTATCTGTTCCTCAGTAGAAACATAAGTTAGTTTGAAAATATTCTGTCTGATTAAATCCCTGATAAAATGATACCATAAATCAATGTGTTTGGGTCGTTTCGTCTCTGTTGTTATTGCCATTTTAATTGCAGATTGATTGTCTTCAAATACGTCTATTGGACCTAATTTCTTAATATTTAAAATAGGTACTCTCTATCAATTGCTTTACAGACAAACATTCCACAAAACACATTGACAAAGCTACTTAAGTAAGTGTCCCTATCATATTATAGCATTAAGTTTATCCTATTTATATATTATACACGTACGTACATATTCTGCTTCTGATGAGGATAAAGGCCTATCCGCACACAACAGTGCCGACACGTGACCGACAGTTCCGTACCGTACCGTTCCGTGACGTGCTATTCATACATGTCAGTACTGACGCGACGCGTGCAGTGATTTTAAGTACCTTGCAGCAGTTTGACGTGCTTGTATTGATATTGATATTCAAGATCACAGTTAGCAGCGATTGCTTTAATATTAGATGAAGAAGAAGAAATTTATGTGAGAAGTAGGAAATGGGTTCATAACGCGTGGAGGAAAAGAGAAGAAGAAGGAGAGTTTGCCACCCTATATAAACATCTGATAGATAATGAATCAAAGTTTTTGAGTATTTCAGGATGTCAAAACATTGTTTCGACATACTTTTATCTAAATTTACTACAAGGTTAAGAAAACAAGATACTCATTGGAGAAAAGCTATACCACCAAGGTAACGTCTAGCAGTCTGTTTGAGGTATGTGTCAATAAAACAACAAATTATAATAAAATTATTTTATATTAACTTAGGTTTATGTTTGCTTGAAAGAATTGTAGAACCCCTTGTATTTGTTATTAGAATCTTTGACGAGTACAATACGGTTATCTAAATTATTGTCCATAACAACAGTTCCATAATTAATCGCATTAGACCTGTCTTGGCTCGTAATGGCGGTTCCACGATCTTCTACCACAACAGTTTCATAATTAATCGCATTAGACCTGTCTTGGCTCGTAATGGCGCTTCCACGATCTTCCACCACAACAGTTACATAATTAATCGCATTAGACCTGTCTTGGCTCGTAATGGCGCTTCCACGATCTTCCACCACAACAGTTTCATAATTAATCGCATTTGACCTGTCTTGGCTCGTAATGGCGCTTCCGTGATCTTCCACCACAACAGTTTCCAAGTTGGTCACATTAGACCTATTTTGGCTTGTAATTGTGCTTGATTCATACGCACGCCTTGAAAATTCGTTTCTCAATAGTCTTGATTCGTACTTTTGAACTATCGCAAACATTTCTGATTTAGCATCAAATAAATCACAAGGGTGCAACTCTTTTAATGTCGGAGCAAGAGATGCCAAAAATATGGCAACCGGATGCTCATTTTGGCGAATTTAATAATCCATAACTTCTGATGATCTTACAGAATCTTTATTATTCTCCTTGCGTCCTCTGGATCCACGACTTCTTGATGATAATGATGACCCATATTGATTCGTTAAGGAAGCATGAGAATGTTGAGAAGCTGGTGATGGAGTCGGTGAGTATGTTAGCGAATCAATAGGATGGGATTCCGAAGCGGGCGATATTGCTTGAGTCGGCAGTGAAGATTCTGGAATATTAGATTCATCGTTTTATGTAGTAACGTCTTCGTCATTGACACTTTCAATGTTATTTTTGTCATCAAAAAATTTTACCAAAAAACTTAGTTGCTCGTGATATTTATATGGCTTTGTTGACTTGCGACCTTGGTCACTTTAAGTAACATTCGTTTGAATATTCTTTCTAAAGTTGTCCCTTATGTTCGACCATCTTGATTTACATATTAGACCTGCAACAAAAACACCCGTTTAATACAAACATACCACAATAATTTTAAATACATAACATAATTTATTTAATTAAAATACCAATGTATTCTTATAAAAAAATATCCTATAAATTATATTTTTTTATTAACCCAGATCCATGTATTTCTTTTATTTCAGATTTTTGGCAACAGGGGCTCATTTAAAACAATATCATTCAGTTTTCGTTTAGGACACACCACAGTACATGAAATTGTTATTGAAACCTGCAAAACAATAGTGGAGACTTTGATAGAAGGAATGTTACCAAGACCAACAACAGAGATGTGGCTATCCATTGCTAATGACTTTTATACTAACTGGAATTTTCCTAATTGTTTGGGAGCATTAGATGGAAAACACGTTACTATATAGGCTCCTGCCAATAGCGGCTCCATGTTCTTTAACTACAAGAAAACCTTTTCAATCGTCTTGTTAGCACTTGTAGATGCTCGTTACAATTTTATTGCTGTTAGTGTGAGTTCATATGACAAGAACAGCGATGGTGACATATTTACAAATAGCAATTTAGGCAAGGCCCTAGAACGAGCTACTTTATCTGTACCACCAGATGCACCATTACCAGGCACAGATACACCAACTCACTATGTAATTCTCGCAGATGAGGCATTCCCATTAAAACTCTATTTGATACGACCCTATCCAGGACGAAATTTGGATGTATCTAAAAAGCTATTTAATTATCGTTTATCGCGAGGCTGGAGAGTCGTAGAGAATGCCTTTGGGTTACTGGCTCAAAAATTTCGGATATATTTTAGACCAATTCAAGTTAAGCCAGAAAATGAAGATCATATGATACTATCAACATTAATCCTACATAATTTTATAAAGAAACATGTCAATGATACATATTCTCATAAAACAAGAAATGTACAAGAGGCAAATGAAAGTGGAGATATACTTCGCCATCTGCCTTTACAGGGTGGAAATGCCACAAACGAAGCTTTCATGACCTAAAACTACTTAAACGCTGAATCAGTGTGGCTAGATGGTCAGGAGACGAGAATATAAATAAATTAATACTTCGTACCTACCTGCCTAGTAGGACCTGTTTATTTGATTCATTTTATTTTTTGTAAACAGACAGACAGAAGAACAGACAATTTACTTTCGCATTTATATATTAGTATGGATAGATACATAACGTACAGAATACATATTTTTCTTTTATTTTCCAGTCCAGTTACATGTAAATAACTTTTTAACTATATTCAAAAACAAAAACCAGTATCTAGCTTTGTAAATAAAATAGGTACATACATGCCGCTTACGCCCAATTCTAGCCCAATATTATTTTAAATTTTAAAATTATTGTCCATGTATTTTCTATGTGAAAGGTCATAAATTGCAGGGTATACACGGACCAATTCAATCAACTTTTCGTCGTCCATTTTGAAACACTGCGACCGTCACAAGCACAATATTGTCCGCTACAAATTCACGTCGGATCACGGCGAATGTCGGCGCAGCACTGACACATAGAGAAGTATATTTATATTGGGCAATAGAGTGGCAACTTCGATATTTTAAGCGATAGTATCGCTACCTACAAATTGTGCGGTAAAGTGGTAGTATCTTTTTCTGACAATAGATGTCGCTTATTTATGTTTATTATTGTGCTTCTGAATTTAATTTTATTTAAATAACTAAGTATTAAAATAAAACTATGCTGTAAAGTAACAAGTAATCTTTATTTTTCATCATTTTCTCACATTCACAATACATTACTGAATAAAAAAATTGCCAAAATCACAAAATACGTATTTATTTCATATTGCTATTATGATTTGTCATAACTGCCTAATGAACTGTGGAAAGACCGATGAAAGTGTTTGGATTCCTGATATACGCGGAGGAACTAAAGCTCAACTCAACGCGAATATCACGGAAAATAAATCAAATACACCGAAAAACAAAAGTAAATGCGCACGAGCATGTAAACAAGCCGGCCGCCATTATCTTTTTGAAATGTCAACTGACACCAGACCATAAAACGTATTTCTACCACATCTGTACCATTTCTTTAAATACATAAACTTAAATTAAGTCTGAAGCTTATTTCCACACTTTTCTAACGGAAAAAATAATGACTAGAATTATCTGATCTCAGTTAATTGTAGAATTAATATCATTTTTGCCGATTTTTAGTAGAATTCAAAGGTCACTAATAATACAAATTCTACGGAAATTCATTATATTTATTTATTTATTTATTTAGGTTCACCAACGTTTGTATACACAAAAAACAATATTAGAATATACATTTACAACAATTATGACATTAGTGCTACAAACACTTAAAGGTAAACACCGCATGCAAACAATATATCTAAGAATTTTACAGAAAAAGAAACATAATATGTACAAATCAATTAATTAACAAAGTAAATTTACATATATTTATTTATTCATTTATTCAACAGCAGACATATAGCAATATTTAAAAAAGAAAAAGAATGGAAACGGAAGCATAAAAATGTTAATAAAATCTGTAGTAAAATGAAAATCATAAATTAGGAAGGCTATTCATGATGGTCGCCTTTTGTTTCGCTACAGAGTCGGCATGCAGATCGATTATACCACTGCAGCTATTAATAATTTTGCATAATCTAGCATACGGCGAATTAGCTCCTAATACTGTTCTTCGGAGTGGCGCATGTAATGGGGTAATAGGCACCCGTGGTAATCTTACCGGAACACGAAAGTTAAACATTGCCAGCAAAAGTGATGAGTCAATTTTATTTTTCAATATTTTGACAGCGAACATAGCATCAAGAATTTGTCTACGTTGGTCTAGAGATTTCATGTTAAAATGTAATAATCTTTTTTTGTACGATGGTATATCCCTACACAACCCAGTAGAATACGTCAGATGCCAGAGAAAGCGCTTTTGCACACGTTCCAGTCGTAACGAATGTACTGCATAATGCGGCCGCCAAATTACACTGCCATACTCTAAGTGACTTCTGACAAGGCTGTTGTAAAGGATTATTTTCGCTTTAGTGTTCCTAAGTATTTTACAGTTTCTTAACACGAAACCTAATAATTTTGAAGATTTTTTAATTATACTGTCAATGTGTGGCGTAAATGTTAATTTAGAGTCGAATATTATACCGAGATCTCGAATTGTATCGACCACTTCTAGTTTATGTCTATTTATATAGTAATTAGAGTTAAGTGTATTATGCTTCCTAGAAAATTTTATGTAAAAACATTTACTTGGATTTAAATGCATTTCATTTAACTCACACCACTTGATAAGCCCATTTAAATCACTCTGCAAATAATGTGCATCTTCTTCATCCTCAATTATTTTAACAAATTTGAGGTCATCCGCATACATAAAAATCTCCGAATACAAAAGAAATTGAGGAAGGTCATTAATAAAATAATTAAACAAAATTGGCCCCAGGATTGAGCCCTGTGGGACACCGGAAGTGATACTGTATGACATTGAGTGATAGCCATTTACAACCACAAAAAAGTGTCTATTTTCTAGGTACGACCACAACCAGTCCAAAAGAGAGCCCGTGATACCGTATGCACGCAATTTCTTAATTAATCTACTATGGGAAATTGTATCGAACGCCTTGCTGAAATCGGTATAAATAACATCAGCTTGTTGCCCACAGTCAATGACCTTCGATAACAACTCCGTGTAAAGCAGCAAGTTAGAACATGTAGATCTTGATCGTACAAAACCATGCTGATGATCGGTCAAATATAGTTGTAAATGATTCTGTATCTGTGGACATACTAGCGATTCAAAGACCTTGGCAAAGACAGATAAAATTGAGATGGGCCTATAGTTGGACACACTAGTATTATCTGTTGACTTAAAGATCGGTACTACTTTAGTGATTATCCATTTAGATGGAAATACTCCTAAGTGCAATGATTTATTATATATTAATAAAAGGGGTTTAGTTAGCTCGTCTGCGCATGCAACTACAAAACTAGGAGGTATTTCGTCCGCGCCTGCCCCTTTTTTACAATCCAAGCTCTTAAGTTTCTGTGACAATGTATTATATTCTATGAATGGTCTAGTAAGGCTTAAACTATTGTTATATAAATTTCGTAAGAAATCGCAATACAAAGGTTCATTTATTTCGCTATTATTTTGACTAGGTCTATAAACAGATGAAAAATAAGTTGCAAATAAATCACATATTTTTACTGGGTCCGAAGTCGTCGTGGATCCATCAGTCATATGCGTTGGGTACAGACTGGAGCCCCCTCGCTTAGCCTTAATATAGGTCCAAAAGGTCTTTGGATTTGTCACAATTTCTTCACTCACTTTACTCATGTAATTATTGTAACAATACGTTGCAAGTTTATCGCACTGTTTATTGAGTGTTTTTAATTCGATTGCATCCAACGGATTATTGTATTTTAAGAAGCGTGTACGAACTTTGTTTTTTGCATTTAGAAGTTTGATTAAGTTGCGATTAAACCAGGGCGGGTATCTATTTTTATTTATTTTGCAATGGGGTACATAATTTTTAATAGCCGTAACTAGAATATCATAAAATATGTCAACCATCTTGTCTACATCATCCTGTGCCAACAGCAGATCCCAGTTTTGTTCCCGTAAATATGAACGAATATTTTGGTAGTCCGCTTTATAGAAGTTTGGCCGGCAGCTGTTGGGATTGTTTGGAAGTGAGGTTGTATATATTTTATACTTGCAACATAGATGAATTTAGTTCGCGCACATTTTACAGAGGGAGCTAGCAGTGAAGATTTTCATGAATGTAGGGAAGATTCCAACCCATGCACTGACATCACTGAACGTCACTGTCACTGACGAGTACGGATAGCGTCGTAAGTACAAAATGTATGCTCCAATATAATATTTCACTGACACTGATCAATACGTATCGGCACGTGTCGGCACTGTGCCGGCACTCTTATGTGCGGAAGTTACAAAAGCCTGTTTTTTAGATTGCCAACATATTAAATTATTATTTAACTTAATTATATAAAATATTACCAGTAATACCTTTACTGTCTTAATATCTGAACCAAAATCTGAATTTGCTTAAGCTTCTAGCTTAAATCTATCATCACATTTATTTTCATTTATTATAAATTGTAGATATATATTTCTTGTATCTTTAATATAGCATAAAATTTATTTAAAATGCCAATTGATTTCATTGTATACATGTTGAAATTTACTAAAATAAGTTATAGCATAACACAAATCAGGTCATAAGCCTAGCATTATGTACATATGGCTTCCTATTAATTCTTTGTAAGGTAACTTATTATTCATGGTAACATTTTTATCTATTGTTAAATTTAACTTTGAAATTATTGGCGCCTTTTGTGGCTTACAGTTAAGCATATTAAACTTTTCCAAAACTTTATCTATTAATTGCTTTTGTGAAATAAGAATACAGTCAATTTGGGTAACATTGAATTTTATTGTAACATTGAATAAAAAATGAACAAACCGTTTTTTTTTTCATGTTTTCACTGCCACTTATTTAAGCACAATCTGCTTGAAATGGAACGTTTTGATTCAATTTATAAAAGTAAAATTACATTAGAAATCTATCAAATAAATTTTCAAACATTTGCCGCCCTTTTCTGTCAGCACTTCCAAGTGTGTGCGTATTAAAAGAGTTTAAAGTGTCGTATAAATACACAGTTGCTGTGTATTTTACTAATAAAAAGACATTGTTCATCATTTTGCCATATGAATTATTGGCATCTTATGTTTTCGGAAAAATTGTAAGGTTTCATAGATCACAAGTTAAAATACAAAATTTGGGGTAACTTTGAATCATTTAAAGATACCCTATCGTAATGAATTTCTAAGCTGGTAACTTTGAATACTGGTTGCCCAGTTTGCTTCTGAATGTACTTATATTTTCAGATGCTATTTAAAAATACCGCGGAAAAATTCTCAGGCTAAGCCTGGGACCTATTACTCTGAATAAGGGAAGGAAGTTTCAACTACCAGTCATAGCAGGTAAAAGTGTGTCAGCTGAAGAAGTGGAGAGGTATTATCTAGCAAAAAAGAAGGGTACGAAAGATAAAGAAAATCCAGGAGAGTCAACAGTCAGCGTAAAAAGAGGGGTAGGCCAGTGAGATCGAAAATATTAAAAAAATAAAAATGGACAAAATCGGTAAACCCTAAAATCGTAATTCTGTTAATAACTAGCTAACCCACGCAGCTTCGTCTGCTTCACATACGAGAATTTGCCCCGTTTTTGCAACATTTTTCATTAATGCTCTGCTCCTATTGGTCGTAGCGTGATGTTATATAGCCTAAGCTAAAAGTTAAGCTAAGCGTTCCTCGATAAATGGGCTATCCAACACTAAATGAAATACAGTATTGTTACGAGCTGGGTTCGAGGGATAAGAATATAAAACAATATTACCGACTAAAATGTTTTATTCTAGCACACAATTAAATTTAAAACACAACAGGACTATACTAAACTTTTCCACTGTAACTGCTTCAAACTCCGTAGTATTTTCGTAGCGTGCCAATCGATCTATTACGTATCGGTCGACCAGACTACGTGCCGAGAGTTCAATTCTGCCGCCACATGCTTGAAATACATCGGGAGGACCCAGACTTTTTAATAAGGTGCTATGGAGTGATGAGTCAGCCTGCAGAAAGGACGGCTACTTGAATTTGCATAATCTACATAGTTGGCAATTAGAAAATCCGTATGTGTCAAGAGAAGACAGGTCCCAGTGCCAATTCAAGATAAATTTATGGAGTGGGATTTTTTAATGGCCAGATTGTGGGTCCTGTCGAGCTTCCACCTACATTAAATGACAATAATTTCTTGAAGTTTTTACGAGAAATCCTACCCACGCTCCTTGAAAATGTTCCGAGTGAACTAAAAGAGGCGATGTGGCTTCAAAAAACAAAATGATGGGTGCCCTGCTCATTATGGCCGGGTAGTAAGAGCCTACTTAGACGACGTTTATCCAGGCAGGTGGATTGGGCGACTGGGACCGATAATATAGCCACCTAGGTCTCCGGACCTTAACCCTTGGATTTTTTTTTATTAGGGTGCCTTGAAGGACGAAGTCTATGAAAAACCGATCCAAAATGACAGTGAATTGAGAGCAAGGGTAAACATTGCAGCAAGAAAAATATCCGAAGTAAGCCTGAGAAGACTCAGAAGCTCATTTTTAAGAAGTTGCCGAGCGTGTCTTTGGGCACAAGGGAAGCAATTTGAGCATTTATTGTGATTTATTTAAATTAATAAATGTTTATTGAAGTTAACTCCCTGTTTTTTTTACTATCACCTTATTCTTCGAGATGTCATATAAAGAGAGGTCGGCCGTAGATTAAATATCATGTAATTCGAACCGTAGTACGACCTTACTACGATTCGAATTCAAAGTCACAATTACTTGCATTTAAAATAAAATGCTATTAAGAACTAAAATAGCATCTTTTTGTATATTTTTTAATGAAAATGTACTAGTATTGTATCTTTCCAAAATCACCAATAAACAAGCTACACTTGTTTTATAATAATTGGCGTGAATGAGCAGCTATTACTTATTCTGGTAGTGGTTTTTGACAAAATTACGTTAATTACATTTTCAACAAAATCAGCTTCTCTGGAACTAAAATAGCATTATTTTGTATTTTTTTATTGAAAATGCACTTACTAGTGCAAGATAGCTTGTTTAATAGTGATTTTGGTTAGATACAATACTTTGTATCTATCCAAAATCACTATTAAACAAGCAATTGATTCTAAAAGGCGACGCTCATGGAAGGATATATGCTGCTGTTGGCCAGGCTGATTAGTCAGGAATTAGTTGTCTATTGGCTAAACAAAATAGCTGTTATAATGCTATTTTTCTATGAAAAATATATAGGTAACTATGAGCACTCCATACATGGGCCCTACACATACTTTGGTAAAATGTTATGTTAAAGTTGCTATGATTGATGCCTCCCCAAGCAATATAAGATTAGTTGTAGCATCTCGGGGATAGCTAGACTATAGACTAAAATCTTAGATACAATACTTTGTATCTATCCAAAATCACTATTAAACAAGCTATCTTTTAAATTTGTTGTACAAAACTGCCCCATACTTTGATTTTCACCACTTTAGGTTAAAATTATGCGAAAAGAAAATCGTTCTGTGAAAATTTAAACAAAAAATACTATTTGAAAACATTCTTGTTTTTGATAGAAAAAAACTTATCAATGAGTAAAGTAACTGTTCACGACTAATTTGATGTAAAAAAAATAGAAAAGGAATTTTTCATTACGAGATGCTTAAAAATCTGTTTCAAGGTAGTATAATATTTCAATATTTCGAAAAATTTTGTAAATCAGTAAATCCGTAAGATTTTGCTGAACATATTGTTACGGCTAGTTCCATCTGACGGCACGGCAGTCCCTTCTAATAATTTATTACAGCACCATCTATTGACATCTTACGGAACTACGTATTTGTCGGTACGAGTCGAGTGGAGAGAGCGCTGGCACATTCTCGAATCATCGCGCTGTTGCGTGCCGTGTGTGACGTTTTGCTGGAAAACTCCAGAAGCGCTTTACCCGCGTATAAATAGAGCGCACGCGCACCGCCGAGTCAGTTTACAATCGTAAGCGGTCAAGTGTTCATCGAAGCGAACGGAAGCGAAAAATACTACGGCGTTTGAAGCAGTTACAATAGAAAAGTCTAGTATAGTGTTTGCTGTGTTTGAAATTTAATTGTGTGAGAATAAAACGTTTTAGTCGGTAATATTATTTTATATTCTTATCCGTCGAGCCCAGCACGTAAAAATATATTGTGTTGTTTTGGTAGGTATTGACCCAAGCTATCACCCCCTACAGTATGTCGTGCTATTTACTGGACACCTGTATAGGTAACTACCCAATTAAGGGCTATAAGTTTAGATCAAAATTGCAAGTAAATAAATCAGAAGGCAGGTAGATTTAAACTTACTTAACAATATATAATATACTAGATGTGACCGCGGTTTCACGCGCGTTTATAGTTACTGCGCCGCCCCCGTGGGTCGTAACGTGATGTTATATAGCCTATAGCCTTCCTCGATAAATAGGATATCCAACACTAAAATAATTTTTCTATTCATATCAGTACTTCCCGAGATTAGTGCGTTCAAACAAACAAACAAACAAACACAAACAAACAAACTCTTCAGCTTTGTAATATTAGTATAGATTATATTATCTTGTCCTGTCTACCCAGTGGCATAGCGTGGGTGTCAGCCACCCGGGGCGGAAGAAAATTTTGCTGCCTTGTTATTTAGGTATTCCAATTTAAAAGACTATAATTTACAGTCATCCTAAATAACTTTTCAGCAAGAACAGTCATCATTAGTGTGTATTGTACATCTGCCCATTCCTCTCGTTCGTCATGAAATGGTTTAATTATTATTATTATTTATTGTTAATTTTGCCGCTCCCTAAAAGTGCCGCCGGGGTGAGCCCCCACTGCGCTACGCCACTGTGTCTACCTGATTGATGATTAATGTTATTCAGTTCATAGTTATATTGTATATACCACAGCAAGACAACACAAATAATAATAAGCCCCCTATAATCCAACCATACGTCCGAGTCGAACATCTGACTCACGTGGGGGGCGGACACGCGATACATTATAATAACTGGCGCGGCTAACATGGCTCTGGGAACCCATGATTATGGAGATGATTCTAAGGAGTAAACGTTTAGGACCGCTTCCCGGGGGCGATCGCCGGGGCACACCTGGAGCTGACGCTGGGTGTCACAGCATAGGAACCGTCAGCGGAGAGGAGTTGAATAGGCGGAAGTCAGGGTCACCCGAAAATACTGACTATACTATACTGACTAAATAACTGATGACAGACAGACTGACAATGACAGCATTAGTATAAATCCTTTATCACCCCTCTCAATAGCAGAACCTTATAGCCCTTCTACAGTTTCATATATCCCAACACCGGTGTCCTCCGTAGATGAAAACTCACACGGTACACCTACTCCAACTTTAGATGTTACGCAGGAGGTCAATACCTTTTTACCTGCGTCCACTAAGGCTGGAAAAGCTAGAGTACGCATGAAATGGCCACAAAATGTTAATATTTTCATCATGCGTACTTTTTATTTAATTACCAAACTAGAATCCGATATGACTTGCTATAGAAAAACTCTGCATCAATTGTTCGTAAAGAAATATCCCGAAATCCAAGTGACAGAACAGAGAATTTCAGACCAGAGACGCATGATAGTTAGAAACAAATATCTCTCAGAAGAACTATTGAATCAGATTAAACAGGAAGTGGAACAACATTTGTCAAATACGCACCAACAAAATAATAATCAATTATTAGAATCACCTACTCAAATAGACATTATGAGTGATTTTCCATCAAACACCATCGCGGAAACTTACTTAGAACCGATTTCTCAATTACATTCAGTACAATCATTATTTCACTTAGATCATACACCTACTACTCATACTACTCATACACAAACAACTTTAACTTACGATTTACTACTAGAATCAGAATTAGAAATCTTAGAACAGGACCCATTAGACGATTCAATAGCAATAAAATTGAAGGACCAATTAGAATCTAAACTACTAGAATACGGTGGGATGGATCATGAAGCTATTGTATTAGCTTCATGGGATGGATCCCATCATAAGGCCTAAACTACCAAAATTAGCTTACAGCAAACGACTAACTAACTTACTCGCTATATTTAACAATAGCATACTGGACCGATTTTTGACAGAAAATATACTACTAACTGATATTCACACGCTGATATATTGCACCGCAAGTGTAATAACAGAAGAATTAGGCTACAAAATATATGCTGAACCCAATCGGGCAACACAAAAAGAATATATCGAACCCCCATGGCAAATTCGCCTACAGAAAGAAATTTCTAGGTTGAGGTCAGATATAGGTAGACTTACACAATACATTAGAGGTAACAGATCAAGAAGAATAGAGGCCTCGGTAGAAAAATATTAAAAAATTGCAAAGTACACACAAGACATGAAAATAATAATAAAACACCAGAAGAATACCTTGACACCCTTAAACAAAAGTTATTGCTTAAAGCTCATAGATTAACCAGATATAAGAAAACACTTCAAAGAAAACAACAAAATAAACTGTTCGCCACTAGCGAAAAGATTTTTTACAGACAATTGAAAAATAACATACTTGATAATAGTAATAGTATATATATGGGAACAATAATAACTAAAGAACAAGTAGAAGAATTTTGGTCAGATATATGGGAAAAAGAAAGTCTTCATAATGAAAAAGCAGCCTGGATTGAAGAAGAAGGAAAGAGGTGGACAGAAATAGATGAAATGGGATTTAGTGGAATAGAGGAAGCTGATATTAAAACCGTTACTACTAGACTTCATAACTGGAAATCACCGGGTATTGATAAATTACATAACATTTGGTTTAAACATTTACTTACACTACACAAATCAATAGCAAACTGTTTCACTGATATTATACTGAAAAAGCAAGCCATACCTTCATTTTTAGCAAAAGGAATAACTTACATGATTCCTAAGAGCAAAAATACAAATGATCCATCACAGTATCGACCAATAACATGCCTTCCGACAATCTATAAAATTTTAACAGCTACAATTGCTAACAGAATTAACGCACATATTGAAGCTAACAGTATAATATCGGAGGAACAGAAAGGATGCAGACGGAACCACATGAGATGTAAAGAGCAACTAGTAATAGATACTACCATACACACACACGCAAACGCAAATAAAAGGAACTTGCATTGTACTTACATTGATTACCGTAAGGCCAGGCCTCCTTCACTCGGCCGTACCTACAGGGATAAGTGCCTAGACTTTCTCGCGACTTCCAAGCCGCGTCGCCAGTCGGTTGTCACCGCTCGCGCGCAGAGTTCGCTAATAACGTAAATTTTAATAGTGAACAACAAAAATGTCTCATCACAAGTCTGGTGCAAAGTATTGCTCATTTGACGGATGTGTGTCGAAAAAGGGAGATAAAAGTGTGTCATTTTTTACATTACCTACAGATGCGGAAAGGTAAGCTAATCTAAATACCAAAGTACCTACGTACTTAGTAGGTGTTGATTATTTCTGATTTAATGATGTTGTTTCACATCTAATTAGTAAGTACAGTCGTACAGAATCCTAGTTTTAACGTTTAATGTTTGATAAAGATAGTTTTTAAAAGAATTGTTACGCGGTTCATAGTTATATAAGTATTAGATAATTACGAGAGCAACTTGAAAATTTGATTCTTTGTTTGTTGAGATATCCTAAAGATTTTTATGTCAAATAAAAGATCTAGGTCAAAAACCATTTTATCTGTTTGAATCATTTAAATCGGTCCACGCGTTTAGGAAATAACTAAGAATTAGTATAGTGAAAATGTTAACAACCGGAATTTTTGTGGTTTTTGTTCTACGAGCTCCAATAATGGGACGTTAATGGGCTGATAAGAGAAGTTAACGATTGACGATTGTTGATTTCATGAAAGAGCCAAAATTTGTAAGGATTAGATGATAAAAAGAATTTAATTAGGTTTACTTCATACAAAGTTCGTTGCAAAATGGTACAGGCTGCAAAAACAATATCCAAAAATTAGGTAGAAAAGTAGGTAGGTAAAAGGGTGTGGCAAAATAAAAATGAGTCTTTAGGGTAGCTACTTTTTCTTGTGCAGTAAGCAACTTTTGTTGTGAAACCGATGTTTCAGAAGAACAAAAGTGCTGCATGGGGAAATATAGTTACCCTGAACACTAAATAGTAATTTATTTTGCCTGTATAAAATAAATGTAGGTAAGTATAATTTTTCACTAAAATAAATTACCTACCTGCTGTGTTTTTATATTTCAGACGCAAGAAATGGTTGGAAATCATAAACATACCTGACCTTGTCAAACCAGATTTAAAACCAAATAGTTACGTGGTCTGTTCTAAACATTTTGATAAATCTTCAATAATCTTCCCTAAAAGATTTGCACAGGAAGTTAAGGCATGTAACCAAGCTACACAGACTAAAGATTCGTATATTATCAATAAAAAAATTAAAAATGCTGATGATTGTTCCAAATATACGCAAACAGACGAAAAAGGAACTCTATGTGAAAATACTCAAACTTCAATGGTTCTTTCTGCAAACACGCCCAGAAAAAGAAAACTAGGCAAAAGTTTACATGAATCGCATTTAAAAAGGAGGAAGCTGCAGTATGAATTGGATAACATCAGAAAAGAAGTTCAATCAAAAGAGTCCGAAAAATTTCAACGTTTTACGTTTAAAACTGAAGATGAAGTCACAAAAAGATTTTGTAAACTGATTGAATGGCAAAGTAGAATGAAAAAACATTCAAAGGGAAACAGATTCGACAGTGAATTCAAGTTGTTTGCACTAAATTTGCATTTTTCCAGCCCACAAGCTTATCGATGTTTGAAAACATTCCTACGCCTGCCTAGTGAAACTACTTTAAATAGATTTAAAATAATTATCCCGCCAAAGTTCAATGATCGTGAATTAAATTTTCTTTCAGCTAAACTAAAATCGCTACCAAAACATGCTAAGTATTGCACATTATCTCTGGATGAAATGGTTCTTAAGCGTCATCTTCATTACGATACAAAACGAGATGAAATTATTGGCCTACATAACATGAATGGAGAAGTGAGCGAAGAAATTGCCTCACATGCCTGCAGGTGCTTTGATGCTTCGTGGCATTTACGTTAATTGGAAGCAACCTATCGCCTACTCCATCTTCGCTAGTGCAAAGCATTATAAAGATTTAGAAACTTGGTTAGATGAAGTGATTTCAAAACTTTCTGACATTGGAATAGATGTCAGGGCTATAATCTCTGACCAAGGCTCTAATTTCGATAAATATGCTAAGGATATTAAAAAAATTACGGCGGAAAAACCATATTACTTTTTAAACGGCAAAAAAATTTATTACATTTTTGATGTTCCACATTTAATTAAATGCGTACGAAATAATCTTCTTACCAACGATTTTAAAGTCGATGACAAAGTAATTTCATGGAAGTATATAGAGTCATTATATTCACAACAGAAAGAAAATAATCTAAAAATAATTCCGCGCCTAACGGAAAGACATCTACATCCAAACAACTTCCAGAAAATGCGCGTTAAATACGCTGCACAAATATTTAGCTTATCTGTGTTCGCAGCCCTTAACACATTAATTTTTGCTAAAATTTTACCTGAAGATGCTAAAGCTACAGCTGATTTTATTGAGCAGATGAACAATCTATTTGATGTTTTAAACTCAAGTACAGTACAATCCAAATACAAATATAAAAATTCCTTCTCATTTAAAAACTATCAGATAGACGCATTAAAAGCGGCATTAAAAACATTCAAAAATTTGTTTGCTGTTGATCCATGTAGTGGAAAGAACAACACAAACCGAATTAAAACGTTTAAGAACATAGCAATATCGATTCAGGCCATTCTTATGCTAGCCACTGACTTAAAAAATGAAGGCTTTAAAAGTCTGTATACCAGACGTTTAAATCAAGATTGTCTTGAAAATTTCTTTGGCGCGATTAGACAGCAAGGAGGAAACTGTAGAGATCCTACACCAATCCAGTTCCAGAGGGCTTTTTCCAAGTTATTTCTTTATAACATGCTTAAGAATTCACGATACAGTAACTGCCAAGAGGATATATGTGACTTGCTGGAAAAGGGAAACACTTTTTATGAACTGCCAAATCAGACAGAAACTAAAACTCCGTCATCTTCGGTAGCTCTAAATGGCGATACTGATTATCGTTTTGATATACCCACGCAAAACGCTTTAAATTATGTTTCTAGATATTTATTATGTAAGTGTATAAAAAAACACAGTTGCCCAACTCTCGCTAGTGAAATGAAAAAAATACCAGACCTAAATACCTCTAGAATGTTTACCCATTTTAAAGCATACAACAAAAGTGCTTCTTTTTACGGTGGGTTGAAAGTCCCACCAGATACTTTCAACAATTACATTCGAAACTTAGAAACCACTTTCTTAGAAAATTTTAAATGTAACCTGATGGAATGGCCGGGGAGTAAATTATACGAACTATTAAAAAGTGTAGAATTTAATTCCCCATGTCCATGCTTTCCGAATGATTATTTATTGATAATTTCAATAAATAATCATTTGTCAGATTCAGAATTTTTTCGACTTTAAGATTTAATAATAGGGAATTTAGAGAAGGGAAGAAACAAATTGCTCATTATATAAAGTTAAAGCACATGTGAAATAATATTGTACATGTACTGTCATCGTATCCTGCGATCAGAAGGTGTGTGTTGTGTACCAAATAATTATTTATGAATTAAAAAAGAAACATCCAAATTCAATTTATTAAAAATGATATTTCAATAAATTGAAATTAGTTAAAACCTTCTACTGTGTGAATAAACCCTTGAATAGTCATCAGCGTTTCATTCCTAATAGCGAACCCTAGCACGTAACAATATGTTCCGTATAAACGACTTATATTTTCAACAGTCCACGTGCGTGCTAACAAAATATTACTTACATGCATATTTTTTTGCTAACTCGAAGTACTTAAAATTCGCTACAATTGCGAGTGTGCCCACACCCTATCTAATCGCAGACGACAAACTAGGTATTATTATCTTAATCAAAACTTTGTTATTAAATTGATCAAAATTTGTAGATTGAATAAAAAGAGTACTTATTTCAAAACTTATTTTTATTTCAATGGGTCATTTCACACACACTATGTGTTGTATGTTAGACCTACCCACCTACCACCTACTTATGTAAATATTTTAGATTATCGTGTTGTTCACTCATAAAATTTTATTCTTTGAAATTAGACTTAGTTTAAAATAAAGTATAATTGCTTAAGTAAGTAGTTACATACCTAGACTAAGAATTTACCAATAGCCTGAGCCAAGTAAGGTGCAGTTACTTGTTTATACCTAGCGAACAGACGAAAAATACTTCCTAAGAATTCGTCAAGCCAACTTGAAGTAAGTTAACAAAAAATATCACTAACGATTAAACAAGGATATATCTAGGTTTGTTTTCATTTATCAAAATTTACCGTGTAACCATACGCATTAAACACAGGATAATTATTTATTATTACGTGGTCAAGTAGGTAGATAGACGATGAATAGATATTATAGTAGCAGCGGCAAGTCGACAACCCTAGCGCGACAGCTAGCGCGCCACTCCGCGCCAGACAGCGACAGCGTTATGTGTTAGAAAAGAGCGGGAACGGTTAGGTGAATATCGCGTTAGGCACTGAGTGCTTATGCGAGCTGAATTGCACTTTGTTGCTTAGTAACAAGAGTCGCTATTTCCATAAATTGGTTTGCGAAGTGATCCTTCTGTACGTTAGTACTATATTTATTCTGTGGTAAGGCATTCGACAGTAGTCCACACAGTTGGTTACTTAAAATCTTAAACATTTATAAAATCAACCCATTTTTAGTACATTTTTTAAAAGATATTATGCCATTCTGGAAAACAAACATACACCTACGCAACACACATACTGCTATTATAACAAGAGAAATTCAGATTCGAAAAGGTATCTATCAAGGTGACTCGCTTAGCCCCATCGATCAAATATACTATAGATGCACGATCGTCGCTCGAAAAACGGCTTCATCCAAACTGTGCATAAATCAGTTTTATGCACAGTTTCGCTCGCAGTCACTTTACGACCGCGCTAGCAGTGTGACGTTTCACGATGCCAAAGTGTGTAGTAAAAAATGCAAAAACTATACTCTAAAAGTGCAAAAAAAGGTTGGAGTGTCGTACATTCGGTAAGTATAGTTTTATTATGAAATATTTATTATATTTTGATGAATATATACACTTTAAATAATATATTTGAAAATATTTTCGTTTAAATTTCAATGGATGTATTACGCACCCGTCCCGCTCACTCTTGCGTGCGTTGCCCGTAAGCGAGAGCGAATCGACACCACTACTTTGGAACAAAGTCAATATGAAATGGCATGGAGTCGTTATAAGTTGTTTTAAATTATTAATATAATATTTGTATTAATTTATTTTAGCTTTCCACAACATGAAATTCGAAGGGAGAAATGGAGACGTATTATAAGCTCGAGATAAAGATGACGAATTTTACCAACCAAATACTTCTAGCGTAATTTGTTCAGAGTATTTTAATGAAGAAGATACATATATATGTAACTAAGAAAGGGTTTAATAAACTAAAAAATGTAGCCGTACAGAATATACAGGTAAAATATTTTGCCATTTAATTTTAAAATTATGTTAAATTTAGTTAATTTTATATACGATTGATTTATTAACTATTGTTTTCGTTATTTTTATAGCAAGAAGAGTCAATAGTGCAATTTGAAGTGAATGCAATAATACCCCATTTGACAGTAAACATAGGATCTACATCCACTTCGGGGAAAGCTACATTAAATTTAAATTTAGATAGAAATAATGAAACACCTAAAACTTCAAATACTGTTTAGGTACTAAGTAATGTTATAAGTAAATCATTTTTAAATTTTTCTGCATTTCTCAATTATTTTTACAATTTAACCATACCAATGTTTTCATTGGGATAGACGAACACTGCCAAGTACAATCACCGAATCTTGGTTATACGGTAACGTTAATAAGTTTTAATTGAAAAATATATTGACATACGTATTACGCGACAAAATTGAAAAATGCAGAAACAAAAGATCGGTCTAAGCGGCAATTGTTAAATAAGTTGATATTGTTTAAAGGTACATGAAAACATTATTCTAGTAAAGTTGTTCATTTTTTTTACCTAGTTCCTTCCTTAACGATAGAACAGTTAAAATTTATATTTTTAGCATCTACATCAACAAAAGTATCCTGGTAAAATATATCTAGTTTTGTTAGCTAATTCGACCATCTACGAGTATATAGTTTTATTATTATTTATTGAAACTACATAGAAAACACACATACAAATATTTAAAATAGCATGTAATACAATGTACGAAGGTGAGCATAATTATTAGTACTGTAAATGATTGGCCTTCTTTAATATAAATGTATTATATGCTTGCTTTTTTTAAAGTTATATGACGTCTTCCTTACAGTTACCTACTATAATTTAATTATTAAAATTAAAGAATATAACAATAGCTTATTATCAAATTATTGTCATTCAATAACGTAAATTTAGTTACACGTCTAATCAAAGATTTAAAAAATATATTAAAATGAATAACGACTCTATCATTCCTTCTTTCTATGTTCTGAGCGGTAAGAATATCATATGCCTATAGTCAAAATAATAACACTCGCATAATTGTTGCGATGAGTTTACACTTAATTGTAATTACGATAAGGTTCATTTCAGAATGTTTTGTTTACATAATATAATATTTTTACCGTATCGAGAGAATGAAGAAAACATTTATGATACTTTGTCATAGGTATTACGACACTATCACTAAGTATTAAGGTTTATATTAAGTTAAATTTATATTCACTTTAGGACTATTTTTAAATAGTCGAACGAGTAAACATAACTATAAGTACACATCGATTCGGAGTCATTATTTGGGTACGATTTAGTACAAGAACGTGCATCTATGGTATATTTGATCGATGCTTAGCCCCCTTTGGTTTTATCTTGCTCTTAACCCATTGTCTGCCATGATAAATAAAAATAACGTAGGATACCGACTAAAGCATAACACTTCTATAACGTCCATAGCGCATTTGATATATTATATGGATGATATTAAACTCTACAGCAGCACAGCAAAAAACATGAAGAAACTTATTGATACTACAGCTCTATTCAGTAAAGATATTAATATGCAGTTTGGACTCGATAAATGTAAGATTTTAAATATAAAGAAAGGTAAAATAATGACAGGCGATTATACAATAGAAGAAGGACAAACTATAACAGCTATGGATCCAGATGACTTATATAAATACCTTGGCTATTGGCAATCAAAACAGTTAGATCACACAGCCTTAAAAAATGCACTCACTGAAGAATACAAAAATAGAAAAATCAGATTAATCAAAAACATATAATAATGACTATAGTGGACTTAAGCACGTTTGATATGTATCGACTCATATATGGATGATATTAAACTCTACAGCAGCACAGCAAAAAACATGAAGAAACTTATTGATACTACAGCTCTATTTAGTAAAGATATTAATATGCAGTTTGGACTCGATAAATGTAAGATTTTAAATATAAAGAAAGGTAAAATAATGACAGGCGATTATACAATAGAAGAAGGACAAACTATAACAGCTATGGATCCAGATGACTTATATAAATACCTTGGCTATTGGCAATCAAAACAGTTAGATCACACAGCCTTAAAAAATGCACTCACTGAAGAATACAAAAATAGATTAGTTAAAATCTGTAAATCGCAGCTCTCAGGCAAAAGACTCATTAAAGCAATTAATACCTATGCAACCCCCATACTAACATTCTCATTTGGAATAATTAAGTGGACTAAGACAGATTTAAAGAGCCTTGAAATAAAAAGACAAGAAATAATTATTTGCACCCAAAATCAGCAATAGAACGAATGTCCCTCAGTCGCATAAAAGGTGGTAGAGGCCTAATTGATATATCTTGGCTGTGGGAAAAGCAAATAATTAATCTCAGGTCATTCTTCTTTAATAAAGCAAACACAAGTGAGTTACATAGAGCAATTGTTAGCAATGATTTTAGATTTACCCCTCTTAACTTAGCAGAAAGACCTAACAACTTACAGATAACAAACCAACCGACAGATCCCGAAAAAGATAGGATAGAAAAATGGAAAGCCAAGGTACTGCATGGTCGTCACCCTCACGATTTACAACAATCGCATGTAGACTCACAAGCCTCAAACAGATGGCTCACGAGCGGATACCTATTCCCGGAAACCGAGGGGTTTATCATAGCAATTCAGGACCAAGTAATTAATACTAGATATTACAGAAAACACATTATTAAAGATTTAACAGATGATAGATGTCGTAAATGCCACAGGCATCCTGAGACTATACAACACATTACAGGAGCATGCACAACACTCACGCAAACTGATTATACACATCGCCACAACCAAATAGTAAATATTATCCATAAAAAATTAGCCATTAAATATAAACTTATACAAGATACACATACACCCTACTATAAATATAACCCGAATACCGTATTAGAGAACAACAGTCACAAAATATACTACGACCGTGCCATACTAACCGACAAGACTATACATTTTAATAGACCAGATATCACAATACACAATAAATCACAAAACACAGCATACATAATTGACATAGCAGTACCGAATACCCATAACCTTTTAAAAACTATTACGGAAAAAAATAACAAATACACAGAACTGAAGGAAGAAATAACAAGAATTTGGAAAGTCAACAAAGTTTACATTGTGCCGATTGTGATATCCACCACCGGGGTAATCCCAAAATATTTACACCATAGTCTTAAATTGTTCGACTACACCAAATACCTATATTAACATTCAAAAAGCAGCTATATTAAACACATGTAGAATAGTACGAAAATTTATGCAGAGTGATGAGACCGAACCGCGACACACAGAAGATAACGCTCTTATTATATCTTAGATGACGGCTACTTGGTGTCAACCCGTAACCGTCATTAAAACACCGGCTGACAGCCGAGTATTAAAACAATCCCCATAATAAGAATAATAATAATAAGTGTTGCCCTCTGCTGCTGGCTTGTATGCCTATAGTGGCTATTCAGGGGGCCCATCTAGTGAGTTGGCGAGTCACCGTCTGCCCATTGCATTGATGCTATAAGAGTATTCAGGGCAGACGCCGTTTTCATCCATAGTTAGCAATATACCGGTCTACCAAACACCCATACATATAGCCCATATATTAAAATCCATACGTAGCAATAGTCCTACGCCTGCTGCGGCTAGTGCCGCTGTAGGTGTTCTTTCACACTTTTGATTAAAACTCTCGAAGTGCCTCTTCACGTTGGACCCATGTCTCCGTGTAAGCCTCCCAAAGGGCCAGGTATTTTCTAGTATAATATGTTAGAAAGTACCTGTGATAAGAGAAACATAATAATATTCTACCACATACACACAACACCATCTAGCCCAAACTAAGCAGAGCTTGTACTATGGGTACTAGACAATGGATATACATATATACTTTTTTTTTGTAAATACATACATGTTAAACATAGAAATACCCAGACCAAGACAAACATCCATGTTCATGCACACAAATGTTTGACCCGCGACCTTAGGCGTGGCAGTCGGTTACACTGACCACTACGCCATCGAGGCCGACGGCGCGCGGCGTAGCGTCCACACACTAGTTTTATTTATCATAATAAAACTAGTGTGTGGACATTTTGTAGCTGAATTCAATATTTGATAAGAGAAAACAACTAGGTACATAAAATAGGTTTTTTATTTTATTCTGTAAGTGAAGAAAGCATTCACATACAGCAAGATAACCCAAATCATAAAACTAGAATGTGGACATTTTGTAGCTGAATTCAATATTTGATAAGAGAAAACAACTAGGTACATAAAATTGTTTTATTTATTTTATTCTGTAAGTGATGAAAGCATTCTTCTTAGTTTATCTGAACAATAATCAAGTGGTGATTTATTTTCTTGGTTCATGATTGCCATATTAGCACCAGCTTTAACTAACATACATGCTGCAGGTTCTCTGTCTTCTTCACATGCCGCATGACTGTAATAAAAAAATAAATTGATTTATATTTTACATTTACATAGGTTCAACCATGATTAGTATCTTTGTAATTAAAAATACATGACTTGGACCTGGTATAAATATAAGACCAAATTTGATTAATAGTTTAAAACTAAAAGCAATTACATAATTTTATTAAGAATAATATTTCAACTACTAAAATTAAATAAATAATCTAATTGCCAATTTCAAATCAAGTAGAATATAAACTTATCTAATAGTTTGTAGTAATTATATTGAAGAGTTTGATTGGTTACTTGGCTTAGAGAGCATTTTTCAATTGTCAGATTATTTGGGGAATAAATAGTTTCTATACAAAAGCAGTCAAAACATCAAAATTATTACACAGTAATCTGATGATTGAAATATCAGCTCTTAGAGGATGAGAACACACAAAATGCTGTTAAGTTGTACAGAAATGCTACTAACAAACAAATTAAACAAAGTATACTAACAGAGGTGTTGATCCCGTAGAATCACATATATCTACTCTTATCTGAGGAGCAGCTAGTAGAAGTTCTACAATATTACTTATGCCTTGAGCTGCTGCTCGGTGTAGAGGTGTTGCTCCCAAAACATCCACTTCATTGACATTGGCATCATAGTCAATTAACAACTTTGCTACCTGAAATTCAACTAATATTAGTAACATAAATATAATTAGACCAAAATAGTTTAGTTTATGTTTTAAAGCTATTTGTATAAGTAAAATTCAATCACCTGTATGTGTCCCTTAGAGCATGCATAGTGCAACGATGATTGTCCACGTTTCGTTTTAGCATTTACATTTGCTCCTTTACCTAGTAGCAAGTTTACTACTTCTAATCGTCCAGCTGAAGATGCTAGTATTAGAGGAGTTGTATTGGTGTCATCAATAGGGTCTATAGGACTGCCCACATCTATCAAATAGTCCACTAAATTTTCATTGCCTCCCAAAGCAGCCCAATGAATAAGAAGACGTTGATTCTGGAATATTGAAGTCATTCATTATGTCATCGATTCGGCAAGTCGACAAAGACAAACATTAAAAACAATTCTTACTTCATCCGGCCTATTTACTAAAGAACTATCTTCATCTATTTTCACTTTAACTTGATTGTAATCTCCTCTGTATGCTGTTTCATATACTGTACCTATAGACATGTTTATTATGTGAAAAATGATATAAAATTTAACTTTACGGTATATCGTGTTATTATAACTTAAGTATTTACGTGGGTACTTATTTTCAAATTTCCGAACAACAAATAACAATGATTTGCTCAAAATTGATTTGTATGACATCTACTTAAATTGTATATGTACGCTCAAAAATGTATGTTACTATGTTATCACTTTGGTTTGTTTCTTTTTTAAGATTGTTCATTTCTGAACGTTTCTAATTGATTGACATTTGTGGCGGCCATAACTAGTGGTGGTTATTATAGCATATTAAAGCGTCATACATAACATAGCACGCTCTATTTACACTCAACGCATAGCGCGTGCGCGTTTCAATCTCGGTGCTAGAAATAGCAAATAGAGTAGTATAAATAGAGAGCCCACTCAAGCAAAAATTTTGCCACTTCTTTTTCAACGGTCGCTAGTGCCATCTTTTATTTGGTTTTAAGAGCTATATGCAAGTACCTACTTAGAGATAGCTGTATGTGTATATATATATATATATTTGTAGCAATATCGTGTATTATATTAGATATAAATATAGGTATGCATAAATTGTGTTTACTTTTGGGTAAAAATAAAAACAGCTATTATTCATACCAATTCTTTATTGATTACAGAAATTAATGGTTCACAAATAAAACATAAAGTGGATATTGGAATAAGGCGCTATTTTAATTTAATAGATTTATGCTTAGTAGTATGATTGAGCTGCTTTTTATTTCATCCTCACCATCATACGTAAATTTTGCAGACAAAGTTCTGTTTATTGAGCGACACCAGTTACAATTTAATAAATTTATTGAGACGTTCACAAAATAATCTTTTATATTATGTCATTGGCATTTCATTCATAATATGTTATCATTGTATCGCATAATAACTTTATTTTTGATCTTATGTTGTATTTTGAAACGTCTCTTTTTAAAAACGCACAGGTAGAATTTTGTATATATTTGAAGGTATTTAAACTTTCTTTAGATGGGTAGCACAGCCATTTCTTGTTGCTATTGTATTCTTTTGAAATCACCAGGTTAATAACAGCGAAAGGCACTAAAATCACAAAATTCCACTAACACATGCGCGTACGCCGTTTTTGTGAAATGTCAGAAATGTCTTAATCCGTTTTGGACTCTAGGAAAATAAGTAGATGGCAAACATCCAACTCTTAGTTTGAAGTTTTAAATTAATAAATCGAAGTCATATGATACTAATAAATCAATAAGTATTATTATGAAACAATAGTAATAAAATTGTAATTTATATTAATTAATAACTAAAAATATTCTACAATCCATGTTTGACCAGTGACATCTATCGTGTTAAATTGCTTAATACTAAGGAACCAATACAAGAATAGTTCTTAATTTGCGCCGCATGCTACCGCTCGCTGTATGACGTATTATCGTTGTTTACGTTACTATGCTATTCCAGCCGGCTCATGCGAGTTGTGTGTTAATGAACTTTTAAATACGACTATAATTACTTTATTATTATAGAACCTATCATTATTATTATTATTCAGTAGTCACAGTCAATCAATTATAGACAGTTCTATGCCTCAAAAGTATGAAGGAGAGTTCATTGAATTTATTTTGCCTATTACTTATATAATCTATAAAATATATAATCTAATATATTTTTACACGCCCCACAGTTAAAGTAGCGCATTTCAAGATTATATTCTTGGAGAACGTGGGACGGCTCCACGCTACCATATTATGTGACACTACTAGCGTCTCAGCGCAGCGCGTGTAACATAACGTAAAAAATAGCGCACTATAAAAATATAGTTTCTAGTCCGTAACTTACTATCTTAATATAGAGGATTTAACACTACTAGCCGTAGTAAAGCCACTATATAGTGGCCGCCACAAGTTATGGACGCAGTATATTATATTTTCGATGTGTCGGTACCATACAAAAGGTATGCAATACTACGTCCATAACTTGTGACGGCTGCTATATAATGTTACACTGAATGGTGGAGTGGCGGCTTCTTGTGATCGGATAGTGGCTTGTCTTGGGCCTTGGCCACTGATCGCAATCTAGTGGCCAATTGTGATGCAGCACATATAGTACTGTAACGTGCTGGGTTCGAGAGATATGAATGTAAACAATATTACCGACTAAAACACGTGCGCTGCCTTGACTCTTATATTTGATTAAAAGCGTTTCTAGAATTTTCTAGAAGCGCTATACCCGGCGTACATCGGTACGAGAAAGTTCTAGCGCTCTCTCTACACTTCGCGTACTGACAATCGACTTAGTTCAGTAAGACATCAATAGATGGCGATATAATAAATTATTACTGCCGAGTCTTCCCCACAGTTCTGAGAGATGACAATATAAAAATGGAAATCAACCATCGAGATTTGAGACTTCTGAGACTGAATGGATTAATCATTACTTACGTGTCCGCAAATAGTTCATAATACCACGCTCCGACACTAATCGACGTCAAAGTTCAAACCATTTTTTACAAGATTTTACATTAATTGTATTATCTGTGACATTATAGAATTACGGACCTACCTGCAGCTTTAGCGCGTATTAAGTGAGTAACTTAAGGTCCACTAAATTAATCAGGTTAGTTAAATACTATCTTCTACACGGGTTAAAATCACTGAAGCTAATAATAATATTTAGGATTTTTGGTCATGAGGTCTCTTTCACGACGTAAGCGTAAGAATTTGTGCTAAAATATGAGATAAACAGCGAATCTCATCAGTAGTAAACAATTTAACGTATACCCCACCACATAATAAGCGGTTACCAAACAACATGGGACTTCTTTAGAGTTTTGGCACAGACAACGTGTTCTAGTTTTAACGAAATTTTAGATTCGGATCATAAAGCTCCTTTCACGTCTTTTAATACTAAATGGTCGTCGTCAAGATAGATCTTGTGCTAGTATCTTGTCGCCTTTATATGCATCAGCAGTCAAAGTATTATGAAATTTGCTCAACCAGGATTACCAACCGACCCGTATTCATATACAGCTTTTTCTATTTATATAATATTATGACTAGCTTTTCCCGCAGCTTCGCTTGCGTAAAAGGTTTGGTTAGGTTAGGTTGTGTTAGGAATAGTAGGTACGTTTTCGCGAGATGACCTTCAGCCACTCTGAGGTTTTACCTGGGGGTGGTGGGCTTCGTGGGCCTGTCCGCCACCTGATCAGCACCAGGTCCGAGAGGCGGCGTGCGTGTTCTCACGTGCGCCTCTGTGTCGTTTTGTATTCGTTCCCCCACAAGAGGACAGCGGAGGGACTCTTTTTATAGTGTAGTGGCATGCTGATTAATACGGCGTGGGCCGAAATATCAGCGGAGTCGCGATTTCATGTGAATAAAAGTGATTCGCGTGGCCTCGCCGACTCTGGTTATATCAAGGATCACCGTGGTAGGTTTAGTCGGTATTACTGGGATATCTTTTTCCTGGTGAGACCGACATAACCTCTCCGTCGCGTCGTCGCCCCGTGGAGAGGTATGCGTCAATGCATCCCCCATGTTAAAAAATAATAGTACGTTTAAAAATAATTATAGCCTATGTTACTCAATAAACTACGGAATAATATAGGTTACTTTGGGTGAAAATCGGGTGTGTAATTTTGAAAATCTTACATACAAACAAACATACAAACTAAAATATTAAATCTTTCCTCATAATAATATTAGTATAGATAATCTGATTATAATTAAATAAGATTCTGTCATTGTTTTATTTCAACCATTGAATTTATAAGTACTGTTGTACATACTATTTCATCTACTGTTTAGCCGTAAATAGTTAAAGAGTGTATATTTTGTTGACTTGGGTGCCTATAGACAAAAAGTGAAATCTCATGAATTCTGTCATTGTCAGTTCTTTTGCTGTCAACTATAAGGCTGACATTGCTGACAATTTGAGTTGAGTGGCGCACAGAGTACATTGTGTATGATTGCAGTGACGTTTGTGTCATCAACTGATCGACAGATCGACACAAGTTTACAAATTGAAAACCAAACTTGTGTACTATTTTTTAAATACATATTAATGTAAAGTCAACTGGAATTGATACAATTTATTATCTTCGTAATTCGGTTGTTATAGCAGTTATTTGGAAGGCTGTGCTGGCAATTCAGTGGTAGGATGTAACATCGGTGTTGTGTTAACTGGCGGACAATAAAGCCATAAAGTGTTTCAGGTTCAACAAATAAAATAATTGTATATCATCGTACCACTTTATTCGCCAGGGTAAGACGTATGAAGTTTTAATATTAACTTTAAATGCGACGGCATCTTCATTTAACGGCGGATACATAACTTATTTAATATAATAGTATACAAAATACGTATCCAATTTTATGTTTAATAATTACGCGTATTAAATTTATTTCAGGAAATAAAACGAAGTAACAATGTATGACGACTACTATGATGGTAGTAAAATATTCATGTTCCTATCGAACAGGGTTGGTCTTCCAATTGATCTAGTAAGTACATTTTTATTATAAGTATAGTGTGTTTGTTTGTTTGCTGATCACACTACAGCTATAATGTTTATTAAGCTGTAAGTAGTGCAAGTGTTTGAGTATTAGTCAGTTATTTAAAAAGTAATAAATCCTTAATAGAAAAAGCAAATGAATTTAAACATTCTTAGTTATTTTATTTACATAATACCTGAGTAGTTATTAAATTATTTCTAAAACAATGGAATGTACCAGTTCTTATCACAATTATTTTATTGCATTCCTGATGCAGTTCACTGCTTGACATACATGGGACAAAAATTGTCAAAGTCAAAGTCAAAAATCATTTACGCCCAGTTCCTATATCAAGATACGAGTCGTTTTACATACGGACAGTTAATTTTTGACACATGTTCTATGAAAAATATGTCAAAATTTAACTATCCGTAGCTAAAACGACTCGTTTCTTGATATAGGAACTGGGACTTATTCATTTAGGTCACAAAGTAACACTTATGAACTTCAAAATATATAGGTTAGTAAGTTTACTAAGTTACTGAAGCTCCATTTAGGTTAGTTGCTAGGTTCAGGCAAAGGGTTGAGCCTATGAGAAGAAACCTGCAAGAAACTCACTCACTCACACAATTGCACCACAACATCTGGCTTTTCAATGACTTTTTACATTCTGAAGGACTATTAGAGTAGTATAATACCCACTTTAATATAAGTTCTTTCTAAACAAAATTAGGTAAATAAACTAATACAGTCAAAACCGGATATAACAAAATTGAAGGGACCATATAACAAAAAGTTAACTTCTCAAATAATTGATTATATATCACTGTTGGGTAAACTTCTCTATCAAAGACACAATATGTATTATGATAATTTATGGCATAATATACAAAAACGTAAGACAATGCTAACAATATGATGATAAACAAATAAAATGGTTTTATTTAAAACCAGTGGTGCTCCACAGTTTATTCTATTAATAGTCTATGCTCTCCACAACTCCCTGGAATTATGACAGGAAGTTATACAATCAGGTTTGCTTATATAATATGCATGCAAATAACGAGAGAATCAAAGGGAAATGGTGTGAATAGGCAAGCAGCATCAGTGTGCTTATAGCATTATGGTCCATAGCAAATAGTGAAATAGATCTAGGTAATTAGTCCTAAAATGAAGTATATGACAAAGATACATTCAGAAGGTAGTGATTATACACAGTGTATTATGGTAGTCGCTATTGTTATACCCAAACATGGAAGCATACTGAAATAAAAAAAAAAAGTATTTTAAGACTATTTGAGAGCCTTCTAAAATTACCCATTAAATAAATACATTACCTTTTCTAGAATAAAGCAATGTAAATGATAGAATTATTGATAGAAACCAGACAACTTTATATTATTATCAAATTGAACCCGGTCTCCATATTTTTATTATAGTTGGAACAATGCAAATGTGACATTTGATTTTATTATAACTCACTGCCTTGTAGGTGCAGCGGTGGTAAATGCGACTGCGCTGCACGAGCTCACAGCTTCAATTCCCGAATCAGGCAAAATGTTATTAGGTTTTTCATTCAAGAAGTTCCAAACACTCAGCTCAATGTCTGAAACTATGCCTGATAGAGTGCAATAGACGCATATATATGTACTTGTTCTTGTTTTTACACCCATACTAATTATTTCAGGCATATACATGTAAGACGCAATGTATACCTACCAATACCTATTCGATATGTATAAATAATTTCTAGAGACAAAGATAAATTATATAATTGATGCATAATAAGTATATTGTTGACATTCAAAAATGTTGTTGTTTAAACGTGACATTGAAACGTAAATAACTAAACACACGACATTAATTTTATTTAAATTGGTTACGTCATTCAGTTAAGAATTCCCTGAAGGGGATCTATCAATAATTTTCATAATTCTGGCTCACGATAAATCGTCGACATACCTTCGTTTCCACTGGGCTAACTAAAAACACTTTTGCTAAAAGATTTTTTTTATTTTTAGTTACCGTTGACAGCCGGGAAATTTTCTTCTATGCTCTGTTTGAATACTAGAGTTTTTCGGTCACTTAATTTTAATTTGAAATGTCATAATTTGCAATTATATTTACAGCTCTTAAGACTAGTCTCGTATATCTAGAGCTATACTAGCATTCGACTTTATCACTTAAATCTTTCAAATTACGTGTAGGTAATAATAACATAAGGGGCTGTTCGAGAACTACCTAAGCAAGATTTTAGTCCTTTTTAATTTCCCCTCTCCTCTCCTTGTCAGCAAACGTAAGCATAATATATCATCCAAATTATCTAAAATAAGTGTAGCAAAGACCCCTATCCTGTATCTGTGCTTTCGTAATACTTGAACAACCCCTAACACGTCAATTATACAATTTAAACAAATATTATTGCAATTTAATTTATTAAAAACAACAGAATTTGAACGCAGTACATTCATCGCATTAATTAAATTATCAGTTATCACTCGACGAAGAAAGATTAAAATCCTTGTTTATTTTAAATGGCTAACTGGTACTAATAGATTTCCAGTGCATAATGAATAATGATAACAGATTTAATATAATAAATAGATTAATTAACTTTTCTAAGTATGGCCATGAGTTTAGTTAAAACGAGAAATCTGAAATAATTGGGCTTGTTAAATATTAATTTAAAGAAAAGCTGTGCCCGTCGATCGTACCCGCGGTATATTAATATTAACCTATTGAGTCGTAGCGGCACACCAGAAACAGTAGATTTTTAATTATGTATGGTATTCTAAGACTTGACAGAATAAAATAGTTCACACAGCCGACTTTCACTAGTAGGCTTTCACGCTGCTCTTTTAGTATCTATCACGATTTTGCACCCGTGGCTATCCTACGGGAACGGTGCATTTAATCTTACCTATTTTAAAATTAGCCTGTCACTTGCCAGCCTATAAACTAACTGTCGTGTAAAATTTACAACAACAAACACTTTCGCATTTATTACATTACTAACACTAACTGACTAAGAATTTTGGGGAAATAAAATAACGCTCTTAACTAGCCTACTTTGTCACAAATCGGCCTATTGTATCATTTACAGGCATTGTTAGGCAATCGCATTCAAGTTGTGCTTAACATTTTGTATGCAAGTACAATGTGAGTGTGAGTGGATTCACCGCATTTCTTTCGATAAATATGAATGATAATTTTATTACCTTTCCCTTCAACAAGGTACTAAGCCCGAGTTAACATTTTGTATGCAAGTACAATGTGAGTGTGAGTGGATTCACCGCATTTCTTTCGATAAATATGAATATGATAATTTTATTACCTTTCCCTTCAACAAGGTACTAAGCCCGAGGTGCGTGGGGCTCGCTCGCATCTAACCGGTTTTAATTTTCCTTTGCTTAGAGACTCACAAAAAGTGATGGTGAATAATTGCTTAAAGAATTCGTTAACATATTATAAGAGAAATCAGTTAATAATGATAATAGTACCAATCACAGAGCGTAAACTTTTAGATATCTATGAGCACAATGGATAGGTCATGAATGTATCTGATAATGTAATTCAAGTCAATAATTGTTCACGTTTTTCTGGATCAAGGTTATCGATTACATTGTAAACAAATATTGAATTTGTTTATAACTACCTGCGCACACGACGTCGTTCGTGCGGCATTTGGTACTTACCTACATCTTAATATATTTTAATATGCTTGACAAATAATAATATCGAATTGGCAACACGAATGCCAATAATAATCAATTGATCACTTCTGCTTTGGATCGGGGTGCATACAATAGAGACGTCAAGCTATATCTCAAGCACTACTCAAAAGATCACTGTAATACACATAAATTATTATATACACATCAATTATTACATAATATACATATCAAAGATTACTACATGTTAACAAACAAACAATCCCTCTCTATAAGATTCATACAAATTGTATGTTATAGCACTTATAGCACATTTATGTAATTTTTGTTTTGTAAAATCTTATTCACTCATTATGGTCGCGTTAGTAATAGTAAACCTTTATACTTATTTGCTGGAAAATTTAAGATCGCAGTCTGTTTTTTACAACAATAGATAAGGTTCTGTAGTTTAGCACCATAATAAGTGCATGAGCAGGCAGCTGTTAATGTGTAGGTATAATTAGGAAGAAAGTTTCACAGCACAAACAAAATTCCGAATTTAAGTAACTATACATAAATTCGGAGTTATTTTTAATGTCATATACTCCATTTTAGTTGACAACGTTCTGGCAAATCGCGCTTATGTTTTCTGCAATATTGCTATGCGACTGGGTACGTACCATAAGACAGTTGCGGAAAAAAAAACTTAGGGATACAGGTATTACACAATATATATACAAGAAAACGCCTTGCCCACGTTATCAGCTATCTTAGAATATACATAGGTATTAAGGTTTATAGCTACTCAGGTAAGGTAAGTCTTTCACAATGCATAAATATATTGTGTAGAAAACAAGTACCAATCTGTAACTAAAGAAAACATTATAGATTTTACGTGCAATGTAGAGCTTATGACAGATTTCCAAAGACCACTCATCGAATTTTGTTAAACAGCAATTGTGTAGAACAAGTTATTGTTAGAAAAGAATATGTTTGCATTTAATTTGACCTGCACACCTCATTGTAGAATTTGTAGATACTTAATCATTATTTGCTTATAACAGCCATTATTTTGTTATAAATTGCACTTTAATCATTATTATTATTCATTAGCTTCATTTCTTTTTTTCAATAGGTAAATTTTTTGATCGCACAAATAGCTGCACTATGCCTGGCAAGACTGTTTCGAAAGCCATTGAGATTCGCTTCGCCCGAATTTCGACATACTGTGTGCCTTGTTACAGGTTTAATAATGGGGTATTTCTGTTTTGGAAGGTAATTTCTTTGATATATTTATTTGCATTAATTTTTAATTATAATTTGTGTGACAATCTTTAACGTCACTATCTTGGTATCATAGGATGTAAGTAATGGTATTTATTAACCCAAAAAATATAGAACTAAGTATGTGTCGCAGGTACATAATTTCTTAATACGGTGTAAAAGCGATTTTGAAAACTAGTACCAGCTAACTTTATTTTAACGTATCTTTATCGTTCAACTATGGAATTATTAAAAAACTAAAGACTAGGACCCCATCTCTACTTTTGATTCGGCACGTAAAATTCAACTTGCGGTACTTACTTATTTCAATATATTATGTAATCAGACGGGTCGTTGGTGGATATGGGGTTAATTTATATCACATATTTTGCGTTATCATTGCATAATGTTGTTATGCCTATACATATACAAGCTTTGATTTTTTATTATAACTGAAGATAGTAATGATGATATTTAACACAGTTCATGTTGTTATTTATTTTGCTTAAATGTAATGTAAGTACTTATTCAAATCAATAAGGCATTACGAAAAGCCTTATTGTCATTTCTTATTAGATAAACCAGTCTTATTTAAAGTAAACAATATTAGATACGAAAATATTGTGGGCCATTCCACTTCGTAGTACCATGATTTTAGTTGAAGTTTGTTTTCAGACAATCAATACATTTGTCAGTGCTACCGATGTTAAGTTACGTCCTACTTAAAACTGTCCCACATCATATCATGGGCAAGTAAGTAAAATATACAGCAAATATACTTGGAAGAAAAATTTATTTCTGTGTTTTTAAAAGTTTATTTCAATCGTAACCAATACTTTGTTTACTTTTTAGTGTTATTTTGGCAGCATCAATGTTATACTTATCATGTCTTCACGTACATAGACAGATATATCATACTGGTGATTACACTTTGGATATCACGGGTAGGTAAAATCATGTAATTTTTTACTTGCGGTTAACCAAATTTCTTTCATTTAAGTAACAGTCTGTATATATCTTTTAGGACCATTGATGGTAATTACACAGAGAGTTACGTCACTTGGCTACCTACTCCAGGATAAGTTTGTTTGTAAGAATACTGATTCTACGGGCCAGTCAACTGAAGAGATTACTGAAATAGAGAAGACCCCATCCCCCCTTGAATACTTCGCATATACCTTAGCGTTCCAGACTTTGATGTGTGGTCCAGTCGTCTTTTATTCTGACTATATTCATTTTATTGAAGGAGCCCGTATTGATGAGGTAAGACTTTTATTTTTACTCGCCATTTTAAGCAAGTACTTCCAACTGACGTTTGGTGTCCGTACAATGTACTTATGTCAGTACAGTGCTAATTTGAGCGTAGTGTAGGACAGATTAAAGCTATATTACGAAGACATACGTTTTGCTGGTCAACTTTATTGTGACACTTGTGACTCAGATTTTATACAAAGTTTGGTCTAGCGAGTGACGATTGCGCCGAATCGGACTCGGATCAGTTGTATTAACACTGTCCATCTGTAGGTACTTGCCTAATAATACCACTTACCTATATCTTCTTCTAATTACTCTCGGTCTATGTATTAGCAAAGCGCGTTCCCACTAATATGGACAAATGATTATACGGATTGACAATGTCGTGCATTACACACACTGCACACGTAGGATATTTTTACCATTATGCGTTACCGTAGGATCCAAGTGGTCGACCATGCTGGCTTATCTAGTTACTTATCTATAAAAATCTAATTATATTTCCGGTGTGATTTGATTTAAACGTTACAATTATTTCTAAATATATATACCTAATAATTTGAAATACTTAATTCATATTGACTGATTATTGAATTTTGTATATGGAATACGTAAACAAACGATTGTATACATTCACGGTGCAGCTAACAATAAGATTAAAATTTCCATCAAATATTACGTCGAAACTAAGTTTTAAAGATTTATCACCGCTGATACACCACCGTGACGATATCAAAGATAAAATAGCGTGAATCAATATAATGTAAATTTGTGAGTCACTTAACAAGCAAATAGCTAGGTACATGTTACTTACCTACATCTTGAGTGTTGATATGATTCAACTTTGCGTATCATACAAATTCACATTATATCTAGAAAGCTGAAGCTTTCTCATCGCCAATATAATATAGATAATGTAAGCACTTACCTTATTAACATATAATGACTGAAGGTTAAATTATAGTAAATGAGTCTTGAATCTACTTACTTATTTTAACAATTATAATGGAAACTAAGTATGACTGGCAACTTTTGAAAATTATATTCTTTTTTAGCAAAGGTAATTTTACTACATATATAAAAAAAATTTCATAATTCAATTCCTACTTATACAGTGTGTATAATATACCTTGTCCGATCCATTGAGGGCTTTTTTCTCTCTTAACAAACATGCTAAGAAAAATAACAAAAATAACTATATCATCGTAAAACGTCTTCGTAATATTTTTAATACAGTATTGATTAGCATTTTTATCCTTAAATTACTGAAATTTTGCTCAGTCTAGCAACACTCCACTAAACTTGTTAAGGACGCGGCGCGTGGCATACTTTTGGCGGCATTTTTCTAAGGCGTGTAGGTAGGCGCGACGTAGTGCGGCGCAGCATATCGAACTTTTATGAACTTTATTGATACCTAGGTATTATGATTAATAAGTTGTCGGTGTTGCCATGAGTAATCTATTAACATATTATTTTAAATAAATTAAATATACTGGGGTAATTCTTTTTAAACGATTTTTATAAAACGTACCTACTCATAATAAGCTACTGTCACATTTAAGGATCGGAGAGGGTTTATTATACACACTATACTATTTAACATAATTATGTAGTAACTTTAAATTTACCAAATTTATAACTATTCAAATTTTAAAAGGCTTGCCGGCAACAGGCAACAATAACGCAACGTTCAGTCCATGTCATAGTGACTGCACGGATGGCGTAGTGTGGTCGCTTCGCCACTGCGTCGAATATTGTGGGCTTGATCTAAAGATCGAATCCACAATACTCGTTCAGCTATTCTATTGTCTACAGTAGAACAAGAATTTGTGTCATCTACCAATGATTTCTCCGAGTCTAAGTGTTTAGAGAATTATTCCTAGTGCGGGTGCTGTTATCTAAAAGAGAAAAAATATGTGAGGTCCAATGATAATGCCTCTTGCCATGAATAGAACTCAAAATTACCAACATATTCGAATACAGATATATTGCAAAAACATTTGCCATGTATATGCTCTAGAAATATAAATTAATGGCTCAATTGAACAAAATGATTTGTTCAATAGACCAACGGCGCGGCATGATAAAAACTTGGTATCAGATGTTTAAATTGGATCACTCTAAGATATTAAGTATTTCATGAGCAATGTTGCCTGGTTTTAATTTTAAATTAATGCTAAAATGGAGTATAAACCTAAGTTACCAGTTCGCAATCTCTACAACTCGTTTCTGTCACTAGCTTCAGCCTAGCTTGCTTATTCTGTGTTATTTTGGGTATGACTATTCTCCTTTAAATCATTTTTGTACTTTTAAGCGCATTTAAATATTTTAATCAATATGGTACTGAAATATGTAGGCTTGTTGTAATCTATTACAATGACTGTCTATTCAATCAAAATTAATGCACTTTGTATAGTAGGTACACGTTGGCTCTTAAAGTACTTGCTTATCATATTCAAAAGAAATCTTAATGTGTGGGTATGGCTTAAATTTTGTACATTTCATGAAATCTTATTTGGAATACGTCTAATTTCAAGAAGTATAATGCGTTTTTTATTTGCAGAATGAAAAGAATAAATCTGCGGTAGAGCCCTCTCCTCGGTGCGCTGTAATGTACAAAGTGGCTGGTTCTGTGGCTGCCGCTTTGCTATTCTTGACACTTGAAAATAAATACCCGTTAACTGTTCTAGAAGGTAATAATAAATATCTATTTTTAATTTCTAAAACACAACTAAAGTAAAAAAGAACGACATGTCTGTAAATTAATTACTTCTTTTTTTAAATTATATTCAACATACCTATTATCGTTAACCGTAATTATTTCACTAAAAGTTAAGCAAAACTTATTTTAAATTAGGCAGCGATTCGTAATTACCTATTGATAATATGGTGGCAATACAAATCTAGGAATTGCTCTATTTTACCGACCGGAAATATTTTAAGTTACTAGGCTTATTAGAGCCACATTATCTACAGACAAAATATGGTTAAATAGTTTCTTTATAACACTAAAAGGCAATTTTCAGAACTAACAGATCCAGCGTCAGAGGTATCACGCTCATGGTCGGCATTATACCTGCTGTGGTATGCCTACTTGTCTACATTGGTAGTGCGTTGCAAATACTACCACGCCTGGCTTCTTTCTGAAGCTATCTGTAACAATTGTGGCATGGGATTCAATGGCTACGATAACAATGGCACACCCAAATGGGACAAGATGTCTAATATTGACATTTTCGGTTTCGAAGTAAGTAAACTTTTGTCATTTCATCTAGCAACCGATTTTGCATTAACCTTGATTTGATTAGTTTACTAGTTTACGCGTATTAGCAGCACGCATATACGAAACTAGATACCGCCATATCGTTCTCGCTGTAAAGGTTAAAGCTATATGGAGGAATACCTAAAACAGAACAGAAGATTATGGTCATCCAGGCACGGGGTATTGAAATATTAAAAGGAATCATACATTTTCCAAACAAAATTTTTTTTTAAGTACTGAGGCACCGGACCAACCTGGGTGGACCATTGTTGAAGAAGACTTAGCCTAGATATATTTTATGACCAATCTAAGAATTTTAAATATAAAATAATTAATAGCAATAATGTATTATAAGTTTTTAAATTTTTCATATAAATATTGTTTTCCCTGTCGTTGCTTTTATTTGTTGTATTTTCTTTTATTTAATATTATTATTTTGTTTTTGCATGTTGTCTACCTGCCAGTGCTGTGCATATTTGTAATTAGGGTAGCACATGCACTTTGATGACTGTTGATTTTATGTGAATGTCGGTGTTTACCCTGTAAACATGCCAAAAAAATAAATAAATAAAACGTAAAAGGTCATCTACGACCATTCTAATTATTATTAATGACAATGAATTGATTTTACCATGCGTATGCGGTATCAAACATGCAAGTTCCAAATATTCCAATGTCTGTTTCGTAGTAGTGGCTCCTCACTAATATGGGCCAAGTCACGACTCAATTTTTATTTGATTGTAAGTGTTTGCTATATTGAATGGAAGTCTATTCAGCCACGTATACTATTGGAGCCAATCAATGCAATCGATTTAGCTCTAATACGCAATACACATAAGAATCCATCCTATCGTACAATTCCATAGTGTACCTACCTATAACTCCAAACTTTACTACTACTATTAGACCGAACAGTTAAACTCAAAACTACAATAATAATAATAACCACATAAACACAACACCATCTAGCCCAAACTAATATAATGTATATTTATCCATTGTCTAGTACCCATAGTAGAGCTTGTACTATGGGTACTAGACAATGGATAAATATACATATATACTATTTTTTTTGTAAATTCATATATATTATACATAGAAACACCAAGACCAAGACAAACATCCATGTTCATGCACACAAATGTTTAACTTGTGCGGGAATCGAACCCGCGACCTCAGGCGTGGCAGTCAGTTACGCTAACCACTACGCCATTGTGGCCGATACCAAACTATGAATTTTCATATCAAATATCTCTATTATTAAAATGTTATTACTTAGGTACTAGATTTTGTCTGCAGCTTCGCTCGTGTAAATTTAGGTTATGTTAATTTTCTATCCCTCGGAAGCATTACTTTGTCTGGATGAAATGTACCTTACATCCTTTGCCATACCCTTCACAACGTGTATGCGAAATTTCATGATAATCGTTCGAGTAATTAAGGCATGAAAACGTAACATTCACATTCGCGTTTAAAATATTATTTAGGCTTTTAATTTTGTATTTCTAAATGTATAAATACCTTTTTTAACTTGAACCTGAACTATTTTAGCTCGCTCAAAACTTTCGCACAGCGGTCGCCAGTTGGAACAAGAACACGAACGCGTGGCTGCGCGGCGTGGCGTACGAGCGAGGCAGCGCGGCGTGGCGCACGTGGCGCGTGTACACGCTGTCCGCAGTCTGGCATGGCTTCCACCCTGGATATTACCTCACTTTCTTCGCTGGCGGAATATTTACTGTCGCTGCTAGGAAGGTAAGCGCGATAAACTGTTAAATAAAATTAAGACTACTTTTCCCATTTCTTGATGCCACTTTAGATTATAAATGGGTACCTACATAGGACGAACTCCCCCTCCTTCTCTCTCCGTAAACATGGCTACTGAAAAGCAACCGAAAGGGAGAAAGTGTAAAATCTAAATAACTTTTATAATTTCAATAGCTTAAATAGAAGTAAACAGTAGGTAACTAGTAAAAGTGTTTAACAATAGTAGATTAAAGTTTCAAAATGATGTATGTACGTAATATGTGTTTAAAACAAAAATTAATAACTCGATAAAATCGCAATAAATCCGTATAAAATTGTTTAATTTCAATGTATAACATTGTAATTGTCAAACGTAAGATAATATTGAGTATATAGGAATTTACACGGCTGTTGCATTTTCTAGTAATTGTTAATAAAATGCCATTGAAGATTTATTCGAAAATTTTGCATTTCATTTTTTCATCTATGATAGTTTCTGTCTCTGCGTCATACTTATACAGAGCGCTTAATAATTGTGCATTAAATCCATTGGCTTTTTTTTATTAAGTACACCTACTCAAATATTTCTGTTCGTTATATAACCATATGAGAGACGTAACTAAGTACAGTCTCTAAGAACAATGATAATATCAACGATTATAATATTAATTAACAATACAGATTATAGTCTGAAATCCAACTCATCATTTTAATCCGTAATGGCACAGTACATAAATATACAGTAACCTATCTTCATACAAACGGTCGGAACTCGAGTCATACCTACGCGCCTCGGCGTCGGCATGCGCTCGGCACGCAACCAGTCGCGAATGCGCCGCCGCAGTGACGAACGGACAGTGTTTTGTTTTTCAAACAGTAACCGCGCGATTTTTTTACCTAAAATAAGTAGCCTATTTAATATGACAAGTAGAATATATTGTGTTGTTTTTGGTTGCATGAATTCCTCAATAACGCACCCAGAGATAACTTTTTTAGATTACCTGGAAGCTCCGAAAGGTAAGACTATAAAATGATTATGCTTACTAGTAGGTAGGTACGTAATTTAAGTCTTTTTAAAGGATTTTTTCCCCTCCCGAAAGGTACCGGGACTACAGTAAGATTAATTCGCAAACTTTTTTAATTGTACCCAGCGATGATTTCGTGGAATATATAAAAAAAATAGAAGGAATATTCCGAACTTCTTTTAAAACTAAACATATAAATTGTAAAGTAGCTGCAGGTATCTATAACCAAGTAAAAGATATTCCTTTTTCTCCTCCTTGTCCATGTTTCCCAAAACAATTTTTAATTAATCTTTGTATTCGAATGCGGATTTTTTATAATTTAAAATATAATAATAAAGCATTACGTACGTCTCAGTCGAGGCGCAAATATTTTTCAGTTGCAAATTTATAAGACTGATTTGTTATTAAGTCTTAAATCTAACATAAACATGCTTTTTTTAAATTAAATCTAGCAATCAAAAAACAACATGCATTTTTATTGAACACTTCCTATTCCATTCACAAAGTATTTTATTTGTTTAAATAAAATAAAAAATATTTACAATCACAAAAATAGATCGAAACTCAAAGTAGGCAGATTTAATTAAAATGCTGTAGGTGGGCAGCCCTATCGCATGTTTACGTATCGCGCGGCTGTAGGCATTTATTTCAAAGATACGGCCGAGTTACAATACTGGATATTTATGTACTGTGGTAATGGTATCCGTAATTCCTTTGACTCAATTAGGACTGCGCCGAGCATAGTGTGCCAAAACAGGCGGTCACAGTTAAGTTGATAAAATCAACACTTTTTTAATATAAATATAAAATATACATTTACTATAACAGTGAATGTGTTTACAATTACTCCGTGTGAAAAACTTAAAATAATTAACATTTTCACCTACAAAATTACGTAAATTTGCACGAAAAATGCAAAAACGTAAGCTTGTGTAACGTGTTACGTGATTTTTAGATTATAACAGTAGAAATCTATCCGTAAAATAGGATTAAGCTTAAACGAAACATAAATAATTATATTACAATTTTTCCGTCCCAAATATTTAAGTTATTGGTTGACAATAAAGATACATATTTATCAAAAAAGCACTTCAAATCCTCCATACAATTTTATTATGGCGGCCGCGCGCTGATTTTTATATCGAGCTCTGTCATATAGTCCAACCGCGTCTTACGCTCGACGCAGTCTTAAGATAAGGTAATGTGTTACTAATGGCTATTGTAGATACCTAAGGGAAGAACATAAATATTAGCGTATTGCCTAGGGTTGCCATGTTTATTTTGAATAAACAAAGTATACTTACTTCCTGTGGTAAGAAAAATAAAGTATTATTTCTTTAATTTGCTATTTTGTTTCTACATTTGTTGCTTCTAGCAACATCTAACAAAAATGTATTAACAAGTAATGTTTTAACCGCATCTTTACAATGAATATCATGATAGATAAATCATTAATGGTTTATTAAATTTAGGGAAGCTCTATTGCATTGCTTCTTGTTTGTATAAGTAAGCAATACAAAACCAGTAAAAGTCGACATAGGTAAAATAAAGTATTTCCACGTACTTTATTTTCCTCAAAAAGTACTTTCACCCAAAATAACGTGCAATACTTTATTATGCAATACGTGTGGCAACCTTAGCAGTGCCTTATACCATTCTGCATTTGTTCATTGTAAAAATAATACAGATATCTACTTAACAGTAAAGACACTTGTGCTTGTGCAGAAGACTCATGTGGTAATGATTTATATGTGATTTATCGTCCAGGTACGCTACGTAGCTCGTCCGATGTTCCTTGACAGTCCAGTGAAGAAGTTGTTGTACGACTTCCTAACATTTATCACGACCCGAGTCGCAATGACGTACGCCACCGTACCATTTGTATTATTACATCTTACACCGAGCCTTGCATTCTATGGGTGTGTATCTAGCAGATTATATTCACTTACCAGTTTGATAATGCTATTTAATGTTTTAGATAATAATTTTGTTCTATGTTTGTTTCAGGAAATTATATTACTCTCTACATTTTATAGCATTGGGTGCTTTGTTAATACCTGAGAAATCGAGTCGAGTCTCTAAGTCAGTTAACACTGAGCCTCAACAAGCATCTTGCACACGCAGCACTGCTAAACCTTCAAATAAACCTATTCCGGAAGAGTTCAATGGTAGATTCAAAATGTCATAAGATTTTCGATAGATTTGCGACAACTCCCTTTAAAATCATCGTGTATTCTATAATCATCTAAAAAATCCGTCTACTTATAAATGTAGTTCAAAAATTGGTTAGTTTTTTAATAATCACTGACCTCTAATAAAACGATGGACTGGCAATCTCGTACAAATGCCAAGCCCTTTTTTATACCAAATCGAAGCGCCGCTATTGAGCGATAATTTAGAAACATATTACATAGTTATTATAAACTAGCTTTTGTCCGCAGCTTCGCTCACGTAAAGGTAGGTTAGGTTATATGCTAGAGAAAGCACTTTTTAAAAATAAAATAGGTATTTCTTATGTTAGTCGGTGATAATACTGATAATGTAGCTTTCTAATGGCAAAAGATTTTTTAAATCGTTTTTGTAGTTTTATGTCTCTAATCCTTACAAACAAACAAAAAAGCAAATATTCCCTCTTTATAATATCAGTATATATTTAGTCGTATAGAATCAAAAACGGCTTTCTGTCTTTTTACTAATTGGTGGCAAATAAGAAAAATTATGTCACTCTTCATTGCAATTTACAAGTTTAACTCGTATGTTTTATACTGTTTTGAAATGAATTATTACATTATGTAGATAAAATTTAAACTAATTTAATAATTAATTATTTTGTATTTTTCAGATTGCTGTTTATGATACTCAATCATAAAGATTGCTGAATTTGATTCCAAATAATAGCCAGATTGCTTGTTTTATTTCTTGCTATGTAGCAGATTGCTGTCTTTGATTAGTACCATATTACGACTGAAATAGGGTTGTCCATAAAAATAAATACTTATTTTTATAAAATAACATTACACATAAGTACTAAGTTTTGTTGACATAATCAAATATAAAAATAAATAAAAATTGCTGTATAACGTAACCATTACAGAGTGAAGGCATAAAATTAATAGCGGGAACTACTCTCAAGTCATGCCTAAAGAAGATTTATTTCAAAAATACAAGAAAATAATCAGAATCGGTGCGAAAAGTTAAACATGCAGTTCATCAGAATCAGGAGATGTCTTCATTAGGTGTTTCTTGTAAGGCCTGATTTGACAGTATTTCTTTATAAAAACGTAATTCAAGTAAACTTTTCCATTCGGTACCAAAATGTTTGCTCAACAATTTATAAACATCATTTAATTTACTTTTATTTACTGCAATATTGCTGGGCAGTATGGACGGATTAATAGTCATTTTCGGAGAATGCAAATATTTTTTGATTATTATATAATTCACCCCTCACAAGCACGTTACCTTAGGCATAGCAGGCCAACACTCCTTTTTTTATTGAGTTTTTTTACACTTTACATTTGTTTACTGATTCTAAGGCGATAAAAACTCGAGCGGAGTCACTTAAAGTCAACATGCGTAAGCGAAATTTTTTCTGTCAAATGGTCAACTGTCGCTCAAGTCGATAGTACATAATTTAAAGAGCATAATGTCTTGATCATGTTTTGTTAGTTTTTTATAAAAACTGCTATGTATTTTTATTAAGTCATTCATGGATAACGTTGCACATTTCAGTGCTTTAGAATTGTGTTCACAAACACGAACCGGTAGGCTTTTCGAGGAATATCTAAAAAGAAAGAAAAGAATATGAAAACATGTAAACTAACAAGCTGAATATTTGAGAATAAAAAAATTACTGACCTGAATTAAAAGCCAAATATATTAAAGCCTATGTCACTCGGGATGATGCAAGGATTTTAGAATCCTCGTTTATATCGTTAGCGATACCCCATACGACCAAATCTGTTCAGGCATTAAGAAGTTATTGCGGGAAAAAGAAACTCACATACATACACATACTTACATACATACATCAACACTAAAAACATAACACTCCTTTTTTGGGCAGTCGTGTAATTAAATTAATGACTACATAAAAGAAACTTTTGTATTCTGCTAAGAGTAAATTATGCTACTTTGTAGAAAACGATTGAACTATTTATTTTTCAAATCGATCATAACCGCGGGTAGCACTACCGAACGCAATCGGTTTAATATAAAACTAATATTCTCATTTATATTATTCAACAATAATTCATATAAAACCAATTTGTTACAGTTTTTTTCGATAGCCCTACGATATAAACTTGTTTGTACCTACCTCAAACATTTTGCAATATTTGCTTTCCACTTTTCGGGGTTTCTAGTCTTGCCTTGCGTGCAATTGCTATTGGTTACGCGTGTAGGCACATATCCATATTTATTTATTTTAACTCCAAACTAACTTTTAATCGGTGTTTTTCCAATAAAACAATACGGATTCTTAACCCTTAATGTTCAGATTCTGGTTTTCAGACAAGAAACTACATACATAATCTTTTATTAAAAATAGCACTTAATAATGATTTACCATTTTGGTCAAGAAGTTAATATTTAAAGTCACTAGCATAAGTTCCAAATAAACTCAGTTCTGCTCCTAGTATAAAAATGTCATAAAACAGACGGAGCCATACTTTTGGTGGCAATAGCCAGACAGTCCAGCGTACTAATACCTACACTAGAGGTCAGTGATAATAATATTTTATCTTTGTAAACCGACAAAGAAAATAATATTTCTCGATTTAAGTGATAAGCCGTATTTTACAATGATCCTTATGATAGCTCGTATGGTTGCACTAAGCTGTCTTAGATTCCAACAATCCAGTAGGTACTTTGCAATGGTCCAAGGATTACCGCTTAAATTTAAATTCGATCGATTTAACCTGCAGGGTAGGCCAAAATATTATGTTTGACCTACCTCAAAAATATACGAACCAACTAAGTAGATAAGTTTCTCAACTTGCCAATTACTCTAATTAGGCAATTCGTTTGTTTATTTATTTTTATTTGGTTAACTCATCTGGTATGTGACTAATATGCATTTATTAAAGACAAATGACAAGTGACTTGTGATGACTATTACATTGGGACCTAATAATGTTGTTGTTGACAACAAGTCTACTTATAAACTCCCCATAGCATGTTTGTTTTGCAGATAATTTTAGTCCAGTGAACTTACATTATAAACAAAGGAAATTGTATTTTATCAAAGTATTGTATATTAACTATAATACATTTCTAAGTATTAAGTATTGATTATTTCACAAAATAGAGTTTACTAGCTTGCTTATATACTATAAGTGAGAATTGATATAAAAAGATTGTGAAAATAGCCAACCATTCATAATTTTGTTTGGAATTTTATTATGGACGATGGAAAGAAGCATTGACATAGCCAAGTTATTCTTTGAGAAGCCAACTTGGCAGCCACATTGATTACTTTAATGATAATAAAAATTACATAATATTTAAAATATTGTGGATCTATGTTTTTTAAATATACATCTAGTTTTAAATAACATCGATCTACATCTTTTGACCCACCTGCCTCTTGTTGGCTACACCATTGATAATACGAGTACACAGTTCAATATAGATTGTATTAAAATGAGACTAAATACTCATATACAGGTCGCGTTAAATAAAAAGAACGCTAGAAGAAAGTGGAGGGGGTGTGTTTGCGCATGGATACACTCGCGCACGAAAGTTCTATGCCTGTTATTTTATTTTTGAATTAGCCTTTCGCTCACGGCTGCTTATATTGTTGTGCAAGATAGATTGAAATATATATTAGATAGAATATAATTAATCAAGTTTTAATTATGTATAATGTTATAATTAAATCATGTTTGAATTAAATTTTATTAAATAATTAAAACAATATATTTCAATTAATGATATAAAATTGTGAATTATCGTTTTGGATTTTTTTCGAAAGACACGTTAAGCCGTGAGTCCCTGTTATCACGAAGATCTGTGACAGTCGTTATTGGGAGACAGAATCAGTAACCTAAAATATCCTGTCACGGATCTAACCTTGGAATATCAGTATCCCATTGGATTGCGGAGGTCAGGTGGCAATCGCTCTGTGTAAAAGCGGATATTTCTGTCATATACGGTTAGATCAGAATAGCACATTCTGGGCTTTGAAGCGAAAAGCGGAGGTTGTAACTGAGACAGACGTTAGGATGATGATATAATTAAAACATGTTTGATTCTATGTCCAATGTTTTAATATAAGTACAAATAATTAAAGTAATGTTGAATTTGTTGTTTGTTGTTCCATTAAATCATTAAGTCGTCATTTCATCGTCGTCGTTGTCTTTACTTGAGCTTTCATTATCACTTGAGTCAGAATCATCATCCCCTACGCGAATAATAAACATTTCTGTCATCATGTCGACCACATAATCGCTTTTACAATAATCGGCCTCTATTTCCTATACCTTGGTGCATAATTTACCCCATTCTGTTGCTCCTATTACATTTACTTTTCATTGACGAGGTTAGTTATCTGTGGAAGGCTCCATTTAACATTTTTACTGGAGACATATACCTTTATTTGAGACCAGACCATTTCTATTGGGTTTAAGTCCGGGTGGTAAGAGGGCAAACGAAGCACATGATAACCTGCTTCGTTTAATAAGGCATCCATGTTGAATTTCTTGAATTGTTCCATGTATTTTTTTATTAAATTGTACTGCTCCGGCTTTAGCATTGATTCATTAAATTCAATTCCTTTTTGCCGTAGCCAGGTTTGCATGTCCGCTTTTTTTGTAGTACACGTAGGTGCAGCATCGAGTTGCTTGTTATGGTACGACGCATTGTCAACTACCACGACTGAGTTAGGTGGTAAATTAGGAATTAGTTTTGTACGGAGCCATCGCTCGTAATTCTCCGACTTCATATTGTCGTGGTAGTTGCCACTTTTTGTACCGGCTTTGAACGTTAGTAAAGCAGTCGGTACAAAACCTGATTCACCACCCGCGTGCACTATAACTAAGCGGTTACCTTTAGATAGAGATTTTTTATGCCTTTGGTTGAACCGTCTGTCCAAGAATGGTGAGACATTTGGGAACTATCGATGTACGATTCGTCCGTATAAATTATAGGTCTACCTTCTCTATATTTTTTAACACTGGTCAAAACTATCAATATCTGTAATTTGTTTTTTGTCTAATCCTTTTATTTATGCCAGGTGTTCGGAAGACAGTTCAGAATTCAGAATTTTTGTACATTGTACAATTCGTCTCACTGTAGACTCTGAACAAACATTTTGTTGCCTGGGCGGTCCGTTTTCTCTATTGTTTTAAATTACCTTATTACTATCAGCCTCTCTCTTCATAAAACAATATACATCATAAATCATTTTCTTCACTTTTCGATGTAAAACCATTTTAGCAATTAAACACTTGTGCGCGAAGGTACTTTAGAACGGAGCTTGGACACAGCGCGGGAAGCAACGATCGACTGACGAACCAATCATGTACCAGCAATGAAGCGGCGCATGACCCGCCCGCCCCGCGCCGCACCTCGTACCTCTCGTACCACCAAACAGACCGCCAGCGTTCTTTTTACATGACGCGACCTGTACCTTCAACCTATTCACGTCACTTGTAGATTCCGTTATGGGTCAAATGACGCAAGCACTCGGGGGTTCATAGAAGTTTTATATAAGGTGTTGTCCTTGTTGCGGTAGTTTTAGCATTCATTCCTAAATCTTATTAAGAACATGGAAAATATGTAACGAAAATGTTGCTCTAACACATTATTTTCTATTCAGTATTATTTACCTAAATCGCACAAATAACTTCGTGACACAAATTCTGATGGCAGCTAAGGCTAATATTAAATTAAGTTAGAAGTATTTGATTAAGTTTAATATTTTGTTAACATTTCTGTTTTCAATTTTATGTAATGTTAATTAACAAATGTTTAGTTCTAGATAATTTTATACAGTGCTGTTTTATTACATGCACAAATTTTAACGTTAGGTACTAGATATAGATTAAAATAATTCAATCTATATTAAACTTTTAATGTGACTAAATCTTACATATACAGATTTTCTTCTAAAGCACATGTATTTTATTAACTAACATTCTTTAATATTTTAACAGGTAGATATAGGAAAATAAAAGCTATATATTCTGATAGTAAAAATTTTGACAAGTTAATGTTTCAGCACTTGTTGACAAGCTTATTAAAAGATTTTAAAAAGGTTGTGCTTTTCTGCAGTTAGGCAGATTATTGTGATACAATTGACTAAACCTTACCCCAGTTTTAGAAATGATGTATATAATACCGTAATTCTAATCGCATTGTGGGTCTAAAATATGACATATCAGCAGATTAGATATGAAACCTTTTATTTTTGTTAGTTTCAATTATACAAGATTATACACATAGATTCACAATGCTGCAGAGAGAAAAACAGGCAGAGACTATGTATTCCAAGTATCTAAAATTCTAGCTTATCTTACATACTTCTTTCATTCTTACCATGCACATTTGTTTGTAAGGATTCCCTTAACCTGGTTCAACTTTATAATGTCTCTGGGTCTCCTCAGAGCAATATCCAATTTTTTTATTAACATATTTGTTGTATGGTTGGCAATCTCATTAAATCCTCGCCTTTTAGAAAATAAAATTAAAACATTTTGACTAATGATAACCATTTAACTTATTTTGAAAACCTGGAGATGGCAAAATTATTGTAATAAAAATAAGATTATTATTGTAATTTTACATTTGTAATAAAAATAAGAGAAGAACAAGGAATTAATAGAAGATAATTATGAATTATATAGATTATATGTATATACAATAAAATTTGTATGCATTAACAAAATTATGTAGAGTATTTACTAGATGGGATATAACTTATCCCCTAGTAAATATTTGGTTAACATGCATAGATAAAAATCTAGTTTAAACATTATTTATGGTTGCATTTTTTATTATATAACACTATTAAGAAAATTTGGATCTGATCAAATGATTAATATGTTAATAAATTTAAGATGAAAGGAAAAAATAATCATAAAGGTGGCAACAATCCATTTATTCCTGGCAGTTTTATGCCAATGCTACTTATAAAAAATGCTAGTTATTAATCTGATCTATAAACAAACATTGTTAAACCCTTGTATACTAGAAAACAGATCTATGTGAGACTCCTGCCAATCTGGGATGCTGAGCAGAGAGCTTTATTATTTTTAAATATTATTGTTCTAATTACCTTCCCCACAAAAGCATGGTGTTGCATCAATGTAATGGGTAAGATGTGATACCTGAATTATACCTCAATTATGGAATTGTATTTATTTTTGTTACAAATTAATTTTATATATAATGTATTTTATATGATTAATAAAAAAATATTTAAAGAAGGTTACTTATTTATTTTTTGCACAATTTGCATATTAATTTATAAATATCTACATTACTATTACATGTTTTTTATTACACCACACAATAATATATGGTTCCTTTTATCAGAAAATATCTTAAAATTCATAGAGCTAAACATAACTCACATATAGTTCCTTATTTACTACATATTACAATCATATTTAAAATTACGGTGTCCCACTTTCTAGCAATAACATAAAATAGTATGCAATTCAGTTTAATATTAAAAAAAGTAGTTAGTAGACTTATGAAACATGAGAAAACAATAATCAATGAGTCACAGCTAGACAGTATAATTATATCCTATAGGCGATAACTGTTTTACAAAGGATCAGAAACTATTTTTTTTTTATTGGCACGACATGCCTATTTTGTCATGTCAGCCCTAGGTAGTATAGCACTCTTGTTGATTGTTAATAATTCATACTTTCTTACTCTTTTTTTTCAAACACATGAATGCTTGCCGTGTAGAACACAGTGCACCAGGAACATCATTTGTTTCCTGAAGTTGTCTTTGTAGATCTTTAAATCCATGAAGTTTAGGAGTAACACTGATCACTGAAAAGAAAACACTACTATAATGAACCTGGACAGGAAAGAATCTTTTTATTATGAATATACTTTATTTAAATCTACAATATTTATGAAATCTTTTGATAAATTTTTATATAATTAATAAGTAAATGTTTTGCTTCTTCAAGAGATGATAACATTTTAATAATAATAAAAGAAAATTAATATGTAACATAATACTCATGATACTTACGTTGATAACATCCTGTTTTTATATCTCGAAGTAATCTGATAGAATAATTTTCAGATTCTTTTTTAGCCTCAGTAAAAAACTGTATGAATATTGTTTGTGTTCCACCATTCCTTTCTTCTATAGAGTAATATATTTTCAAAAATTTCTTGTAATATTTCTTTGCCATCAAGAATGCCTCATGTGTTTCTTTTATTTCTTGAGAGAGCAGTTTTTGGTCTTAAAAGGTAAACAATTTGCAATTTATTTTTTCGCTGTCATCACCGATTTTACAGTAAATACGAACCTAAGGTATCGCTCGAAATTTCGCTATATCCATAAAACAGTTTACTAAAGCAATGAAGTTATAATAGGAAAAGATCCTTATATTTCATCTCTCTTTATGTTGGAATACCAATATAAAACAAAATTTTTGATCCAATTTGTGAAAATCATTGAAAAAAAAGTCTTTGTAGTACATAGGTGTCGCATTAAAACTAAAATTTACCGACAGAAAGTGTTGTAGACAAAAGTGGTCAGATGATATTTGTATTATTATTAGTAGTTTTATACGGTAAAATTTAAAAAACAATAATTTCAGGAATTAAATAATTATGAAAAAAAATTAATGCTCCCGTTGCTACACGCCAACCTAATGTGGCACAAGCATTTAAAAAATACTTGACCTGTTTATAAAACCTAGATGCCAGGTTGCAAGTATCAGTGACAAGAAACTGCAAAAAGAAATCATACCTTTTTTAAAACACTCGTACTCAACTTTCTGTTTTGAAAGTTCTTCGAGTTTGTTTTCAATGTCAAGCCGTAGTTGTTTGTTTTGTTCCGTTAACATTTTCAGTTCATCATCATTACTTGGAGCGATATTTCCATTAAAATTATATCGTTGCTCTTTAAAGCCATCTTCTAATAAATTTAAGACATGTTGATGTAAACATCTTACATTTGCTTCAAATTCTTTGTAACTACTTTGTTCAATGGCATTAAGATGTATCTGAATATCCCAGTTTTCTTCAATAACACTCATTTTATTTTATATAATATATATAATCGATAAGATCACAATATTAATAACTAAGATTCGAGCGATGTCAACTGCCAAAGAAACAAAAATATAGTTTCAAGACTCAATGGCAAAACGTTGTAGCTAAACTCTTGGTCCAACGGCTTTTTAAATTATAAAGTTGACAAATATATTGTAAGTGTCATCTGTCAGTGTTTCTATACAATAGTGTTACCAAGCTAAACAGATTGTTGTACTAATTATGGTTATTTTAGCTTAATAGTTCATGCTTATTATAAAAAAGGCATTATCATTCGAAACATTGTTTATTTTGTCCTCCTTCGTCCCAGTTGCATCACTTGCAATTAACAACAGAATATTCGTGGATACACTGTTACTTTGTTATTTATCCAAAAGATAATAATACTGAAAAGGTACATATATATGGGACATTTTTAAATACGATGTTGAAGGAGAAAGAAAAGAGTTGAACGAACATGAAAATTTCACGTTACTTGGTATATGTATTACTAGATTTTGCCCGCGTAAAAGTAGGTTAAGTTATGTTATGTTCGGGCACGCCACGATCGTAGCGATAGGTCCCGTTTTTGAAAAGTGGCTGGAGAGGTGGCATCGTGGCAATGAAATTTAATTTAATTCAATGGAAATTACTTCCTCACAGTAAGTAGTTTCCATCAAGGAGGCGGCGGAGCGGGATACGTAGCGATAGACGTACTCCAGCCACCATAAGATTGTATCTAGTGGTGGTGGGCTTAGTGGGCCTGCCCACCAACCGATCAGTTGCAGGCCCGAGTGGCAGCGTGCGTGTTCCCACGCGCGCACCTCAGTTGTGTAGCCGTTGAGATGAAATTTATCTCCTAATAAAGATAGGTATTATTGTATAGTGGCCTGCCGTTTCATATGGCGGGCTGAAGTCACAATGGCATGTTAAAGTGATTCGCCCGGCACCGCTGTCTCTGGTTATGTTAGGGAATAACTTGGTAGGTTTAGTCGGTATGACCGGGATGTCGTCATTTTTCGCCGGGTGAGCCCGATATAACCTCTCCGTCCTCCCACGGAGAGGTATGCGTCAATACATTCCATCTGCCAGAACCCCCAAATAAAATTAATTACCTACACTCAAATGCATATATCGCTTTATTCAAAGGTAATAAAATATAGAAGATAATGAATCTGCATACAAACTAGTGATGTTGTCTAAAAGTTTGAATGATGGACACTACTGTAACTATGAACATTAAAACCTAAATATTATAGAATAAAAATATAAATAATATGAACATTAAAACCTAAGGTTAAAAGCATTGTCATTTAACGAGGCAATGCTGACTATAACTGCGGCGGAACGCCATGTCGCCTGTTAAAGGATAGACTTTTACTTCTTCAAACCATTTTTATATTTTGTATTCTAGTAAGTAGGTTAGGTTGGGTTATGTTAGTAACAGTACTTCTTTTTAAATAATACATAACCTATATTACTAGGTGATAATACAGCTTTCTAATAGAGAAAGAATTTTTAAAAACGGTTAATTAGTTTTTGAGTTAAATCCTTACAAACAAAAAATCAAATCTTTCCTCTTTATAATATTAGTAGGTATAGAAGTATCTATACAGCATTGCATGCATTTCTGCATGAACGATTCTTCTCACCTGCGACTATTCTGGAGTTTCTGCCATTCTAATAGCTGCCTGTCGCTGGGCTTGTTTTTCTTAATGGAACTGCATTTGAAAGGGCGTCTCGTAGCTGTTAAAGCTCTCTAGGGTTGAATTGTTCATTTAAATGCGTTTGATGAAACATCTCAGTTGCACTTAAAGCTGCTTGGCGTTCAGCTTGTACACAGTTGCATAGCTTACCTTAGACGGGCCTTGTATCAAAATGTGTTGGGGGGCCCAAAGGATTTAAACATTGGGGATAACATTTTAAGAATTTTTGTTTACTGTAGCCTGGGGCCCCCGTATCATTGATACGGCTGATAAGGCGGTAGCTACGCCTCTGCTTGTATATTTAAATTCTAAACGAATCTGCGTTTGAAAAAGCGTTTCATTAACTCTCAAGACTCTCTGGCGTTCGGCTTGTTCCTGCAACCATAATTGTGTCTGGCGAGTGGCTTGGTCCTACTGTTTTTCCTGGCTTTGAGTAAGTGTCTCATGAGCAGCTTGTCGCTGCCTCCTTCATTCAGCATGAACGGAAGATTCTTGGGATCGAGCAATTTCTGCTCCTAGTTATGTTAGAATTACGTTTGCAAGGCATGCCGTAAAAAGAAAATTAACTCTTAACGAAAAGAATACAATAAAAACTGTAATACAGATAAGTAGTAACCTAAAAATTAAAACTGAGAAACTATTGCTTAAATATTAAACTGAAAATAAAAATGAATTGTGAAAAATAGAATTGGAAGTAAGATTTACAATAACGATAGGAATCAAACGTGACAGCCTTAAAAAAGTAACTTACGAACATACCTTCATTTTTAAATAATTATTCATATTTGCAGAATTCAAACATTGTAGGCATAGGCTCAAACGATTGATGGACAGCCAGGTAGCCACAAAAAGATTAAGCATACTCGAATGGCTCTGCAGACCTCGGAACGTTCGCGATCTTAAGACGTAAAACGTAATTTTCTACCACAATTGTGCCTATTACATTAACCTTAAAAGAGAACGATGTGATAAATATTATATAAACATATTTTGTAAACGCCAGATACTAGTTCTATTACTTGTGAGCAAAGGAATCTTTATCACACTTCTGATGTTGGGAATCAGAAGTCAAACACCAAAAACACGAAATTAATAACGTACTTTTATTGTTAAATAATCATTCAATTTTGCAGGATGGTTATTGTAACCATTAATTAAAGTGTCCTCAACAACGTCGCGGCAGTCGCCGCAGTGGTGACAACCGGGCGTCTCTTGCCGGCGTATAGGAACTGGCCAAAACAACCGTGGCCAGTCAGTACCTGTGTCAGCCGGAAGGTGAGGGCGCCATGCCGCCTCTCCAGCCACTTCTTAAACACGGGACTTACCGCCACGATCGTGGCGTGCCCGACCTAACAACTATCACACAACACGTTCGTTCCATCCGCCGCTCAATGTCAAAGTAACTCGATGCGCGCTGAACACGCTTTTATAACCCGCTCGATCGGATTATTCGACGTCACTTGTTTTCGACGCCTTTCATAACCAACAATATTATTATAATAGTAGTAACAGTTAAATAAAAGATTACAAATCAATATCTATTAACAAATTAATCGAAAGCATGCAGCTATTTCCCACCAATACGGTCTCGTAACTTCCTTTCTTCCTTTTTAATAGATGGCGTTAAAGACATTTTAGTATAAAATAATATTATGTGTATTTGATTTCAACACTGTATACCAAACTTCTTTTGACAACTTTGTCAATTACCTTAACTAAGTGAACAGACTTAGCTTAATTAGCTGAATATAATTATTTTGAGATAAGGTCACCCGGAGCAATTGTAAGCTAAAATCTGCATCTGTTACTTTAAAGTATTTAAAAGTCACATTTAAAATCATTATTTCCGCAAATCTTAAACTAAGTTACCCTTATTATTTACTTCTTTGCCCAAATTTCTGTAAAATACTTCAAAATGACTTTATTGTATTAAGATATCGGACAGAAACTACATGGGGATAATAATAATACGTATAATATTAAGATATCGGACAGAAACTACATGGGGATAATAATAATACGTATAACAGCCAAATCTGACCTTTATTTCTTAAAACAATAGTAAAATGTTGACTACAAATAGTGAATTCATCTAAATGTAAACCGTAAATGAAAAAAAAACAACATTTTAAATGCTCAATTTGAGAAAATAATCTTATTCGGGGTTATTGTAGCTACTTGTACGACAATTAGTGATGTGTACAGGTTGTCGATAGTATATCGACAGTAAAAATAAAAGTAATGCGAATAATAAAATAATATGTTTATTAATAATCAATCTTTGAAAAGAAATAAAAGAAAAAGAAAGGAAAAGAAAACACTAAACTTCGTTCCATTGTGCGTAGAACACCTGCAATCGTCTTTTCTAACGAAGAGTTAAAAGTGGTCGGTCTTTCGCGATATTCGTAATTTCCGCCGCGTTTCCCATTGACTCTAGCTAGAATGGTTGATCGCGGTATACCAAATACCGCAGAAGCTTTATGACTACCCATTTCTTTATTTTTTACCTTTTGCACATCGCTTAAAAGATATTCATGAGTATATTTATCATTAGTTTTTCTTTTTAATGACGTACCATCTAAAACAAAAGAAAACACATATAATGGCACATTCCGCAAACCAAGCGTGCTATAGTCATGCAGAAAATATCATCAAGCAAATTGATAGTGTAAGTTAGTATTAATAGAAAAAGCTAAGCCCTCTCATTTATAATATACCTATAAGTATTTCCCATCACTAACTATTGCTGACTCCATACTAAATTTCAAGAGGTTATTGTGACTATCGATAAATATTACCGACAGTTACTTTAGCCCCTAGTTGCAAAATTTACGGGGTTAATGTAGCTACACTTTTATCTCTTTCATTTGAAATGGATATTACGAAACTGTATATGTGTATCAAAAATTAACGTATTATCTTTCTACTTACATTGAGAACAGCTCAGCACAGCAGAATCACAGTTTTCCCACAAAAAATCATCCTTGAAACATACACGTACGTGAGTGTCGCTTCAACAGAAAACTGTCATTGAAGAAAAATGGCGATGTCGGTAAAACAGTGACATGTAGCGCTGCAGCCAGTGCTTTACGTCATTACTAAGTAGTTAATGCGTTTTTTAATAGATGGCGCATTTCTAAATTCTGATAAAATCTCCAAATAATCAGAAACGGCACATTAGCCCCGCAGACACATTAGCCCCGGGTGACCTTAGCTGTACCTAACCTAACCTATCTCGGGAACAGATTTTTATTTCATATATCAGATTTTCACCGGGATACAGTAGATCTCTTTTTTGTACTCCAGGCATCACGTTGTAATTCATTTATATCATTGAAATTAAACTACTTTATACGGATTTTATCGCGAATATAGTGTAAAATCCGTATATAGTAGTTTAATTTCAATGAATAACATTCGCGTAAACAGAAGACAATATCATTTATATCAGTAGGCCGGGTTGTTATAGTGGACGACCGTCTAAAAGTTATTTTTGTATCCTTCGGGAACAGTACTTATTTTCTGTATAAAAGGAACTCTATGTCCTTCTCTGTACCCCTGACAACGTGTGTGCGAAATTTAATGATGATTCGTTCAGTAGTTAAGGCATGAAAGCGTAACAAACAAACAAACAAACACACTTTCGGTTTTATAATATTAGTTAGGACTAGTTAGGATTAGGAAGGTAGGATTTAGGAGAGGAATTGATCTGTCAACATATACTGGTAACGGCATGTTAGTTACTGTAAGATTATTTCGGACAAACATAGAATATAAAGGGATCTAGCAAAAGGCAAAATACATAGTTCGGGCCTACGGAGAGTGAATTGAGTATACATATTGATATTTTTTTTTTTCATCGTGACTCTGCGAAGAGATTGTAACGGACCTGAAGGAAAGCCCAATTACAGTCCAGATACAGTGACGAAGAGGAGAAGATAGATGTCTTCTAGTCGTCGTCAGTGTCAAGCCGGTCTGACCAGATGCTTCTTGACACTACGTTTGAAGGACCCAATGTCATAGAAAGGAGGGAACACATGAGCCGGAAAACTGTTCCAAAGTTGTATGGCATAAAAAGAAATTGCTGAACCTTTTGGTGCGAGATGGGATTGTGCTATCCATCAATCTGTGATTACGAAGACCGGTACGTGTGGTTCTCAAAAGGAAGGGAGAAGGTGGGATGAGGTCAAATAACTTTTCGGAGCATTCGCCATGATAGAGGCGATAGAATACGCTAAGGGACGCAATGTTTCTACGAAGTTGTAGCCGTTCGATGTCCTTCGTAACCTCCTTCATTACACCTTCGATTATACGTACGGCATGACGCTGCAGTTTATCTAAGGCATCGAGTAGGTACTTTGCGGAACCATTCCAAAGGTGCGAACAGTACTCCACTACACCTACTGCTACGGACTTGGGCCTTGTACAGCAGATACCGGTGTTTAGGAGTAAATAAACGCCGCACCTTGTTTAGAATCCCGAGTTTGCGTGCAGTTGTGGTTATTACACTCTCGATGTAAACCCTAGTGTTAAGGTCGTGGCGGATGTCTATGGCTAGGATGTTAAGACTATCCTGCAGTGGCAGCGTGGTGCCTGAAGAGTGGGAAGTGGAGAGAATAGGGTATTTTTTGAGGTAAACGCGCACACCTAAGTTTTCTTAGCACTGAACTCAACCAGGTTAGAGGAACCCCAAGCGGATATGTCATCCAACATCCTGTTGAGGTCAGTGACAAGCTTTATCCGCCTCCTCTCAGTATCCTGCCGGTTGCTAGGTGGTTATGGATGGTAACAACCATGAACCGTGCTATCGTCTGCATAGCAATGAATGCCACCAAGGCGTAGCATGTCATTGATATGCAGAAGAAATAGAGTAGGAGAGAGCACGGAACCTTGTGGGACTCCAGCACTTACACTTACGAAACGTAAAGAGCATCCGTCCATAAAGACATGCATTTTTCGCTCGTGTAAAAAACTGAAGACCATTGAACTAGCCGACTGGGAAGACCATATGCCGGCAGCTTGGAGAGAAGACCGCGGTGCCAGACCCGATCAAAGGCTTTAGCAATGTCTAGCCCGACTACCAAAGCTTCGCCTTGCTTATCAATAGCCTCATGCCAGATGTGCATTAGATAAGCAAGAATATCACCCGTTGCCCGATTTGGTCGAAACCCATATTAGCGATCATTGATGATGGAGTGATACTCAAGGTAGCGGATTAGTTAGTTGTTAAGAATCCGCTCCATCACCTTGCAGATCAATCATATCACACAACAATCAAAGATTGAGGTGACTGCTATTGGGCGGTAGTTTGATGGATCGGACCGGTCCCCTTTTTTAGGGATAGGTTGCACGTTGGCTTCTCTCCAAAATTGAGGTACACTACCAGAGAGGTAGGAATGGCGATATAGTCTTGTCAGCACTGGAGACAACTCCGCCGCGCATTTTTTGAGCACTATAGGAGGAATCCCGTCCGAGCCGGTGGACTTTCGCACATCTAGTGACATCAATTTCCTGCGGACATCACATTGCCTGATGATAATATCAGGCATTGAGAGCCCGCAACTTAGAATTGTCGGCGGCTGCACGTTATTGTTACAGATCGCGAATTAGCCTCGAAAAGGTTAACCAATAAATTGGCTTTCCCTTCAAGGTTATTGGCCAAGGTTCCATCAGGGTACCTCAAAGGTGTAAGCGACAGGCGACAAAAAATTGATTGCACGGCTTTGGCGAGGCTCCAATATGCTCGGCTACCCGCTGGGTGGGCAGCCAGCTGCTTGCCAATCCGTGAGACGCGCTGAGCATCTGGTCTTAAGTAAGCTCTCTTGCATGTCTTGGTTGCTTTGTTGTAAGCTGTTTTGAGGGACGCAAGGTTCGGATCGTTTGCAGCACGACCCCTGATCCAAGCGCGATACGCAGCTTGTCTATTGTTAACAGCGTCCTGGCATACATGATTGAACCAAGGGCGGCCTCTACGATTGATGACGATATTAGAGGCCGGGATATAGTATTCCATGGCCAACATAATCTCGTCAGCAATCGCAGTGGCACTCGCTGAGGTATTTTTCTCCTCAAAACAGTGTTGCAACCAAGGGACAGACGCAAAATAGTCGCGCATACCGTCCCAATCGGCTGACGGGTAGTGCCAAATACGTCGCTTGATCGCCTTTCTAGTAGAAGGCGTCGCACTTGACATTCTACATCCAACCAAGCAGTGATCTGAATTGCCCAACGGGACACTGATAGATACAGCGCACTTAGTTGGATGACTCGCCAGCAAAAGGTCAAGCAAGGAGGGCGCCTGACCTAAAACATCTGGGACTCGGGTGGGCTGGGTCACTAATTGGGAGCGGTCATGCGTGAGAGCAAACGCATGGGCAGTTCGTCCTGCATAGTCTGTTTTGAAGGAACCCAGCCACGACTCGCGGAGTGCGTTAAAGTCCCCCAGGCCCCAATACAACCAACTCCGCAGAAGGAAACTGCGCCTGTGCGTCTTAAGTCGCAAGGCTCAGGTGTTCAAAGAGCCTAGTTGTCTCGGCATCCCCATTGTGGGATCTATATAGGCACCCGCAAATTGTACTGAGACCGCCTGTCTCTACGAGCACCTATATAGTAGAAAAGGAAGAGTCCTCCAGACAGCGCAGACGTCGACAGCATACGTCTGACCGAATGTACGCACAGACCCCAGCTTTGGTCAGAAAATTCTCCTTAAGCGTGTAGCCGGGGTAACACAGGTAGGCATAATCGTTAGGACGACGAATTTGCGTCTCTATTAAGAACAGCAGGGCAGGCCGGACCGTCTCCAGGTGATGATGGACAGCTTTCAGATTGGAGTGGAGTCCCCGGATGTTGCTGAACTCCAAAAGAACGGTGAGGGGGTTAGTCACCGCTGTAAAACTGTTCTTCTTTGTGGGCGCTGTCATGGTGGGTTTAGGGAGGTTGTAGTGTGAAGCAGAGAGCTTTCGACGTGATAATGTAGAGGAGAAAGCGAGGAGAAATGGTATGGCGTTACCCTGGCAGAGAACGTATAGTTGAATATTAAGTACTTTATGGACTGTATTCATGTTTTACCACTGTAATCAATAAATAAATAATAATTATTATTATTATTATACCACCCCAGAATCGGCCGCCGAGACCCCAAATTCCGGTCACTATCCGGCACGACGAGCGACCCCGAGATAATGCGCGTGCATGATAGGGCAGACTTGGGGTAGTTACTCCCAATTGGGCCCCTGTACTATACCGCGGATGGCCAGCGGATAACCGTTTCTACAGGTCTCCCTGGCCGGCAGTTCAAGAGGACGTCCCCTGTCATGTCAGTGACATATTAAATATCTTCCTTAGTCCTCCCAGACATCATACCGAAATCTCCCCGTGCACTGGATGTACACAGACTGATCCCTGAACGCAGTACGCAGGAGCGTCCCACTATGGAGGGCTTATCGCTTTATGTACTGTCGTCGCTATCCAGTCGGCGGCAAGGCCTACCACAAAGCTTAGCAGATGGTTGTGCAAAAAGAGCCCTCGGTCGCCACTTACGACCCCCACGGGCTTGAAAGGGGAGGCGAATATTAGTCTAAGGCCATCGCCTCACGGTAACCATACCATACGGTAATAATACCATAGTAATTTCAGTCCCAATTCCTTCTCTGGGTACAGATATATTATAAGACTTCTTTAACTTATAGTGTCAAGTTTGTGCTTTACTCGACTAAGAAGATAATTTATTTTAGTATGAATTTTTGTTTCTCTAGGCAAATCTGAATTGTGAACGAAATGAAATGTCAATGAAGATCGTGAATAGAAAATGTATTTGATGTAAACGATAAATTTTATTGAAATAAACGATTCTTCATCAGTTTAAAAAGTTCAATTTAAAGCTGACATGTTACAGTTTTGTTCATTGTTGTCAAATCATTTAAGTTCTGCCTGATCACAGGTATATACTAGCAATGACATGAATTTCTGGTAAGCTAGATCAATGGGAAAATGTATCACAATGTCATGTGTTTATTTTAGATATTTTATTGATTGTTTATTTCAGATTTTCCTTAAAAAAATCTATAGAACACAAATCAACAGACTGTTTTTTATCATTATGTTTTATTGCAATTATGATGCAAATCTGTTGAAGTCTGTTTATGTGCATTACAAGACTTTTATGACTTTGAGGATATTTGTGAAGAATTTGTCCAATGGGCCACTGTCTCAGTTGTTTCAAAAACCAAGCTAATGCTGATATTACTTCATCACCTCATAGAAAAAAAGATGGTATGTAAGACATATTATATATGGGAAAGAATATAGCGCCTTTGTCAAACTTTAATAAATACTCTTATTGTAATTGTTTCAGAGATGACAGAAATTGCTGTTACGGTTTATCCTCAAGAAGAGCCACTTCTTCATGACAATCAAAATTGCATTAACAGTTATAGGAATTCAAGTACTTCACAACTTCCAAATTCAATGTCTGAAGAGCAGAGCCCTGCAGAGTTGCTCAACACACAAAAAACTATTTTAGTGTCAGATAAAGCACCTAAGCCCTTCTACCAGAAATTGCCATCAATACCAAGGACCATGTCATCTATAGGCTCAAATGATGCCCGAATATCAGAATCAAAGATCAATCAGCTATTTGACCAATACAAAGACTCTTTAGAAGATGCAATACTAGCAGAGGGTATAGAAAACCTCTGCAATGACTTACAATTGAATCCAGATGATTTCAAGGTTTTAGTTTTGGCTTGGAAATTGAATGCTAGTCAAATGTGTAGGTTTACAAAATCAGAATTTATCCAAGGCTTGAAGAATATGAAAACTGATTCAATTAAAGGCATACAGCATAAATTAAATGAGATCACTAGTGAGCTAAAGAGAGATACTGAACAGTTTAAGGACTTGTACAGGTTTACTTTTAAATTTGGTTTAGATGTGAGCACTGGTCAGAGAATACTGCCAACAGATATTGCAATCTTATTGTGGCGTCTAGTCTTTACAAGTAACGAACCACCTATACTAGACAGATGGTTGTTGTATTTAGAAAAGAATCCCCACATTAGAGGCATTCCAAAGGATACTTGGTATATGTTTTTAAATTTTTGTGAATTTATTGGGGATGATCTCAGCAGTTATGATGACACAGAGGCTTGGCCCAGTCTCTTTGATGACTTTGTGGAGTATGAGAATGATCAAATGAACCAGAATGTTAAGAAGAATGACATCAATACACAGGATTAAGTCCATTGCCAAATTTAGCTACTATAGGTAGGTACTTAATTAAGATATGGAGACTGATAATCTGATAATGAATGTTCAATGATGTGTTAGTCTTGTCTGGTATCTCTGGTGAAGTAAAGTGTTACAAGGAAATGGATGTATTATTTAGTACTATGCACTGAACTAAATTGCATAGGTAGCATAGGTACATATTGTGAGATTTTAAATGTACATAAAGTACTATTATATTTTATAACTGTTTATCTTTAGGTTTAATTTTAAAATTATTTAACATTCCAGTGATGGAATTAGACAAAAATTGTGTAAATACTGTTTTTAATTGCATCAAAGGTACCTTTTATTTCTTATGTTGTATATTTTTATTTTCTCTACCTTTCTTTATAGTCTACTTTTGAGTCTAAATCTTGCACAAACTGAATATTGCCTGATGAATAATAGGATAATTATTGTAAAGAAGTTTGGGGTGCATTTAAACATTGTGTCACAAATGTAACGGTGAGAATAATATACAAACAATAATAAGATGATATATTGTAGGCTCATATAACTTTATATTTTGAATTATAGATGTGACATACAAATGACATAATTTTGTAGCCATGTCATGATTGTTGTGTAAATATTTTTTATATTGTGGACCTGATTTTAGTTTTAAAATAAAACTGTCTAATTTTATTTTGGATGCACTGAAGATGTTACTTGTCAGACTTTTCTCCTCCTGCTAAATTATTTAGTTAATCTGCTTGAAATATAAATAAATAACAATTCCTAATTTTACTATCTACTATCATATTGTTATAAATTAAAATAACTTCATCATAAGTAAACTTGGCACCACACTTTATCAAATGTTTTCTTATATATAAATGCAAAATCTAACATTAATATGTTTGATGTTCATTATTGAGTCCTGGATGGATTTAGTACATTTGTCATAATGCTCTGTGTATGAACCCGGCAAGAGGAACTACAGTCAAATAAGATATATCCATTGTGTGTTGATTGATGTACCTATAGTAAAGCTGCATAACTATTCTGTATCTATTTGAGTCTGCCTCTGTAGAGACATTTGGCTTATTATTGACGAGACCACATGTGCCATAAGCCAAAATTGTTTTATGATATTGAAGTACTGGTGTCGTCTCACCATGAGGCAGCCTTTAATGGTAATGCGGTTTGATCAATATCCAAAATATAATTTATGAAATCAAAACAGTCTTTTAAATAAGTTAAGGAAAATATATTTATATGATATGCTTAATAGTTGTCTTTGTGAATTAAATATATTTATTTTCGATATTACAAAAGAAATTGAGATTCTCGTAAATAAAGCCCATACCTATGCTGAATAAGATTGACATACATAATCTTACTAGATATTCTAACGTACTATGGCAGATGTATCCTCATAAGAACGTCTTACGCCCAGTTCTAATGTATACTTTTACCTACAGACAATTCTGCACTAAGATGATCACCCAGACTCGGCTCAAACTATTCGTAAATCACACACGGGTTCAAACCCACACCACATGGCGCGGCAGTGGCGAGGCGACTACTTAAACCACCACGTCATCCGGCTGCCTTAATTCATTCTATGAAAAGTATATCAAAATTTAACAGACCATAGCAAAGATATTGGCTCCATAGCAATATTGGAACCCCAGTAGTAAAAGTTTGATTATACCCCGGTTCCCGTAAGGCTAATCAACGACTGACTGGATGACTGGCTATTGCTAATTCAGTCAACCAAACAGTATTTGACATTGTGTTTGATCGTCTGCTAACAAATTTTTGTCATGATGAACAATTTGTATGTTCTTCTTATGCTTTTCATCCTAATTTTTGAATTCTTCATAGTTATTTAAATTCAATGTTCGCTAGAATAGACGATTCTCTTACAATCTTCTCGTCTTCAGCAACTTGATTGAAAATTAAATAAATCAATTTGATAATGTAGTCTGTATTCGATACATACGATTTGCGTCCAAGAGAAGTAATGGCTCGTCGAAAGTGTCTCGCAATACCTACTGAATGTGGGTGTGTAATAATAATAATAATAAACTCCAGACAAACACCCATACCTATAGCCCATATATTAGAATCCATACGTAGCAATAGTCCTACGCCTGCTGCGGCTAGTGCCGCTGTAGGTATTCCATCCCGCCTTTAATTAAAACTCTCGAATGGACGTCATCGTCACGTTGGACCCATGTCTCCGTGTAAGCCTCCCAAAGGGCCAGGTATTTTCTAATATAATATGTTAGAAAGTACCTGTGATAAGAGAAACAATAATAATATACAGGGTGGGCCAGTGCTAAGTTCACTTTTCATTGGCTAATAGATCGTTGGTCGCGAGGGGTAGCGGGGAGCGGGGTATGTCATCGAGTCACGCGTCTCTTGCAGTTTTAGTCACCATGAGTCCGTTTACGGGAGAGCATCGCGCGTTCGCTGTTTGAGCGTTTTACGAAAATGGTAAATCTTACATTACTGTGCGGCGTATGTTCCGAGTGAAATTCAATTTAAGCAGTATTCGGCAGTGTCCTAGTACTCGGTTAATCAAACAATGGCTGAAAAGGTTTGATAAAACCGATTCAACGCTACCAATGAGACGTCAAGATCAACCCCGTACTGTACGCACGGTGCAAGCGATTGAAGAGGTTAATGAATCTGTGCGAGAAAATCCAGAACTCTCTACGCGGCGACGTTCGGCGGCATTGGGGATTTCACGAAGCAGTTTGAGACGAATTTTGAAATTGGATTTGAAGTTTCACCCATATAAGATACAGTTGGTTCAAGAACTTACCCATGATGACCATATAAAAAGGGCGTCATTTGCCACTTCCATGTTAGAGAGATTTTAAAATTTCGGAAACATCCTTTTCTCAGAAGAAGCCCACTTTCACCTTAACGGCTTCGTCAATAAACAAAACTGCCGTTACTGGAGCGCTGAGCAGGCTTCGCGCAAGCACCAAAAGCAGCCACACAGCCACTTCACAGCTAGAAAGTAACGGTTTGGGCGGCCATATCAGCTAAAGGCATCATTGGGCCTTATTTCTTTGAAAATTTTCAAGGTCTCTCAGTAACAGTTAATACCGACCGATATGTGACAATGCTGCAAGAGTTTTTAAGGCCAACTCTTGGTGGGCTGCAAGAATACAACTCCCAGACTTGGTTCCAGCAAGATGGCGCAACCTGCCACACATCAAACGCCAGCATGGACGTCGTCAAGGAGATGTTCCCTAATAAAGTTATCTCGAAGAGAGGCAACATCGAGTGGCCACCACGAAGCCCAAATCTGCCCCCACCTGATTTCTTTTTGTGGGGGTTCTTAAAAGACAAGGTGTACTCCAATAAGCCGAAGACAATAATAAATTTAAAATAAAATATCCAAGCGGAAATGACCGCCATATGCACAGCAGTGTCGGCGCGTTTTTGAAAATTTTTGATTCCGCTTGGAAGAGTGTTTGCGGCGAAATGGCGAACAACTAGACGATGTCATTTTTAGAAAATAAATTGCATTATTAGTAGATTAAGTTACTTGTTAAATAAATACTTCAAGTATTATCAGTCTTTTTTTGTATAAGTTTCAAAAGTGAATTTAGCACTGGCCCACCCTGTATAATAATAATATATAATAATAATATTCTACCACATACACACAACACCATCTAGCCCAAACTAAGCAGAGCTTGTACTATGGGTACTAGACAGTGGATAAACATAAATATATAATTTTTTTTTGTAAATACATTCATATTATACATAGAAACACCCAGACCAAGACAAACATCTATGTTCATGCACACAAATGTTTGACTTGTGCGGGAATCGAACTCGCAACCTGGGGCGTAGCAGTCGGTTACACTAACTACATTATAATACAATAGGCTATCATAGTGGTAGCAATTTTGGCGCTGGGCAGTGAGTGTTCTTGGAACTTATACTAGCGATGAACAACATTGATAGGCAGCAGGGGCGTGCAGAAAGATTTGTGGTAGGGTATGCACGACCTACCCGAAACCTCTGCGAGGGCACTACATTTCATTTATAAATGTTTTTGTGTGTATATACAGGGTGATTTTGAAATCGTGTAATTCCTTTTAACCACGCATTCTACTGGTGATATAGAATAACCCTGACCATATTTTTTCTTAATTAGAATAATGGTTTCGGCAAAATTAAAGTACAGATTTTTTTCATGAAATGATTTCAAATAGTCATATTTTAACCACCTGACATAATGTTAATATTTTACTAATTTAAAAATAATAACAACAATAACTGATGTCGTAAATAATAAGGGGCAATAAAAAGGACCGCCCGTTATTATTTACGACATTAATTATTAATATGCTTTTTTATAATTAGTAAAAAATTAAAATTGCCTCGGTTGGTTAACATGTAATAAAATATGGTCAGGGTTATTCTATATCACCAGTAGAATGCGTGGTTAAAAGGAATTACACGATTTCAAAATCATCCTGTATATCTGTGTACAATAAATAAATAAAATGTCTTACCAAATTCAATTCAGCGACATTTCGACATGGCACCATTGATGATTGTGTGTGTGGCCACCATGAATATCCAAATAAGTGACTGATGGTGAGAACAAGTCACCTAAATGATATCCATTGTGGCCTTGTAGGTAAAAACACTCTTAACATGAGTGTATATAGTGAGATGTTAAGAGTGTATTTTGCGCAAATGAACAAAAATAAATGAACGAAATAACTAACATACTTGACTGTAGGTATTATTTTAATCTTTCTAAATCAAATCAACGCGCCTATCTTTTTTTAAATAATTTTGTAAAACGTCGTAAAAATTACGCGGTCGTTTTAAAATCATTAAAAGTTCTTTTTCAATTGAAATCATAGACAAATCAGTGAGTCTGCTTTGGCCCTGTGTGTTTCGTAGATATGTATGAATTCTTTTTAAGCAAGAAAATGATCGTTCAGCCGATGCGCTACTAACTGGAATCGTAACTACCTATTAATTTTGCTAATTTGTAAACTTCGGGAAATATGGCTGTTAAATTGTTTGTATGTAAATATTGAATAAGATCAAATATTCCTAACGTTTTTAATTCGTCTGATTTATAAACGCATCGCAGCTCATTTCTAAGGCCATCCGCGTTAAAGGAATGTTCATGCGAATTAATGAGTTCGACGATCGATTGCTCTGGAAAATTATTACAATACAAAGTATACTTAATATTCATACGAAAGTAGATTGAAAAACTTAAGGTCTTTTAAGTTTTTATAATGACTACGACACTCATTCAAGACATTGTCAATTATAATATCGTTAAACACGCGCCTGTAATATTGTTGAACATTGTCAACACCTCGTTTTCTTTTCGGTCGATCGCAATATGGTTAACAAACAAAATAGTTTATTTGTGTGTACACAGCCCGCTAGCCAGCTATAAATATCATAATACTTTTTATTAAAAGAACGTGTCGTATTACCTTTCTGTTGTTTTAGATCTAAATCGTGAACACAGCCTCCAAGAGAAATTATTTTATTTTTGTCATCAAAAGACAACGTTGAGAAAACACCAGTTTTTAATTTATTTATACACACATCACCAACACAGATCTCACAATTATAATTTTCTATAATTTACAGTAATTCCGTTAATTTCACTAATTATTTAGTTATCAATTACAAAGCGCTCAAAACCCCCTCGACAGCTCTGTGAAATAATTAATAATGGCGTACGATGCTATATTGCTAAAATAATAGGCCTATAATAAACAACAATTATGATGTTTTTGCAATTTTCTATTTAAACTGGTTAGATTTTCGTTGTAGGCAGTGCCTTCAGTCGGCGAGCACACACGTGCATTTTACACACACAAGCAAAATATTAGTCTCGTAGACAGCGTAATCGATTGACGTTTAAATGTACTGCTAATAAGCACGATTCTTTTTGCTTCCAGACACCTCTCTATTATAATTATATTCTATATGTTTAGTAGTTCGCTCAAGGACCAATAGATGGCAGTGGCACAAGCTATTTGTTTAGTAGTTCGCTCACGGACCAATAGATGGCAGTGGCACAAGCTCTTATTGTATCTGATAATTTTATAGTGTATTTATTATTATTCAGCTTGTATCTATACATATAATAAAATCGTAGGAAAGTCAAAACTGTACATTGAATATTTTTTTTAAAGAATACTTGGGGCGTGATCTGCAATGGATATCGAAGCCAAAAATATAGTTTTAGAATTTTTGTCTGTCTGTCTGTATGTATGTCCGGGCTAAACTCAAAAAGTACTGCATGGATTTACTTCAAATTTTGCATGAATATTATTAACAAGTCGGGTCAACATATAGGCTACATATTATCACGCTATCACCTACGGGGGAGGAGCTGTGAATCTTTATATTTCTTACGCATTCTGTGACAGCGTGTAATCTAACGACGCATATTTAAATGTTGTTTTTGAGTAAGCCATGCTATTATCTAGCTTTACACTATAAAAACTACGCCATTTAAGTAATTAGGGCAGAAAAATATAGTTTAATGAATGTTAGTAGTAGAAATACAATTTTGAAGCAGCGCCATCTATGAGATTTCATAAAAATCAAATCAAGTTACATGTTAAATGAAATGAAAAAAATGCGATGTTAAGTATTACAAAAAAGTTATGTTCACTGATGATGATCATTTCTTCATCAATTTCATGTTGTTAGTACAAAATTAACATTGACTGTTAATACTTTTGTTCAGTATTTATCTGTGTGATTATTGCTTGGTAATTAATATATTTTCATGTCGTATACCTAATTATAAACTTAAATGTGATGTGAAACTAGCTGGATTTATTTTTACTCACTCACAGCCATTTATTTGATGTTAAAATAGTGTAAAGTCATAATAATTTTTTACCATATAAAAATGTTTCCTTTTTCCTGACTAGATGGTGTTGGCGTCGAATTAGATCGCGCTATGGTTTCGTTCACAAAAAGTGATGTTATGAGTACCGATGTCGCCGCCTCAACCTATGGAAACAGGGGTTACCTGCATTGTCTGTTAGCTATTGTGTGCTTGGAAGCGATGGGTCGTTGACGGTTATTTCGTTAACGTAACGTTAACGTTGAATTACGTTCGTCAACTAGTTAAATTTCTCAACGAGTTAACGTGCTACTAATGTCAACTTGTAACGTAAACCGTTAATTAATTGAACGTTTTTTTTTTATCCGATATTTTATTGTTTATTATATATTTACAATTTGATTAAATATATTAATGAAAAACGTTTGAATGATGCTTGTACTTAGATGAACTTCTCTTCATACTTTTTCTTCAGGCTTAGCTAGGACTAAATTCGTCACCATTTTCTTTAAAAAAATATGTATTTCAAAAATAACTCTTGCCTACGTAACTTAGAGTTCAAATTCGACCGTCGCTTGCAATGTATGATGTTATTTTCAACGTAAGTATCGAGTTAAATTCATTAATGTCGTTGACGAATTTAACTAGTTGATTCATGAACAGTTAACGTTGATACGTTGACAGCAGATCTACGGTTGATTCAACTAGTTCGTTGATTTAACGCCCATCGCTAGTGCTTGGTCGAATTTAACGTGGTTACTTGTTTTTTTTTTATAAATAATTATTACTTACTTCGCTATTCAATCGAACTACTGATTAATTATCATCATCTCACCAAATTTTCGTATTTAGGTATACTTTGCATAATTCGTGTGTAATTTATTTTACTGTTATCTTTGTTTGTTTAGTCTTTCAAATTAAAAATAATCCAAATGCCTAGAAAACGGTCTAATCTATCTCAATCCTCACATGATTCCCTAAGGAAAAGATTAGCTCGATCTCTTGAAACCGCCGTTAAGCTGAGGCAAGGTTGGCTGTTCTGCGAGAACACAATGCGGAAACTCACGTGGAGAAAGTAGTACGTCGCGCCAGTCGCGATTAGATACTATGCGCACTCAAAATGCATTGTCGCGGTCGCTTGAAAGTGCAGGCGCATACGAGATGCGGCTATTAAATGATCGGGAGCGCCATGCTGAGTCTCGCGCATCAGAGACGTACACGCAACGAGAGACAAGCCTGAGTACGCAGCGCAGCCGCACTGATGACGCTCGATCGTGCGAGAGTGCTGAAGCGCGAGAAGCTCGACTTGAAAGCGATCGGGAGCGCTATGCTGAGTCTCGTGCGTCTAAGACTTACACACAGCGAGAGACGAGGATATTTTCGCAGCGGAATCGTACTTCTTTTGCTCGGTCGCTCGAAAATCAAGAACAGCGTGAGACTTAATTGAGGGCAGATCGCTCTCAGCATGCTCTGTCACGTCGAGGAGCTGCTCGGCAGCGGTACCACGAAATGCATAGTGACGTTGAAGCTCATTTATCGCAAGAACGTGACAGAATCCAAGAGATTCGGGGAACTTGATCGGGCGAACAGCGTGCGGCACAAGTAGAACAAGATTGCCATCGTCGTGACATAAATCAACTTTCGACATCTGATGATGAATCCACGGTTTACGATATTGAAAAGCAACCGTGGCTAAATAAAGAAGGAAGTGGGTTTATCTACAATGTCGCGATTAACTTCGCCGCCCACGGAAATATTGGTGCCTTAGAAATAGTGTGTGCCCACTGCCAAGCCCGCAAATGGAAAGGGGAGCCCAAAGGGATGTGTTGTGCATCTGGTCAGGTACGTTTGGAACCTCTGCAAGATCCGCCAGATCTGTTAAGAGTCTTACTAAATGGCGATAATCCGAAGTCCAGCCATTTTTTGAAAAACATCCGAGCTTATAACAACGCCTTCCAGATGACTTCGTTTGGTGCAAATCAAATCGTTGAAGCAGGGTTCATGTCGACATTCAAGGTCCAGGTGCAAGTTTACCATCAAATCGGTTCGCTGCTAGCTACAGACATCCCAAAATTTTTGCAAGTTTATTTTGTAGGCGGTTTTGAAGAACAAGCAAACCTGCGAAGTAGACACATCCCCAATTTGGACTCTGGTCTGGTCAGAGGATTGCAAAGTATGTTGCATAACGTTAATCCGCACATTAGCAACTTCAAAGCCGAACGAGCGCAACCGCTTTAAGTTTGTCATCAGCGCAGATAGAAGGCCGATCGCAGCCCATCCGGGCGGTATAATGCGCCAAGGACGAATGAGGTAGCCGTTCTCTTAGTCGATCAGGAGTGTGATAAAAGAGACATCGTTTTGCGCACGCATGATGACCGCTTTCAAAGGATCAGCGAGACTCACCGCGCGTACGATTCTCTTCAATATCCGCTCATGTTCTGTCGCGGAGAGGATGGCTACCATTTCGCCCACTATAATGTAGACCCCCAGACAGGCTCCCCAAATTATAACAAAAAAACGTCCGCCATGCAGTTCTACAGCTTCTTGATCCAGCTGAGGGTAAGCAACGGTTCTTATCTCCACCATTACCGTACGCTCTTTAGTCAGTTTCTGGTGGACATGTACGCCAAAATTAAGACAGAGCGTTTGGTATTTATAAGGTCCAACCAAAGAAAGCTGAGAGCTGAGAACTACGTCCATCTCGGAGATGCCATGCAGAATGATGCAAATGCTCAAAATGTAGGAAAGATGGTCATTCTCCCCTCCACCTTCACAGGATCCCAAAACCTACATCGAGAGCGTCATTAGGCAAGCTTCGCGAAAACTCGGAGTTCTGAACAGGGTGAGGCGGTTCTTCGCGCCTGGGCAGCTGTGCCCATGTATAAGGCACAAGTGCGCCCTTGCGTGGAATACTGTTCTCATCTTTGGGATGGCTCCGCGCAGTACTTGCTAGACGCTCTTGACAGGTTACAGCGGCGGGCTGTCCGTATCATCGGAGATCCAGAGGTCACGAGTTCACTGGAACCTCTGCAACTCCGTAGGGATATTGCCTCTTTGGCATGTTTCTATAGAATATACCACGGGGAGTGCTCTGAAGAGTTATTCCACCTTATCCCGCCCTCCCCTTTCCTATCCAGAACAACGCGTGCTGGGCTCAGATGCCATCCTTACACGGTGGAGTCGACTAGAGTGCGTACCAACAAGTTTGGGTCCTCATACCTCTGCCGAACGATCAAGGCATGGAATTCTCTGCCAAGGCACGTGTTTCCTTCTTCCTTCAATCCTGGGTCCTTTAAGCGGGGCGTGAAAAAGCACCTTCTCAGGCCGTCAAAGTAGAGACCTCAACAAAACGACACATACATCGTCCATCTTTCATGCACGGGCAACTTGGATTTAACGTGCCACAGGGACCATGCACCATGGTGACTTTTCACAATCTGATGCAGAACAGGATCGATGTCAGGGTCCGGAAGCTCAGCACTTATGACTTGATCAATCTGGTTGGGCCTGATCTTCTCTTCCAACCACAAAAGCAGGTGCGCGTGTAGCAAGCCACGTTTTTGCCATTCCATGCACCAAACACTTTCGCCTTTGTTAGAAGATCCATAAGGCACTTCAACTTCAGGTGGAATACGCGAGAGATCAAGTCGTGCCTGTCGTACGAAGCTTGTCCTGCAAGGAGTTGAGCTGTTATTTCAGGCCACTTTGGGTTGGTAGTGATGCTAATGAAGAGATCCGGGCGACCAAACTTTCGCACGTAACAAAATGCATCTTGGGTCCTGTCGTGCATGTGCCGCGGACCTCCTGTGAAGGTGGAGGGGAGAATGACCATCCTTCCTACATTTTGAGCATTTGCATCATTCTGCATGACATCTCTGAGATGGACGTAGTTCTCAGCTCTCAGCTTTCTTTGGTTGGACCTTATAAATACCAAACGCTCTGTCTCAATTTAGCGTACATGTCCACCAGAAACTGACTAAAGAGCGTACGGTAATGGTGGAGATTAGAACCGTTGCTTACCCTCAGCTGGATCAAGAAGCTGTAGAACTGCATGGCGGACTTTTTTTTGTTATAATTTGGGGAGCCTGTCTGGGGGTCTACATTATAGTGGGCGAAATGGTAGCCATCCTCTCCGCGACAGAATATGAGCGGATATTGAACAGAATCGTACGCGCGGTGAGTCTCGCTGATCCTTTAAAGGCGGTCATCATGCGTGCGCAAAACGATGTCTCCTTTATCACACTCCTGATCGACTAAGAGAACGGCTACCTCATTCGTCCTTGGCGCATTATACCGCCCCGGATGGGTTGCGATCGGCCTTCTATCTGCGCTAATGACAAACTTAAAGCGGTAGCGCTCGTTCTCAGGCACCGACGCCAGGGCGGCTTTGAAGTTGCTAATGTGCGGATTAACGTTATGCAACATACTTTGCAATCCTCTGACCAGACCAGAGTTCAAATTGGGGATGTGTCTACTTCGCAGGTTTGCCTGTTCTTCAAAACCGCCTACAAAATAAACTTGCAAAAATTTTGGAATGTCTGTAGCTAGCAGCGAATAGAAATCGAAAGCAATAATCACACAGATAAATACTGAACAAAAGTATTAACAGTCAATGTTTATTTTGTACTAACAACATGAAATTGATGAAGAAATGATCATCATCAGTGAACATAATTTTTTGTAATACTTAATACCGCATTTTTTTTAAATTGTCTTGCTCAACTCTGCTCAAGATTTTGAGGGTTTTGTTGGAACTTGAATTTGTCAAAACGAACTATACGATACAACTTTTATGAAGAAAATGCACATTACCATCTATGAATTTTAAGAATAACTAACTACTAACCTCGCCAACATGATCAAATTTAAATTATTAATTTTCAAAAAGTGTTAACATGTAGCTTGATTTGATTTTTATGAAATCTCATAGATGGCGCTGCTTCAAAATTGTTTTTTTACTACCAACATTCATTAAACTATATTTCTCTGCCCTAGTTACTTAAATGGCGTAGTTTTTATAGTGTAAAGCTAGATAATAGCATGGCTTACTCAAAAACAACATTTAAATATGCGTCGTTAGATTACACGCTGTCACAGAAAACGTAAGAAAAATAAAGATTCACAGATCCTCCCCCGTAGGTGATAGCGTGATAATATGTAGCCTATATGTTGACCCGACCTGTTATAGTAATATTCATGCAAAATTTGAAGTAAATCCATGCAGTACTTTTTGAGTTTAGCCCGGACATACATACAGACAAACAGACAAAAATTCTAAAAACTATATTTTTGGCTTCGATATCGATTGTAGATCACGCCACAAGTATTCTTTTAAAAAATATATTCAATGTACAGTTTTGACTTTCCTACGATTTTATATGTATGGATTATAAAAACAAAAAACCCGACTGCTTAAAAGTAATAAACTGAAAAGAGAAAAACAAGTATCATAATATCTATATAAAATTAGACTGACTAATGCATTGTTTTGTAAGCTTACTTTATCAAATAATGAAATAACTAGGTAAGTATATAATTATGAAGGTATATTCAAATTACTTAAACTAAATACTTTATGATATTATTTGATAAAGTAAGCGTAGAAAACAATCCATCAGTCAGTCGAATTTGATATAGATATTGTGATACTTGTTTTTCTCTTTTCAGCTCATTACTTTTAAGCAGTCGGGATTTTTGTTTTTATAATACCTAAGTAATAATTTTATTTCAGACTTTTTAGTTTTATTACTGACAAGTAATTTCTGTTGTACTTGTTACATAAGTAAGTAATATTATGTATAATATAACATAATATGTACATCGTTTTATTTTAATATATAACTAAGTACAGGCAATGTCATTCCTGACTTGAATACATTCTTGTTAGAAAATGATACTTCGGGCGTCCGGATATATAATTGGTACGGTTTTTGACAATTTGTGTTAAAACAGTAATATAAACTTGATATGATACATATATTTATGAAATGGTCTTTTCACGATCTTTCATTTGATACCCATATTGCTAAGGTAAGAAAAATAAAAATAAACCCGCCCATTTTTCCATTTGCGGGCGCCATTTTGAAAATTCATATCACTACCAAATTTCTGATGAATTCAACGACACCTCATATGTCAAAAACCGTCCAGCCGTTTGAGCTGTAGGGCGTGCCAAAGAAATGGACATAAGTACATACATATGCTCGAAAAACATTACCCTCCTTCTGACGCAGTCGGGTTGTTACCTACGGGCAAAAAAAGATCTACCAAAACTACATTATTTGTCACCGCATGGGGCATCATAAAGAATGATAATAATGATACTTGTTTTTCTCTTTTCAGTTCATCACTTTTAAGCAGTTGGGTTTTTGCTTTTATAATAATAATTAGAAATAAAACTAGATGTGCCCGCGAACTGAACTGAACACAGAACTGTTCGAAATTTCAAGTCAATAGCAAAAGCGATTGTTCTATAGGTAATAAGCAGCAGTGATAGATTGATAAGAAAAGTTGTAGAGGGTGTCGTTTTGTATTATTTTTAAACAGTAACCTACTCTTTAAACTATGTTCGAATATCTCTAAAATATTAGACTAAAGTCTAATATTTCAGAGCTATAAAACAATAAAATATATAGAAATTAAAACGAAACATGAAAATGTTCTTGTAACGATATTATATTTATCTTGTTGAAACATTCTTTTGGCAATGCCTGTAGGGCTCCAGCGCGACCATTTAACAGTAAAACCAAACACCATTCGTTCGACGCGCTTGTTATTGCAAGAATAGTCCTACGAAGCGCATAACTCCCAGTAAAACATTTTTCTTCTCTTGCCAATAGGCAAACACATCTTCGATCAAAAGCTCTTCTTCTTAAGATCGACTACGGCTATGGGTTATTCCCAATTGCCCTCACCGTCGACGCCACCTCTGGTGACAAATGGGATTTTTCCAAAAAATCTCCCAATTGACACCAGAGTGGTGACATCACCAGAGGTGACAATTAGGAGTGGCCAATCTTTTTTTGATCTCAGTTGCCACCAGCGGTGGCAGTATCAAGCATGCTTGTTTACCTAAACAGTAACCTGGTGCCTTGTTAATATTACTGAATATTTTTAAAATTTTATTTTATAGCACGCATACGAATTTACTGGTTAGTTAGTTTTGTATTTTCTAGATATATTGAAAGAAATAATTGTTTTCTTTGATTTATCTTGCTCATTAAAATCTCAATTGTATACACACATCAATAGATAGGATAAGGTTAAAAATTATTGATATTAAAAATTATCTTATTTTGATTATGTTGTCATTGGAATAATACCTACATGTGAATTATTTTATGACTTCACGGATGGCGTAGCGGTGTAAGGGGTCGCCTCGCAACTGCCGCCGCGCCGAGTATAGTGGGGTTCGAATGCTACACGGGAGAAAAATTTGTGTTATCCTCTTTATTTGAATATTTGTACAGTCCCTCGCGAAACAGACATTAATAATAATAATAATAACTTTATTTCATAAATGTTTGAAAATACGTATACAATAATATTCATAACTGGTCCAGAGAAACACAGTTTGTAACGATGGCACCTGTGCTAGTGAAATTCACTGTATTACAGATGTGTTATACCATGGTACAATAGGGCAATTGCTGACACATCCGTTTTCACCGCTATACCAATATTGCCCAAGTATTGCATCAGCCAACGTTAACACGAGGCCACCACAAATCGCTGACGGGACACAACGTGCTGGACATCGCCTGTTGCTGACTAAGACAACGTGGTGGACATCGCTTTTCCACGATCGCACTGAAAATCGTTCACTTTCGATCCATCGCCGATCACGGTCACTAGGTTTTAGAATTAGAATTAAATTGTAATAAGTTTATTCTAATTAAATATATTTTAAGTAAATTGGTTTTTTTTGAGTCATCTGCCAGCGGCATTTGTAATTGGCGCAGTCGGTAGGATAACTCGACGCAGCGCGCAGTCCGTCGAATAGAATCTCGTATCGATCCAGCAGGCTCCGCATAGCCGCTGCGCGTGCTCTCAAGCCCTTATCGAGTATCCTGAACCACGGAAGCTGCGGCAGCGTATCCAGACATCGATGCAGACCAAGAAGAACCAAGATATAAAACTGATGGCCCTGATGTTGTTTCTCCAAACGGTAGCTGCTCAAGAGATAATACTTGAAAGCCTGGACAATGGACCAGGACCCCTTTCTTTTAAATTAGGTCCCACTAAAATTGTTACCCAATATCACTCCTTTTTGCAGCCTATTGATTTAAATGATATATAGTCCAAAGTATCTGTCGTAAAAGCCCAACTTAATCACATTAGGCCTCTATTAAATAATAGTACTCAGTCTCTGTATGAACCTCATATCGCATATCTTGATAGCAAGTTAGATAAAATTTCAGAGCAATTACAAACATTCACTTCAACTCGAGTTAAAAGGGGACTTGTGGATGGTTGAGGTTCAGTCATAAAGAGCATATCTGGAAATTTAGATTATACTGACGCAGTAAAGTATGATAATGCCATTAAAGTACTTCAGGATAACCAACAGGAATTAGCATTACAATTAAATCACCACTTAACTTTAAACAAGGAATGGGTATCTGAACATACAGAAGTGTTAGATAGTATTGTTAAAAATCAGTATATACTTACCGAGAAAGTTAACGAATTTGCTAACATTACAAACAGGTCACGCAGATCTTAAGCATTTTGCACAATTGCTCTTAATATTGGGGGATAATATAGAGGGATTATCTGACGAGCTGTTACGTTTAGAAAACCTTTTGGCTTTTATTCATACTAACAGCCCTAATCATTCAATGTTAAACCTAGAAGCTTTGAAAGCTATGCTAATTAGAATTCGTAGTTTATATAATAAGGAAGTAATAGTAGATATAAGTGTTAGAGAATATTTTGATATTATTAAGCTAGGGTCATATTATAATGGCGATAGTATAGTAATAGTATTTAAGATACCAATTTTGTTGTCTAGAACCTATGATCTGTACAAACTATCCATTATACCTAATAGAAACCAAGAAATCCTCATACCACCCTTTCCTTATATAGTAATGCATGAGTTAGATTTCATGTACATAGAGACAGAATGTCCGAAGGCAAACACTTGGTTTATCTGCGAGAGAAAGCACAGCCTAACTCAACGGGCACAAGCTGACTGCATCTCACAGCTGATATCAACGCAGAAAATCGACGTTACGTGCAAATTTACACCAGTAGTACTCAACAAGGAAGCCGCCGAACAGCTGGACGAGAAACACTACACCATTTCCTTTCCGAAAGCTACCAAGGTCCAAACGTCGTGTGCGAGAAATGTATATGAGACCTTACGAGGAAGCTTTTTGGTTATACTGCCTATGGGTTGTTAAGTACCTACTTACAGATGAGCTTACCATCGCGAACACCAACGATCGTACGAGAGGACACGTGATGAAGATCATAAATACACCGTTGCGAAACCCCGAACATGTCGCCACGCCGCACTGTGGGCTGAAAATCGACCTCCATAGACATAGAAATGAAAGTTGCTAGATGTTCGTTTTGTTGACAGATATGGCTTCTATTAGCTATTATACACATAACAATGTCGTCTGAGCTAACTCCGCACAGAAATGAATTTATTATAAGGTTTTTTCGAAAAAAATGTATGGAGCTAGCATGAAAAATCTGAATATCTCTGAACTTGCAAGGAAAACCGTAATATCCTCAGAGATGGTTATAGGACTAATTATTTGTGATTTTTTGACATACTTCATATAACGGTACCTGCTGCAGAATTTTTTTTAAAAATCATCTAATTTTTAATTAATTTTTTTTAACATTAAACGATTTGTTTTATTGTAAAAGTAAAGAAACAACACGTTATATGCATATAATACTAAATCTTCGCTAGTTATTTGTTAAAATATCAAGAAAATTATTTTTGCCTTACATAGTATATATGTTTTAAAACAGGTAATTGGATACCATTACTAAACTTTGCATACAGGTAAACCACTGAATATTAAATTAGCCTTCTAATGAGTTCTGAATAAGAGATTAAGTGATTTGCAATATCGCACAATGGTAACTACGGAGTACACTAATTAAATTCTTACAGGTAAGTACATAAGTAAACTAATTAGTTAATTAGACATGTTACGAGTTCTAAGAAATATTTTCGACAACTGTCTAATTATTTTATTATTATGTCTAAATGAAGGTATTTTTTTAAATCATTAAATTCTACTAATGTCAAAGTAAAGATCAATCGATAATTTAGTTATTTTATTAACGCTAATAATAGGCATTAAATAAAAAGAAAAATAAATTAAAAAGGTATTTTTTAATAGTTGATAAAATTTATATAAAACAAAACATAGGTACAAAAGTATGCAAAAATATAAATAGGTACAAGAATAGTAATATAAAATATTTAAAAATAAATCAATTGCAAAACATAGTTACGTACCAAAGCTAAATAACGAAAGATCATGAAAAAATTACATTGAATAGAATTATAATTAAAAGCACAAAAAGTTTCTAGTTTTCCTTATCACTCTCGTCGATTTCTGAATCAGAATCTAGATTGCCTAGAAACTCAAAGTCAGTTTCTTGAAACTGAATTAAATTGAGGGTTTCAGGAAATAAATCCTCCTTTTTCTTGGCATCTAACTTGGGCCTTTGTACATTTATAAAAGGATCCGAAGAAACAACTAACATATTAAGGATATCATGATTCGAATCTTGCCTGCTCTTTTTCTGCGAATGATGTTCCCGAAACCTCCTAAAATCTTTATTGCGAGACTCGGATGCTTCTTCCGAGAGACTTCCTATGGGTACAACATCATTCTTCTCGATTATGTCTGCCCCGTGTATAAGTAATTTGTGGACGGTTGATGACATATAGTACCAGTCATATAATTCCACGTACCTCTCTGCTGTTTTGAAGGCATAATCTTTAAATTTAATTATATCTACTTTTTCTCCGGAAGTTATTGCCTGTAAAATCACAGCAAATCTTCTTATTAGTTCTTCGTCCAACCCAGTAATGGCTGCAGTTTTATGGGGAAATTTGAAAAACTTTCTTGCAGTGTTGCCGTCATTAGTAGTTCCGGAACCTTGTTTAACAATGTCAATCAATAGATTTAATTCGTCTTTAAATTTGTCTTGAATAATCTTTTTTCTCTTACTTAGCATTTCTTTGTGCTCGTTACCTCTCGCAGCCCACTCTTTAAAATCTAGTCTATACGAAATATGTAGTAAACATTCCATACAATTTATACGGGCGTGTAGAGATGACAATCCAAACTCGTATATATCAGAAGATACGGTCTTTGCTGTTACTACACTCAAACGGTTCATTTCTGTCGGTTTTGCCAGACACAAATAGCATGATGAACTTGATCTGGCTTGAGACAAATACGTGCAGACTTTACCATCGATCATTGTCATCATTAGGTGATGATTCACCCTGTTTCTATTATTGCACTCTGTAGGAATGAGAGCCTTAATTTCTTCATCCATTCGTCGTTTGTGTTCGATGACTACTGTTTCGCTTTCCTTCACAAAAGTAAATTGAACTGGACGACAATACATTGCTGAGCATGGTTTTGGGTTCATCCACAAAGTATTATCTCCATCAGTCAGTTTTAGTGGCACCAAGGAAGTCATGAAAATACTTGAATCGTCTTGATCGCTATCCATTTTCTGCTTGTATCGGCTTTGGTTTGACGCACCATCGAAACCCCATTTAGATATCAATTTTAAATCCTTATTTTGCACATCATCGTTAGGAAAACTTTGGAGGATTCTTTTGACCGTAATGTCGAGTAAAGCTTGAAGGGTTATTTTTGCCGATGAATCGGTCACTAACACTGATTGCTTCGGAGGATAGCATGCCAGCTTGGTTTGTTGCACTTTATAGTAGGATGGATAAATATCCTTTCTACCTTCCCGAATAGCTGACTCTCGTAAAGTGATGTATTGCCACTTTGATAATTTTAATGAAAGGAGTAATCCAAGTGCTTTTTCTGGTGTAAATAAGATAGTTTTCACCGGTTGCTTAAGCGTTTCCTTAATTTTAGAGGCTGCTTCAGGATGTTTCAGCATATATTCGATTACAGATGCGATATCCTCACAACCTTCTTCCTTAAAACGCGCTGCTGCTGTATATGCCAATTCACTGGGATTGTCAGTTTTATGCTCATCAGATCTTCTCTTCTTCTGTTTGCTTTCCAGATCTTCGAATGGTTTTCGTGACCTCTTTGTCATTGTACCAACAGAGTATGATGTTGAGGGTTCTGGAGAGATTGATCTTGATCCCTCAGCAACAGTTGGTTCTTGAGCGACTAAATTTATACAACTTGGCCAATCGATAGTTGCTTGCAGCCAAATTTCGTATTGTTTTCTAAAAGTATCAAGAATTCGGTGAGATTTTTGCCACCTTTGTGATGCAGCTCGTACAAATCTCCGACAAAATTCTTTTAGAGTCACTTGATCTTCAACGGAAAGACAAACGTCTAGGCGGGATATAACTTCACTAAACAATACCTCATGATCAAATGAAGTACTCTTACATTTTAGAAGAACGAATAGGTCTAAATTGGTATTTAAACTTTCCATTATAAAATTTCACAGTGATATGTTAGGGGTAACAAAGCTTAGAATAAACTAAATTATGATGCAAAATGTTAACCATTTTATATTTCAGTCCAACATTAGTTAACGACCTCATTAGACAGTTGTCGAAAATATTTCTTAGAACTCGTAACATATCTAATTAACTATTTAAGTTACTTATGTACTTACCTGTAAGATTTTAATTAGTGTAATCCGTAGTTACCATTGTGCGACATTGCAAATCACTTAATCTCTTATTCAGAACTCATTAGAAGGCTAATTTATTATTCAGTAGTTTACCTATATGCAAAGTTCAGTAATGGTATCCAATTAACTGTTTTAAAACATATATACTATGTTAGGCAAAAATAATTTTCTTGATATTTTAACAAATAACTGGCGAAGATTTAGTATTATATGCATATAACGTGTTGTTTCTTTACTTATACACCAAAACAAATCGTTTAATGTTAAAAAAAATTAATTAAAAATAAGATGATTTTTAAAAAAAATTCTGCAGCAGGTACCGTTATATGAAGTATGTCAAAAAATCACAAATAATTAGTCCTATAACCATCTCTGAGGATATTACGGTTTTCCTTGCAAGTTCAGAGATATTCAGATTTTTCATGCTAGCTCCATACATTTTTTTCGAAAAAACCTTATAATAAATTTATTTTTGTGCGGAGTTAGCTCAGATGACATTGTTATGTGTATAATAGCTAATAGAAGCCATATCCGTCAACAAAACGAACATCTAGCAACTTTCATTTCTATGTCTATGGAGGTCGATTTTCAGTCCACAGTGCGCCGCAGGCATTGCTGACGCTGAACTCGATAAGTTTAGAAAACTTACATTCTAGTAACGCAAAGATAGCAATCCAACCTCATATAAATGTAAGGAATCCTCAAGATGCCACCCTGTACCATACTACAATACCCCTGTACATCGTGCTAATAAGTACAACTGCACTAATCGGATACTTATTCTTACGGAAACATTTGACAAAACTTAGAGCAAGCAAGGAAACAGAGCAAAAATCAAACGAAGTCGATCCTCTTGAGATAGAAACCACAGAATCTTGTACAACCGATCACTTTCAACATTATTTTCGACGAAAGTGCTCAAATAATTGCTGATCTACGGTGGGAGGTGTTATACCATGCTACAATAGGGCAATTGCTGACACATCCGTTTTCACCGCTATACCAATATTGCACAAGTATTGCATCAGCCAACGTTAACACGAGGCTACCACGAATCGCTGACGGGACACAACGTGCTGGACATCGCCTGTTGCTGACTAGGACAACGTGGTGGACATCGCTTTTCCACGATCGCTCTGAAAATTGTTCACTTTCGATCCATCGCCGATCACGGTCACTAGGTTTTAGAATTAGAATTAAATTGTAATAAGTTTATTCTAATTAAATATATTTTAAGTAAATTGGTTTTTTTTGAGTCATCTGCCAGCGGCATCTGTAATTGGTGTCAGCGCCTTACATTTCATATGTGTACAGCTAAAGAAGTTGACAAACTAATAAAAAAAAAATAAGCATTATTGTAAATAAATGTTTTATAAATATTTTTTAACCAACAGCGCTTGTTATAATTTTATGATACAATTCGTGTGTGCGCAAGTGTGTGCATGTGTGTGTGTGTGTGTGTGTGCGTGTGTGTGTGTGTGTATGTGTGCGTGTGAAAATATGATTGTGGAGAATGAATGAATGAAGAGATATGTATGTTATGACTTATGATGGTGTATTCAAAAGGTTTTCTGTCTGTCCATAGTCCAACGTTTTTAGCCAAGTTGTTAACGCTAATTTGAATCTACTTCTTGTTAGGGGATGTATGTAAATTACTTTGTTACTACGGTTGTACAGAATAGAACTAAGAACGTAAAAACTTCGTCTAGCAAGAGATGTTCTGTGAGTAGCGATAACGCAAATGCGGTCCTTTCTGCGTTTGCTATTGCGATTTAAGGGTACTTCTGCATGTTTAAGGAGTGTCACCTGGAGCACAAAAAGCTGTCTCACAGTGAGTACTGAACATTCTTGATACAGTGATGTTGTTGGATATCTGAATGGTTTCCGTAGTAAAACTTTGAGGACAGCTCTTTGTGCCCTTTCCACTTTAATCATATATGTATGTAGAACAGGCACTGCCCCATGTGGAGATGCAATAACAAAGCACTGATTGTACAAGAGCAAAGTACACAAGTTTTAATGTGTGTAAGTCAGCTGAGGACCTTAACTTTTTTACGACATTCATCAAATTTCTAGTGCGATAAGATATAATTTCAATATGCTTATCCCAGCGAAAATAGGAGTCTATATGCACGCCAAGATACTTGATACTAGACGTGTGTACCAAGGGTAAGCAGGCACAAGTATGCTCATTTAGCTGGGTACAAGTGTGTCCCTTTATTTGAAGACCACTGTGCGGTTGGGAGGAAGCGTTGCAGGAGAAGGTAATATATTTAGTTTTTTCAATGTTCAGTGTGAGAAGACTGGTAGCTAGCCAAGACATTACTGTAGAGAGAGCTTTATTTGCGTGACTATAGGCTTGCATCCAGTTTTTCCCCTGGACGATTAATACTGTATTGTCAGCATAGGTGATTATTTTGCAGTGTGGTATAGGCAAACAACTGAGGTTATTTACGTACATAATAAAAAGTGTCGGGCCCAATACGCTTTCCTGAGGCACGCCATATGTAAGTGTTTCTTCTTCACTTATATGCTGACCAATCTTCACACACTGAGTACGTTCACTTAAGTAGCTCCTGAACACCTCCAGAACAGTTCCTCTTATCCCTATGGATTCCAGCCTGTCTAGAAGCATAGAAACAGATACACTATCGAAAGCCTTTGAGAGATCTAAGAATATGGCTATACTTTTAGTTTTCCTCTCTATCAACTTGATAACTGAGTCCGTTAGCTCGATAACAGCATCCTCTGTGGATTTGCCTTTAACGAACCCATATTGGTTGTCAGAGATGAGATCGTAGTTATCGAGGTAGCCTATAAGTCTTCGGTTAATGCACTTCTCAAAGACTTTCGACACCGTGGTTAGAACAGAGATAGGTCTGTAATTGACAACTTGTTCTCTGTCCCCGTTCTTGAAGACAGGATGGACAATTGCCTTTTTAAATACCGAAGGGAAAGTGCCTGTCGATAAAGAAACATTGAAAATATGTTTTAGGGGTGGAATTAGGTGGGGTGTGTGGCCAGAGAACCTCCCCGTGCGCTCGACGGCTGCTGGTCCTTTCTACATTTCTCGTGGATTGGAACGGCAGTCGTTGGGCCGGTACACCCCGGGCAACACGGGTAATAATGTCCTTTCGGGGGCATTATTACTCGTGGCTAATACTCTGGCACGCGCGTAGGGAATCCGAGGCAGTTTGTCTCGGGGTAATCGGCCCGCGAGGGCCGCGTTTTGGGGTCTCTCCACGTGTTCCTCTGATTAGCAGAGGACACGTGGATGAGATGGGGGGGTTAGAGGAAGAAAACCTCTATAAAAAATTACGAGTGGGGGCCGTCAGGCCGGGGTGGGGAGCGTAGGCGTCCTGCCCAGTCGGGCGGTCTTGGGGCGGGTGGATCGGTCCAGCATGGACCCCCATCCGGCCCAACAAGGGGGCATAGAGGAAGACAACCTCTTTAAAAAATTACCAGTGGGGGCCGTAAGGCCGGTGCGGGTCGCGTGGCGTCCTGCCCCGTCGAGCGGCCTTGGGGCGGGTGGATCGGTCCAACATGGACCCCCATCCGGCCCAACACGGGGAGATAGAGGAAGACAACCTCTCTAAAAAATTACCAGTGGGGGCCGTAAGGCCGGGGCGGGTGGCGTGTGCGTCCTGCCCCATCGAGCGGCTTTGGGGCGGGTGGATCGGTCCAACATGGACCCCCATCCGGCCCAACACGGGGGGATAGAGGAAGACAACCTCTCTAAAAAATCACTAGTGGTGGCCGTTAGGCCAGGGTTTGAAGCTCGGGTTTCTGCCCAGGTGGGCGGTCTTGGGGCGGTTGGACCGGTCCAGTATGGACCCCCTTCCGGCCCAACCCGTAATCTTGAACTGACAGGACCGGGGGCCTTCGGGCTGCGAGGAAGAAAACCTCTATAAAAATTACCCAAAGCCCAAGTTTTCAGTGGCCCGGCGAGGGGCTGTATGACTGGGGGGAACCCAGCCATTAGGGCCACAAAAAACTTAATAATGATGTCGGCTCAAGGTTTTAAACTACCCCAGGAGGGTACCGGGTGCGCCGCGCCCGGAGAATCCCTCACGGAGTCTGCTGGCTCCGTCTGCCCCTCGTATTCTGGGGGGGGCAACCCACATCGCAGCGCCGTGCCGCGCGAAATCTCAGGCACCGAAACCCCCGCGGAATCGGATACTGACTCCGCGATGAGTGTCGCCTTGGGGCTAGTCCCGGACAAGGCGACTCTGGCGCGGAAGCGCAAGCGCCGCCCCCGTCGGACCCACTCGGGTTCCGAAGGGGAGTCGAGCGCGGCGCCGACTCCGAAAATTGGCTCAGCCCGAAGAGGCAGGGATCGGCCTGGCACACCGGGGCCTTTCAGCCATGCGAAGGCGGCCGAAGAGGCCACAGCTAAACGCGCGGCGGCAGAGCTGTGCGCAGAGGAGGAGGTGGCGCTGCTCGCGCGGAAAATACGTCCGCAGGGGAGCAGCCCCACCCCGAAGTCGGTAGCGGAGGCGGTGCAGAGGGTCCTTGACGGTTCCGAGATTGTGACGAAGGTGGCGTCCAAGTCTCGGAACCTCAAAGGGACCTTCCAAAAGCACCTCAAGGAGGCGGCGGCCGCAACGAAGGCGTCGGTCGATTATCTGGCCGACAAATTCGTGCGGCTGGAGGCGGAAGTGGCGGAGCTGCGCCGGGAGATGGTGCGGCTCAGGGCCGAGACCCGAGGGCAAGCACCTAAGGGGGCGCCTCAGCCGTCCGGTAAAGAACTGGACATGCAGGCGTCCTTCTTTAAATATGTGGACGCCCGCATAGAAGGTCTCGGCGACCGGCTGCTGCCGTCGCCAAGCTATCGGTCGCGGCTGCAAGCCGCGCCTCCTGCGGCTACTGCTGTGGCCTCTAAAATGTCATTGCCGGCGCCGCCGGCGCCGTCATTAAGGTCTGGTCCCACGCCCCCAGTAGGCAGTAAGAAATCTGGCGGGAGGAAGTCTGCCAACGACTTCCCACCCCTTCCAGCACCTAGGGCTCCTCCGCCTCAGAGCTTGCAGCGAGGCCCCACTAGGCCCGCGCCCCGTACGCCGTCAACCCCCGCGCCTTCCATCACCCAGGGTGAGGGTTGGCAGATGGTGGGGAATATGGGCAAGGCTCGCCGCAAGAAGGCCAAAAAGGCCGCTGCGGCTGCTGCTGCGGCTGCTGCTATGGCTGCTGCTACGGCAGCCACAGTAATAGCAAGCCCCGTGAACCAAGGTGGGGCCAAGAAAAAGAGGCGGAGGAGAAACAGACTCCGAGCGCCAAAGTCAGCTGCCGTGGTTATCACGGTGCTACCGGAGGCGGCTGAGCGCGGCCTGACGTATCAGGCCGTGCTCTCCACTGCGAGGCGGAACTCCGAGGACATTACGCACCTCGGAGCCAGAGTCCGCCAAGCTCATACAGGAGGCCGCATCCTGGAGTTCCCCGGAGCTGACGGAGGCAAAGCGGCAGACAACATTGCCACTAAGCTCAGGAGTCTGTTTCCTGAGACGGATGGGGTGAAGATTACGAGGCCGGTAAAGTGTGCAGAGATGCGCATTACCGGCCTCGATGATTCGGTGTCCGCGGAGGATGTCTCTGGCGCCATTAGCGCCAGAACTGGTTGTGCTGCGGATGCCATACGGATTGGCACCATCCGTCCTGGCCCTGGAGGGGTCGGTGCTGTGTGGGCGCAATGCCCTGTCGCCGCGGCCAAGCTGCTGGCTGACGCCGGGCGTCTGCTCGTGGGCTGGAGTTCGGCCAGGGTCCACATCCTGGCCCCTCGGCCCATGAGATGTTTTAGGTGTGGGGGAGCTGGGCACGCTCGTATTAAGTGCCCTAGCCCCGAGGACCGCAGCGACGCCTGTTATCGCTGCGGCCAGCCTGGGCACGTCGCTGGAGCGTGCAAGACGACCCCGCACTGCCCGGCGTGCGCGGCAGCTGGTCGAGTAGCTGCCCACTTTCGTGGCGACAGGGGGTGCAAATCCCCGCCCACAAAGCGCGTAGAAGGGGGTAGCCCAACGACCCCGGCTGCCGCCCTACCTGCTGAAATAAAACCGCCCTCAGCGGTGGAGGAGGGGATGTCGACCTAGTCATGGACCAGGACCGTGACTATCTCCTCCTCCAGGCGAATCTCAACCACTCCGCCCGAGCGCAGAACCTTTTCCTGCAGTCTATGGCGGAGTGGTCGATCGGTGTAGCCGTAGCCGCGGAGCCATATTACGTTCCTCCCAGACCCAATTGGGCAGGTGACCGGGACAGCTCCGTGGCAGTCGTCGGCTCCACGGCGCCTCGTTCACCCTCCCTCTCAGTTAAGGAGAGGGGAGCGGGATACGTTGCGGCCGCGTGGGGAGAGGTCACAGTCGTTGGTGTGTACTTCTCCCCCAACAGGAGTCTGGCAGACTTCGAGGCCTTTCTCAACAACTTGGAGGCCTCGATACGGCGGATATCATCTAGCCGCATCCTTGTGATGGGGGACTTTAACGCAAAGTCTACTGCGTGGGGGTCCCCCCGCACGGATGTCCGAGGAAGGGCGGTCGAAGAGTGGGCTGATGCGGCGGGCCTCTGTTTGCTGAACAGGGGCGCCGTCAACACGTGCGTGCGACGGCAGGGGGGGGTCGATAGTGGACCTTTCGTTTGCTACCCCGGCCCTCGCCGCACGCGTAAGGGGATGGCGTGTCCTGGAGGAGGTAGAGACCCTTTCGGACCATCGGTATATCCGTCTGGAGGTCTCCCTGCTCCGGGACCCTAGCAGGGGTCAGCGCCCGTCGGCGGGCAGAACACCTCGCTTTCCGCGGTGGGCTGTGAAGAGGCTGAACCGGGACCTACTGGAAGAGGCAGCCATAGTTCAAGCTTGGCTGTCTCCTGCACCCCCGTCTGGGGAGGTAGACGCCGGGGCTGTACGCTTTCGCGACAGCATTCAAGCTGTTTGCGACGCGGCCATGCCCCGAGTGCGACACTGGACCCCAACGGGGGTCTACTGGTGGTCCCAGGAGCTGGCGGACCTCCGTGCGGCCTGCATTCGTGCCCGGAGGTTGTACACACGCAGCCGAAGCCGTCGCCACCACGATGAGCGAGAGGAGAGCCGACTGTATGACGCGTATGGCGAAGCGAAGGTGTCTCTGCAGTCGGCCATCTGCCGCGCCAAGGAACGGGCGAAAAGTGAGATGTTGGAGGGTCTAGACCATGACCCCTGGGGGCGCCCATATCGCGCGGCGCTGAACAAGCTCCGTGCGCGGGGCCCCCCCCTTACGGAGACCCTCCAGCCCAACTTCCTCTCCGAGGTGGTCGAGGAGTTATTTCCTGACCGGGCAGAGCACGTGCCCCCGACAATGGCCCCATCGGGAGGCCGACATCGGGAGGCGGACCTCAGTGCTCCCCCGGTTACAGACGCGGAGATGGGGGTGGCTGTCTTGCGGATCCGCTCCAAGACGACCGCCCCCGGACCTGACGGTGTGCCGGCGCGAGCTCTCGCGCTGGCCCTCGATCATCTGGATGTTCGCCTCAGGGAACTTTTCGACGCGAGCCTGGTGTTGGGACGATTCCCTGAGTGCTGGAAGGAGGGGAAGTTGGTACTGCTGGCCAAGCCGGGACGGCCTCCAGAGTCGGCCGCGGCGTACAGGCCCATAGTGCTGCTGGACGAGGCGGGGAAGATGTTTGAGAAAATTCTCGCCACCCGCATCGTCCGGCACCTGAGCACGGTCGGTCCCGACCTGTCGGACGCTCAGTTCGGATTCCGGGAAGGACGTTCGACGGTCGGGGCCATTATGCGCCTGAAGGCCGCGGCCGAGGAGGCGGTCACCGGCGGCGGTGTTCTGTTGGCGGTGTCTTTAGACATCGCCAACGCGTTTAATAGTCTGCCATACAGCTGTGTCCAGGGGGCGCTCCGATATCACGGGGTACCTTTTTACCTGGAGCGGCTGGTGGCAGACTATCTGAGAGGCAGGAGTGTCCTCCTCGAGGTTCGAGGCGAGGTTTGGCGGCGGCCCATGTCGTGCGGTGTCCCGCAGGGATCGGTTCTTGGTCCGCTCCTGTGGGACATGGGGTACGACTGGGTCCTACGTGCTGCCCTACCCCCCGGGCTGAGCGTCATCAGCTACGCTGACGACACCCTCGTCACAGCCCGTGGGGGTACCTTCGAGGAGGCGGCCCGTTTGGCTACCGTGGGGGTTTCCCAGGTGGTCGGGCGTATCGAGGCGCTGGGTTTACGGGTGGCTATTGACAAGACGGAGGCCCTGGTCTTTCATGGGCCTCGTCGCAGTCCACCCCGCGGCGCCTCGATAATGGTGGGCTCGACGCGCGTTCCCGTCCAGGCCCACATGAAATATCTGGGCTTGGTGCTGCACGGAAGGTGGCACTTCGGCGAGCATTTCAGACAGCTCACTCCGAAGCTTCTAGGCACTGCGTCCGCCCTTGGGCGGTTATTACCAAATTTGGGCGGGCCCAGTGCTGGTTGCCGGCGACTCTACACGGGGGTTATCCGGTCGATGGCGCTTTACGGCGCACCGGTGTGGGCGGACTCCCTGACCGCTCAGTGCAGGACTCTCTTGCGGAGACCGCAGAGAGTCATAGCGGTCAGGGTAATACGTGGATACCGCACGGTGTCGGCCGACGCAGCTTGCGCGTTGGCCGGAGCACCCCCGTGGGATTTAGAGGCTGAAGTGCTCGCCGAAGTGTTTGCAGTGAGTGAGGCGGTGCGGGAGGAGACGGGTTGTCGTCCCCTCCCGACAGCTATTGAGTGCGCGCGCAATCGAGCCCACCAGGGCATGATTTTAAAGTGGAAGGCGCGGCTGGAGGCGCCCCTGGCCGGTTTCAGAACCGTTGGGGCCCTCCAGCCGGTATTGGAGCGGTGGGCAGGGCGGCAGCATGGGACCCTTTCCTTCCGGCTAGTGCAGGTGTTGTCAGGGCACGGTTGCTTTGGCAAATACCTGCACACGGTCGCTAGGAGGGAACCGAGTCCCATCTGCCACCACTGCGACTGTGAGGAGGACACGGCGCAGCACACGCTCGAGCAATGTCCTGCTTGGGCGGTGCAGCGCCGTGAACTCATTGAGGTAGTGGGTGAAGATCTCTCGCTGCCGGCCGTGATCAAAGCCATGGTCGACAGCGAGAGGAAGTGGGCAGCGGTCGCGTCCTTCTGCTAGGACGTCATCTCGCAGAAGGAGGCGGCGCACTGTGGGCTGAAAATCGACCTCCATAGACATAGAAATGAAAGTTGCTAGATGTTCGTTTTGTTGACGGATATGGCTTCTATTAGCTATTATACACATAACAATGTCATCTGAGCTAACTCCGCACAAAAATGAATTTATTATAAGGTTTTTTCGAAAAAAATGTATGGAGCTAGCATGAAAAATCTGAATATCTCTGAACTTGCAAGGAAAACCGTAATATCCTCAGAGATGGTTATAGGACTAATTATTTGTGATTTTTTGACATACTTCATATAACGGTACCTGCTGCAGATTTTTTTTTAAAAATCATCTTATTTTTAATTAATTTTTTTTAACATTAAACGATTTGTTTTGGTGTATAAGTAAAGAAACAACACGTTATATGCATATAATACTAAATCTTCGCCAGTTATTTGTTAAAATATCAAGAAAATTATTTTTGCCTAACATAGTATATATGTTTTAAAACAGTTAATTGGATACCATTACTGAACTTTGCATACAGGTAAACTACTGAATAATAAATTAGCCTTCTAATGAGTTCTGAATAAGAGATTAAGTGATTTGCAATGTCGCACAATGGTAACTACGGATTACACTAATTAAAATCTTACAGGTAAGTACATAAGTAACTTAAATAGTTAATTAGATATGTTACGAGTTCTAAGAAATATTTTCGACAACTGTCTAATGAGGTCGTTAACTAATGTTGGACTGAAATATAAAATGGTTAACATTTTGCATCATAATTTAGTTTATTCTAAGCTTTGTTACCCCTAACATATCACTGTGAAATTTTATAATGGAAAGTTTAAATACCAATTTAGACCTATTCGTTCTTCTAAAATGTAAGAGTACTTCATTTGATCATGAGGTATTGTTTAGTGAAGTTATATCCCGCCTAGACGTTTGTCTTTCCGTTGAAGATCAAGTGACTCTAAAAGAATTTTGTCGGAGATTTGTACGAGCTGCATCACAAAGGTGGCAAAAATCTCACCGAATTCTTGATACTTTTAGAAAACAATACGAAATTTGGCTGCAAGCAACTATCGATTGGCCAAGTTGTATAAATTTAGTCGCTCAAGAACCAACTGTTGCTGAGGGATCAAGATCAATCTCTCCAGAACCCTCAACATCATACTCTGTTGGTACAATGACAAAGAGGTCACGAAAACCATTCGAAGATCTGGAAAGCAAACAGAAGAAGAGAAGATCTGATGAGCATAAAACTGACAATCCCAGTGAATTGGCATATACAGCAGCAGCGCGTTTTAAGGAAGAAGGTTGTGAGGATATCGCATCTGTAATCGAATATATGCTGAAACATCCTGAAGCAGCCTCTAAAATTAAGGAAACGCTTAAGCAACCGGTGAAAACTATCTTATTTACACCAGAAAAAGCACTTGGATTACTCCTTTCATTAAAATTATCAAAGTGGCAATACATCACTTTACGAGAGTCAGCTATTCGGGAAGGTAGAAAGGATATTTATCCATCCTACTATAAAGTGCAACAAACCAAGCTGGCATGCTATCCTCCGAAGCAATCAGTGTTAGTGACCGATTCATCGGCAAGAATAACCCTTCAAGCTTTACTCGACATTACGGTCAAAAGAATCCTCCAAAGTTTTCCTAACGATGATGTGCAAAATAAGGATTTAAAATTGATATCTAAATGGGGTTTCGATGGTGCGTCAAACCAAAGCCGATACAAGCAGAAAATGGATAGCGATCAAGACGATTCAAGTATTTTCATGACTTCCTTGGTGCCACTAAAACTGACTGATGGAGACAATACTTTGTGGATGAACCCAAAACCATGCTCAGCAATGTATTGTCGTCCAGTTCAATTTACTTTTGTGAAGGAAAGCGAAGCAGTAGTCATCGAACACAAACGACGAATGGATGAAGAAATTAAGGCTCTCATTCCTACAGAGTGCAATAATAGAAACAGGGTGAATCATCACCTAATGATGACAATGATCGATGGTAAAGTCTGCACGTATTTGTCTCAAGCCAGATCAAGTTCATCATGCTATTTGTGTCTGGCAAAACCGACAGAAATGAACCGTTTGAGTGTAGTAACAGCAAAGACCGTATCTTCTGATATATACGAGTTTGGATTGTCATCTCTACACGCCCGTATAAATTGTATGGAATGTTTACTACATATTTCGTATAGACTAGATTTTAAAGAGTGGGCTGCGAGAGGTAACGAGCACAAAGAAATGCTAAGTAAGAGAAAAAAGATTATTCAAGACAAATTTAAAGACGAATTAAATCTATTGATTGACATTGTTAAACAAGGTTCCGGAACTACTAATGACGGCAACACTGCAAGAAAGTTTTTCAAATTTCCCCATAAAACTGCAGCCATTACTGGGTTGGACGAAGAACTAATAAGAAGATTTGCTGTGATTTTACAGGCAATAACTTCCGGGGAAAAAGTAGATATAATTAAATTTAAAGATTATGCCTTCAAAACAGCAGAGAGGTACGTGGAATTATATGACTGGTACTATATGTCATCAACCGTCCACAAATTACTTATACACGGGGCAGACATAATCGAGAAGAATGATGTTGTACCCATAGGAAGTCTCTCGGAAGAAGCACCGAGTCTCGCAATAAAGATTTTAGGAGGTTTCGGGAACATCATTCGCAGAAAAAGAGCAGGCAAGATTCGAATCATGATATCCTTAATATGTTAGTTGTTTCTTCGGATCCTTTTATAAATGTACAAAGGCCCAAGTTAGATGCCAAGAAAAAGGAGGATTTATTTCCTGAAACCCTCAATTTAATTCAGTTTCAAGAAACTGACTTTGAGTTTCTAAGCAATCTAGATTCTGATTCAGAAATCGACGAGAGTGATAAGGAAAACTAGAAACTTTTTGTGCTTTTAATTATAATTCTATTCAATGTAATTTTTTCATGATCTTTCGTTATTTAGCTTTGGTACGTAACTATGTTTTGCAATTGATTTATTTTTAAATATTTTATATTACTATTCTTGTACCTATTTATATTTTTGCATACTTTTGTACCTATGTTTTGTTTTATATAAATTTTATCAACTATTAAAAAATACCTTTTTAATTTATTTTTCTTTTTATTTAATGCCTATTATTAGCGTTAATAAAATAACTAACTTATCGATTGATCTTTACTTTGACATTAGTAGAATTTAATGATTTAAAAAAACACCTTCATTTAGACATAATAATAAAATAATTAGACAGTTGTCGAAAATATTTCTTAGAACTCGTAACATGTCTAATTAACTAATTAGTTTACTTATGTACTTACCTGTAAGAATTTAATTAGTGTACTCCGTAGTTACCATTGTGCGATATTGCAAATCACTTAATCTCTTATTCAGAACTCATGAAGCATGAAGGCTATGATGAAATTAGTACTAAAATCATCAAAGCATGCGCTATGGAAATAAGTGATGTATTGACACATTTAATAAACCTATCTTTTTCGCATGGCACTTTTCCTGAGGCACTAAAGCTGTCCATTGTTAAACCGTTATTCAAGAAAGGTGACAGATATCTTTTGAATAATTACCGACCTATCACTTTGGTACCTATTATATCAAAAATATATGAGAAGTGTATGTACAGAAGACTAATAGACTTTTGTGACAAATTTCACATAATTAAAAAGGAACAATACGGATTCCAAAAACAAAAATCGACAACATCAGCCATGTTCTCTCTAATAGAATGTATATTGACAAATATTAATAATAACAACTTGACCACAGGACTGTTTTTTGACTTATCAAAGGCGTTTGATCTAGTTTCACATGACGTATTATTACACAAACTAGAGAGTATTGGCATTCGGGGACCAGCACTCCAATGGATATCATCCTACTTGGCAAATCGCCGTCAACGGGTAATCATCACTAAACGAAATGAAAATAACGATATGATACCATTTGCATCTGAATACAGGATTAACAAATATGGCGTTCCGCAAGGAAGCATATTAGGTCCAATATTATTCCTAATTTACATTAATGACGTAACAGCTGTGACTAAGCATAAATGTACACTTTTCGCTGATGATATTTCTATAATAGTGACTTCAAATAAAAGAAATAATACAATAAAAGACCATGAAGTTGACATTAATAATACGATAGATAATTTAATTAATTGGCTTAATGATAATAATTTAAATATTAACTTAGACAAATCGGTGTACATACAATTTAATCAATCCTACAATACCAAATATAACTTTAAATTAAATGTAACTAAAATAACTGAAGTAATAAACACGAAATTTCTTGGCGTCACTATAGACAGAGACTTGAATTGGAAAGCACAGATAGATAGCGTATGTACTCGGATCAATAAATTTGTATATGCACTGAGACAGGTCAAAAATGTAACAAATATAAAAACAGCTGTTATCTCCTACCGAGCTTACGTAGAATCGCTGCTGCGTTATGGTTTAATAATATGGGGAAACAGTACCGATATAAATAAAGCGTTCGTTGCGCAAAAAAAGTGCATCAGGGCAATATACGGACTTCAGCATGTAGATTCTTGTCAACCTGCATTCAAACAACTTGGTTTGCTGCCGCTGCCGTGTTTATATATTTTCGAGATTTGTTTGTTTGTTTGGAAGCATAAGACATTATTTAAGACAGCTCAGGAAATAAATCCACGAAACCGACGCGACCCGCAGAGGCTTGTTCTAGAAAACATTCCAAAAACAACAAAATATAATAAGAATTGCCTAGCTATGTGTGTGCGAATATTTAATAAAATTCCAGGCCACTTAAAATTATTGAATACAAGACAATTTAGAAAAGGCTTGCATGAATGGCTAATTAATTATTGTTTCTATAGTGTAAAGGATTTTATTGATTACAAACCAAACCTATAAATATTTGCATGCTGTGTGCACAGCAAAACATGTATGAGCATATTATGCATCTGTTTTACCAACTTTATATACCGTGTTTTGAGCAAATAAACGATGATTATGATTATTATGATTATGATTATGAACTCATTAGAAGGCTAATTTAATATTCAGTGGTTTACCTGTATGCAAAGTTTAGTAATGGTATCCAATTACCTGTTTTAAAACATATATACTATGTAAGGCAAAAATAATTTTCTTGATATTTTAACAAATAACTGGCGAAGATTTAGTATTATATGCATATAACGTGTTGTTTCTTTACTTTTACAATAAAACAAATCGTTTAATGTTAAAAAAAATTAATTAAAAATTAGATGATTTTTAAAAAAAATTCTGCAGCAGGTACCGTTATATGAAGTATGTCAAAAAATCACAAATAATTAGTCCTATAACTATCTCTGAGGATATTACGGTTTTCCTTGCAAGTTCAGAGATATTCAGATTTTTCATGCTAGCTCCATACATTTTTTTCGAAAAAACCTTATAATAAATTCATTTCTGTGCGGAGTTAGCTCAGACGACATTGTTATGTGTATAATAGCTAATAGAAGCCATATCTGTCAACAAAACGAACATCTAGCAACTTTCATTTCTATGTCTATGGAGGTCGATTTTCAGCCCACAGTGCGGCGGAGCGGATCCGTGAAGAAAGTATCCTTGCGGATCCGAGCCGTCGCCGGCGAACCGGGCGGCGCAGGCGCGCTTACGCGCGCCTTATGCCGCCATAATGAAGGCTGCGGGCGGGAGAACGGGGATCTCCCGTCCGCCAGCCATTGAGTCGGTCCGACGCCTTATGTAGTGCCGGGGCGTCGCCGAGGAGCTGTAGACTGCTGGATGGGTCGCTGAGGTAGTAATTGTTGCCAGCGGCCCATAGAGCCGGACATAACCCTCTCGCCTCCCCTTGTGGCGAGAGGGTATGCATCAGGCGCATTTCCCCACGTAAAAAAAAAAAAAAAAAAAAAAAAAAAAAAAGGTGGAATTAGGTACTGACGAGTTGATTTTAAAAGGGCTGCTGAAATATTGTCCCATCCCATTGCACAATTGTCTTTTAAACTTAAGATTGTAGCTTCTAATATCCCACATAGCCATGGAATTACCAGCATTATTTTTAGATGGCACCGTACAAAATACTGAACTTGACTGACAACGCTTATTCTTTTGTATATTAGAGGCTAATGTTTTGCCAATGTTTGAAAAGTACCGGTTAACAATATTTGTAGATTCCTTAGGGTCACTGTGCAAGTTGAGAAGTTCGTTCGAAGGTGAATTTTGTTCACGCGTATTGGTGATAGTCTTAATGATATCCTACGATGCCTTGGAATTACCCCGAGCCGCTTCAAGTTGCTTCTTATTATAATTATTCTTGATTTATTTTAATAAGTTATTGCAAAAATTGCGATATCGTTTATAAGTCGTTTGAATTATTATATTGTCCGGACATTCATTGAATTTTTGGTGTAAAGCATCTCTATTCTTAATACACTTTAGGAGACCAGGGGTAATCCAGGGCTTAATGATTTTTTTCCTGTGTGGTATCTTAACTTGCTTGGAATGTGTCTGGATGATGTTTAAGACTTTAGTGATTAGTGAGTCGGCAGCTAAATTTGCATCATTCAACATGAATATATAAGAAAAATCAACCTTTTGCAAGTCAGATATGACTGCCGGTAAGTCCACACGATTAACATATTGTGGTGGCTTTTTGTATGTGTTGTTTGAACCAAGGCACAGTAGAGTGGGCAGATGGTCAGTGATGTAAGTATTCAAGATAAGTGACACAGCTTATCTCGGTGTACGCAGTAAAATGTGGTCTAAGCAAGCACTGCCGTGGGTGGGCAACACATAAGCTGGAAGCAATCCGTTTGATGAGCATATATTGAGATATTCTCCAGCTATACTATTTAATTGTCCAGAAGCTATATCAATATTGATGTCACCAATAATAGCTATACTTTTATAGGCACGAAGCGAGTTAAGTGTTTCATTAAGGCTAGTAAAGAAGTCATTAGCGTTCCTGTGCGATGGGGAGCGATATATAGCTATTATCGCAGCATCTCCGCTAGTACAAATTAGACAGTTTGCGTCCCTGAATGCTGGCCGGATGACCCGATGTTTCACAAGAGTCCTGACATAAACACAAATACCGTCGTTTTGGTTTGAGTAGGTTGAGTAATAATTTGAGAACCCCTCCAAAGTTGGTATTGTTGATACTACGTAATATCTATCTTGTCCAGTAGTATAGTTAGTTCATCAAAATTACGACTAATACTGCGTATATTCATGTGGAAAACATTAAGATTTTTATTGTCCTTTAATACATACTGTGAGCATTGATTTGGATTGCATTGAAATAACTTTGACGCATTTATACTGTCCAGATCATCTGATATATTAGTTAGACTATCCACAGTAATAATAATAGAAACACTAAATAGGTCTTAGCAGTTTTACAAACGACCTCTGAGTGAAGTGAAACTAAATGGATAGAATGGCGAATTGTAAGTAAGTTTAGTGTAGGTATAGGGTAAATGATATAAGTATTGATTGATATAACGAAGTAATGTGTACAGTTATTTTGTGAACGATGGTTGTCGAGTATTAAGTTGGGTTGATTATTTCGAATGATTTTAAGTGTATAATTTATTGAAATTAAACTACTATATACGGATTTTATCGCGTTGTTTATTTATCACTGTATTACAAAATTTTGAAAATATTACTCTACTACTACTATTGATTTTATTTGACTAATTTATAAGCTAATAAAATTTATTATATATATAAAATTATTTTAAAACGGGGACCCCCGTGACCATGGCTGCTGAAAAGCACCCGAAACGTCGGGGAAAGTGTAAACCAAAAATAAATAGATTTAATAGTTTAAATAATTTTATTAGCTTATAAATTAGTCAAATAAAATCAATAGTAGTAGTAGAGTAATATTTTCAAAATTTTGTAATACAGTGATAAATAAACAACGCGATAAAATCCGTATATAGTAGTTTAATTTCAATGAATAACATTCGCGTAAACAGAAGACAATATTATGTATAATTTATGTAATAATATGTAATGTAGTTGTATTTTAAGTGAAAATATAGTGTAATAATATGCGATGTAGTGTATTTGTAAGTTAGTTAAATTGTATTCTTTAAATGCTGTCGTAATTACATACTTAATCAATAGCAAAAATCTTATTGTATACAAAGCAGTGTGGTAATAGAAAAAAATAACAAAATCATTGTGTAATACTAATAAACTAAGTATGTTACTATTTCTAGGTAGTTTACTAAGATCAAATGGCTTTGACAAATTCTTTGCATCATATAACAACTTTATTGAGATTACTTTATACAAAATAATAAAATAAATATTTAGCTTATAGAACAGTGTTTGAAATGATCTAAATGTAATTAAATTTAAGATCCAACTATTCTGGCCTAAGTAATTTCTTAAGACATAATGTCGAATTGACAAGGATTGTCTCTCATCCTTCACGTTGCCTAAGAAAAATCTTCCCATTACGTGACCAGCAAAACTGGTAGTTATTAGATTTGGCAAATTTACGAAAGTCATAAAATAGTTGTCTCACATAGCCAGGAAGGTGTTCATCTACATAAATAGGCTGACGCTGACCTTTAATGCCAATGGTATCAGTATTAAGTTTCTCAGAGACTGTGCGAGTCTTATTGAATGAGCGGGCAGCGTTTAATATTTGATTTTTAGAAGAAACCGGGAGTAGCTCGTCTACAATAGGTCTGTTTGTGTCTTTCTTACCCGGTAACCGGTATATATAGATAAGATAGATTTAGATTTATAAGATTTAGCCGATAAAGTAGATAGCCCTGTTGTACGAGAATCGATACATTTCTACGTTCCCGACCAATATATGCGTGGTGTGGGAAGACGACAGCATAGACTCCTGAGTTATCCACCTATGTGGCGCTCTCCACAAGCTGAGAACAGCCCCACGGCTAGAGCAATTCGACTTATTAACGAGTTCCTGCAATATAGTCCAGATGCAGACATATTTTTTGACACCCGAAATGTAATATTAAAACATATTTATATTTACCTATGTAAAATGTAATATCATAGTTCCTACATAGAGGTTATTTTTGTTTTTATTTTTATCTTATTTCCTTTTTGTTAGTCTAAGATCCTGTTAACATTGTAGTACTATATAATTTATTTTAGTATAGTTAGCATAGATATAAGTGATTTGGTGTACCTATACTGTAAGCTTATATTTTATGAATAAATGAATGAATGAATATATCACGTAGATCAGAAGCTTCTATGTTGGATTTGACGGCATTACATGTTTTTAGTAAAACAGCTGTTAGGTCGCTCGTTGTTTCCTTTTTGCACTGAGGAACATTCCTTAACTCAATACATGAGCTGCGTAAGCTTATTTGCAGGTCATGAACTTTCATCTCCAGGGAAGTAATGTAGTTGCGTAGTTCACTTTTCTCTTTTGCCCATATCATGGTGGGAGGGGTCCGCATCGGCGTCGAGTCAACCCTAAAGTATTTAGGTCTCTTGCTCGACAGCCGATGGGACTTCACAGCCCATTTTAGACGTTTGGCTCCCATTCTTCGGGGCGCTGCAGGTGCGCTCGCGCGCCTCCTGCCCAACCTTGGAGGGCCAAACACCTCCTGCCGGAGGCTTTACGGGGCCCCAGTTTGGGCGGACAACCTGACGGCCCGAAACATTTCGGCGCTTCGTGCGCCACAGAGCGCCATGGCCGTCAAGTTGATAAGAGGTTACCGCACGATCTCGTTCGAGGCTACGAGCCTCCTCGCCGGATCGATGCCATGGGACCTGGAAGCGGCGCTCCTGGCGTCGCTCCATCGTTGGCGCCAGCAGGCGCTAGCTCGGGGCGAAGGACCGAGTCTTCCCGCTATCAAGGCGGCAAGGTCCGAGCTCCGCCAGGTCGAGTGGCGAATTGGAAGGAGCGACTTGTGCACCCCAGTGCCGGGCACGCCACGATCGTGGCGGTAAATCCCGTGTTTGAGGAGTGGCTGGAGAGGCGGCATGGCGCCCTCACCTTCCGGCTGACACAGGTACTGACTAGCCACGGTTGATTTGGCCAGTTCCTGTGTCGTATACGCCGGCAAGAGACGCCCGGTTGTCACCACTGCGGCGACTGCCGCGACGATGTTGAGGACACGGCGCTGCACCCTTTAGCGGTTTGCCCCGCATGGGCATCGCAGCGCCGTGAGTTGATCGCGGTAGTCGGATTGATTGCCCTCTCGCTCCCGGCCGTGGTTCAGTCTGTGGTCCGGAGTGAGAGGTCGTGGAATGCCGTGGCCTTCTTCTGTGAGGAAGTGATTTCCATCAAGGAGGCGGCGGAGCGGGAGAGGGAGCGTTTAAACTCTCTCCCCAACCGCAGAGCCGGGCGCCGAAGGGCGCGAGATGACCTCCAGACACCTTGAGGTTTGACCTGGGGGTGGCGGGCTTTGTGGGCCTGCCCGCCATCCGTTCAGTACCAGGTCTAAGAGGCGGCGTGCATGTTCCCACGCGCGCCTCTGTGTCGAGTCCGTCTCCCCTCTAGGGGGGTGACAGTAGGGAATTTTATAGAGTGAGTCCTTTGGGTAGGTCTTTTCGTGTAGTGGCCTGCCGTTTCATACGGCGGGCCGTAACCTCGACGGGGTTGCGACCGCATGCGAAAGCGATTCGCGCGGCCCTGTCGATAGTGGTTTTGTCGAGGAACACCGTGGTAGGTTTAGTTGGTTGTTTGATATTTAATCTTATTTAAGTTTAACTATTGTTGTCAATAGATGTCACTGTACACGTTCAATATTTCAACACGTATAAGTCACTTCTTTCAAATAGATGTCATACAGTTAATATGTAGCTCACTCGATGGATGGCGCTGTACAAATGACGTCATAATTTAAAAGTCGCAAATGTTTATTTCAAGACGCATATAAGGGGAGCCGTGTTATTTGAAATGTCGGTGTTTTTACGGTACACGTGTAACAGTGAATATCAGGATATAAAATAAAGTGATTTAGGAAGTGCAAAAGTTGTGTTTATTCACGGTATTCCGGGACGTACATTATTCTTATTCCATCTTTCTTTTACCCCGGCGAGTCCGACATAATCCCTGCACACGCCCCCGCGGAGAGGAATGCGTCAATGCATTCTACCATGAAAAAAAAAAAAAAAAAATAAAAAAAAGGTAGGTACTCGGGTTTAACCTTGTTCATGATAAGCAGAATTTTTATTTATTTTTGCTATAAAAGGTCACTTTTTATTAGTATTTCGTGAATATAGGGCAGCTTAATTAACAAATAGCTAATAATATAAGTAGCGAGAAGAGACTGATAAAATAATTACTTTTAAAATTTACTTGCCCAGTTATTATATAGTTAAACCATATAATAATTGGAAAAAAAAATTAAAAAAAGTGAATTTCGGCTAATTATAAACTAATTATTGGTATAGTTAGATCTTCGTTTAGTGCTTTGGCTTTGGAAATAGGTACAAGGTGTCTGTGCCAAGATTAGTGCTCTATTAATTTCAATGATATCTAAGAATAATAATTCTGTGATAACTACTGATTAGGTACCTAGGTATGTAATAAAAACAATATTTGTTATTTTAAATTAAATATTGAATCCATGATATTTCTGTATTAAATATTTTATTTTTGACTCAATTATTTTAATCCATTTCAATAAATTCTTTATAAATATCGCAAATGTGAACCGATGCGCGTTGCTTAGAATATAACAGTATAAGGCGCGCGAGAACCGTGGGGTATGTATAGGTAAGCACAACACACTCGCGTCACGAAGCCCACGATTGCATTGTGAACGACCGCCAGAATCTAGGAGCGGAAAATGTAATAACGGTGAATTGCTTACCGCTGAGAACTTCTATTAAATTATCTCCGAAACTCATTGCATCATAGTTGTACCACAGGAAATGTTTTTAGTTGTACTATCAAACGGTTGGTTTATCGGGCAAAAATATCCCTGTGGTACAACTAGTTGTACCAATGGTTGTACCACGGGTGCATCAGATCATGGTCAAATTTATATGGGACCTTGAAGCTATACCGAACCACATAAAAAGTAGGTACTTATCAAAGTCGGTTCATAAGCAGCAGTTATGCTCCTACATCCAAAAAGCCGAATTGAATTGTTGGTGCAATCAGATTATCGCTAGGCATTGTGGTTCCCGAAAATAAGACTCATCTTGGCACAGCCACCAACGCAAACTGGAAATCTATTTTAATAATGTAATAAATGGCAAAAAAACATGGCTTCCATACAGAAAAACATGGCCGCCATACAAACTTTGACCTCTAATATCACCGAAACGGTTAGAGATAGACGATAATGTACAGTCAGGAAAAAATTAGGCAATAAGTAAATCTAAATATTACGTGAAAATATTCTGTGTTTTTACCTCTTGATGAATTTACACTCGTGAAAATTTTACATCTATTTCGTAGAGGCTACATTACAGACATTATCAAAGATTGGACATTTTGGGTAATGGACTTATAGAGAATTGGACATTTAGGGAATTTGACATTTAAGCAATTTGACGTTTTGGGAAATGGACATTTAGGGAATTGGACATTCTAGGAATTGGACATTTTGGAACAGTTGGACATTTCAGGAAATGGAATATTTTGGACCTAAACGTGCGTCGTTTAGTTCCCTAAAAGTCCATTTCTCAAAATGTCCAATCTTTGATAATATCTGCATTCTAGGAATTGGACATTTTGGAAACGTTGGATATTTCAGGAATTGGACATTTTGGACCTAAACGAAAAAAAATACTGACGTACTTTCATTGTTAAATAATCATTAAATTTTGCAGGATAGTTATTGTAACCGGTAATTAAAGAAATACATTAACAAATAAAGTTAAACAAAATAATTGATATCACCCAACAACTATCACACAGCACGTCCGTCCCGTCTGCCGCTCGATGTCAAAGTGACTCGATAAACGTTGAGCACGCTTTTACATATAACCCACTCGATCGGATAATTCATGACGTCACGAGTGCCGTCGCGAACTACTGTTCACAAATTCGCAGGGTGAATTATTTTGACATTCGCACACGAACATGGAGGACGTGAAAAAATTTTTAATCTAACGAATATTTTGGGATGAAGACTAGTACCACTTACAAAAACAATTCTTCTGCAAACAATATATTCAGTCAGTTTACTATAGGCACTTATGACATCACGAGTTCTTCTACAAAATATTTATTATTAATTAGCTAATAAAAAGTATATCAACAGACTTGTCAGGCTACATCACAATTTAGCTTTTACGACTTGACAAACTATTTGGAATAAAAATAAAATATGTAGGTACCTGTGACGCTCTAAGAGGATTTTGAGGGTAGTGTGGCGTATGTACTTATATACGCACAGGCAACATATAACTTTACGAGAAACCTGGAATCGAACGGAGCATCGTACAACTAGCCGCGCCGAAACCAAGTGACGCGCGAAGGCGATCGAACGGAGCATCATACGTCTAGCCGCGACGATATCAAGTTTCTAACTGGTGACGCGCGAAGCTTCCCTCTGCTTTTTATACGTGGCACTACTTTTATACTCGCGAACAGATTTCCAAGAAATCATTCGTAAATGTTAGATTTTTCTTTACTTGTCGCTGATTGGTGAAAATGTTTATTGTACACATTAGTGTTAGCGTTACTTGCATGACTAATAAATGGGATATAAGATAGGTGAAAATTGTAAATATATTCTCAGTTAAATCAGTCTGCGTGTTTCAATATAACCCTAACGGTTACCAGCTACGGACCTGGCTTCTGCCCGCCAGCTGGTAACGCGTTAAATTGGTGACCCCTGACCTCTCATCGTTCTAGTGCTGTTGTTATATCGGTTCACTGAACCGACACCCAACATCTGTTGGTTTTCGGCCAAATCTAGACGTACGAACACGCTACCTTATCGTCATGGCACAAGAAAAAGCTGAAGAATTCACCGACAAGCAAGTATCGACCCCTCTCCACGGTGATGTCGCTACAATCTCACTGCCTGCACGTCTACCACCATTCTGGCGTCAAAACCCACGACTGTGGTTCGCACAATTTGAAGCCGCCGTCGCCGCCAGCAAGATGGGAGAAGAACAGAAATTCAACCTCGTCGTCCCGTTGCTAGGCTGTAGCGACCTCGAACAAATCAGCGACATCATATTAAACCCGCCATCGACCAACAAGTACATTACGCTAAAAAACAGACTGATATCGACGTACCAAGAATCAGACCATCGTCAGCTACAGAAATTACTCAGCGGCCTAGAACTCGGCGACATGAAACCTAGCCAGTTATTACGTAAGATGCGCGATTTGAGCGGTAAATTACTAACCGACGAAGCTCTAAAAGTTATGTGGCTCAACCAATTACCCGCACAAGTCCGCGCCGTACTCTCCGTGAACACCGAATCGTCGCTAGAATGTTTAGCCGTGATGGCCGACAAAATGGTTGAACATTTCGAACCCGCAACAGTCGCCGCAGTCCACACTACAACCCCTACGCCGGCGCACACATCAAGCCCGTCGTGTTTACATTGCCCAACTCACCCAACTACAGAAAATCTACAGTTCGACCTATTATATAAACAAATAGAAAAACTAACGATGGAGATCGCCGAGATTCGAACCAATCAACAACATGCGTCGTATCGCTATGGCGCCACTCGTTCGCATAGCAACAACCGATCGCGATCAAACTCGAGATACCGTGCCCGCTCAAACCGCAAACCCGGCGATCCCGACTGGCTGTGTTATTACCACCTGCGCTATGGAGATGAAGCCCGTAGATGCGAATCACCGTGCACAAAAAAGAAGCAGGAAAACTAGAAAATACATCGACTATGGCGGTCGACGTCGATGTTAGCAAACCAAGCTACCGCCTCTGCGTTACCGATCTTAATAACAGAGAGAAGTTTCTAGTCGACACGGGTGCCGACATATCCGTATTAGCCGCAAGAAATAAGAAACACGTGAAGCCGATTGAAAGTACCTACAAACTGTTTGCTGCGAACGGTACAGAGATACGTACCTACGGTGAGCGCACACTCGAACTCAACCTAGGTCTACGCAGAAGCTTTAAATGGACATTTACCGTAGCCGACGTGAAAACATCAATACTAGGCGCAGATTTCTTAGCGAAGCACAAATTACTTGTCGATCTACATCAAAGAAAACTCATCGACCGCATTACCGACCTTAGTGTTCACACTATCAAAATACACAGCACCGAGGAAGCCGTATAAGTTATCAGCCACCATCACCCCTATAACGACATCTTGAAAGAATATCCCGACGTACTGCGACCCATGTCACTCAAAACTCCGACTAAGCACAACGTAACTCATCGCATAGAAACAACAGGCCAACCAATCTATTCAAAGCCGCGCCCCCTGCCGCCCGATAAATACAAAGCTGCGAAGCTAGAATTTGAGAAGATGATGAAGATGGGAATCTGTAAACCGTCAAACAGTCCATGGACCAGCCCGCTTCACGTCGTTAAGAAAAAGGATGGTTCGCTACGCGTGTGTGGCGAATAAAGAAGATTGAACGCCGTTACAGTACCCGATCGATACCCTATACCGAGAATTGAAGATTTTACGTACCAGATACATGGAAAAAAAAAAATCCTAACTAGATCTCAAAATGGCGTACTTCTGGATACGTATTGAAAAAGAAGATGCTGCGAAGACTGCCATAATAACTCCCTTCGGCCTCTTCGAGTTCAACTGTATGACGTTCGGCTTACGCAACTCCGGCCAAACATTTCAACGTTTCATGCACGAAGTACTACGAGGGCTCGACGACAACGTATTCTGTTTCGTCGATGATTTATTAGTGCATTCAGAAAACCCAGAGGATCACAAGCGTCACTTACAAAAAGTTCTCGAACGACTCGACAACTACGGCGTCACTCTAAACATCGATAAATGTGAGTTCGGCAAAGACAGGATACAGTTCCTCGGTTATGAAGTTACACCGGACGGAATCAAACCCACAGAAGAACGCATTCAAGCCATACTTACGTTTCCCAATCCAACTACAGTGCAAGAGTTAAGAAGATTTTTAGGCATGATCAACTTCTACCGTAGCTGCCTACCCCATCAAGCCGAATACCAAAATTTACTTAACAAGTATCTACACAATAGCAAGAAAAACGACAAAACACCTATACAATGGACATATGAAGCTGAAACAGCCTTCGAACAATGTCGACAAAGCATTCTCGAGGCTACTATATTATCGCACCCGTTACCTAACGCTCCGTTATGCTTACTCACCGACGCGTCTGACACTAGCCTCGGCGCAGTCCTACAACAGAAAATAGACAACGTGTGGAAACCACTCGCCTTTTACTCAAAAACAATGAGCGAGACGCAGAGACGATACAGTGTATACATACGATCGCGAACTTCTAGCATTGTATACAGCTGTTAAAAACCTACGCCGACTGATAGAGGGCAACGAACGCACCATAATATGTACGGATCACAAACCATTGACGTACGCTCTAACAAGAACGCCGAGTAGCAATTACACACCGCGTCGAGAACGACAATTGCATTTCATAAGCCAATACTGCACTAACATCAAATACATTCACGGTGATAAAAACGAAGCCGCTGACGCGTTATCACGTATCGCAGAGATCGAACTACTCAACGCAACGATGGACTACGATAAGTTATCTCAAGAACAAGAAACGGACGCCGAGCTACGTGTTTGCATAAATAACCCCAGACTGAAGTTCTCCCGCGTAAACCTACCGGGAGTCAAACGGCCTATTTGGTGCGAAACATCGACAGCGAACATTCGACCATACCTACCATTGCCTTTTCGTGTCGCAGCCTTCAATGCACTACACGAACTAAGTCACCCCGGCGTTCGTACAACAAGAAGAATAATGACGACAAAGTGTTTCTGGTCATCTATAAACAAAGACGTAGGTATATAGGCCAAGGCGTGCATCAGCTGTCAACGAGCGAAAGTTCATCGACACGTCATTAGCCCGCTCGGTGAGTTTCAACAATCATCTCGTTTTGAACACCTGCACGTGGACATAGTTGGGCCACTCCCACCAACAGATGACTATAGATACTTAGTTACTATGATTGACCGCTGCACTAACTGGCCAAAGGTAATATCTACTCGTGACGTTACCGCCGAAACGGTCGCGAAGGCCGTGTACGAGGGATGGATATCGCGGTTTGGATGTCCTCTACGACTTACTACAGACCAAGGGAGACAGTTCGAATCCTCTTTATTTCAAGCTTTAATGAAGAAAATAGGCGTCACTTGAATACGTACTACTGCATTTCACCGCAAGCTTATGGAAAAATCGAACGATGGCATCGATCTCTGAAAGCGGCACTGATGGCAAGAGCAACCGATAACAGATGGATCAATGAATTACCTACAGTATTACTAGGACTTCGCACCGCCCTACGTGAAGACTCAACCGTCAGCCCGGCCCTGATGACATACGGATCTTACGTTACGCGTCCCGTCCGATTTCTTCGCGCCTACCAAGCCGAACATTGAAGATGCGGAATTTGTCCGTCAGCTGACTGAAACAATGTCGTCATTATCACCAACATCAACAAGGCAAGCGTCAAGGTCAAACACATTCATACACAAAGACCTCGGGACATGTACGCATGTGTTTGTGCGCAACGACATCGTGCGCAGACCTCTCGTACCACCATACAACGGACCATATCAAGTACTTCAACGCAGTACCGACGGCAAGCACTTCACAGTGCAACTTCCGCTTCGCACCGCAGTAATTTCAATCGACAGATTGAAGCCAGCCCATCTACTCAACGAGGAAGACTCGCCAGAAATCACAACATTAACAAACACACCAGCCCCGGACACATCACCCACACCAATGCGGACAGCCTCATCACAGTCATCACCTTCACCGCGAAATTCGTACGTCACCAGATCCGGCCGCGCGGTGAAACAAAACGTACGCTTCGCTTAGGCGGGAGTGATGTGGCGTATGTATATACGCACAGGCAACATATAACTTTACGAGAAACCTGGAATCGAACGGAGCATCGTACAACTAGCCGCGCCGAAACCAAGCGACGCGCGAAGGCGATCGAACGGAGCATCATACGTCTAGCCGCAACGATACTAAGTTTCTCACTGGTGACGCGCGAAGCTTCCCTCTGCTTTTTAATTTTTATACGTGGCACTACTTTTATACTCGCGAACAGATTTCCAAGAAATCATTCGTAAATGTTAGATTTTTCTTTACTTGTCGCTGATTGGTGAAAATGTTTATTGTACACATTAGTGTTAGCGTTACTTGCATGACTAATAAATGGGATATAAGATAGGTGAAAAATTGTAAATATATTCTCAGTTGAATCAGTCTGCGTGTTTCAATATAACCCTAACGGTTACCAGCTACGGACCTGGCTTTTGCCCGCCGGCTGGTAACGCGTTAAACTAGTAACAACATTTTTTATTAAAGTTCCTACCTTCATACTTTAAAATAATCTGAATATATTTTAGGGCTAAATTGGATACTAATGTTTTAAGCTAATAAAAAATATGAACACTAGTTAGTTTTTTATTATTTACGCAGTTTGCATAAAAACTATTCGTATAACTTCTAATCATCGATATTACATTTAAATTATTATAAATTTCATATGTATTATAATATTTATAGTTGATTAACATGTCCTTAGACTAAGTTGATTATGTGAATAACATTGAAGTTTTATATATATTATTATTGTTTACCAGCCCTATTAAACAACCCACGCGGAGGTTCGCGGTATCTAGGGAAGAAAACAAATATGTTGAAATCTAAAAACTAACAACACTAGGAAGATCTGTTAAATATATTTTTATCATGAGCCCTCGACGTAGGTTCATGTGCCGCCCACAAATGCGGCAGTAGTGAGCCCACGAGTTCATTATTATTGGTATAGTTAGATCTTCTTTCGGTGCTGGGGTTTTGGCAATACAAGGTGCTTGTGCCAAGATGAGAGCGCTTAATATGGCACAACCATCAATACCCCCTTTTATCTTTTAAACGGCGGACCGACCAAATCTGCTACCTACATTACGACCAATTTCGACTGGTGGCTGTGCCAAGATGAGCCATACAAATAAAAAACATAGTATATCTTAATTCCTTTGTCATGTTATACCGACTTGCGAGTATGCATACACTATTAATCTACTTACTCATTTACTACCTATAGAATCTTAGCTGTGCTGAAATGACGTAGGTCTGAGAACCAGAGCTTCCAGTCTCTCTTTTTCTACCTACGCGTTAAGTCGTTTGAAGCCGGACACCAGTATGAACACACGCGCTGCCGACTGAGGCCTTTATGTTGCATCTTTACCTTCGATTTTTGAATACCTACGTAGGTAAATTACTTTTAAATTACTGTCAGGTCAGAAAAGCAAGCAAGAGCAAGTCGATTAAGGAACACGGTTGTATGATGAAGTGTATCGTAATTAGTTGCTTTTGTTGATAGTACTAGTAGCTAATATTTACTAGGAGCACAAAAATTCGACAAGGCCATGGAAATAAATACCTACTACCGCAGTAGCCACTCCATTGAACCAATATTTTTCTACCTGATCAGCATAGCTGTTTTGTGTGTTATGTTAGTTTATCTGTCATATGTTGCATAATATAATGTGGAATGAAGCCAGAGGATACGACAGGGAGATAAATTATTGAATTAATTGTTCATAAACAGGTGTCTTGTTAAAAATATAAGTACAGTAGTATTAATAAAATTTTATTTTAAACAAAATAATATAGTCGCAGCCTGCTGTGCTCGCTCGTGTCGAGGCGCGAGCGAGGCGCACGCGGCCCCTGCCGGCAACACAAAGGCACTACGACGCGGCGGCGCACACACTCACGTCTACTCACGTCTACTCCCCTCTACTATGTAAAAGCATGTCGGACAAAAAGCACGAGGTGAACCGGATCGGGGGGTACGTACGCCTCACATCTTGTCCACTGATATACACAAAATATTGATAATATACATACGCCTCTACATGTAAATCTGATTATATTAAAAAGCAGACAATTTATAAATTCATAATATACATCGTCATAACGATTCGAAAGTTTAGCCGAAGTTGTAAGTAATAACATTCGTTAAGAAAACCCTTTTACTTATCTTCTGTAAGTACTTCAGTTAGATTCCTAGATTATCACTTCATGGCATGGGCAATTTCTTTTTTATTTTTCAAAACATCGACTAAATCTTGCGTATCTTTATTTAAAATAGATCCGATACCAAGTTTTTATGTATAGATGTTTGTAATTGGAGTGAATGAACTGTGTACATGCCAAGAGAGTTTATTGAGTATATTGTTGTATTCGTTTTGCTATCATTGTTCGGCAACAGCTTTTTGTTTCATTCACGTATCGGCCGTTCAAGGCAATAAATTATATTCTATTATCATAATTGGATAAACAAAATATTGCAAATTATAATAAGTAACATTAAAACAGATACTAGTCAAGCTAATGTTGTTATGCACAAATAAAATGTTCAGAATAAACTGAAACAAATATGTATATCGTAAACAGTGTCCTGTAATTATAGCAAACTATTCAAAATAAAACATAATTTTGTTTTTAAAGTAGGAAACAGTATTATAATAACCATTATATCCATAATATGTGAAAATATTATAATCACTAGTATAAATATGCGTTAGTGTGATCACCAATTCCAGAGCACACTTAGTGAAAGTGTAGAGTAGTGATGATGCAGGTTACTCTTTTGATCAATGATATATGAAATGAAACCAAATCACTACTACTTTACTTATCGCTAAGTGGATGATCATTCTAACAATAATAATTTACATGAGAGCCTTATCCATCGAAAACCTCGCTCTTTATGATAATAGAAGTGTTACAGTAAAATAATTGCTGGTTGCTTTATGAGTACATAAAATTAATATACAATTCGTAATAAATAAAATTACATGTCTTGTTCATGCGTCTGTATACCAAAATTCTACGCGATGCTCGACAGGAATGGACATATAAAAGTAAATAATACAAGCCACCGCATGGATTTACTAGAAATGCATGTACTGTTTACGTTGAAAACATATAATAAATTACGACCCTAGAACGAACAAAAGCTGAACTACTTAAAAGATATAATCTTTAAATCTAATTCATAGGATTGCTGATTTTCAACTCTCCTCAGACAAGCTCAATATTTTATGTTAATATACATAATATGGAGCAATTTCTCTCAGGTTAGCATGACTTATCTCCCTCTGTGTAGTTCGGGAGGGATGGTATATTCATTTTCCTAGGTTATTCCTCAGTATTGTTCTTCTGCATCTCTTTAGTTGTGTTCTTCGGCGCCAGGTCTTCGTCTTCATAGCAATGGCAAGGCTAATATTTTAATACATTTTTGGTCTCTTCTGGTCGAAATTTATAACTCATCTATTTTTTTTCTGCAATTCTTATATCCCATTGTAGCTCGTTGTTGTAAGCAGGCTTGTTTGAATAATAAACAATTTTTATCATTTATAAACATTCCTCGGACTTGTGGTTTTAGGTACAATAATATTAAGTAATAAAAGCCAGGGTGAAGATTGTAGAACAGACTTTATGTTGCAAAGTGCTGGCATTCCAAATATGAAACTGAATAATAACAAATTATTCAAAAACAAACCTTCAATATTAATAATTTTTATCAGATTGATTTTATTTTGTAGTAAATAAAATTGGAGTTATTGAGTATGAAAGATTTCAGGATACATTCTACCGGCCAAAGCGTACGACAATGTGCCGTTTTCGATTATTACCATAAAAAGTAACTAGGCAAACAACTAAATAATTATAATGCTGAGTTCTAAAAGCCTCAACCAGCTGTCCACAACCACAAACAAAATATAGATGTTATTACTAAAGCTTATACATAAAAGCAAATTATCACTTATATGGGGACAAGTATAATCCATTCCAGACGACCGACTTGTAGACTTTAGGAGACCGGTGCTTCGTCAAAAACACATCAAATGTTAGTTTACTCTCATTTGGAATAGATTATAGAAGCATCGTGAGGATTTCAGTATATGTTTCGCTTTATGGCTGTGACCGTAAGTATTCTTATATAAAGGCTAGCTGTTCTATGACATTGAGAAATCGGAAATGAAAATTTGAGTGCTCATGTTAAGCAATAAAATTGAATTTACAGGATACATAGTAATTACCAAAAAGTAGAAGATTACATATTACATGCATTCTCTGTTGATATAGGTTTTGGAAATGCCTATCCTAGCTAAATTACAAATTGTAGTGCCAAGTTATTCGATCACTTTTAGGACTTTTCCGATCGCGATAGTTTTATCTGTAACAAAGAGAAAGCAAATAAATAAGTGATTCATATTAGTGTCCATCACAAAAGTTGAAAGTACAAAATAGTAAGTACTGCCTGGCAACAGGCTTATGTGATGCCATAATAAAATTTCCTATAAGCCATGGCCTGTTAGCCCATAGGCCATGCCCATGGGCTAACAGGCAATGGCCCATAGGAAATTTTCATAGTATTAAGTAGACACCACAGTTTCAAGTTGTAGTTAAAAATGTTACGTATTTCCCTGTGTGAGAGCAATCTATGCGATCCGAATTGTGCATGGTGTCATGTAAACAGTTTCAATCACATTTAACAATATTTTTACGGACAAATCCAGTGATCTATCTTATTATTCAAATTAAAACTAGAATGTTTTCTATTTTTATTTATATGTTGAAGTATATCGCAATAAGACTTATTATAATAAAGATAGTGCATCATCAGTTTCTTGGCGCTGGCGCAATTACATTGCAAAGCAATCCATATTCATATAATGTTTAAGCCATTTGCATATTGTATTTCTCGTTTAGTACGAAAATACCAACGGTATGTTTATAAAGAAGTTAGGCAGCGAGAGAGAGCATTGACCAGTATAATGGATGAATGGATGGATATCATGGCACCCATGTATAAAATCTCATTATGATTTCTTAAAATATTTACACAGCAAAATGAATTTTGTATACTGCTGTATTTTCTAAAAATGTTTGAAATTATTCACTGAAGAATGCTAAACGTCACGCAAACAAGTTATTATTTTAGTTGTATTTTCTATTTAATTTACATAATATAAGAAATAGCAATTTTAATATGCGTTATATGTCTAAGGTAACTAACATATTTAACTGGTTAAGGATCAATATTATAATAGTCTAATGAGCTTCGCTAAACACATGTTATTTTTCATGAATATGTAAAAGATATATAAATGTTCATTGTAAGTCAACCTTAGTAGACACTGTCGCGTCTTATATGTAGGTATTTTGAAACCATACAATACTTTAGTAAATTGTTATGATGTACCTCATAATTATCATCATCTCTATTCATCTAATGTAAGCCATGTGAACTCCAAAATTGAATATTTTCTCTACTATTTATTAACTGAATTAGGGAATATTATACATATAAATCTTCCAGAAGAAAATATCTAAATTATAGTGAATATTAAATTAAATACTGCAGCGTCAATTTGGAAAAAAATACAACGTTTGCGTATAGCGACATGTTTTATATAACTTAACTGACCATTTATTTATTACAAACATTGATTACATATGTTTTAATTTAGCACTGTAAGTTTAAAAAGTCTCAGTGGAAAAACATCCACTTCACAAAATGTCTAGGTAGCAATAAGTCAATTACTCAGAAAGATTTCTTAGTAGTATGTCCCGCTTTTCAATTTCTAATGTGACTGTGTAATACTTATTATATTTTTTTCCTAATGTAAAGATTTTTAAAACCATATTACAATAATGTTTTGCAATAAAAACATGAATCTACCATCAAACATTGTAAAATGAGAGCCCTGGCACCCATAACACAAGTTTAATCTTACCTTGGGTGCCAGATTATCAAACTACTTGTGATTTACAATGTAGAAAATATTGTAAGCTATTGTCATTCCTAAAGAGCATTGGAAATTTTAAATTTTTGGTTATAAACTATTAATATTATTTTGAGAAATGGACGTTTTGAGCTCTGTAAACATTTTGGGACTGAGCTCTCTAACACCAAAAATAATACTTCAGCTGATCGTGTATTTTCTAATTTACATACATAATTTTCAGATACACTTATATATTTTACTAGCTGTCCCGGCAAACGTTGTTTTGCCATAAAAAATGTTTTGAACAAAAGATTTAAAAAAAATTTTAGGGTTGGACAACCCTTATCACTAAGGGGTATGAAAAATAGATGTTGGCCGATTCTCAGACCTACTCAATATGCTCACAAAATTTCATGAGAATCGGTCAAGCCGTTTCGGAGGAGTACGGGAACGAACATTGTGACACGAGAATTTTATATATAAGATAAAGATTACTCCCGGCCTACGGCAACTTTACAAACATTTAAACAACGGATTCAAAGAATACCTAGATTCGGAACAACTGTTTGCGGACGATACAAATTTTTATCCGTGTGAGGATCGAACACACAACACGCGGCGCAGTGGCGCAGCGACAGTTTAAAGCACTACGCCATCCATGCAGTCGATATGCATATAACAATCGTAAAATGTTACATCATAATTATATTTATACTTACTCTCATCTCTTAATGTGAATCTGCCCATTTGAGCAAACTTCTTGAATGGTTCTAAGCAAATGACTCCCGCACATTCTATCCTCATAATAGCGACTTGGTCCTGTTTTACGAAACGCGGTCTCGTCTTTGACTTTTCACCAGTCTTCTTATCCACCAAACATATAAGAGCCTGAAAAATTCAAATATACTATTTATAGTTACATTAGGTACGCGGAATTATAAAAACTTGGCAATAATTATGGATGTGGTTACCTCGTTGTATTAACTTCGAAAGACGGGCCGCTTTTTACTAAGAGTGTTAAGAGTCACATTAAAACGTCTGCTCAGGTCATCATTTGACATGTGAAGGTGAGAATTCAGAGTTGTCTGTGTATGTCAGTATTCATAAAACTTGTTCCATAATTGCAGAAGCTAAATGGAATGCGTCAGTCCACGTTTTACCGTTAAAACCAACACATATAAGAGCGGATCTTCTATACTTAGGAATGGTGCTCATGAACGAAGCAAGTAGCTGACGTGACAACATGCGCAAATTACATGAGCGGGTTAAATGTGAAAGTTTTCATGACAATATGCGCAAAAAGTCATATCGTCAACTTGTTTACGTTACCAATGACGAATACAAGAGCCACAGGGCCGAGGCCACACTGGTGGTGGCGACCCGAAACAAAAACATACATTCGTCTTATCCTTCGGTTCGGCCCACCGCCATGTTTACATAAATTTGTAGACGTCGTCGTGTTAGCCGTAACAAAATAATATTATAGAATTATGAATAATGCGTACCTTTACAGTGACTTCTTCAGCCGCACAATGTATGTGCATAACAGCTGAATAGCCCGCACAAATAATAGATTTATGTTCGAGAATTACAACTTGAGCGTCGAATACCTGTAAACATCATTATTTTTGTATTAGCTAATGTTGGGATATAAATTATATGTATGTATTGCCAGTTAAGTGTTGTATGTTAATCTATAACAAGTAGATAACATAATTCAACAAGGCTACAAATATTATAATAGTCTACTGATAACATAATTGATAGAGAAGTAGTAGTTCATGGAGAAATGGTTGCAGCACCTTACAGTTATATTTTACACTTGGCGATTAAAAAGAGTGGCCATGAGTTTCTTGCCCGTTCTTCTCATGAGCCCTACACCCTTGCTTTGCTCATAGTGGCAGTAAATGTAAATACACAGGAAAAAATGAGTAATTTTGACATTCATAAGTGTTACCTCGTAACCTAACATAAATAAATTTATTTTGATTTTGAGAATAATTGCGATTACTTCGATAAAATCATTATTTACGAAAATTATTTTACTAACACCAGTACTGTTATTTGCAATAGCAGCTAAACTTGTCTAAGATTTGCTGTGGTTCAGTCTGTTGTTTTAAATTTTCCATGAGAATTTCGAGATAAAGTTATTTTAAAACACTTAAATGGTAATGCAATATTGTGACACAAATTTAAACTAAATCTAACAATTTCTTTTTTTCCTATTTTAGGGGACATACTGGAAACTTATTCATTATATAATTATACTTATTAAAGAATTATTTAATAATATAGTATAAATCAATTATAAAAATACATACCCTTCCAGTGGTGATGGGTTCCGCCGTGTCGCAAAGAACAAAACCAGGAGAAACATCTTCTTCTTCTATGCCTTTAAGCTTAACTTTGACATTTTCACCAGGACCGATAGATGTTACTTCGATGTCGTCGGACCATAGTTGATCGACGGTAACTTGAACCTGAAAATTAACTCATATTTAAAATGTTATCCAATTATATTAAATCAGAAAAGTGACTTCGTGCTTTGAAAACATAAATCATCTTCCTAGTTATTAAATAAGTTATAATATTAAGTATGTTTTATGAAGTATGATTCAATATATCTTTGACTAGATGTTCCCGCGGTTTCACCCGCGTTTATCATGACTGCGCCGCCCCCGTGGGTCGTAGCGTCATAGCGTGATATTATATAGCCTATAAAAAGCCTTCCTCGATAAAAAGGCTATCCAACACTAAAATAATTTTCAATTCGAACCTGTAGTTCCTGAGATTAGCGCGTTCAATCAAACAAACTCTTCAGCTTTATAATATTAGTATAGATTTATAATATAGGTATAAAGTATCACAATCTTTATACAATGAAGATATTTTCAAATAAGTAACAACTAAAATACTATGATAGTTATTTTAGATAAATAAAAAGATATGCATCCCATATAATAATGTTATTTAGATAATTATGTATTTAAAAGCGTTTACGCCTGTGGCATTTTTCAAGTGTAATTGTGTGTAGTTTTTACTTTGGTTTATAAAGAGATATAGAGAGTTTATAGAAAGATATTAAAATGAAGCCCAATTCAATGAATTACATTTAGAATCTTCCACCATAACACTTCTGTGCAAGTTGCCAGCAAAACAGGCTGCAAGGCGTAAACGTTCTTAACAGTTCCAAAGTGGCCTGATGCTCTAAACATTAAACCAGACGCCTAGTGTTCAAATCAAATCAAATCATTTATTTGCGAAATATGGGTATTACAGGTTAACGGCATGCAAAAAAAAACATGTTATAATGTGACATGCATAACATGTTTTTTTTTGCATGCTGTTAAGGTTGAATATGGTGATACTATGTACCTTAGTTTTAAGACCTGTGTTATTGACAAAGATTAGAGGTGAAGTTTGGTTATGCATTGGACAATAGATTACTTTATCGATATTTCAAATATTGATTAGCTAATAATAAAAACATTAATGTCTTACCCTATTAGGCATAAGGAAAAGAGTTTGCCCCTTTCTTGTTACTCCAGCTTCCACCTTTCCCATAAGGACGGTACCCATGTCTTTGTATTTATCGACGACGGGCATTATGAAAGGACCATCCATCTTGCGATTGAGCGACGGTAATTCGTCAATAAGTTGGATGAATGATGGACCACGATACCATGGACAGATTTCTTCAGTTACCTGATAAAACACACGAAAATACTTAAAGCCATTCCTAATATAAAGTTGATCATCAGCATAACTACCAGAACTCTATCAATAAATAATATACCATAGAGAATTAAAAACTTAGAATCATAATACATATTTAATTTGCAGATTGTTTTCAGATACATTTTCGATAAGGCTAAGAAACTTACGCCAAGTATTTTTTTGAGATCAGTTATTTGTTTTATCATAAATCGTACTACGAAAAATACCAAGCAAGTGTTTATATCATTGCATTGTTCGTTTTCTGCATGACTATGGTAAATTTAAATAAATGCAACATTAACAATCCACATAGATTAATAACTTTGGAACAAAACTATTTTAATAGACTGGGTTGCTAGAACATAGTTCATTAAAATTATTATACCAGTGGCAAATTACATAATCTATGACCTCTAACTAAATTACAGATCCCAAATTCAAAATAGTACTACTTACTATTATTGATTAATTAGTTTAATAAACCTGAGTAATATGTAAAAAAATACTGGTAGTAGTAAATTATGTACATTGGCAGTTGAGTATTATAAACTTATTAAACTAATATTTTTAGACTAATTTAGGGCAAGAAGGTTTAAGTACTTACTCTTTCCAAAAGACCTTGTCCAGTTTGGCCGGAAACAGGTAAAAAGGACAGATCTTTTGCTGGATTGAAGCCCAGCTTTTTAAGATAAGGCATGATTTTGTCTCGACATTCATTGTATCTGTAAGCAGTAAAAGGTGTTACTGTTAAGCAACATATTTTTATGCATATTTATCTGGCGCCTCCGAGTGGCCTTCGCCGGTTAAACGAAAGCAAAGAGTATGTTTAGTTTATAGCATTACCATGTGGTAATTAATAAAAAATATTAAATTTCCCTCTTTATATAGTAAACAATAAACATTCTATTCGGCGATGACTTAGTTATGACTATCTCAAAAATACATATACCTATACTCCTTCCAGATTGTTTACCTTTAGTTAAGTACCTAACCAAATGGAGTATAATGCAGAATTATAACAAATCTTTCAGTTAGAAATAATATATTTGTATTGATTAGCTAATTATGACATAGGTTAAATTCCTGTTCTTAAAATTGTTATAAAGCTGTATAAAAATATTACTTTGAAAATATTTATTTCTACAAATATATTGTTATGAGGCTTGATAGGAAGTAGGTTGACTAGATAACCACATATTATAAATAATAATTGTATAATATGTAATCTACATACCTCTTTTCATCCCAATTAACAGTAGGGTCATCCATTTTGTTGACAAGTGCCACTAAATGTTTTACACCAGCAGTTTTTGCTAACATAGCATGCTCACGAGTTTGTCCCCCTCTATCGAAACCAGTTTCGAATTCTCCTTTACGTGCAGAGATTACCTAAAAATGATGATGTTTTTCAATAAGTACCATGTTTCTAATAATTGGTCTAACAATGCCTAATGAGGTTATGTTATGTTTAGCATGTGTATGCTATATGGGGAAGCTAAGCCATATACAGGTAGGCATGTACATCATACTACATGGAATAAAAAATTCCTTGGTTTAGTAATTGCTAAATTTATGACTTCTGCAACCAAAAGTTGTAATAATATAACTAATACTCAGGAAATTTAAGAATGCTTAGTTTTAAATTATTTGAAATAATAACTATGATTAGATGTAGAGTAACAAGAGAAGCTGTATATATTTTGACTAACCAAGACCGCTAGATCCGCCTGCGCCGCACCACCGATCATGTTAGGTACAAAACTCTTGTGGCCAGGAGCATCAAGGATTGTGAAATGCTTCTTGTCAGTCTCAAAGTATGCTCTTCCAACCTCCACTGTCTTTCCTTTATCACGTTCTGAATAATAAACAATTTTAATTAATACATCATTGTCTGCATTTCTAAAGGAATGTGTAGTTTTATGATTTTTATTATTACATACCTTCTTGGTTGGTGTCAAGGGCCCATGACAGATACCAGGATTCTCTGGATTTCTCTCTTGCTTCTCTTTCGTATTTTTCCAATGTTCTTTTGTCGACCATACCGGTCAGCGACATAATTTGACCACCAATAGTAGACTTACCAGCATCTGTTAAATTAATATATTGTTATTTATTGACGTCATATTATGTTATTATGCTAATAGGGTATTATTTTAATTATATTACATACCTACGTGTCCTATGAATACGACGTTTACGTGTTCTTTTTTGCTACAAGTGTCTTCCACGCGAGGTGGCTTCTTCTTAGGAATTTTCTTTGCAATTTCGCCATCCTCCTGTAAATAAAGAAATATAAAATATTAAGTACATGATGTAATCACCTTTGTTATGAAACATGAAAAACAAGACATATTAATATACCCTGTGTGTTTACCTTTATCGTCATTTAGATTAAAATAAAACAAATGTTTACAGAGTGATCACCGCAACACGTCCGCTACCGATATGAACGAGCACTTTTAGTATCAGATTTAACTACGTAATAATATAGTTCCAAACTACTTCAGTGTTGTAATCATAATAAATGTGTAGATTGATTGTCATGCTAAAAAAGTAAATCTAAACTTGAAATATTTTAACGCGCTATAATATGAACGCGTCGTCTACAAGACTTATGTAGGTAATGAACTATAACCACAGGCGATGACTCAGCCCGCCAGATAACCAACAATAGTGTGTCGGATATTTCCTATGTAACATCAGCAAATTTTGAAATTAGGTACTTTGCACGTTTTTGTCTTTTAAGTAATTGTGCCACGTGGTTCGTAAAAGTTAAGTTTTATAATAAGTGTTTTGTATGTTTTTGATATAGTATACATTATCATTGAACACTACTATTATTGAACTTTACTACTTTGCGTTTCGGTTGCTTTACAGCAGCCATGTTCACGGGGAGTAATAAAAGTGTTTTAAAGTAAAATAAACAACGCGACAAAATCCGTATAAAGTGTTTAATTTCAATGTATAACATTCGCGTAAACATAAGACAATATTAAGTAACATATTTATTTATTTAAGCTGTAAAAGCCGCGCCTATAGTAATGGGTATAGTTTTCTACTTAGACATCCCGCAGTTAGTGCGATGAGAGCCCGGTGTGTAACATAATTGTTATATACTACACAATACACATGGAGAATATTCTACGTAATTAGATTCAGTCTACTATATCTTTGTTTTGTATTCCATTTGCAACCTGGATACGGTAGCTCGGTAGGTATGGTGCCGTCTAAATCTCTGGTCATTTATTATTATAAATATCGCCAAAGCCCGCGTCAATTTTATTTGAAAATGGTGATATAATTTTTTCATCACATGCTGCTTGAGTTTGGTCCACGTGGCAAAGGATTTGTTACAATGTTAAAATATACACTAGTATTCCCACTGCAATCAGTAAATGTGTGTGGCATAAGCTTAAGATAGAGCTTAAGCTTATGCTTATATTGCTTATTGCCGACGTCGGCATTCAAATCCAGGCGCGTATAGTTTTATCGCTTTTTCCCTCAGAAGGTTTTTGATAAAGAGTAGACAAATAACAATGTCTTTCAATATGTTCTTCATTTTCCTATTGATTATCTTTTCATTTTATCTTAGTCAGATAACTATTAACTGCTTGAACTGTGATACTATTTCATAAAATAATTCCAAGAAAAGAAATGGCAAAATATTAAATATCTATCAAATGTGGTGTTCATATACAGTACAGTAGTAGTAGCACAGTATTTGGGAGTAGTATACATTCTTAACACTTATAAAGAAACAAGCGGAAACTGCAAGGTATCAGACATATCAAAGAGTGGCAATGGTTTCAATTTCACCCATTGTACTACTGACATAAACCTATTCATAAGAAAAGTAGTAAGCTTAACAGCATTCTTGTTAATTAATTAGAGTTTGTAATTAAGTAAGTTCTTGTTGTTTGCCAGCGGCTCGTATACGAGCCGCTACATTGTGTACCTGTTTACCAGTAGCTTGTATACAAGCCACCGAGTGCCATACTACATTAAAGCTTATTTTACTAACCTTAATGGTTATAATAGCTGATTGTTTTTTGGCTATGAATGGAATTTTTTTGGTAAACAGCATTGTAAAGAATTGTGACAATATAAATATATATTAGATTAAAGATTTATGTAAAATCTTCCTTATCCTCATTGCCAAGTTTATCTAAAAATGTGATAACCTGCTCTTAGGCAACATACTATTTTGCAAATTATTAGTTTTTCATTGCCAATATCTAGTTTATGATGCTAAGTATCTGCATAGCAACAAGGTGATCTAATGAATTCATAATAGATCTCACCAAGCTTTATTCAATTTTACATTAATTAGGTGTTCTTTGTTACATAGATATTCATAGCATAACTGGAGATAATAACAGAACTGGTAAACTACTATAAACAAATAGTCCTTTGTACGTGTGGCATATTTACCATGACAGGTTACTTTCTGGGTGGCAAATGTATAATTCAAATGTGTTTCCAACAATACGCTAAGAAGAAGACCATGACAGACTTATTAAAGTATAACAATATGTTACTCACTTGTTGCTCAATTTCCTCATCTTCAGGCTCGTTGTTTTCTTCAGGGGTTAGTAAGGCATCATCAGCTTCAGCCTCCCAGCTATCAGCTGTGGGTGAGACATCAGCTGGTACAGGTAGGGTAGCTGTAGGTGCTGCGGGCGCAGCGGTGGCCGGCGGCACGGGAGGCGGCTCCTCCACCCGAGGCGATGCCGACGCGGCGCCGCCATCACCACTTTCTGCACCACCATCACCACAACCTAAAGCAATTACACACATTTTAACCACTTGTTTTACAGGCACTCATTTTTGGATAGATGTTCCAGAAGATCACTCTACTGACATTAGCAGAGCTCTTGAATTTTACGATTTTGAAACAAACACAAAGAACTGTTATTTAGACTAAAATTTGCATTCTAATATATTAAGTGGGTAATATGACACAAAGGTTACATAGCAACAGACTAAGGCTCTATGTGACATATTCATATTTTAATAGTGTAGTAAATATGATCACATATCCATTAGAAACTTTAGCTACAACAGGTAAAATTAGCACAATATGGCACAATTATTTAAATAGTAATGTATAATAAAATAATTAGGAAACTTAAAGAAGATTATACAATAGAAATAGTCAATCAGTTTCTGACTAATACCAGGATGACAAACAGATGATCCATATTTTGGCAAGTAGCTTCCTCTCATGTTGTTGCATATAAAACTACTATATTTCCACAGTATTATTAAAATAAACTAGAATACAACGCGAGAACCAAAAGAATCTGTTATAATCGGTAACAGATTCGTAAGCAAGTAAAAGTTGTCCACATGAGAGAAAACAACCTATTATTATACAATCTGTACACTTATTTGATTTTATACGCACCTTTATCCATTATTCACCTGAATATTGCAAAATTAAGTCGATAGATATCGATATTTACTTAGGAGAAAGTTATGAAATACCGAATATAAGGTGTATAGATATAAAGTCGCGCGCCGCGTGTCGAGAAATAACCCGTTAGAACTGGATTCATAAAAAAAAATAAAGTCATCGAACGTATGTTCCGCTTTAGTAACCGTTTGATTTTTAGTTTGTGTTGGTCAAGCAAATGACTTGAATGGCGATAAGAACATATTACGGACAATTTTATAAACCAATAGCTTCAGTGCAGATAGAAGTGACAAGACATCTGACTTACCGTTCAAGACGGGACTCCCGGCGGAATTTGTTGAGTCGCTTTCCGATTTTTGTGGTGTAGTGGGGGATTCGGCATCATCATCGGCCTCAGAAGGCTTACAAAAAGAAGGCACGAACTCCACGGCATTTACGTTCAACGTGGAAAATTTAGCAGACACATCGTCCGAATCTTTTGCACCTTGTTCACTTATGACATCGGCTTGACTTTCCCAAGAGTCCGGAGCACCGTTATTGGACATTTTAAAAACAGACAGTGTAAATTTACTAAATAAGTCTTTCTTTTCCAGTTATTTTTATGGTTTATTCGCGTTCTTTTCTCGATAGATCCGCGTGTGTCTTTATCTTGCACCGGAAGTTCATGGCAATTTGCCAAATATGTAGAGATACAATCACCTTGTACTTTACATTAATATCTATTCATAATGGTATTATAAGCTAATGCAAAGCTTACTATTAAAAATACAAATTATTCTCATATATAGAATTATAGGCTAAAAGTTATTTTAATCGCTATAATCTCTGAAGGTATTTTACTGTTAGCTTCCGGTTTAGGGCTGCCAGAAAAGTTTGGATCTAACAACAACATCCACATAGTACAGTTATATCATAGATATGTAGGTTACTTTAGCTATAACGTATCAATAGTATTTCATAAATCATACATCAAAACCAAATATTAAAATTATGAACGTTCATAAGTATTGTATTAAATTGTAATATTATTATTATAAATGACATCAATAATAATGTTGTAAAGATTTTAAACTACAAAAAGTAATGAGTACACTATACAAAACTAATATCCATTTGTCTTTGCAATTTTGTGCATGTATATTATTAGTTGGAGATCCATAATAAATAAATAAATAAACTGTAGTTTGTGATACAGACACTACGTTCACTACAGTTCCAAACGGGCAAGTTTAAAGAAATAAAATATAACAATAACTTACATCGGGAGGTACATATGCCGTGTTTATTATCTTATATTTTACGAACCACCAATGCGAATAATACGATATTTCAATTTATTAGAGTGATATGTGGCCTGAAGAATTCTGCTACCTGAAACATTAGACATTTTGAACATTGTTTGGTAAATACAGTTAACTGTAACACTATATTGGTCGAAAGAAACAAATTATACTTTCTCTTCTATCTTTATCTTAAACTTGTGTAGATCTACCATAATGGTGTACTTGCCACCTAAAAAAATAATAGTGTTTGTGGCATCACTTGCACTTGTCTTTCTGTTTTAAATTAAAATGGCCGTCATTGAGCAAAAGGAATTCGTTGACGGCTTTTCTTCGTAATTTAGTGATTTATTGACTAATTCATCTTAAAATGCTATAGTTTTGTATGAATAAATACCAACTTTATGTCATAAGTTATTTGGATTGTAAATATATACTCTAGTTGGTGTAACTTCGGTTTGTGGAAATTTGAAACAAATCTACATATAACGATTACTAGGTTGGAATTGGAAGTGAAATCTAAACGTGACTATATGTTTTGTTTTGTCATGCTACGAACACCTGGAACTTTGAAATGTCTGTGCATTACAAATTTAAAAGTGCATTGGATTACGATACAGTCACTTTTGACGGACTACACATATCTGTAGGGGATCTGAAAGTTGCAATATCTCAACAGAAGCGTATTGGAAAGACGTCAGATTTTGATCTTCAAATTACCAATGCCCAAACAAAAGAAGGTCAGTAGATTGTTTTATATATTATTGTAATATATTGCTCGTAAATAATAACCCTTCGAATATGTTAGGATTCATTCAAGAAATCAAATCTACACATCATCTACATATATATAATTGAATAAGCACATAATTGTTCTAGTTTTATAAAAATGAAAGTTTCATAAATAAACTTAAGTAGGTGTTTTTTGAACATTTTATTATTTTATAATTTATTGTAAAGTTTGTATTTTTTTAATTGCAGTGTATGTAGATGATAACACATTAATACCAAAGAATACTTCACTATTGGTTGCAAGAGTACCTCTCTCGCAGCAACCTAAAAAGCAGTGGGAGGGATCCAATAATCAAGCATCACTTCAAAAAGATGTTGCTCCTAATAAAGGACTGGCTGATCTGTCTCGCATGGAAGGTAGCGAGCAGGATAAAATAAATGCTATGATATCACAATCTACTTTTGACTACGACCCTAGCAAGTAAGACATTCTACAGTATATTTCTGTTACTATGACTAACCTTTTACTATTATATTATATTAAAAAGTTGGGTGTGATAAGGATAACTATATAACATAATAATTTACTAGCCAAGAATGACTTCAAAATAAATGTGTTTTGTTTATAATAATATGAGACAGTGGTGCCAATTCTGTTGTAATTTTCACTTAGCTAAAATAAAGCAAAAATTGTCTAATTTTAGTTAAGAGATTTCGTGTAGGGCATTCTGCTGATCCTTCAAACTAAATTTAGATATTCAACAAATTCAATTATGACAATCCTAAATTGAATCGAGGCGACCGAGATGACCAGTACTAAAATGTACCGAGATGACCAGTACTAAAATGCTTAATACTACAGAATTCAAGTCAAAGAATGAACAAATAAAATAAATATAAAATAATATTTTTGAGCTCTGTGAAGTGTATGAAAATAATTGTTTACACATATTATAAAATACAATTTATTTTACATATTATTATTTATTATTGTTGTTTAGTGTTCCTCTTCTCAAGCTTTGGCTCAGTATACTGAGTACCTGACCTGAGACTCACAGGGAAAAGGTGGCTCAGTGCTACCGCTAACAAAAACTGTATCTCCTAAAACTTTGCTAACTATTTTTGATGTGTGTATTGCTGCCTGTTTTTGAATGATTGTAATGTTATGTTTGAATCTAATTTTCTGAATCTATTTAGGTTTTTGGCTATTACTCCAGTGGCTCCTATTACTATGGGTATTATTTTTGTGGGTGTTTTCCATAGTCTAGTTATTTCTTTCTTTAGTGCATGGTATTTACTAAGCTTTTCTATTTCTTTTGCTCCTATGTTGTAATCAGATGGTACTGTAATGTCTATCAGGTATGTTCTATTTTCTATTTTATTTATGTATACAGTGTGTCCGTCCGGTCATGGACTAGTGATATTCTATATATTTATATAACAATTATTTTTATATATAAATACACTTAACACTTGGGCCCAATCCACTTCCATTGTGGCTGCCATTTTGTTTTTTCGTCGAAATATTCCCTATGTGGGTACAATAAAATTTATATCTCCCAAAGTTTTGGTGTTATTGAGATAAAAATAGGCTTATTCGAAGGGCAACAATACTGTCTACCATCTACATTACAAAACAAAGTGTTAACATGTCCATAATTTTTGAAAACAATATGAAACTCAATAAAAAAGATCAGAAAATTATGTAAATCAACAAATGTGCTGGCCAGCTTTTCACATCTGTATACAATATGTTGCATGGTCTCGTTTTTTACTAGGCATAGTCGACACTTGCGATCAACTGCTTGTTCTAAAATATCCCTTGGTCTTGAATTGCAAATATGGATGACTCTAACGATGGCTATACTGGTTGTTTCTTAAGCCACTGGAACAATTGTACTTTATCTATATTTTCTCTCTCTAACACTGCCTTGTAAAATTGTCCATGTAAAGGTTTTGCTTTTATTTTGTCTATTCTAGTTTTTATATATTATACTGTCTGTTTAATATCTCGATATGTGTGTTTTTCATTTGGACGTACACCTATTTCTGTTAAATTTGTTTGTGTGTCCTTGAATATTGAGTATTTATCTTTAGTCCTATCATGTTCTATTATTGCTTTGAGTATATAATCATTCCGTGTTTCTAAATATGTTTTATATTTAATTATTTGTGTTTTGTACAGTGTTTCTAAATTAATTAAGCCTCTTCGTCCTTCATCTATTGGTAGGTATAATCTCTCTACATCTGCTTTCTGTTGGTGTGCTTTGTTCATTGCTAACATTTTTCTGGTTTTAATGTCTATTTGCTTTAAATCTATTGTTTTATAGTTCTGTTGATAATACCGAATGTGTACAATAATACCGGGACTGCATATATATTGATTGATTTCAGAAGATTTCGTGAATTAAGGTGTGAGGTTACAAGGTTTTTTCTCAATGGAAATGTTATTTTTATATCTGTTGTCTAACTTCACCATGATCTATTTTTCCTGCTTCGCTGATACCTAGATGTTTATATTTTTCATCTATTTGTAAATTAACTCTTCTCGACTAAGTAATACATGTCTTTCTCCTTGAAGTTCTTTTCTTCTGCCAGCTACTAAATGTAGGATGTTGCATTTGTTAAGTAATTATTAAAATATTATTACTAATAATTATATTTACTCTACTAGAATTTACTCTACTTTATATTTAAATATTATATAAAAAAGCTCTATTTTGTTGGTTAAATAATTATATAATAATATATTTATTAATTTTCTTAAGTTGCTGTCTTTAGCAAGTAAGATAAGGCCTTACTTATGTGGAAATGAATAGCTTGATAAAAGATAAGAGGTTTGATTATTAATATAAAACTAACCTTTTATCTTATGAATATAGATTACACCAAAAAATTACTCAATTCTATATATAATTTGAATATGCTGTCTATTGAGTAATACCTGGGCAACAGTGTAGGGCAATATGTAATCTAACTAGTGATTACTACGACTACATTATAGTAGTTAGTAATCATAATAACTGATTACATGAAGTAATTGTAAAAAGTAGCTAAACATTTTGATTAATAACTACAAATTGTAGTTGCAATCACGATTATGAGATTACTTTTTATAACTACACACTGAATAAAATGTTGCTTATTAAAAACAGGAAACACGCGCGCCGCGCCGGTCCAGACCCGTGGTACAACTGCGATGTTCAACTGGTTGTACCATGGAGAAGTAAAGTTACCCATGGTTCAACTATTGTAACATTTTTTTTTGCTATTTATGATTATGACCCGTAGTAGAATGGTCGAATTATGTTGACTAGTTGTACCACGGGGATAAGTACCCAAAATAAGTTGCAAAACAAATGAATGTCTACTAAACAAATGACTATCAGAAAGTGATCAGCCATCGATAGTGCTTACAAAAAACATGTGCATGCGATTTACGACCTTATTGACAATTCATGACAGACGTTTTATTTATATTTTGGTATTTTCTTGCTTTCTGACATAAATACGTTAATGAAATGATAAATTGTGAGTAATGTCAATAAGGTCGAAAATATCTTTTTGTAAGCACTATCGATGGCTGATCACTTTCTTAAAGTCATTTGTTTTCATTGTCAGAAAATGACCAGCACAAAACATAGAACTCAAATAATCAGTAGTTTAGCAGCAATCAAATTAACAACTACTTCATATAGTTTGATTACTGTAGTTAAGTTACATGTAATCATAACTACATGTAGTTAACTACTTTTAATCGTAATTAGAAATCTGATTACAAAATGTAGTTAACTGCGTTCTACACAGCTGGACAATAAATAACATTTTCATGAGTGAAAAAACAAACAAACATATTTGTCATAGCATGGAACAGACACATTCTTCATCATCTCAGCCAAAAGACGTCCACTGCTGGACATAGGCCTCCACCAAGGTTTTCCACGGAGACCGGTCTTGGGCAACCCGTATCCAACCGCTTCCTGCGACCCTTACCAGGTCGTCGGTCCACCTTGCCTACCCGTGCTGCATGTTCCGGTGCGCGGCCGCCACTCTAGAATCTTGCCACCCCAACGGCCATCGGTTCTGCGTGCTATGTGCCCTGCCCACTACCACTTCATCTTGGCTATCTGGAGAGCTATGTTGGCAACTTTAGTTTTCCTGCGGATCTCCTCATTTCTGATTCGATCCCGCAGGGTAACCCACAGCATAGCTCTCTCCATCGCCTTTTGCGTGACCTTGAGCCTTCTGATAAGGGCCATAGTGAGCGACCACGTCTCTGAGCCGTAAGTCATCACTGGCAATATACACTGGTCAAAGACTTTTGTCTTGAGACACTGCGGTATATTGGATGAGAATATATGTCCCAAACGCTGCCCAGCCGAGTTGGATTCGACGATTGACTTCTTTCTCGAAGTTGGACCTACCTAACTGGATCGTTTGTCCTAGGTATACATACTTGTCAACAATTTCAAGAGTATAGTTCCCAACCTTAATAGGAGCAGGTGTGACATGGACGTTGGACATGATTTTCGTCTGGTCTATGTTCATTTTAAGACCTACTTGTCGGGTAACTCTACAGAAGCCATCGAGCATTATGCCGAGGTCTTTCATGGTCTCAGTCATGACCACGTCCATATCGTCGGCAAATCTAAGGTGAGTGATGTACTCGCCGTTGATGTTGATGTTGAGTCCTTTCCAATCCAAAAGCTTGAAAACATCTTGCAACGCGGCGGTGAACAGTTTCGGAGATATAACATCCCCCTGTCTCACCCCTCGCTGTAGCTTTATTGGTTTCGGGCTCTGGTCTTGGAGACGGACTAGCATAGTGGTGTTTTCATACAAACACTTCAGCACTTCGACATACCGGTAGTCAATCTGGCACCTTTGGAGAGATTGCAGCACTGCCCAGGTTTCAATCGAATCAAAGGCTTTCTCATAGTCCACAAACGCCACGCACAAGGGCTGGTTATATTCTTCAGGTTTTAAATAACCCGCCGCAGCGTTTGTATGTGGTCTATGGTACTGTAGCCTTTACGGAAACCGGCTTGTTCGGGAGCTGGATCGGAGGCTGGAAGTCGTTTAGCCTACTCTCGAGATGATTCGTGATGACCCTTGAAAACAGCTTGTAGACGTGACTCAGAATAGCGGTTTCGCCGCCGGCTTTCAGAAGCTCAGACGTAATTCCGTCATCACCCGGCGCCTTGTTGTTTTTGAACTGTTTGAGGGCCATGCAGGCTGACGTCCGGGATATATTCGGTGTAGTGTCGGGTCAAACCAGCTCTAGGGTCTGTTGCTGGAGTTTTAACAGGCGCTCTTGTAGTCGCGTATAACTGTCCATAGAAGATCTCGATCTCCTTCATGAGTTCAGGTTTGGACGATACTATTCTACCATCCTGTGTCTTCATTTTTGTCAGCTGGCTTTTCGCAATAGACAGATCTCTCGGGAACACTTGGGAGCCTTTGTTCGCACTCGTCCAGGCATTCAAAACAGTTTCGGAGTTGGAGCTGAAAGCTCTCTGGGTTTTAGATATGAACGGGTTCTGGTTGGAGCGTGGACTTCATCAAACTAGACCGTTCTAGGCGTGTACTAATATTCAATGTGCCCCTAACCATCCGGTGATCGCTTCCAGCTTTCACCGAATTGATTACGGAGACGTCATTGAATATTTGCCTCTTCGTGAAAAGTGAGTGCCTGAAGTCTATCTCGTTTCTGGTCGCACCGTCGGGACTAATCCAGGTCCACTTGCGGCATTCTCTCTTTTTGAAGAAGTTCATCATGTAGAGTCCTTCCTTCTCAATGAAGCTAGCCAGCAGGTGGCCCCGCGAGTTACGATGTCCATATCCAAATTGCCCCAGTCTCTGCTCATCACCGCCTCGTTTGCCCAGTTTCGCGTTGAAATCGCCCATGATAACGGTGTAATGGGTCTTGGTGCTATGTATAGCCCGAGATATGTCCTCGTACATAGCTGCCACCTCTTCATCAGGGTACGCCGAGGTCGTGGAGTAAACCTGTACGACCTTCAACGAATACCGTTTAGATATTCTGAGTATATTCGAGCTGCCCTGCTTGACACACTCGCTATATTTACCACGTTGTTCACGAGAGATTTGTGGACGATGAACCCGACACCACCTTGGGACTGTTGGTCGCCCTCCCAGTAGAAGAGCAAGTTACCGGATTTGAACGGAGGTTCCGTTAAAAGTTTCAAAAGAAATTATGGAGATAAACAACAGAAATACCTACAGTATACAGATTGGTTAAAAATTGATGCAAAATTTAAACTAAAAATAAAAAACCCTTATCTATTATTTCCAAAGCCAACAAAATAACAAGTCATGACACATTATATGTATAATATATATAGTTTGTTTCACATTATTCTATTTCCCTGTACAAAATAAATTTAAATAAATTAACATAATGTAGATATATACAGTACCTGTTGGCATGGCATAATGCACCATTTGTCTCTGTTCAGAATAGTCACCTTAAACAACTCCCAACACTTATAACATGCATTGATATAATTTATTTTGTTTTAGCTATCAGAAAATTAGAGGGCAAAACCAAAGGGGTCTTGTGCCTAATAATTATATTTGCTACAAGTGTCAAAAGCGTGGTCACTGGATTAAAGATTGTCCCGTTGCAAATTCTGTGAGTATAAATAAAGAGTTACATAAGTTTGAGTGTCTAAATGTGTATGGTGGTTGATGTCCTGATGCTAAATGGAGAAACTTGTTTATAAATATACATAGACTAGCTTTTGCCAGCGGCTTCGCTCGCTCGAGCACATAACTTTTTACTGGATAAAAGTTACCATATGGTATTTTCTGTACCCCGGTCAACTTGTATGCGAAATTTCATCATGAAAATTCATCGGGTAGCTGAGGCGTAAAAACGTAACAAACAAACATACACATTTGCATTTATAATATTAGTTAAGATAATATACGCCTTATTGACCACAATATGGGGATTAGTAGATGGTGCATATATTGAAGGATACATGAAACGCTTGCACATTTAAATATGATGATTTTTGCTTTTAGCTTGTGTATTATACAGTATTTTATTTTAATTATAGGGCGATCCATTGGAGATAAGGCGGAGTACAGGAATTCCTCGTAGTTTTATGGTACCTGTAGAAGGTCCAAAAGCTCCAGGCGCCATGATGACACCAAGTGGAACCTTTGCTGTACCAGCTGTTGATCAGTAAGTTTTATCCAAGAATTCTGCTTCCTATCTAATCTATGAAAATGTATTTTAACTGGCTTTTTTGAAGATTGTAATTTTCCATTAACCTCTTTAAATAAATAATGTTATGACAATAAATTACACATTAATGGACCTCATTCATTTTAATTATCTCTGTTGCCTAATATAATAGCTCATTTGTAATGTTCAATTTAATATACAACTGTTATTATGATTTGTTAATATATGTATATATTTATTATAATTTATTGTTTTGTTAAAAATATGCTATTCTATATAAAAGTAATAAATATAAAATTGAATTCAAAATGCTATTATAGTATTGACCAGCAGTAACCCGCAACTTCGTCCGCATGGAATTAAACAAAAAAGGTGTAATTTTTTATATCGGGGTCCGTTTTTATTCTAAAATAAAAGTAGCGTAAGTTACTCCTTATAACATCAGCTATCTGCCAGTGAAAGACCCGTTCAATATCGTCCAGCCGTTTCAGAGATTGGTTGGCACAAACAGAGTACCGCATGCATACACTCACAGTTCATAAATCAATTCAAATCAAGTTATTTTTACATTACAAACAGACACTTAAATTTTATTTATTTGTATAGATATACAGGAGCAGTATGCGGTCTTGATGCAATATTATCAATACATTCGAAAAGTATTTGTTTTGCAGCATTTTGTGAATCGCTGCATTGTATTTACAATAAGAATTGGAATTATAATTTATTATAAGCATATATTTTACTCAGTAACCATCAGTCGGACACGGCGGTGTCTAAACACAAACATTTATCATTGCATCGGTATATGTATGTCTTTAATCTTGGAGCTTAACCTGACAGGCATACGGCATCATATACCTCTTCAAGTGTTGGCTTATTTTTCTGTCAAGAAGTATGATATCTGTGTTGTAGCGAGGCGTACCTAGCGTCGGAAAGCGCGGGCGGTGCGGACACGCCGACAAACGCGCCGGCCGCGCCCGAGCCTAACATTCCCGACGAGCTCATCTGCAGCCTCTGCCGGGATCTGCTCACGGACGCCGTCATGATCCCCTGCTGTGGCAACTCCTTTTGTGATGAATGTAAGTTATGTATCATCACATTACCAACACTCATTGTACCCGCGAATTCGTTCGAGCGAATGTTTGGTTCAGTCAGCCAAAAATGTGGTCTACCACCCTACGGTTGAGGTTCATTTGAGTTCATGAAACAAGAAGGTCGATTTATCCTTGCAATATTATTTTGCCACTCTTTATAATGTATTAGATAGACATCATGCCATCTGTCAAGTTTGAATTATCACAGTTAACAACTTACCTCGTTATCTAAAATCTCTTACACTCTGTTGGAAAAGTCAACCTTAGCGATAATTAGATCTCACAAAAACTTTTGTCAAAACTGGTAGACCACTTACTTGGTAGCGTGTACATGGACATTATAATTTATTTCTCATTCTCTGCGGCTACTCACGTGATAATTTATAACTTTATTGTTCACTCGGTCATAATGGAATCTGTGTTTTAGCGGGACGTTTAGACATGCTCATCCAAACAAAATTTTTAGTATAAATATTTTCGTGATCTAGGTACGCACGGAGCAATTATATATTTTATAAATTTATGTTTTCAAGAATCCTAGTTATCTACTCATTGGCACACCACGAATATCGGATATAATATATAGGCAACAAGAACGCCATTTGTTAACACATTGTTAAAAAGGCATACCTAAACGAAGTCTTACATTAGAAATAAATAAGTATTTAAATTTATATTTAGCTTAGTATAATGAAATGAAATATTACAAATAATATGTAGTTGAAAATAGATGTGCCTACCTCAGGAACTTCTTTTACTCCTTCTTTTATTCAATGTAATGTTGTTGTTACTACATTACATGGAGTACCTACAGACTTTTATACCATTTTACCAGTTTTCTTATAGTAGGTATAGCTTGCACCCCTACAGTCAAAGAGTTATCCTGATAGTAACCTGTACGGTATTTATGCCTCTGTGGCGCAGCGGTAATGAATGCGACCGCTGTGCATGAGGCCTCGGGTTCGAATACCGGGTCGGGCCAACAAAATGTTATTGGGTTTTCTGTTGAAGAAATCTCAATAGCAGCCCGGAGTTGGAAATTGACGGTGTTAGACACCCCTGTGCCTTAGAAAGCACTTAAAGCCGTTGGTCCTGCGCCTCATCTCTCTCCGGTCGTCTCGGATTACCATCCCATCGGATCATGAGAGTTAAGGAACAGAGAGTGCACTTGTGTTTGCGCACACACTTGTGCAGTATAATATTTCCTTTCTTCCCTTCTCCAGCCTCCGATAAGACTGGCCGTGACTGAAGTTTGGTCTGGAGGACATTATTATTATTTATCATAGCGATCATTACATTTCATATAACACATCGTGTGCCCACTATTTGTCAGACCTATTAAACATTTATAACTTACTAGCTAACCCGCGCAACTTCGTCTGCTTCACATAAGAGAATTTTCCCCGTTTTTGTAACATTTTTATTGATGCTCCGCTCCTATTGGTCGTAGCGTGATGTTATATAGCCTATAGCCGTCCTCGATAAATGGGCTATCCAACACTGAAATAATTTATCTATTCGAACAAGTAGTTCCTGAGATTAGCGCGTTCAACGAAACAAACAAACTCTTCAGCTTTATAATATTAGTATAGACTTGGAATATATATTTTATGTTTTTATTTGTAGGTATTCGAGGCGCTCTGCTTGAGTCGGAAGATCATGAATGTCCCGATTGCCGCGAAAAAGAAATCGCACCTACAACATTGATTCCTAATAGGTAAAACATTGTATTTTTTATGTTATCCTTCTACACGTATCTAAAGCAATAGGTGAAGCATTGTATTTTTGAGTTACAAATATCTTTATAATCATATATAAAGCGATAAGTCTGAATCTCAATGTTATCGTTATCCAGGATCGCAATATTTATTGATCGTGTGTGTGAATTTGTGTAGAAACAAAACGGAGAATTTCTATTGGCTCCATTTCGATACTTAACATGTTGAATATACAAATAATGAGCTTGTAGAAATTTCTATCGGTTTGTATGATTCTGCCTTATTTGAATCTCTATATTAATATTTTCAGGTTTTTAAGAAACTCGGTGTCTTCGTTCCGCAATCAAACTGGCTATAGTCGCCGAATGCCACACAGACCTGCGGCGCCGCCGGCTCAACAACAACAGCCGCATCCACCAGTTTTGGGTAATGTATATTTATCATAATGTATGCCTTACTATCTAGGTCCCGTACCTATGTAAATATATTGTTCCGTATCACTAAAAAATTCTAAAGACTTAGGTTTTTATTTGTAAATTTTAAATTGTCAAAAGATTCTGTTAGAGTTTATAAAAATACGATATTCTTTGTCTGCTGTTTAAGGAACATTGCAATGTTCCTAACTTTGCAAAAATGTAGCCTGATTTAGGCAAACCTGGATGCGGTGATTGGCTGATACGTGGTGTGGTAAAGTGTGCACTGTCAGATGCGCTGGTTGGCTAACGGTTACATTCTTTTGTCTATAGTAAAGCAGCAATTAAGAAAGGGTTTTGGATTGGACGGGTAAGCGCAGCGGTTAAAGTGGTCGCTTCGTCACTGCCACTGCATCGAGCGTTATGCTTTCAATCCGAACACGTAGCACAAACATTTCCGTGATCCATAATGATTTTTCTTGTGTTGTATGTGTTCTTTGTCGACACAAAGAAACAACCGACGTTGTTTGAATGTTTATAAAGCCCCCGCGACACAGAAATTACTTCTAGTGCGGCAGCTATCATAGCTGCAACAAAGGAATTACTCTTAATATTACTTTCTAAAAAAAGGGATATATGGCTTGTACTTCTGGTTTCATGTAATTTTATCCTTCATACGAAAGTTCTTGAAAATTAGGCTTTGAGTTACCATAGTCAACATGAGCCCACATTGGCGTTATAGACGTGCATGTGTGAAATTGACCTTTGGGCTCATTGGACTGGGAACATGGAGAGACCTATTTTAACTAATCAGAAGGAAAAACAGTATGAATTGACCCTAAATTAGCCATCAGCGTTTTTCCAAACACCCTAAACAACCTCGGATTTTTGCAAAGATCGTTTTAATTATTGCGAAAACCTAACGCTTCATGCTCAAAATCCGACTTCTAACGATTTTTCTAGGATTATCGCAAAAGATTCGATTTTGCCGATCAATCATTCATCATTTCCATACTTCGGAAACCGTCCTTTTTTGGATGATACCCTATGTCCTATTCTGCATAACGTGTATACGAAATTTCATGATAAACGGTCGAGTAGTAAAGGTGTGAAAGCGTAACAAACAAACAAATAATCAAACTCACTTTCGCATTTATAATATTTAAGTTAGGAAGTTAGGATATACTAAATTATAAATCTTAGATCATTTTAAATGATTTTTATACTTCCTTACAGAACCTCCAAATGCTCAAGGACACCCTCAAGGTCCACCTCACGGTCCTATACAGCCAGGTTCAAGCAACGCAGGTTTGTAAAAATTGCTTTAAAAGTTTTAATTTGATTTTGTTTATGTAACGGATTTTCGTGAAAAACTAATACTGAAAGAGTGAGCTACCTTTAGCATGTATACAGCTTGCTACAGAAAGATTTGTTCATTTAAGCTTTATATACACATATGTACCACGTGACTATTGTCAATGAATATTACAAATATTACCCAAATGGCTAGTAGTTTTCAAGTACAGAATTTAAGATATTGTAAAGCTTTGAGCTGGCTTGTAAAATCCAAGTCCAAAGAAGCTTTTAATAATCATGTATTGTTTGTGGCCAAATGTTGTTAGAACTGATATAAATTAATCGTACAAAACTAAGATTCTTTTATCAGGTGAACTTTCACTAATGCCTCAAATTTCTTTCAGTCTGGGTCTTCATCGTTTAATGACTGTTACGAATTCGCCTTTCTGTTACATGCTGTATGTCTTGCTTGATTTTTATTAAAAATAAGATAATCCAGACTGTTAATATGTACTATGCAATTATGAACACTAACTCGAATTGGAAATGTTAACCTTCTTTTTTCTGAGAAGAACTCACACACGATATGGTTTGACACAGAACAGGGATAGGCATACTTATAAATATTTCAACGAGGCTTGTTTCTGTCTATTATATTATGCATATTTTTGTGTCTGGCTCTATTCAGGGTGTACTGATGAAAGAATAAAAACTCTTAACGTTTTATTAAGATATAATTATATTAAAATAATTCCTATGCGATCCACGATAATGTTCGACATATATAACTGATTGTTTCTCATCATATGGGAAATAGAAAACGTGTGCGTACATACATTAAATATTATTTTCTTTAAATAAAATAAACGATAATAAGTACTTTAGCCAAATGTAAGTGATATGTAACGTCACGTAATCACATTGCCTTTTAGTCTAATCGAAATTTTGTTGCCCGGAATAAAAATAAGTTAGCTCTAATCAGTTCTTTTTATTTTTGTCACTTTGTTAGGAAATGGTTGTAATGTATGAGTGAGCACTCAGCTATTGAGTGTTCACATTTAATATTAATTTGAAGACCAGGCTAGGGTATCGAGACAGACCACGATATAGAAAAAAGTATGGACTACGCATCACTATTGAAGAATTTTAGGAAATTGCTTGTGAGCTATGTATGAATGAATTTTATTTGAGATGTAAACAAATGCAACATTTTAAATCGCGTAATCCTGTTGTTTGGCAACTGGCAAGATGATGAAATCCTTAACATAAAGCAGACTGTTAGTACACTTTATTACCATGAAACACTTTTACTCTTTACCCTATAGTCTGTAAACATTAAGGCCCAACTGAGATCTCGGATATTGATAGTTAATTCCTAAAAATATTGGTCTGGGTTCTCGGTTAAAACACTGAGCTTGTCAGCCTTAGTCCAGGTTAAAGAATTCGAAGTTACTTTGATATTAGATTAAATAAATGTGGACTACTGTACCAGTCGGCCTTGGAACTTAGTGTACATGGCCTACCAAGATTAATTTAATTATGGACTGTTTTATTATGCATTTTATATCTTTCGTGTCTTACACTATTAAAATGCGGCCGGAAATACGTAATAGTTTAATCCTCCAAAGTAAAATATTGGATACAGGTTAAGGTAAATAATGAAGTACTGATATGTAAAGAAATAATAATAGGTAATTAGTGTTCGATCTGATTTTGTGAGAACAATGTTCGAATTATGTTATATAGCATTTAGTTACCATTGTTTATTTTAATGTATATAATAAAAATACTAGGACTTGTAGTATATTGGCAGATGAAAACTCAATTAACTACTATCTAGCGCGTACTCCATATGTTTTTATTTCTTTACAAGTTTTGCCTAGGTGTTGTAAATTGCTTTATAAATTCTCTATCAGCAACTGTAAAGCTTTGGTTAGAGCTATAAGGATTTTTGCCATATATTGCTTATATCCTAGTAAGTATATAAAAATGATCGGGTGTATTTCACATTTAAGCCATATGGAATGGTCTGCGTATCATTATTTTTTTAACCTCTCCTCTTAACTATATCGGAAAATAATGATAATATTATTGTGTCAGATCGTAACCAGCGAAGTCCTTAGGCCGATGGACGAAATAAATAATAATATATATCACAATCGAACAAACATTAGTAATTTTAGCAGGCAAAGACGATTAAAGAGCAATTCTGAGCCTTTGTAAATAATAATGAATTAATTATACCTTATGACATTTTGCTACTCCGACAATGAATTTAGAAGCTTTTAGTACACTTAATGTGCGATAGCATAAAAGTATTTAATACCTTTTATATTACATACATATTTCAGAAAGCATTTAATACCTTTTGCTCGCATTGAAAACAGGTAGATATTGGTTATTTGGTGAAATATTTTTGGAATGGCTAGAAACTATTGGTTCATTAAAGTTACTTTACAATATTTTAGGTAAAACCTGGCCATAATGCAATGTGATTGCACCTGTTATTTGCGTGTATGTTAATGAATTATTATAGTATTGCTATGTGCCGCCGAATGTTTCACATGTTGCATTATAACACTAATATAGCTTAAGATAAAATATCAGGATATTCTGGAGCCCGTTTTAGTCTCTCTTTCCCATTTGCATGGCTATTGGCTAAATACCACTTTGGCGCACTAAATCTAAATGGACAATCTTCATACTGCACTGTACATATAATTAAAGATATCGAAGCCAACAAAGACTTACGTAAAAATTATGTCGTGTCGAATATAGCATATCATAATTAGTCTTAAAAATTTATACCTTCTCCTCGTAGAGCGCCGTTTATTTTCTCAAAAATGCGCTCTATAATTGTTGCTTACTGAAAATTATTGCGTACGATGTAACGACTTCAATTGAAGATATTGTCGTGTTTACTACAATTTCATAATAGTCGGCGGTCACAATCTGCCCACCTCCGTCTCAGGCTAAGAATAAGGTCAATATTTTTATGATAAAGTCTATCTAACAAAAATAGGAGCCGATTCCCGAATGTCATTAGGGAGGTCTACTGACATGATCGGTGAGGTGTAGTTAATGTGCGATTAATATTGAAGAGAAGGGCGGGGCTCGTGCGCCCAGCGCACACGGCAGCGGCCCTGCGAGCGCGGCCGCACCTCGCGGCGGCGGCGGCGGCGGCGGCGGCGGCGGCGACGAGTCGGACGGCTCGGCCGACGACAACATAACGCTCACGCTGCCGGCCGCGCACCGCGCGCCGGCGCCGCCGCCCGCGCACCACTCGCGCGCGCCCGATCTCGATCGTCGTCGACGCTCGCGCTACGGTATATCACTAGCATCGTACTCGCATGCTCACCTGCGTTTCGTCTTGCTTTATTTGTCGAAGTCAACCATCTCGTTATGCAGACAAGTCCTAGCCAATAGCATATTTTTTTACAATTATTAAATTGTTGTTCAAAGATTTAGTTTTTATAATTACACTTTAGTGATATGAAATTGCACATGTAAACATTTCTTGCAATATCCCTAATTTGAAATATATAATTTTTTTCCAATTATATTATGTAATAATTTATAAATGAATGCTTTTAAGGAGAATGTCCATTGAAGTATGGAGTATGGTTTCACATTTCCCATTCATGAAACGTACCTTGATTTGTTGCGTTTTAAATGTATATTCTATTACAAAAAAAATATATATCCCTAGTTCGACGGGTTATTGCACAAAAGGCTTATGAAGCTCGTTAAATTAGGTTATTTTTTTGTCTGCAAACAACACGTTTTTCGTTTTAACGTGTGTTTTCACTTATAGCTTGCCAAACCTTTTTTATAATATGTTACTGTAAATATCCGAGGTGTAGTGTATCTAAGATAAACTAAGATTCACGTGTTTGTATTAACGCCCACGTTTGATTGTTAGGAAAACGAAATCATGAACGGGCTCTACAATACTCCTTTGCGATGAAAAGTTATTTCAATACCTTTACCTTTCAATGATGATTATGAGTATCCAGGAGATAAAATATTTGCTCAAAAAGAATGGGATCTGTATAATAGACTCGAAGATGCGATGTGGCTCAAACTCGTATTTTTACTCGACCCTTAGTGCTTATGCACTTGATCGGATTTAGATTCACGCGTCATGCTAACCTTACTGTCACAGATATAATCGCCTCTTGCAATTATTCGCTCTCTATTGCAGCGGTATGCGACGGGTTCTGAAGAACTTCCTCAAAGTACTGCCGAAAAGTCAATCCTCTTGCTAACATTAGGACCGAAAAAAAGATAGGTTTTTGCTTAAAGAGAAATACCTACATAGAATGCGCCAGCCACAGGCAAAGGAGAAATGTACTCGAGTGCTTGCCTGCCTAGCAAGTATAGTCATACCTAGACTTGGGCCTAACTCAAGCTTGTAGACATTTTAGGTAGACTTACGGAGGTATGTTGAGAAGTAAGCGCGCCTTACCTTTCAACGTACAGTAGGCACGTTGAAAAGTGAGGTTCCCTAACCTAGCTCTGTACCATACCGGAGATATAGAAGACGGTTTGTTCGTCAGCCTCTGCGAGATTTTCGTAAGCGGCTCTCAGGATGCCGGGTGGCGAGCGGAATTATTACTCCAGTATCTACTTGGGAAATTAGGTTTCATTAAGCATAACGTAGCTGTCCATAACTGGCACCTAAAAGTGCTTTTTGCACTTGACGGAAGCGGCCTTCTCTCTCTTATATGTGGTGAGGGGACGCTATATCATAAACTTAGTTGATTATTTACAGGGGAAGCTGTCTAGTAGTAATAAAGGTAGCTCTCCGGCAACATCATGTTCTTCTTGAAGGGACTGTCCAATTTGAACTGTGCTAGTTCTAAGTAACCGGTTGCCTCGTTGTGATTAGCCGGTCTACGTCCAGACCTTCATCGCCGGGTATAGCCGCTGTCTATATTTTGACAATGCCGATACACGTTGGAAAGAATAAAGGCTGACGTTCTGGTCCGCTTCAACTGTAGAAACAGTGACAATTTCTTGCAGTTAGTGAAGACATGATCAGAGCGCGCTTATTATGTAAATGAAGACGTGTTATCCAAAACACGCCTCCTGTTCTTATTTTATTATTCTTGCAATAGATGGATTATATGCTTAGCCTATTTTTTTGGTCTTAGGGCAACCTTATCGCAACTTTTGTGGTGTCTCTAGATAGGTATTGAAATAAACTATCATCCCGCATATAAAGTAAAACATTTTGTTTATTAAAGAGTAAATATTTTTTTAGTAACAAACATGTGCGACTTCATTGCACCCAAGTGAATTTGATATTAAATTTTACAATGTCTGCATTATCCAAAGATGGTTGGTGTTTCATTTTGTTTGTCGAGCGTGTTGCTTCGGTTGTTTTTTTTTGTATTAACATAGCTTGTGTAATCTAATACCTGCCTGGTTTCTTTCGGTTTTGGGTTGTATTTTAAGTTATTATATATAAGTGTATGCAAACAAATTACGATTCACAAATTTATGCTTTGTTTACCTGCCGCACTCTACGTAATGTATATTAAATAACAGTTTATAATTTTTTTTTATTAATAGCGAAATTTATAATGATTATTATGATTGTTTCAGGTTCTAGACCTCCTCAAAATCTGAAGCCTCCTGGAATAGACACTCCACCAAATCTGCCTATGAATGTAAGTTAATTATCAATTTCACATGTATAAGCTACATACATATGTGTAATGATTTAAAATTTCATATAGATATTGCAAATTGAATAACAATGTCTTTTCATATTCAATCCTATTGATAATAAACCTTTGAACGTATTGTACAGGTGCCAAGAATAGATGAACAGAGAGCAAGTACTCCAACTATTGATGAGAGAAGGGATCCTATGTCTTCACAGGTAATCAATTATTTTGTGACTGTTGACCTTTTGTTAATTTCATGTTGTAAAAAGTATAGCATCTTCCGCGTTCCATCGCGCGGTCATCATATTATGACGACCTTGATTATGTTATGGTTACTTACACGAACAGGCGAGGTTTGAATCCATGAACGCTAAAGACTATAGTAATTTACATTGATATTTGAATGTGGTAATTATTATTATTGTTAGTTGATGACTGAAAATCTAACACCTTTTTGTGATCGAGCCAAATCCAGCTCTTTTGTATAATTGTATTTCCGTTGCCATCTCCGGGTATTAAGGTACTAAACCCTATAAAGACACCTTGTATGACTATCTCCATGCCGCTTGTCTTTTGCAGGTGGTGTATAACCGTGGCCCTCCACCTTTCATGCCAGGAGTTCCGCCCCCTTCACGGCGTTATAAGTTAGTATAACATTGTGGTAATCAATCATACCATCATTATCAAGCAATAAATAGCAACTCTAAAACAAAAGTGGCGTTATCCAAAAGTAGTTTTTCAGTAAGGCCGTTTAAAGATTTTAACTCACCGTTGTGATTAATATGTATGCAAATAACTGAAATATAATACTGCAGTTAATTTCACTTATCAGTTTGACTATCCTACCTTTAGTTAGGTACTAAAAACATGCAAGTAAATAATGTAGTTATTAAGAAAATAATATATTTAAAAAAAATCCGCGTTCACATTTTGTTTTACGTGAACCAACCCGTTTTTGGAATAATTACCTAAAGTTGTCGTATATTTTATGACAGGGGTTAAAAAAATGACCGAAACAAAATTAAATTATGGCATAGTATAAAGGAACATTACTTAATTGGCGAAAATAATTAAATTGCAATCAGTACAATCGCGAAACAACGATTATAAAGTGTTTCAATATACCTATTTTATCAAGCATTAATACTACTTTTAAAACTTACAAAAATGAAACAAAAAGGTTTTAAACATAAAATTACCTTACAAAAATTTATAAAGTATTTCAAGGGATTTTGATAAGGATTATTGACGTGCATAGGGAGGCTACTTTAAAAGAAAGCACTATACGTTTCTGGATCCAAAATTTTCGTTTTGGAAATGTTGACTCACAGAACAAACCCAGTGGACAGCCGGAGACCGGAGAGTTGACAATGAAGAATTAAAGGTGATTGTGAAAGCGAATCCATTGCAAACTACGTCAAAGATAGCGGCAGCCTACGGTGTGAGTGATAAAATAATTTTAAAATCACTTGAATTAAATTGGAAAAGTGAAAAAGCTCATGGGGTACCGAATGAATTAAATGAAGCACACCAACAAACACGCATTGAATGCTGCGTTACATTACTCAACCGTCACAATAACGAGGCAATTTTGCATCGTATTACTTGTGATGAAATATGGATCCTGTACGAAAATCGAAAATGCTCATCATAGTGGTTGAACCCAGGAGAACCGGCCAAACTTTTTTTTTTGTTACCCAAGAAAAGTGCTTGATGCACTACCCGCCGGCTAGGGGACGGCACCGGCGGGGCGTGTGGGACTCACCAGCCGAGTGCTGGTATACCCACTAAAAAACCTGGGGTGTTCCCTCTCTCACCAGTCTCAGTCTCATTCCAGTTGGGAGTCTGAAAAGATTCATCCATAGCAGGCCCCCCCGTGTGGATGCCGGCCGGGTCGAACGGACCCGACATTCTCTCGTCCCCGGGGAGAGCAATTCACTGCTCTCCCCTTTCGACGTTAGAAGGCGCGCGGAAACACCGCGCGCGCCCTCTATGGGTTCTTAACTCACGGGTGGCAGGGTCCCCTGAGGCCTTGCCACCCAGAACCCTTAGGTGAGGGGCAGGACAGCGACATAAGCGCGTCTCCTGCGCTCCCTCCTCCGGCGGCGGACGTCCGGGGCGTAAGGATCTTCCTCACGCCCCCAACCGGTCAAATCCTGTCCCAAGCGATATTTGACGCAGATAAGTACTGGTGTGTGTTTGGTGGACCAGTGTTGGTGTCATACACTACAGCTTTCTAAGATCTGCCCAGACGATTACGGCAGACCTGTGTTGTCAACAATTGCAAACCATGATGAAAAAGCTAGCCGTTAAGCAACCGAAACTGGTCAATTGCTGTAGCTCACTACTGCTTCAAGACAACGCTAGACATAAGGTCTAGCGTTGTCTTGAAGAAGAACTTCACGACAGACGGTCGCTAAATAAGAGGACCTGTGATTGGAATGTCTCCGACATCCACCATACTCCCCGGACCTTGCTCCAACAGATTATCACTTTTTTAGGAATTTGGACAATTTCTTGCAAGGAAGAATATTTAATTTCGTTGGGGCAGTCCATTTTTCTTTAATTGTAACATTCTTTTATTTCTATTTTTTATGGATCCATGTTGATAATCCTAAAAAGAAATAAAAATGTTTGATAATGAAATTGATAATTTCGATTGGAATTCACTACAGGAATGGCATTAGGCAAAAGTTCACATGTTAAAATTTTTAAATACATGTCTACTCAGTATGACACTTATTTAACAAAGTGAAATAATTATCATTTTATTAACTTTATAGTATAACTGGCATTTTAAAACAATAAAAATATTATTACTTTAACAATAAAAGGCATTATGCATAAAATGCCATTTATATAATTTATACTTCGATCAGAAGACTGCTACACGAATTTACGTTAAAAACGGCAATAAACAAAAAATACACTTATTAATTTATTACAAAATTGATTTCGGTGTTACTTTAAATAAATAAGCGACACTATGATGCCATTTATGTAGTTATTACTTCAGTAGGGTATTGGCGTGAATTACGTTTAAAACGACACAAAACACAAAATATCACTATTTTACTCAACGCAGTGTGCGTTTCCTCCAAATGCTAGTCTTGAACTGAGATAGTGTCACCTTATGAATCACTACTCAGTCGCATTTACTAAAAGTATAAAGTGACACTAGGGGCCTCTAGGAAAAAGTATCCAAACTATTACAATGTCTGTCATTGCATTAGAAGCGCTTGCTATTAAACAAACTAGTGTCACTTTATACTGCTATGTGGTTTTAACTCAGAATTAGCGTTTTTTGTATAAAGCCACTTTTGTTATCAAGGTGCGATGAATGATTTGAGAGATTTTTCATAACGTGAATTTTTACCAGATCTCCCTTCAGCAGAAACTTGGGACCCGGTGGACCATCGCGGCCGCCATACAACGACCGCTATCGACCGGAACCTTACCAGCCTCCGCCACCTGGCATTAAAGACTCGCCTACTAACGGGTACGGTAAACGTTCTCTTCCGTGGTTTTAACATCGAACCGGAGACTTCAGTCGTGACTTGATTTTTCTCATTGGTTTGCTACTTCTATTTCAATCTTCATTCAAATTTTTCTGAATGTAAGAATTTCACATTCCCACACTCAAAGTCGTTTTGCTTTAGATTTGAAATCAAATGAGTACATGATTATAATCGGAGTCATAGTTAAACTTGACGGTCGTCTCCCTCGATGGATAAAACCCACCAGAAGATCGGTCTTGGCGAAATCGTCTAGTTATGGAGCGTGCGTGTATTTTCGTAGGCATGGCGACGATCCTCTCGAGGCGTTCAACCGGATGATTCGTGAGAAGGAAATGCGAGCGAAGCGGCGCGAGGAGGAGCGGCGGCGCGCAGCGTCTGGTTCGCGCAGCACGCGCTCTCGCACGCCGCGCTCGTCCCGCTCGCCACGCTCGCCCCGCTCGCCCCGCCCGCCGCGCTCGCCCCGCTCGCCGCGCCCGCCCCGCTCTCCGCGCTCGCCACGCTCGCCGCGCTCGCCCCGCGCCCGGCCCCGTAGTCGTGCTTCCAGCCGCCTTCGGTATTCTAGGTTCGTTGATTCGCACTCTTCGATTGTGCATGTTCCACGTGATGTAACATTTTATTGTACGTTGTCCATCGTTCTTTGCTTCATATTCTGTGTGCATGTGCTTTGTGGTTAGAAATTGTAAAGCATGATGGTGTATTCATTTCGTTTAACATTATCCTGCCTGATGTTTCTTTTTTAATTATTTAACTATTTATAACATGATATGCGAATTAAATGTTTTGTATATATTTTTGTTTTGTTATATAAATAAGCGCATGTCTAATGATTGTAGTATTAATGTTTGTTTTTGAAATGCACGAATTCATAGAAACTGCATTGTGACCTACACCTAGAAAATTAAATACTAATATTAGTAGTTATCAAATTACTGTTGTATTATTTTCTGTCTACAGTTACTATTACTTTCATATCTGAATTGCATGCATTGTGTACACTCTCTATCTGAAGAACGATTTATCATTAAATTATGAATGACAATTAATTGTTTATCTAATGTAAGTATTGCATGTACCGCCCAAGATGGTTGATAGGTATTATGTTTAACTCTTGGGGTGCCTGGTAGGTAAAAGTTACACGACGTGCCTGGTGGGCTTCTACTACCCCGAAACAAAGTGATATTTTTATGTTATTGATTGCGTCTAAATATCAATTAATAAGATTTTATTTATATTTTAGAACTATATTAAAGAATAAAATAAGAATAAGTGAAATATAAGCAGATAATATAGTTTTAACAATTAAATGAAAATCATCTAAATTTACGTAACAAAAATCAACACATACCTATCTTTAAATTCTATGTTATCGCCTCTATTTCATTAAAATAATATCATCCCAGTCATTTTCATTCAAATCTATCACTAAAGCTTTACTTACTTCGGCACTATTTAGAGGTCTGGTCATTTTCAACTGCAAAAATAAATTAACGTAAATAACTTATGTCAAAAAACATAGTAAAAATTAAAAAACTAAAATAATTACTTACCGAATAAAATTTACGCCGCGTGCCTAGACAAAAAATGTGTCTAATTCGGACACGCGCGCGTGGTGGTCTACAGGAGAGACTGCAAAATGGCTGATAGTCTATATTGTGAAGCTACTCAGGACCTCCGCGCGCTTGATGAAGACTTTAAATACGTTATTGTCGATTTCTTGAAGTAACGGGTCTGTTATACCCACCATGCACCCCAAGGGTAATGCACTCACAAAAGTGCTATAGATGTAATAAGGATATCTTATGGTCGCAGCATCTTTACCTAACAAAAGCGAGTCGCTGTATGTTGCATTGCAGCATAGACTTGCGCTTGTTGAATTGCGATGTGCTTAGAAATATTAATTTACTTTACAGATCGCGTTCGATATCGCGCGGTCGTCTGCGACGTTCGCCTTGGTCACCACGACGACGTCGAACACGTGAACGTACTCTGTCACTCACCAGGTTACTATAATATTTATATATCATCAAAAGCAAATTGTAACGAGTTGTTAATACCTGCGAACCCTAAAATTATTTATTAATAATTAATAGAATGTTATTTTAAATGTGCGAACGAGCATTGGTAATCTAATGTTATTTTTCCTCATCGGTAGGTCACCATCCCCCCGTAGGCGACACCGCTCCCCGCTACGCTACCGATCGCCGCTACGCTCGCCGCTACGCTCGCCGATCCCGCGTTCGCCGCTACGTTCGCCGCCGCGCTCTCCCGCCCGCTCGCCCGTGCGCTCGCCCCCACGTGACCCGTTACGCGAACCTCTACGAGAACCGCTACGTTCGCCACGACGATCGGCCATGCGTTCGCCGCCGCCACGCAATATATCTCCTCATCGGTTAGTATTAAACATACTATAATAGTATTTAAAGTTGAAACATTTTTATATAGTGGTAATCTCTGAAACTAATAAACCAATTTTATAGATGCTTTCATTAGTTGAAATCAACGCTATTCTCGACAGCTAGCGAAATGTGCGTGAAAATCTTTGCCTAAAAGGGGTAGATGTACTAGCGTCAGTCTATGCATGTTATAAATATAATTATATGTATGTATAAAATATGTATTCTGATTAAAACAGATTGATGTACAAATCCCGTGGTGGGATTTTGGACTATAAATACACACACATGTATGTTGCAAAATGCCTTAAAATGTACCTACATCAAAATAATGTATTAAAGAATTTGACCGCAATGATGACCGCAAAGGTTAATTAAGGGTCAATATAATAATTGATTGTAATGCGTTTGATGCCGTTGCTATTTTCATTGTAATATTGTTTATGTATATGGATTATTTTGATTGACAGATTCGCTGGTGTGTACGATGAACTGTTGTCGCCGCCTCGACGTAGTGTTGAGCCACCTTACGGAGCCAGGTACGATTGTAAAAGTCTAAATAGTGTCTTCATGCGCCCTTTACCGACACGTAAGAGAATGCATTTGTTCGTTGTTACGAAATTGTTGAGCGGATTGAACCTGTGTTCGCGTTTCAGTGTAAAAACTCGACTAAAATGGTTTCTGACCTTTCGTTGCGTATTTTGGAATGTGTTAGCATAAGCTGTTAACAATTTTGTTGTTTAATGTATGACATTTTTATAATGCAAATAAAATATTTATATTTGTATGATGTAATTGCTGGATGCATTGCGTAAATGGGTAAGTATGAAACTGTGTTTCAATATTCAAGCAACATTGGCGCCTATCTCTGAAGCTGTGATATTATAATTTAAGATGTATTTTAGTTTTCGTATTTAAGTTATTTTTTGTAATGCACGATTTCAAGCAATTAACATTTTTAGTAATTATTAGAAAGGTGTATCTGTGCTTCAATTCATTTTGAATATAAAATTCCTTTGATTTTCATGCTTACAACTATTGTGTAACTACTTCAATTTATTGTATGTAATTTAATAGATAAATGTCAGTTGTCCATGGTAAAATATGAGAAATGCACAGATGATGTAGTCGTTTAAGAGGCCACTGCCACTAGGCCGAGTGTTGTGGGTTCCTGTTTAAAGTAGTATCATATGCTATTAAGACTACTACTCCAAGTACAACACTTGGTTTAGTGTTCTAGTCAAAAAATTGTGTTTTCCACATATGGTATAGTCTACTCCGATCCATTCTGATGAAAATGTACAAGAACCAAATTTTACATAATATTTTCTTCTCTTTACGCGAATGTTACTCATTGAAATTAAACTCATTTATACGGATTTTTATCGCGTCTCTCCCCGTGACCATGGCTGCTGAAAAGCAACCGAAACGTCGAGGAACGTGTAAACCTAAATATAAATAGATTTAATAGTTTTAATAATTTTATTAGCTTAAAATTAGTAAAATTCAATAGTAGTATAGTGTAACAGTTTCAAAATTATGTTATACAGTGTTAAATAAACAACGCTATAAAATCCGTATAAATGAGTTTAATTTCAATAATCAAATTTTGTTTAATTTATCATAATCACTTACTAAGTTAGTTTATCCGTATTTTCAAGGCTTTCACATGATACAAGGAGTTATTGCCGTTTTAAACAAACGAAAATAAATGATTATTTTATTTAAAAAATCCTAGTCGAAGAGTGAGATTATTCGACAAATAAAAAAGTATCTATAATTTATGATTGCAAAAAGAAAAATAATTTGCAATGAAATATACGGTATTTAGAGGAATTTTAAACTTTAATTAATCTGTTTATTTCTGGAGTTAAATCCAAGCAAAGTACTTACGTGGTACAGGAAAGTTCACTGTTGCCGATACCGTGTGTAGAAAGAGAAATTTGTCATTTTGAAAAAGGTTGAATATGCTATGGGTTCGAATCACACACGGGACAAACATTTGTGTGATCCACAAATCGTATTCCGAGTCTGAGTGTTTTTATATTCTTTGAGTTTTTGTAGTCTTCTGCGACCCAATATATAAACCTAGTGCTGGAGTTAAAAAAAAGAAAAGTATGCGGCTGGCCACTGCAACTCAAGATGATAAGCAGCCGTAAAACCAAATTAAATAAAGAAATTTAAATATATTTTGAGCATTCTAAAATAAATAAATTATCCTGACCGTCAAGAAAACTGCCGTTTTGTTGACTGCTCTATTACTTTTGTGTGCTTTTGCTGACGGCTTAGCTTACTTACGAAATATTAATTACATACTGATTTCGTCTGTGCTTCTTCTTCAAGCAACAACATTTGAAAAAAGCAATAGTAATTGGCTATAATAATAATGGGATAATGATAATGGTTTGAGAAATTATATACCACGCAAATATTTTATTACTGTATACTATATTCTGTTTGCTCAACTGCCAAGCGGAGAGGAGCTATGTGGTTAAATATATGCTATTATTTATAAATGACAATATCTTATGATGATGGTTATTGTTGTTGTGTAATTTATATGCAAAAGACCAAATCATGTTATTAAATAACAGAACTAAGATATATCTAATAACTGCTTGAAATCGTGCAAAAAATTTATTGAAATCATTTATTATGGAAAAAAAAGAGGAATATGATACTTTTGTTGTTTAACATAGTTGCTATATTTATATATTTCAGGCTCTTGTATTTACTTACTATCCAACAAGTGACCACTGTGCTGTAATTACTTACTCTAAAAGGGTATAAAATATAGCTCGACAATAATTATATGACAAATCTATTTGTCCGTCGTTAAAGTAACTTGTGATTACATTGTAAATTTTAAATAAATTATATACAGCACGCGATCTAACTGTCTGTTTACAGAATAAAAATTATTTTGCCCTCATACGAGAGAAGCACTAGTGACACGAGGCGCCTTTTTATTTTGCTTTTACTAAATATTAAGGTGACGGCCTTAATGCATACCGCATTTTTAGAAAGGTAGACAATAGGACATACCGATCGAAAATTGTCTGCTGAATTCACTGGCAATGAAAAGCAAAAGGCGTTAAGTCACTTGGCTTCCACTTTCATTCACTTTCTCTCGTATCAGTGCAGTATTTTTTATTTATCGATAAACCTTTCTCTTGCTATGGCTTCCTGTAAGATACTAAAAACTCTACGCTTAAAAAATAAACTTTTGTATATAAACTATCTATGCAAGGAGGAAGGAGTTCAATTAAGTAAAAAAGAATAAACTAGTAGCCTATATGGCATTTATCGCAAATCAATCACAATTATAGTCAGAGATGTGCAAATAGAAGAGTTATTTTGTTTCATTATATTACATAAAATTGGTTATTGACCAGCGCCAAAAACACACTGCTTTTTCTTTGTATAGTATAACTTTGAGTCATTAATTCGCTGTTCACAAAATATAACAAGTAATTTGCACTTAAAAAATATATAATTATATTGTTTGAAATATTTATATTCACTTCTCTGATTATAATCAATATTCCTATTACATTTATCACATGAAATATTGCTACTTTAAGTATGTTTATTAAGATGTACTGATGTTAACTAAATATTGCTACTTGTGGATACCAAATAGATGTTTATTCATTTGGTAACCATTTATTGTTCGTTGGCATATTATAAACAAACAATATTGTTATTTCTTTAGATAATATCGATTTCGTCCGAAATCTTTTATATGTCTAGTTTAGAGACCACTTGTCGGTGTCTAATAGGCTAATATAGAAAAAAAATGTTGCAGACAGGTAGCATTGTTTTTAAACTTTGTATCGAATTTGTGCATTTTCCTAAGTGATCCTCTATACCGTATATTTTTGGACCTGAAGAAGTACTTGTTCGTTGAATGGATGAGTATAATGAAAAAAAGTTACCACATATACTTTGAATCCACTATTATTGCTTGGGCTTCATGTCCTGAATGTATTTGATGAATGTGTATCTCAACCAATTGCTAAAGGTTTCAACCTGTATTCTAAAGGACAGGCGAAACCCTCTTATTTTGGAGTAATGCTAATATAGAAAAAATGTCGCAAGCAGGTAGCATCGTTTTTGAACTTTGTATCGAATTCGTGCGTTTTCCTAAGTGATCCTCTATACCAGAGGATCCCAAACTTTTTTTTCCTCATAGACCACTTTAAAAATTTAGCTGGTTCCAGTGGACCCCCTGGAATTTGCGTTGCGGCTGAGTTCCAACTACGAATTAAAGGATTTCGAAAAAATAAGTGAGAATTGATTGGTTAATTAATTAATTGACTGTGCTGTGACTGGATGTCGAAAAAGTAAAGTTGGCCAATCAAAAAAGTAATTCTTTCTAAAACTTTACATTTTTGACATCTGCTCACTGCATAAGGAACCAATCAATTCTCACATATTTCATTTAGAAAATTCGGAAACTGAATACGGCTAAACCGATTTTAATGTAATGTAAAACATTTTTTATAAATATATTGATTAATATATTTCTGTAAATTAGATAGAAAATACTTTTAAATAATATTTTGATATCAAAACCCCGCGATTTTAACAATTTATTTATTACTTTGATGCACGTTACGGGTACGTAAAGACGCGTACAATTTACGAAAATATATTTAATTAAGTCATTTAGCATTAGGAACCTGAAATATTTACAATCATGCAGGTCAATCATAATATATCTCTCCTATAGTGAACCACCACACAGTCGGGTAAAAAAATACTAATGAAGTAGGGACAAAAAGTTCAACCATTCTCCGCTTTCTGTTCTTTTGTATTTAATTTTTAATACGTACCTACCACACGCAAACATTACAAATATACTTATTACAACATAAAATAAAAGCAGGTATAACAAATAGCTAGGTAAATACTTACTTTTTCTGACACTGGCAAACTCTAACATCGATTCACTTTACTTTTCTTTTCGAAATCCCGGAAACAAATGAGTAACGTTTATCCTTGGCTTTCGTATTTATATTGGTGAAGAATCAAACAAGTTCATGCAAGATTGCAAGCACACACACCACAAGTCATATTTCATCCCTTTGCACGTCTGAACAAGCGTTGCGGACGGCGGCGACGGCAGCGGCGGAGCTTTGCAAGTCTCGACACGTTGTACTGAATATAGAATATGCAAGTTTTTACTAGTAACAGTCGCTAAACTTCTTAAAATATTATCTGCCCACATTGATAGGTGAAGTCAAGCCAACATTTTAGTTCTTACCTATCAAAAGCAAATAAATTTTCTTAGCTTATTTAGCTTACGAATTGTCAAACCCCATTTTTTTGTCACGCAATAGTAGACCCCTGTCGAGTCACCCGTGGGGGTCCATCTGGACCACTTTGGGAACTAAGGCTCTATACCCTATAATTTTGGACCTGAGGAAGTACTTGTTCGTTGAATGGATGTTTACTCATCCAACAAAAAGTACCACATACACTTTGAATTCACTATTATTGCTTGGGCTTCATGTCCTGAATGTATTTGATGAATGTGTATTTCAACCAATTGCTAAAGGTTTCAACCTCTATTCTAAAGGACAGGTGATTTCTCTTATTTTGCAGTAATTCTTGTTCATGCTTTACTACATGAAACAAATTCTATGCTTACTTAATGTACTAAATTTTTCTTGTTTGATTTTTCGTCAATTGTATTGGAAGCCACGGACTTATTGAAATCCTAATGACAAGGTTGGATAATATAACCTGATAATAGTTCTGTTATTTTTGCTACATTTATAATAATCATAGATTTCATATGCGATCTTTAACTATTATCCATTTCTGATTATCTGGAGCATCTGGTGGTCATTAAATAAAGATTTAATTAAATAAACATATTGCATAAGATAATTAATCGGCTAATCACGGTGTGGGTAAAGTTTCATCTTGTTATAAAGTCCTGATTTTGATAATTATTAAAATATATATTTCGATAGTTTAAATACTTTGACGAACATAGGTGTCAAAGATTTCTTTGCACTAAGATTTATAAGACGGTTAAATGTTCTCCATGTGAAGATTGTTGAACGTACACTACGGGCCTTTTATCGTATACTGGACAAGGATTAAAGTAATTCAAATTTTTTGTGGTATATAGTACCTTTCTTAATGCCTGCCAATACATATGCCAAAAATCAGCAATGTATTCATCAGTGAGACTTGCAATTACCCGACGAGTGGCTAGGACACATGGAAATAATTTGTCGACATTTACATAATCGCTAGTGGCGTTGAATAAGTTTTGTACCTACAGCTAGTCCAAATATTTGGAGTGGCACATAAGTTTCCTGCATAGCTGTACGAATTTTAAAATGCAACAGGTCATTGAATACTGCTCAGGTAACAATTTCCGAATCAAGTTTCCCTTTAGGGGCTTTAAAATCGGAGTGTTTATTTGCACGATAGATCTACAGTACCTTGCTTTCAAGTAAACTGGATAGTAGGTCAATAATATAGTTTTTAGAGTTCGACAAAACAGCTTAATCCGTCCGTCCGTCTATCTATTACACAACTTTCAACTCAGAGCTAGAGATTCGCGGTTAACGCCATTCGACTCATCGATATACCCCGAAATGACTATGATCTTTGACCTCAAGGTCACGTGATACCATTTTTACGAACTCTAAGATTTACGGCAATTTCTTGCCGTTTCTCACTTGTATAGGAGTGTGGTGAATTTTTACAGTTTGTTTGGGTTTTAACCCTTTTCCCCGGGGTAGTGATTTTACCGAATTTCCGCTTTTGAACTTTATTATCATAATAAGGTACGTAAAAGTAAACGCACAGATTTTTTTTAGATTTTTGTTATACCTAGAAGTACTATTTCCAAGACCTAGACTTAAAAGTACCGTCAGGAACTTCGTGTTATCACAATGTTAGGAACTTTGATAGAAACTACAAAAGTACCAAGATCCAATATTGACTTAGTAGTAATTAAATTAATAGGTTTTTAATTACAGATTAACCTCGTGGTATTCAATAAAACAATTTTTCTTTTCATTTACACACAAAAACACGTTGCAATGCGAACATTTACTATGAGGTTTCGACTGAATCTTCTTCAAACTACAAATCTCACACCTACCCCTGTTCTCTACGAACGTAGACCAATGGATGCCTCTGTTACCCAAGCGTACGTCTTTTACAGTGAAATAGTCAGATTTGCGCCTTTTGGAAGGGCCTTTCGCAGTATTATCAGTAGAAGTCTTTCTTTTCTGACTAGCATCTTACATTGTCATCAAGCCTTGAGTAACAGAGCGTTGAAAATCTTTTGCGGTAGTCTGTTCCATTATAAATCCATGAATGACATATGAATTGACAAATGCGATGTCCAGAACACCCCAAAAAAACCTGTGCCACCATTTCGGAGATTTGCGATCTATACAATATAGGGCTCTCAAACGATTATATATATATAAATATATTTATATTGTAACCCATAAAAAAATTCATAAATGTTAGGAGTACCTCCTTTTTTAGAGTAGCATAATGGTTACTTTGGTATACAATATTCTCAATAATATCTTCAATCAATACTAAAAATATATCAGTGTGTGGTACAGTGAGCAAAACAGTCTTCTACTACTCCAGTATCTGCAATGTATTCCGGTAAAATTGTATCTAGGTCCCTCTTTTTATATTTACGGTTTGGTTCGGGTAATCGCTGGTTCGTTTTGTGTGAAGACGTATTTGCAGACGGTAGATCAGTCTGAACACTAGATTCAGGTATTGGTGATGTGGGTACCTGATTTATAGGGCACTCCAATACATCTTCATTTGACGGCGACGACGGCGGACCTTCGGCAAAAACACTGTCTAGAGCTCTTTCAAAAACCTTATCGAAGCCTCTTGGTGAGGGTAGTTGAAGATTTGCCACTTCATTATCGGACACACCTGCATCAGACTCTTCGTCGCAGTCCGAAAGCTCTTCTAATAACAAGGCTTCAATTAGAGCAGTATTGTTTGTAATATCCGTCTCAATGGCTAAAATAATAAGAAAATGGGTCAGAATAATAACAATAAAAAAAATTGGTTTTTAAAATATAAAAGTACCCACTTCATCGAGTATGAGTATTATAAAAACCTATAATTTTTGAAACTAATATCACCTGACGGTACTTTTAAGTCCGCATCAGTTTTTATCAAATATTCATATTAAATAAAGTGATAATACATTATAACAACTTTTAAAAATGTAGTCAATGATATAAACAACGTAAATAGTAAAAAAAAATAGCACTTACCTATGATATTCTATTTATAAAACATTTCCAATTACACCGCACAGCGAAGTGACAAAATGTTCGACAGGTTGTAACTCGTTGTTCAAATTCTTCGGCAACATCATGCGGTAATTCAAATAACGCGTGTGATTAGCTTACGGTAACGGTACTCTAAAGGATCGTCAGTTGTAGTTAACATAAACTGTTTTCGTACTTAAGTTATTAGACGAAAAATGTGGAGGTATTTCTAAGTACCGTAAGGAGGGAATGGGTTAATGTAACTATTTCTATTATTTTTTAAAGTTTGGTCATGTTTATTATGATTTCGAAGAAAACAATGATTCTGCTCCTTGGCTTTGTATAAGATTTAACTTTAGGCTCTTGATCGAAAGTAGATTTCTTACATTAGATTGCAATTACCTAAACATCCCTAGTTATACATGAATCTATTGATTCACATTTTCCTGATTATAATCAAGAGGCCGAGTCGCATATTTGAGTCACATTTACAAAATTGGCCAAATGGATTAAGTAACTTCTTTACTTTTGTATTAGTTAAAAATGTACTCTTATGACAGCTTTTGTCAGTCTTCTACTTGTCAGTTCAACCTAATCGACAATCTAATCTCATGGAATGGATTAGAAGATTCTTAAATAGTTACGAATGAGTTCGTATCTGTAGAATTACGTGATTACGCTAAATAGCCTTACGGATTTAGCCAGTTCTCATTTAGTCCGCCTGCGAAGTGCCAATGCCGTCTTAATTAACCTTTTAAAAGCAAATTTTACCAACTACAAATAAAAAAAAATTGCCAACACGTCTATTTCTTTTAAATTCAATCAACTTAATTTCATAAATAATATGAACACGGAAGCTTCTTGATGCTATAACTAGCTAACCTCTTATCGACTGATAAAAGATTTAATATCGTTGCCAAAAACATTGTATTATAGTTAATTTTTATGTAGAGTCAACATAAATGAGCTTATCTATTGCTTAAATTATCTTTTGCACTAGTAAAGTTTGAGTAGATGGATATCTAACGATATTTATTTTCTAAATTATATGAGGTGCTCGTTTTATAGAGGTGCATCATACTTTTGGCCAAGTTATATCCTGAATGGTTGTAAAGTTAGTACAACATTTACAACCATACAGGCTACAATCAGATCAACTCTCTTGCTATAAACAGGTCATTTATTTTATCTGTATTTTAATGCTGTATTCTTATATAATCGCTATATAAGATAGTCCTTCGATAGCTTTAAGACAACGTTGAAACTCTATCGTTTCTTATAGATTCGAAGGCCGCAATATGAGGCAATTATCCTAGGCAATATCCTTCAATAGCCAGAAGTTTTACTAACTTAAAATATCGTTGGTTTTATCTTGAAGCTAGTTAATTTTGATACATATAAAAGTACACGCGGCGCGTTTATTTGAAAGGACTTCATAGTTTTAATTAACTATGTTTTGTAATTGCGTGTTATGAATAAGGTATAAGAAGTATTTTTTTATATTCCACATTATACAGAAAAACATTATGTGATTATTATTTTGGCATCTAAGGACCTACTTTAGGTAAAATACACCAGGATATAAATTTGGGATGTTAAAATTGTGAAATATTAAATACACAATCAATCAATAAATCCTGAGATACATTATAATTAAGATAGGTTTATTTTTCCTGCTCGATGTAGTAATATGTAGATAGATTATTATCTAATATGTTAATTACCTTGCTATATTGTTACTAATGATTTACTTTTTCATAAAAATTTGCTGGCTAAATAACATTTGCGGATATGTAACGGTTCAATACCAAGCTCACTGCCCATTACATGTATAGGAGTGGATTTGCTGAAACCACCTATAACTCGCATCACCTGGTATGAGTTCTTTCTAATTTGATTAGATGAGATTGATTACAATCACCATATAAAAAGCTAACATAGTCAAACCGACTTCTCAATGGGGAAATGTATTTCTTTCTTAAGTGTTTGGGATGAATACCCCTATTAGAGCCTGGAAAAACTTAAGAATAGTAAGGAATTTTGATGTTATTTCGTTGATACAGTTAATATGTTTGGCCCATCGAGGAGAGCGTTCGAGCCACAAGCCTAAATATTTGACATTTTCAACTATTCTAAAGGTGTACCTTTAATGTTAATAGAGAAGTAATGCCTATTGATCCTCTTTTTAAAAAGGCATATTAAACTTTTGGAAGATGAGATCTCTAAACCTAACTGCAGCAAGTTTTGTGTAATCTATATCTAAGTAGCCTGGAATAATTCAGCTGCCTGAAATATATTTTTGCTAGTGCAATAAACTACGAAATCAGCGTACTGGGAGATGTAAATGGAATCATTATTAAATTGTTTGCATAAGTGTATTGTAGCTACTTTAAATAGCAAAGGTGACAATGGATCGCCTTGTGCCAAACCGCGGTCGGTGTTACGAACTATAAATAAATCATTTACTTTGACTGTAAGAGAACACTCACGGAGAAATTGATATAAATAATTGCATATAAATTTTCCTCTCCCTAGATAATCTAATTTTTCACAAGTGATTAAATATCTATATTGTTATATGCATTGTCGATGTCAATGAAGCAACCAATAGTAATATAATTTTTACAAAAGCCTGTGTGAATCCTTGTGACTTGTGACTAGTCTACTCAAGTTATCTATACTTGATCTACATTTTCGAAAGCCCGAAGTATCATTAGAAAACATATTGTTATTTTCAAAATACCACTCCATTCGTATTTGTATAACTGTATGGAAAATTTTACATATACACGATATTAGTGCAATAGGCCAAAGTGCTTGCCGGGTTAGGGTATAGGTATGATACTAATTTCACGCCATTGCCTTGGAACATAGGCCAAAGACAGAAATGTATTATATAAATTTAGTAAAATAAATTTAGCGTTATCAGGTAAGTATATTTTCAATATACTATAAGATATATCATCACATTCGGGCGCTGTATCTTTGCCTTTTTATTATTTTATTAAGTTCTTGTAATGTAATTGAAGTGTCTAGTACCTATTGGATTTTAAGATGTAAATATTGGTTGAGAATTTGCAACATAATCAGGAGTCAAATTATGTAACATGTAGCTCGCTTTCTTTTGATCAATGTACTGCTTACGAGACTGATAACTGATGATCCATTTAATTTTATTCCATAGATCACTAGCCAGAGTTGTTTCGCCATTTGAGGTACAAAGTCAATTCGTGGCAAACGTCCACGAATTTCTTTGAACCTTTCTTATGAGTCTTTGAGACTCACTTATTTTATTCTTTAGTAAAATATAGTTTGATGTTGTAGAGTTGCGCCTAAAGGTAGCTAAAGCTAGTCGTCGTAGTGCTACTGATCTCGACAGATCTGGCCACCAATATAGTTAGGGATGAAACTGTCCAGTAGGGTTGCAACAAAATTTTATATACGGAATGTATCTTTCAGCAGCTGAAAGTAAGTGATAAATAAACATATCATAAGCGGTTGTGGACTTGCCGTTATTGAATAATTATAATTAGGAAATTTTCATTCAGGTGAGACCTATAATTTGTCCAAACAGCCTTCTTTAGGTTTATTTTTGTTTTTAATTGAATATTTGATTTGAATGACGTGAACATTTTCATAATAAGACGATCACTGCCGGGTGACTCATTAGTAACTGTCCAATCGAATTCCAGTGACACATCTGAAGATATTATGGACAAATCACGTGACGAATATCTCACAGTACCACAACTAGTTAAGAGCGAGTAGGGCTGCCATCGTTCAAAATTATATAAGTGTGATCTAATATGGAGTCTAAAATTTGGGAGCCTCTTCTGTTTTGTTGGACCAGTCTGAATGGTGTCCATTAAAGTCGCCTAAAATCATTTCAATAGAGAATAAGTAATCCCATACTTGAATATTGGTCATTAACTCTGGTGGACAATAAACTACAATTAAGTGCTCTAATTGACTACAATTATACAATCTGACATGAACTAGTTCAAGTATTTTGCACTTCAACAAGTTGCGCCTGAATAGACCTCCATGTGGAACATCCCTATCCTGACGAAAAATATAGTTATTAATATATAAAAGGGCATCTGGTTCAAGCCATGTTTCACTTACCGCAGCTAAGAACGTGTTCTTGGATCAAAAACTGTTCAAATAGTTTTAATTTGGGCTTAATACTGCGAGCGTTCCATTGTATAATGTGTACATTTGTGATCTTATTATTGTGTCTATCCATTAAATGTAAATAAAGTTATGATCGAAGACATGTCAGTATAATGTTACCAAAGAATGAATTGAACCTATCTAAAAATATTTGTTACCATTGTTTTAGCTTCGTTAATAGATTATGGTGTGCATTATTTATCAATTCTTTAATTTTGTCATATAAGCCCGAAAGTGAGGGATTTTCATATCCGTCTTCCTTGGTAATATTACACTTGATAGTATGAGAGTTGAGATCACGTGGCACCGATGGCCCAGGTTGCAAACTATCAGCAGAGTCTTCGGAACTTGTTACAAATATATCTGTCGTCACATTTTCTGTGAAATGAAGAGGCACTTTCTTCTTATTTTTGCGAGGTCTTTGCGGTTTACTATGGAATGTGTTTACTTCACTTGAATGTGTATGATGTCCGAGTATGATCGTGTGGTGTAAGGCAGAGGTATGTTGTTGTCCAGCATAGAGACAGATGTATTATTAACAATCTCCAATTGACATGAAGGCGTAAGAGGTACATATGCTGTCAAGGCTTTTTGGTACGTACATTTAAACTCCGACATTATCTCCCTGATGCGTTTTTTTTTTATAGATCGGGCACTCTTTTTATACTGCTTTGTTTGCCTGTACAGTTGATAAACTCAAGAGTATTTCCATCTCATTCTTTGTGTCCTTTTGTACCACATGACACACAAGATGGTTTCGACGCGGGACATAATTTTGAGAATGACCGAATCGCCAGCATGCAGAGCACTGACTGACTGGTTATATGTATGGCGACATACTAATTCTAAGATCTAACAGATAAATGTATGATGGTACACAAGAACCTTTAAATCCTATCCTGACAGATTCACTCGGAAACCATCCATCTTAGTTTTTTCTATGTAGGCGTTTAGCGGTCACGACTGTTCTATCTGACATGATGTGCTTGAAAAGATCGGTCTCGGCGAGGTCTAGGTCGATGTCTTTTATAATGCCGTATGATAAACCGACTTTCCAAGTTTTTTGTCGTCGCCACCCGAGGTCATCGAATGCATGGCATGATATTAGCTATTCAGCATGGTTTTCATCGTTAAAGGAGATTATTATTAATAGATTGATATATTTAACTTTTGTAATATCGTTTATTTTGTGTTGGTTTAGCAGTTTTGCCAGTGCACAATGTTTAATAAACTTTTCTTTAGAATAGATGCAGACTTGAATGGCAAGTCCCTTGGTTCTGATACTGTCGTGACTTATGGATTTCCTTCTACTCTTATTCGAGCCTTCTGTTCAGCACTCTTCAGTGTCTTCCTTTCGCGTACATTTATTGTTACTTTCTGTACCTATCTAATTTCATATTTATATGTGTTGGGTCATCTATAGATTCTTGATAATCATTCAAACATTAGTATCATTATTAGCTAAATCGATATTATTATAAAAGCTATCGCTATACATTCAGAATAAAGTTCATAATAACTAATAGCATAAGATCACACACGCGAATAACGCAACACAATAGGCGACCGAGCGAGCCACGCGGGCTCCGGCCGATAACAGACCAGTTACTTGTTTACCGAGTTTATTAAATTACTTGAATGCGTCTAATTAGAACGAGATATTATTAAAGACTGATTGCATGATTTTGATATTTTAATAAAGATAGTACCATAGTCACTAGCGATGTGCAAAATTACATTTGATTTATATGATACGAAAATAAAATGAAAATGAAAAAATTATAATAAAATGTTCGAATTAATAAAAGCAGAAGATTATCAATAAGTGCCGAATATTTATATCAAAAGATTGGAAGCGCGGTGCCCATTTCGATGACTTGCTTTCGTAGCAAGAATTTCTTGTCTACGATTCTACGTATGGTGTGATTGTACTGCCTCGGTGGCGCAGCACAGTATCGAATGCGACTACATAAGGTGTCGGGTTGGAATCAAGGGTCGAACCAACAAAAGTTATTGGGATTTCCTTTCTAGAAACTTGCAAGTTTGTTGATGAAGATTTGGATTATCTTGTTTGATTACATTATAATATATTTAGTTACAAATCTAAAGATCTGTTAGAATAACATTCATCGATAATTTACAATAGCGGATGTATATATCAATATTGTCCCGCCAATATGCCGAATATAGTATATCTCTTATAGCTGTCGTTGGACTCGAGCTATAATTTACGAACTTGGTGTTGCGTTGTGCTCCACTGTAGTCGAATATAATTCGAATATCCTTATGTGCATCACTAATGGACACCTCCAAGAATGCCAAGTTGAATAATAGAAATAAAATACATTTCAATTTATCCAGAATCATTCTATGAGTTCCTCTATCCACTAGAGTAGTAAAAGCTAGAGCATCCAACTCTACACATTAACTGTTCAACTAGGTAGGCCCCTGCTCCACCATTCACATAAAATAGAAGCACAGGTCTGTATATTCAGTTTTTATTGTTATAAAATGCCGTATACTTATCAAATTAGATTATTACACGTGTTTTGGGGATTATAGAGATATTATTATCGATGAAAATTGTGATAATACGCAAACTGCTTAAGCGTAATGGTTGGCTTTTGTGATAAGGTTGATATCATTTAGATATTGAGATTATTGACCTTTTATGATTTCGATGTTTTATCTCGAAACTGCGTCATCAAACAAAACCATATTAACATTAAGCTCTTGTGTTAATTTGAAATTTTACAGACACTAAATTATTGTAAATTGCGTAACATCGAAATCGATATACTGCATAATGTAAAATATTTTATGATATGCCAATGTTAATGTTATATTCGTTTATTTATTTTATCTATGTAATGTCTGACTGAAAGTCAATTATCTGTGATAGACACGAATAAAATGTTTATATTTTTATAAAATTGTTTTTTATTTCCTTCTATAAAAAAAAAAAATTATGTCGGCATATTATATGGATTTAATTTGGTCTATGTAAAGTGTACGAGAAAATAATGTATAAAACTTGTCAATGTATTTATGGAATTGTATAATATATGCACCTGTACTTGATTTTTTTTATTGTTGTATTGAGAGGTACATATATACTACCAATCTAATTAATGTGGCTTTTGCCTGCAAACTATTCTGTGTGGAATTGCAAACGGCGGTGCTTACGGTATTCATACTGACTAGGTAGTATTGTTATAAAATGAAAACAACCCAGCGCGAAGTACTGCGACGTCATACAAAGGATCGCTTGAAATCAGAAAAATATCGAATTGTTTTAAAATGTTGGTAGGTCATTAGTGTCATTATTATTTGGTGTCTTGTAAGGTAATATTTGTTTAAAAATTGCACTATAATTATATTAATAATTTTCGACCAAATGGAAAGTAGGAAGCTTGCCGTTTTGTTGTGAACGCTGTTCAAAACTTTCGCCTGCGAGAACCGCCAGTTTCTAAGCTGGTCTCTTCGTTCTGTAGAGCGTAGAGAGATTGGTACCAACCTAAACTCAGTAAACCATGTTTTATAAATTTTTTATGTGTTGACCCTCATTTAGTTCACTTCTATACTGATTCCGCTTTTCTGCCAAGAATGCTTTAACATCTTTGAGACAGTTGTCCATTCCAAGTCCATGCCATATCTTTTTTGAGATTTTCTCTTGAACACCGAATCCTTTAATCCTGGAAAGAACCAAATGCCTCGATGTGCAACAAAAAATTACTATCATATATTCCGAACCTTAAATAGACATAACTACAGTTATAAAATTGAGCACTTAAAGGTTTAAATTTGACTTTAATGCACGGATGGCGTAGCGATTAAGTGGTCGCCTCGGCATTGACCCTGCGCTGAGTGTAATGGGTTTGATCCCGACACGACACAAAAATCTTACAGTTGGTTATTTAGAAAACAATAGTTACTGAATTAATTTTAAATAAAACCTTTGTTAGACGACTCCATACATTTTACTTTACACTTCGTAATCTTTTTTATGGTTTCTGTTTGTAACAGACCATAAAAAAATACTACGTAGTGAAATGCAAATAATTAAAAATGCATAAAAATGAGTTTTTTTTTATTATTTCATCACTCTTACTAACCACGTTAAAGTGTATCAAATTTTTTTGATGTATTTATGACCTCTCATGTGTCTAAATTATGATTCCAAGAATCATTTATCGATTTGCACTTGACGTTATTAATATTTCGACGAGACTGTATGGCGATGCAGTAGCCGTAACTCACCTCGACTTGTGTCATTTTGTAAGCTGTAGTCCACACTGTCTAGTCATCATTTTATTTGTATTAGTTGTTGGTTTATGTTTATTAAGTAATAATAATAATGACTTTAATAAGATTGGATTGTTATTTTTTTTTATGTACAGTTATTTTTGTAAATGGAATAATGTTTTTATTTTCATTATGTCTGCCTTGTTTAATGTATGATATTCCATTTAGATGTTGTAAAGTAATCGGGATGGCATTTGATATGTCACAATTTGGGTCACATAACTGTAATCTGCCTTTCTTATGCATGTTCTCAAAAAGTTACAATGTAGTACCTAGGTATAATTGGTAAAAAGAAAACACGCAATAATTTTGGCATTTATAATACTGCCCTTACGGAGTACAATATGTATATGTATCTAGCATGTTAAGTTTAGGATGTATAAATAAGGTATCAAGTTATTCCCTATAATCTTTAATTCAAAGAAGTATCGCTTCATCAGAATCAGTTCCCTTTTTTATATTCTGTTCGTACAGAATTAGACACATTCTGATGAACACAATAAATCATTGGTTTTCGTATCAAAACGTTTCGTTATTATTTCAATTATGTAGATTTGTTGTACTGCTCATATTTTGAAATTTTAGAAACATTAACTATCTCGAATTTTCCATAACAAGCCATGGAAAGTTAAAGGATAAGTCAGATTCAAGTCTAAATTATTTTAATTTAAATTGAATTAATTATTTTAAATTTAGTTTTAAATAATTGTGTTTATATTATATATATATATATAATTAATAATATATTCTAAAACCATGTAACTGTTTTGAGACAAATAAACGATTTTAATTTTAAAATTACAATTTTGTAATTGAGAGAACTATCTAATAATTGGTTTATTTATATGCTGAACAATCTATTTAAAACGTTTTTAGTTGTTTATAAATGAGATTAAATATGTATTGTTTTACATTACGATCCTTCACTTTTTTGTAACACTCTGTATTCCAAAGTTATTATATCATTTGCTACGAAACTTGTTTTAGAATGGTATGTACATATTATGTTACAAATAACTTTAAAAAAAAACTATATAATTATTCGGACTTCGAGCAGAATAACTAATTTTCCATCGTTAGAAAATCTTGAATATATCAGTAATCCTTAAACGCCCATTTTTATTCAATCACTTTAAAGAGTTAGACTATAATATAGTTGCCTTATTTATTTTCTAGTTTAGCTTTACCTATAAACTATATAAGTATATTCCTTCGCTATTATTTAGAAATCAATTACTAATAGGGTTAAGAAATTAGATATATAATGATAGTAATATACTTTTATAAAAGTCAACGAGCATTTGAAAGAAGTAAAGAGCCGAGTCAACACTTTAGTTTACAATAAATCAGTACCTATGTCAGCCGACAGTAAAATTTTTATTTTTCGTTTAGTAGTTACATGATTTAAAATCTAAAATTCGAAGATCTTATAAACCCACTCAAAATTAAATAAGCCAGACAATAGTAGTAATATGGATAGATGTCAATCGACAGAATAACGATGCACGATACACATTGTAACGTAACTGTTACAGTCTATAGATGGATAAACTATAAGACATAAATATTCCTATTATGCCTACACTTGTTCTCATAGCCAAATAAAAAATGGGCGTCCTCATGTTGTAATTTTGCTGTATATTGTACTGAGTCAAATATTTGCGCTTATCCTATTCTATTAAATGCTTGTACGAAATATATGTATATCTTTGTGTACATGGGCACACTTTCTAACAATTGGATGAAATTATGTATAAGAATGTGTTCATTTCTATAATATAAGACAATATTGGTCTACCTTGTTATTATAATGTTAATTTTTAATATTTTAAACAATAAAAAAGGTGCCATTAAAAATATATTTTGTTAAGAAAGAACAATTTGTACTGTATAACTATTTTATAGAGTATATTATTTTTTGTGAAGGATTTATTTGTACAACAACAGATATATTATTCAAGACAAGTAGATTTAAATATGGTATAAAACATAATATAATGTTTAGTTTGTCAAAATTAATGTATTTAAATGTGTAAGTTTCTTATGATTGTTATTAGGAATAGTAGTAGTATTTAATTATTGTAATAATTAAATACTATTTCAAGTTCCTAATTATTCTGTTGTAATAGAAGAACATAAATTAAGGTTGTCGGTTAAATAAGTCAAAAACCACATTAACATTTCAAATTAGTCCATTATTTATGGTCTTCTATTGAATTTTATATTGCATATATTTGTATGATACATTAACTGTTTGGGACGCTCGTAAAACACGATAGTAAAGGAAAATGTACATCTTTCATAAAATTTTGGGCCTAAATGTAAAATTGGTATAATTGGATAGCTAATATTTTATAATATCATCACTGAGAATTTAAAGGACTTTGACAGTCTGAGAGCTGAGCTATAAGATATTTATTTAAAAAATTTGCATGTTTAGTAAAACATAAAAGATCGATATCGTTAATGCCAAAAAACACGTATCCAACGAAAAAGCAGTGTGCTTGAAAACGTTATAATAACGTTACTGATTTTCTTTGTAAAATGACTGAAATATGAAACGACAACTAACTAATGTTGACGTTTCAAATTAACTGTTACATATCTTGACACTTCAAAGCAAAAAGAAATTAAATGAAAATTACAGTTTTCGTATCGTTATCGTTTGAGATCGGCATTGTCTTAAAGTTATTTTGTTAGCCATGAAAATTCGTCAGTTTCACCATCCCGTATAAAATAATAAAAAAGCGGTTTTAAAAAATCATGTTTTGGACTTTTATTACATTTCACTTTTTAAACATTCTAATTCTTCATAACCCAAAGAGTAAAGTAACTAAACCACAGACTACTCAGATGCTAACGCACGTTAGAACCTTATTTTGTCTAAGGTCTGAACTATCACTATCCACTCAGATATAATAAATGCATGTAATCGATTATATATTTTTTTTGTCAATATTTATTTTTGTGCTTTCTACATTTTAATATATCAGGAATTAATTAATTTGTATGATTTACCTATTAAGTGTCCTTTATTTTTTGTTTAATTTTTGTACATTGTAATCGATTAAATTAATCGATAGTGTTTTACTCAAGTAGAAAGTAAGTATTTATAAGATATCTCATTTCCCAGACTGCGGCTTGCGCTGCATTTTTGCTTATTGATTTAGAAAAAATATCGAATTATTTAAGTCGTCATTTATATTATTACATTTAGGCCCAAAATGTCCACTCTCCTTTATATACCCTATGTACATTCCATTTGATATTTAATTAGAAATTAGCATTTAATTATCACGAGTCGCCTACGTGCAATATTCCAATTTAACTTTTCATTAACCATTTCGAAATTAGATTCTAATATAGATTATAAAAAAATGTTTTGACTTGTCCTTGTCAGTGCTGATACTTTTTCTGTATTGAACTATATCTGCTTAGTCCTATGAAGAATATGTATTACTCGAATGAATTAATGTATGAGTATATTGTATGTACAAATATTGTTTTTTCTTTGAATATATTATATTTTAAATAATTATTTTGCTATTTTAAGGCAGCTTCACGTGAAATGCTTTAACTAGAGAAGAAGATGGCTTGCTTCTATATGATGCAGAAGAATGTTCAGACAGCGTCGAAACTGGTGCTATAAATGGACAGCTGGTAACCCCACCTAGATGTTAATCTAAAAAGGAATGTAATTTTATTTTACGCCGCGGTTGGTGTGTATTGAGAACTACTTCTCAAAATATGTACTGTCATCAAATGTCACTGAGATCTAACAAAGGCCTGCTCAAAGTGATATGTTCTATACATGGATTTGGTGGAGTTTCACAGAGCACATCTAGTTTGCGACGTGTATCAGTATTATTAGTAACTGACAGATGACAGCCACCTAATTATGATTATTAGTTCTAGAATACATTATTTGAATGGTTAGTTAAGAGGCATAAAGTAATTACCAAAATCAATATCTATAAAAATAAGGTTTCATATTATAGTGGAAATATTCCTGACTTAAATTCAATTGCTCATTAATTATGGTCATACAAGAAAAATATTGAATTAGCCATTTTCAGATTGTCATTTTAATAATTAGATAATTTTCTAATAATATTGCAGGTTCGATTCGCACGACAGATTTCTAATGCGGGTGCAAAATTAAGAAACCCTTTACAGATTTGTTAAATACTTGTTATGATTAATTATATTAAAATATCTTTATTTTCAGATATGGGCCAAGAGGTGGCACACAACCACCACCGTATCCATTAATGGGAATAAAGCAGCTGCCTCCTATGGGTAATCTGCCAGTGCAAGCCGAACCACCGCCAGGCTACCGCGGCCGTTATGATGTACCTCCATTTGAAGATATTCCGCCTGGCGTAGAACCACCGGTACCAGGATTTGAACCATCACCTTTTGAAAAACCTGTTTTCGGCCCTCCGGGTCCTATTGATCGCGATAGATTGCCACCTTCTAACTATAGAGACCCTTACAGACCACCGCCTTACGGCGACGGCCCCGCAGGCTATAGGGATATGCCTATACCACCACCCGTTCAAAGCGAGATTCCAGTCCATGTGGGCGAGCAGCCGCCTCGCTTTAGAGATAACTATAGACCAAGCCATTACCGTGATCAAGGACCGGTACCATTCCGAGATGGCCAATCGTTCAGAGATGGTCCACCAGGAGGACCTTATCGTGATCCCAACTTTAGAGGAGGACCACCGCCGTTTCGCGATGGAGCTTACAGAAATATGCCATATAGAGAAGGCGCATTTCGGGATAACCCGCCACATAATAGATTTCCTGAACCCGGTGTCCCTTATAGGCCTCCGAGTACAGACCCTCGAGAAACAGTACCACCCAATTACCATGACCCTAATTTCCGCGATAATTATAGAGATGAAAACGGTCTACCTCGTGACCATAATAGACCTGGATATCGATCTACAGTTAGAAGTAGAGGTGTACCACGACGTAATCCACATATAGAACATGATAGACACCGGGATCGAGAACCTAGAGATAGAGAAAGATATAACGAAAATCGCGAAAATCGTGAAGCAGTAGATAAGCCTGAAAGAAATCGAGAACCTGATAGGAGAGCGGGATACGATAAATCTCGAGAAGTGCGCGAAGGCCGAGATGATCGACCTCGCGATTATGACAGAAATCGTGATTATGAGAAGGAACGTGAACATGATAGAACAAGTCCTGACAAAAAGCTTCGTACATCACCGAAACGTAGTAGAGAAACTCGTGAGAAGAAACGAAGTGAGTCAAGAGGACGTTCTCGTGATCGTGAAAGTCGACGAGAAAAGAAAGAGGAAAGAGTTCGTGAGAAGACTTCAGCTGACAGAAGTAGAGACCATAAAGATAAAGAGAAAAAACTTAAAGACCGAAAGAAAAAGAAGAGAGAAAAAGAAAAAGATACTGAAAAGAAAAAGAAACGTGATAAAAGGGATAAAAAGGAAAAAGATCACAGCAAAAAGGAAGACGATGACACTGATAAAGTGGACGTTAAAAATGAGGAAACAGATACAGATAAAGTTGAAAATGAAATCCCTGTGGTTGTTAAAACAGAAAACACTAACAATGAAGAACCTACAATAAAGAAAGAAGCAGAGTCCCCTAAAACGGAGTTAAATGATAAACCTAGTAATGATTTATATGGGGATGAAGCGATGGAAGCTGTTGATAAAGAAATAATAGAGAACTACGTTAAAAGTGAAGAAAAGAATATTTCAGCATCGTCAGATAATAAAATAGAAAATACAAGTAAAGACGAACCATTTGACGGTATTGAATTACAAGCTACTGCGGAGGAATTAGATTTAAAATCAGAAATTGAAGTGAGTAGTCAACCTAACAAAGAAATGTTAGCAAGTTTACCTGAATTGTCAAAATGGGAAGTAGATGATGATAACGTAGAGAAGGTGAAAGAGCCAGGTGAGATTACTTCGCCCGACGAAGAAGAAGATGGTAGCAAAGTCACGTCTGATGTTATTAAACGAGCTGAAAATGCTATATTTGCTAAAGCAATTAATTCATTAAGACCTATAGAAATAAAGAAAATAAGTAATGATCGCCTTAAACTTTATGGTGACGACGCGCCAAAATCTTCTATGAATAATATTCAAATTACTGTTCCAGTAACTGATTCTGAGCCAAGATCTATTGAAATTAATGAAAGAAAACGAAGATATTCCAAAACACCACCACCACGTTTGTCAGTGAAGGAACGTCTCGGTGGTAAAGTTGAAGATGTGCGTAGAGGAAGAGAGGCCCGAGTAGTTCAAAGTACAGTGGAGCGTGTGAAATCAAGGTCTAAAACTCCGAAACGTGAACAAAGGGATCAAAATTTTAGACGCGTTACCGTAGAAAGAGAAAGGGTTAGTCGTAAACAAGAAACTGGTAATACAGTTAACAGATCTGAATCTTCGAAGAATGACCGGCGGTTAATCTCTGAGTCTGCAAAAAGTCATGATAAACATCGAGGTCGAAGTCCATCTGATAAAAAAGGTTCTGAGAAAACTTTAAGAGAAGACAAGAAATCAATCGATATTGCACCCCGTGAAAGGGTTCAAGAAAAATATCAGTCCGCGAATGCTAAAACTTCACATACTGATAGGGAACGTAAGAAATCTACATTAGATGAGGCGCACTTTGAACCAGATTATGATGAAACTGTAGAATCTGACAGTGAAAATAAAGAGGAAATCACCAAGAAACGTGAACGTTCAACATCACCTAGTGGAGTTCATGACACTAAAAAGGCTAAAATTGATAACGAAACTATTAAACTTGATCTGGCAAACGTAAAAAAGAAACCTGATTCCGAGAGTGAATCTACCAGTGATTCAGAATATTCATCATCATCGTCATCGTCTGATGCTCGTAAACGGAAGAAGAAAAAGAAACGCAACAAGAAAAAGAAAAAGCGTGCTGCGAGTGACAGCGATTCAGAATCTGAATCCAGCTCGGACGATCATAAGAAAAAGAAAAAGAAACGCAAACATAAGAAGAAATCGAGCAAGAAGAAAAAGAAATCTAAGCATAAGTAAAGCCTTATTTTCTTTGCACCTATGTGTACTTCAACTTTTTTTGTTCTTACGTAGTATAGTTATGTATAAATGTTATCTGAGGTTTCGCAGTTTTAATGGACAGTAATTTAGCTCTATAAGTATGTTAAAATGGATTTTGGTATACTAATTCTAACGAACTTATGTAATAAAGTCCATTAATAAACTTCATAAATTCTTACTTTTGTTTTAATTAATTATGTTACCTTACGCAATGCTTTGTTCACCAATAAATGTCAGCCAGTATCCTGGTAGCGCAGCTATAGTGTTATGTGTCTGCATGAGGACTTGGGTTCGATTCCCTGGTCGGGCAAAGCCTTACTTGGTTTTTCTGTCAGTCTTTCCTTACGGTGGCAGCTATGTATGTGGTCCAACGTAATAGCGGACGAGTCTATTGCCGTCTACCGCAAACGTTGATTGCTCGGATGGCGTAGTGGATTAAGTGGTGGCCTCGCCACTGCGCCGAGTGTTGTGGGTTCGATCTACACACGAGACTAAGATTTGTGTGATCTACAAATAGGTAAGCAACGATAGCCTAGTGGGAGACCGTTGGACTGTAGAGCTATATTGAACCACATAAAAAAGTTTCAAAATCGGTTCATTAGCAGCACAACATGCCCCAACATCCATAAAGCCGAATTGAAAACGTCCTCGTTTTTTGAGGTCGGTTAATGACAAAATATAATATAATATTCTACCACATACACACAACACCATCTAGCCCAAACTAAGCAGAGCTTGTTCTATGGGTACTAGACAATGCATAAACATACATATGTAAGTATATAATTGTTTTAGGTACCAACATATTATACATAGAAACACCCCATTGATATATACGGGTCCGGTTGTCAATACCTACAATGCAAAAAACCTTAGTAGTAAATAATCCACATCCCATGTTCTCTACTTTGCATTATGACTAAATCGCATGAAAACATAGTAGCAAAATGCCTACTTTTTCAAAATAGGTACAGTTGTATACGCAACTATTTACACAAAGTACATAAGGAAAATCTGTCTGGCTGGTTATCAAATACATACGACATACTGTCATGTTGATGTATATATTTTATAATGTTCTATTAGCACAATACAGTGAAAATGGATAATAATCTTAAGTTTATTACAAACCAAAAGGGAAACCCGGCTCTTCTTTATGATGGCCATCGTTATAATTTTGCAAAAAATAATAAAAACGGGAGCCTATGGAGGTGTATCAACAAGCATGAATGTTCGGCGACTGTGACTATAGATAAAAATAAAGAGAAGATTATCAGACAAAGTTCTCACATTTGTGCAGCACATCAGGAGGATAACGATATAGCTCTGATGATGGATTCTTGTCGGCAAGAAGTATGCAGCAATATGGAACCGGTCAAAAAAATATTTGAAAAGTATGTTTTAAAGCATCAAACAAACAATTTGTTAGTGCCATCATATTACGAAAAAAAGGATAGCTTGTATAGAGCTCGACGTAAAAAATTGGGTCTGAAAAATACTGAATTTAATAAATAAGAAGATGTGCTTATACCAAAAATGTTAGCATCTGATTTCTTAGTTGCAGATGATGGCGAAGATGAAAAAATATTGTTATTTAGTTCCAAAATTGCAAGAAAATCAGCACAGTCTTGGGGGAATAAGTGTTTTTTTGGTGATGGAACCTTTAAAAGATGTCCAAAACCATTTTATCAATTTTTTCAATTCACGTGGATTTAAATAGTTCTCCAAAGTACACAAATATTGTGCCCGCCATATACGCCTTGGTGCCAAATAAAACGGAAGCCACATATCGAAGACTCTTTTCTTTGATTAGAGACAAACTCAATATCACTATTTGTAAATTCAAATGTGACTTTGAACAAGCTCTTATGAATGCATTTAAAATAGTATTCCCACAAGCAGTCGTAACTGGATGTTATTACCATTATAACAGGGCTGTATGGAAGAAGGGCCGTGATCTGAATGTAAAAAATGAAATTATCAGATTAACTTCAAATTTGCCTTTATTGCCTATTAATTTCATAGAAACTGGTTGGACATCCATAATAGAACAAACTGTAAAAGATGGGGCCACCAAAAAGTTCATTGATTATTTTGAACGACAGTGGGTGAAGTCTTTTTCACTTATCTGTTGTGCCTCTGAAAGGCACCGGACCAACAACGGTATGGAGAGCTGGCATAGACGCCATAACTGTCGAATTCCTCATAAGGCTACATTAATTTTATTTTTATATTTATTACGAAAAGAAGCACGGCTTAAAGATATTGCCATTAAAAATTCTTATTTCAACCAATCACGTAGACTGCGACGTCATATACAGTTCGATAAATTATATAACAATGAAGTTGCTTCTCTGAACCAACAAAATATTACAGTTTTACAGTTTTTAAAGAATATCATAAGGATACGGAAGCAAATTCTTCACCAATCGTGAATTAATTACTATCAGTGTGTTTTGCATGAATACATGCAGTTCTAGCACGTTTTAGGAGGTTCTTATTTGTTTTATTTGATACATAGTATATGTTGATTTTAAGTTTAATAAATAAAGAAATTTCATCTGACCAAGTGGTTTTTTTCTCAGCTGTACCTTTGAAAAAGTAGGCATTTTGCTACTATGTTTTCATGCGATTTAGTCATAATGCAAAGTAGAGAACATGAGATGTGGATTATTTACTACTAAGGTTTTTTGCATTGTAGGTATTGACAACCGGACGCATATATGCAATCTCTGGATACCTACACAATCAGCATCAAAAAACGTCCTCACCAAATGAGCACCCACTTGAACATTTGGATGCTCATTTAATTTAGTACCGTTCGATCGCTCCGAGAAGAAAAAGGCCGCGGTGCTCGTTTAAAATTGTAAAATCGCACTTCCAGGACACTAAAAAAGGACGGTGTTTCATATTTTCGGTAAGTAATAATGTTATTATTATAATTATATTATAATACTGATTATTGCGTTACGAAATCAAAATATTTTGTTTATTTCGTTACAAAGAGCGATCATAACGGCACACGGCTCGAACACTTACTAAACGCATTAATCATACTATTGTATTTCCACTTGATTAGTCCGGGTTACATGTTGACTCTGTTCTAATATTAATAGAGACCCTGTTGCCTTTTAAAAATAAATATATTTTATTTGGTTTAAATTGATATTGCGATTGTATGTTAGTTATTCCTAGACTTGTTTTATTACAAACCATAATAGAATTCGTTTTTTTATTTTTTAAATGATCCTTGCGGTGTCCTTATAGTGGGATATTTATAAAATGTATCTACATATGTACTTATGTTGGATTTCAGCTTTCCTCGAGATCTCGTGCGACGTGTAAAATGGATATCCGTCATAGCACAACAACGATCACAAGCACGGAAACAACAATACTTATAATAATTTTTGGGAGTCGGCTTATATTCTTCAAAGTACCATATTAACAAATAACAATCATGTAAATAATGCTATTAAATCTATTATCGAGAGATATATCAAAATAAGATTGCATTATATAACAAAGAAAGGTACGAAAAAATTTAAATCCGTCAAAAAGAAGATTATACAATAAACTCAATTTATTTTAAGGAAATTTAGAACCATAATATGTCCTTTTTTTTTCAAGTTTAAAAATCTTAATTTGCTCGCTTATTTTATTGTTTTATGTTACTTTAATTTGTAATTTTAATCACAAGTCGCGTAATGTTCAAACACGTATAATTTCAAAGTCGGGCAGCCAAGTATATGAACAGCAATGAAACATACTCGTAATATAATTTACGTGCTTATTAATTATCTATTATTGTTATATATTAAAAACATGCTGTTTTACAAATGTTTTACTTGTCTTGTCTATTTTGTTAAATAAGTACTACTGTTATGTCTGGTAAAATAAAAATAATAAAATATTTTCTACCATCGGATTAAGAGCTGCCATATATAAATAATGTTTCATTTTATTGAACATCATAGGATACAACCTTGGTAAAATACCTACAAGTAAAAGTTAAAGCAAATATGTGTTTATAACACACATTCACATGCATTTTATAAACTCTACATAATTACGTCAGATTATTAACTTATATTTGTAAAAACAATATTCGACTCCATCTATTCCTTATTCTATCTGCTCGTAAAATTATATTACTTTTTTAAATAGTCTTGTATATTCAACATTAAGTTAAGGCGGTAAGGTTTAATTTACTTAAATTAAATATATAATATTTATTGATTGATATATGGAATGACATAAAAATTGCGATGTTTTTTTCAATCTGCACTACTGCCACAATCTTAATTTAAAGATAAACAGATTCAATACATTCGTCCATTCGTTCATTCTATAAGTCAATATGTACGCGACTGTTCGTCGACTGAATCTATGTAAAAAATAAGCCTGTATTTCTCTTATCAGAAGCACCGACTAATTCTGGCAGTTTGTGACTAATATCGACCGATTAACAACTAATTATTGGTGCAATCAGATTATCGCTAGGCATCGTGGTTCCCGAGATATTGAGGTGGCTGTGCCAAGATGAACGCTTATCTTGGCACAGCCACCAATACCCCCTTATATCTTTAAAACGGGGGCTCGACTAATGCTGATATTTTGTGATCACTGTCGACTAATTATTGGTATAGTTGCCCATGAAGCACACTCAAACGAAGCACACCTAAACTATTCCACTTAGCATACCCCGTAGGTGGGCATCAAATAAAAATTTAAAATAATTAATTTTCTATTCCACAAAGCACACCTACAAATATCACTCGCATAGTGCGGGGACTAAGAAATAAAATGTCGACAGAAGAAAATATTTATTATTAAGTAATACTAACGTCGCGATAGTGCAATGAGAACTAACAAAATTTGCATGTAAACAAGTTATTTTACACTGCTAGTAGTCGTATGTGTGCTGATTTTACAATAAATGTGATATGTGAGGACTGATTGTGATATATGTATTAAAAATAAGAAATTTGGTAAGATTAATAATTATTGTCATATGTAGTGATTTCCATATTTTTTATTTTTCAATTTCGCGAAGACATTTCGTGTGTACGTAAATATGTGTAATAATTAATAAACGTTCTAATAATATATTTCATTTAATAACGTCCTGTGAAACAAATACATCCCAGCACTACGCTGCTGAGTCGTAGATGCTCATCGCGGACAAAAATTTATAAATAAATTTGAATCCACGAAGAGCACCTGCCAAAAATATTGATGGGTGCCCTTCGTGGACTAGGCTAAGTGCTATTCGCGCAGGTGCCATTTGGATGGGTGCTCTAAGTGGACTACGTCCTATCGTTCGGATGTTTGTTGTACCTACCTGTTGTTACGTATGTACCTTGCAAACCAAAAAATTCAAACCTGTAGGACTGACTTAAGCTCTTAAATAATAGGTGGGTCTTAACAATATGTAGATTTCCCACTATGTTGAAATTCTGTTATCGATAGGTACTGCATACTTTCACGCCTACCTACATCCCCGAAGGGAAAGGGTGAAATGTGTTACACCAATATTATGCCAGGTATGTTTTTTGGTACCACGTAATAGGGAGCGAACCTATTAACGTATCCAAGGCACATATCTAGACTGTATTACTATTGAGGTTTTCCTAACAGAAAAACCTAATCAAACTCAGCTCAACCTGATTGTGCACAACCAACTACCGCAGCAATCATAATTTTGTTAGCCCTGGTATGCCAATATGTAAGGTATATATAATATATTGATCCAGTTGGTACCTACCTACTTGCCTACTAATGATACGATAAAGTGTGTTAATAAATGGGCTATGGGCCTAATAATTGTATTTATGCATCAATAAATGTATTTTTACAATATAATAATTCATCTAATTGTGTTATATAGGTATTAACAGTAGAGAGTGATTATGTAATTGGATTGTCAATAGGTACTTATTGTCATTTCACCTATTGAGCGTAAATGTTTAATTTGTATCTATATCAGACATTTTGTCACCACGATAAGAGATTTAAAATCTGGCCGTGATAAAAGTTATTAGTGTGTGGCAACCATCGATCAAATATACCATAGATGCACGTTCTTGTACTAAATCGTACCCAAATAATGACTCCGAATTGATGTGTACTTATAGTTATGTTTACTCGTTCGACTATTTAAAAATAGTCCTAAAGTGAAAATAAATAAACCTTAATATTTAGTTATAGTGTCGTAATACCTATGACAAAGTATCATAGATGTTTTCTTCATTCTCTCGATACGGTAAAAATATCATATTATGTAAACAAAACATTCTGAAATGAACCTTATAGTAATTACAATTAAGTGTAAACTCATCGCAACAATTATGCGAGTGTTATTATTTTGACTATGCATATGGTATTCTTACCGCTCGGAACATAGAAAAAAGGAATGATAGAGTCATTATTCATTTTAATATATTTTTTAAATCTTTGATTGGACGTGTAACTAAATTTACGTTATTGAATGACAATAATTTGATAATAAGCTATTGTTATATTCTTTAATTTTAATAATCAAATTATAGTAGGTAACTGTAAGGAAGACGTTATATAACTTTATAAAAAGCAAGCATATAATATATTTATATTAAAGGCCAATCATTTACAGTAGGTACTAATAATTATGCTCACCTTCGTACATTGTATTACATGCTATTTTAAATATTTGTATGTGTGTTTTCTATGTAGTTTCAATAAATAATAATAAAACTATATACTCGTAGATGGTCGAATTAGCTAACAAAACTAGATATATTTTACCAGGATACTTTTGTTGATGTAGATGCTAAAAATATAAATTTTAACTGTTCTATCGTTAAGGAAGGAACTGGGTAAAAAAAATGAACAACTTTACTAAAATAATGTTTTCATGTACCTTTAAACAATATCAACTTATTTAACAATTGCCGCTTAGACCGATCTTTTATTTCTGCATTTTTCAATTTTGTCGCGTACGCTACGCGTACGTATGTCAATATATTTTTCAATTAAAACTTTTATTAACGTTACCGTATGACCAAGATTCGGTGATTGTACTTGGCAGTGTTCGTCTATCCCAATGATAACATTGGTATGGTTAAATTGTAAAAATAATTGAGAAATGCAGAAAAATTAAAAAATAATTTACTTATAACATTACTTAGTACCTGAACAGTATTTGAAGTTTTAGGTGTTTCATTATTTCTATCTAAATTTAAATTTAATGTAGCTTTCCCCGAAGTGGATGTAGATCCTATGTTTACAGTCAAATGGGGTATTATTGCATTTACTTCAGATTGCACTATGGACTCTTCTTTAGAGGATACCGCACGATCTCGTTCGAGGCTGCGAGCCTCCTCGCCGGATCGATGCCATGGGACCTGGAAGCGGCGCTCCTGGCGTCGCTCTATCGTTGGCGCCAGGAGGCGCTAGCTCGGGGCGAAGGACCTGTTTTTCCCGCAGTCGAAGCGGCGAGGTCCGAGCTCCGCCAGGTCCTAGTGGCGAATTGGAAGGAACGACTTGTGCACCCCAGTGCCGGGCACGCCACGATTGTGGCGGTAAGACCCGTGTTTGAGGAGTGGCTGGAGAGGCGGCATGGCGCCCTCACCTTCCGGCTGACACAGGTTCTAACTGGCCACGGTTGTTTTGGCCAGTTCCTGTGTCGTATACGCCGGCAAGAGACGCCCGGTTGTCACCACTGCGGCGACTGCCGCGACGTTGTTGAGGACACGGCGCTGCACACTTTGGCGGTTTGCCCCGCCTGGGCATCGCAGCGCCGTGAGTTGATCGCGGCAGTCGGATCGGTTGCCCTCTCGCTCCCGGCCGTAGTTCAGTCTATGGTCCGGGGTGAGAGGTCGTGGAGCGCCGTCGCCTCCTTCTGCGAGGAAGTAATCTCCACCAAGGAGGCGGCGGAGCGGGAGAGGGAGCGTTTGAACCCTCTCCCCAACCGCAGAGCCGGGCGCCGGAGGGCGCGCGATGACCTCCAGCCACCCTGAGGTTTGACCTGGGGGTGGCGGGCTTTGTGGGCCTGCCCGCCATCCGTTCAGCACCAGGTCCGAGAGGCGGCGTGCGTGTTCCCACGCGCGCCTCTGTGTCGTGTCCGTCTCCCCTTTAGGGGGAGACAGTAGGGCTTTTATATTGTGTAGTGCCTATCTTGGGTAGGTCTTGTTGCGTAGTGGCCTGCCGTTTCATACGGCGGGCCGTAACCTCGGCGGGGTCGCGACCGCATGCGAAAGCGATTCGCGCGGCCCCGTCGATAGTGGTTTTGTCGAGGAACACCGTGGTGGGTTTAGTCGGTATTCCGGGAGGTACATTGTCTTTTAACATCTTTCTTTTACCCCGGCGAGTCCGACATAATCCCTCCGCCCGCCCCCGCGGAGGGATATGCGTCATAGCATTCCCCCACGTAAAAAAAAAAAAAAAAAAAAAAAAAAAAATGGACTCTTCTTGCTATAAAAATAACGAAAATATAACTCAAATATAATCTCTAAACTCAGTATAATTTCAAAAGTTTTTGAGAGACTGGTATATACACAGGTACACAACGTTCTTAAAACGTCGTTTAGCTCCACCCAACATGGGTTTCTGAAAGGCAGATCTACTGTCAGTAATTTATTATTATTTAATGACTTTCTGACGTCTGCCATGGACAGTGGTGACCAGGTGGATGTAGTATACACCGACTATAGTAAGGCTTTTGACCGAATAGATCACCAAATTCTTATTAAAAAGCTGGAATATATGGGCATCCATGGTGATCTCTTACGATGGTTCGCATCTTACATCGAGAATAGGTCACAGGCTGTTGTTCTGAATAATTATACATCTAGCTGGGTTGCCATCCCCAGCAGTATACCACAAGGTTCTTTGCTTGGCCCATTGCTTTTTACCATTTTCATAAACGACATCGGAGAATGTTTCCACTCATCTAATGTACTATGTTTCGCAGATGATATGAAAATGTATGTCATTATATCATCAGATTCTGACAGGATGGCACTACAAACCGATCTGGTACGATTAGAGGATTATTGTGTGAACAATAAGCTCGATCTTAACCCTGCCAAATGCGTAGTAATAACCTATACGAGAAAACGAGTCGTTCTTGAAACAGAGTATTTTTTAGGTGGTCAGGCCTTATCTAGAAGCAATAACGCTAAGGATCTAGGAGTTTATCACAATTGTAAACTAACATTTGATGATCACGTCGATACAATAGTCAGAAAAGCCTCTAAGTCTCTTGGCTTCGTGATGCGCATGTCTAAATATTTTAGTGACTTGAAAACAATAAAAATACTATACTGTACTTACGTACGTTGTCATTTGGAATATGGTTCACAAGTGTGGAATCCCCGGTATGCCACATACACAGATCGTATCGAGAACATTCAGAAACGATTTGTTAAATTTCTATGTTATCGACAAAAAATCCCGTTTCACTTAAATAATTATATAAGTTTGTGTAAAAGACACCATCTACTACCTCTCAAAGAACGTCGTGATATTGCAGACATTATTTTTTTACTTAAAACTATAAACAATGACATTGATTGTCCTGAGCTCCTATCTAAAATAAGATTTAATGTCCCGAGTAGGGCAGTGCGTTTCAATCCCCCCATACATGTACCACATGCCTCTTCCAACTACAGGCAAAACAGCTTTTTGGTGCGAGCAAGCAGGAACCTTAACAAATTGTGTAAAACCTATGACATAGATCCATTTTCTAGTAGCATGTCGCGTGTAAGGAAGTGCTTAACTGATAAGTTTTTCAAATAATATTGTAATATGTTATTAAAGAGCTATTTTAGTATTTAATATTGTTTTGATACCATGTAAGCAGTTGGTAAATGTACACTGTGGTTCATTTATTTTCTATTATAGTTCTATGAGTAAAAACTTGTAATTGGCTTACCGTCACCTATCATGTCATTAATATACATTGTATGTAGCTGTAAGTTTTCCGTCAGGTATATAAAAAAAAAATATATATATATATTTTACCTGTATATTCTGTACGGCTACATTTTTTAGTTTATTAAACCCTTTTTTAGTTACATATATATGTATATTCTTCATTAAAATACTCTGAACAAATTACGCTAGAAGTATTTGGTTGGTAAAATTCGTCATTTCTATCTCGAGCTTATAATACGTCTCCATTTCTCCCTTCGAATTTCATGTTGTGGAAAGCTAAAATAAATTAATACAAATATTATATTAATAATTTAAAACAACTTATAACGACTCTATGCCATTTCATATGGACTTTGTTCCAAAGTAGTGGTGTCGATTCGCTCTCGCTTACGGGCAGCGCACGCAAGAGTGAGCGGGACGGGTGCGTAATACATCCATTTAAATTTAAACGAAAATATTTTTAAATATATTATTTAAAGTGTATATATGCACCAAAATATAATAAATATTGCATAATAAAACTATACTTACCGAAAGTACAACACTCCATCCTTTTTTTGCATTTTTAGAGTATAGTTTTTGCATTTTTTACTACAAACTTTGGCATCGTGAAACGTCATACTGCTAGCGCGGTCGTAAAGTGACTGTGAGCGAAACTGTGCATACAACTGATTTATGCACAGTTTGGATGGCCCTGTTTTTCGAGCGACGATCGTGCATCTATAGTATATTTGATCGATGGTGGCAACTCTTAACGCGACTCAAGGATCGGCTGCGAGTTAGCCAACGAGCTAACCCTTATACTAGTACCTATAGTATTATATTATCTGTGGTAGAACCTAGATACGCCGAGTTAGATAGGTATATATTTAAATAAGAACTAACACATTACATTAAATTATTTTTATTTATTTCCTTATAAGATAAATTTGGTTAAATATAATTAAATACCTATAATAACAATAATAGTATCTACACTTACATAAATAGGTATAGGTAGTAATAAATAATATCGAGATAATTTATTCCAGGAAGTTATTTCACCTAATTAGCTTTTGTAACCACCGTAAAGACTTAAAGCTATATGGTGGAACCAGTTCTTGCGTTGCAGCTTGTGTGAGTGTTTTGCATCGGTGCGGAATTGTATCCACGCCTCGCGTTTATCGGGAAGATAAGGTCCATAAGTAGGTTTAGGCTTGAATGATCGTTTTATAGTCTGAAAATAGAACATCCAAAATAAAGCCTTCGTACGACTGCTATACACACAATACATTTTGTTACACACTACTTACCTCAACAAAATCACTAGATCTGTATTTCCAAAATGTGAGGGCCATACATAAGGGGATCAGTGCAATTCCAGCATATTGAAGGACCCAACCAGCAACTGAAATATATATACACGTTTTAATATGCTGTAGTGTCAGCTTAATAATATTGAGACTTAATGATAAAAGCATTGTATTTGGGTGCCGGGGTACGATGGCTACGAGCCCGTATGCCCCTAAACTTTCGCCCCCTTTCATAGAAAGACGGAGCCCCGCTTCACGGGGCTCCTATTTTTGGGTGGATTTTAAGAAAATCTAACAAATACCTACTAGGGGGTGAACCTTCGTAATTGGTACGATCGATGGTTAATGATTTAACAACTCCATAAAAAGTAGGTACCTACATGAAACAAAGATTACAACTTACTGTAGGCAGATTGAGGATATTCATAGGTTCCTCCAAATAGCAGTTCTTCAGTTGTAATAAGAGAATAGAAGAATACGCCAATCATCATAAATGGTGTAATAATACCCCAACACATACGCCAGTATATTGAGCTCTTCATACCCAACATGAATTCTAAGTCAAGACACATATTCTCTAAACCTGAAACCAATATTTAGAGATTATTGTACACATCTGATTATATATATAAATGTACAGTAGTTTTATTACATTTTATATTATTCAATTAAATATGATCAGATAATATTACCATATATCCAGAATATGCCGATAGTTTCAATAATGGCGGCAAATAGACGCATAAATGTTCCACCGTAGTAATCCACCAACTCTAAGATGTATTGTCCTCCCTGTAACGATGTGTACGATTATGTCAAAGGTTTACTTTGTATGTAAGCATATATAGACTATAGTCCATTAAAAAGTAAGATAACGGCATGTACTGATTTATTGTAACTATTTAATATTACGATTTTAGAGTGCAAATACGATTATAGAGGCGATTGTACCTACTCATAAAAAAATAATTTAAAGCTTTTAAATAAATGAATCTTATCGAAATCTTAGTCTATACCTATCTATTAATCGATAGTATAAGTATATATGTATTTGTATTATCCATAATTATAATAAATTAATTTTAGTAAACAGATTAGGTACATAAACTTACCGGAGTCACATAAACAAGGCCGGTTAAGAACCCGAGGATACACGTCCCTATTGACATGTACAGTGTGGGAACCTTAGGGAAGGCATCGAGCAATATTGTGTTTATAACGGAGTGTAAGGCAACACCCGAACCAACACCCAGGACTGTCATCATTATGAAGAACAGAGCAGAGAAGAGCTGTTAAAGAAATAAATAAGTATTTAAAGTTTTCTTAGCAACAAACCAATATAAGTAGGTACATGAGGTGTAAACGCATGCTAGATTCTCTCAATTTCTAAAGCATTTTTAATTCCTATCTGCATTCTGCACGCATTTTACTTATGTAATGTAGGATAATAAGTGTTTCTAAAATCTTAGCAAAAAAGTCTTATTTGGTCGGATCTTTACAACAAATTTTACATCAAAATTCAGAATGAATAATTAATGATTGCTTCAATGAAAGTGCGTGCGAAATAAACATTAAACAAAATGTTTTATAGGTTCAAAACCAAAATCCCGGCGTGAAATGTCTAATCTAAAGTACAGATTAGACATCTTATTCCAGGAAATCAGCAATTTCGTGGACGTTATTATATGGCTGATTGGTGTGACATGGGTATCAGCACATGATCCTGTCATAAAATTGTTAAGTACCTTCTTATAAAACGATGATGGTTCAGCTCAAAAGCTGATGAACTGAAAGCAATTATTTACCTGTGGTACAAACGGCGACTGTGCAATCGCATCTGGATATGAAATGAAAGCAAGACTGGAACCACCTGAGCCGATGACGTCGTGAACGTCGTCATAGCCAAGTTGGAACGCGAGGTTTCCAAGCACTCCAAATATAGTGATGCCAGAGATCAAACTTGTGCATGTGTCTAATGTAGTCACGATCAATGAGTCTCTAAAATATACATAAGGGTTAATGAAGTATAGAAGCTTAAAATGCAATTCTTATTCTGTGTAATATCTTAGAAATTAACCAATAAGTAGACCTATTTTTATATTTACGTGAATGACAGTGCTTAATCTTAACTAATATTTATTCTGTGTGAATGTGAATTTGTTTGTTTGTTACGCTTTTATGCCTTAACTATTCGACCAATCATCATGAAATTTCGCTTACACGTTATCAGGAGAACAGAAACGGACATAGGGTACCTTACATCCAGAAAAAAGTACTGTTACTAACCTTATCCTACATTTACGCGAGCGAAGATGAGGGCAACATTTTGTATTAAATAATAACTAATTTTAGCTATAATATATAGCTGCATATTTATCTGCACCCATTGGATGGATGGCATTTCCAGTATAAGAATCTACTCATAACTGTTAATCACAACCAGAACCTAGGTATTAATAATTAAATATGTACGGTGTATCAAATAAAGTTTGCTTAGTTTATATTTACTGCTTAACTTTGGTAAATGATACCTAGTACCTATTACTGTGCCTACGTATTTAGAATAAGTGTCAATCGGCATGTGCATAGCACCACAAATGGCACGTGCCAACTCATGTCTAAGTTTACAAATAACACAATTCGATTATTATATAAATATTAAAGTCTTATTCTTTCACTCGACTCTGAAGTACCTTTTTGACGTAGGTAGGTACCTACTTCAGAGTCGAGTGGGTAATTATAGCTTTTTATTTATTTATTTATAAATTATATATATTTGTGTTTCTTTAGAAATTCTATTTAAAAGTATTATATTCTAAGTTTAACAATTTTTATTTGATTTTGTACTCGCTCTATGATTAATAACCAACTGTTATATACACAATAAGATATCAGCAATTTTATATCTAGCTAAATATATGCTATGCTTGCCTGCCTGATAATATAGAGAAGATACATATAGAATATTAAGCTAAATGATTATCTATATGGTGCAGGTGTCAACTACACATATTACGATAATTATGTTTTCATAAAAAAGGGGACTTCGGTAATTTAAGTACTTAGCATCTATCAGAGCAGATAATATTTTACAGTTTGTATTTATGCGAACATTGAATTAAATATAATTGTGTATCTAAACAAACGATTCGTAAATTAACTATTTGGATTCTTCTTCAGTTCTTCTTTTGGAAACTTCACTTCTTTCTTCTCTTTATTACCGAATTTATTAAAACGCTAACATAGTAGGTACCTAGACAAACTTCATTATTTAAGTACTCACTCCAGTAGTAAGCTAGACGTGTAAACAAACATTTTAACCACTAACTTTACTTTTCTACAGCTACATTAAGAATCTAATATCGATTATTTGCTAACATTGCTTTGTGATATCTTTGACACAAGTATCCGAAAAATAAAACATATTGTATATGTTATTAACGCATGTAGTAAACATTTTGAAGTTGACAACCATGTTATGTTATGATTTGTTTTTACTTACCTATAAACATTTTGTGAAAAATTGTTGTACGAGGAGAACATGATAATAGCTCCAGAGCAGACGGACAGCGAGAAGAAAGCCTGCGTGACTGCTGCATACCAGACCTAGTAGCACAAAAACACCTTCATTAGTTATAGACTCTTAGCCATAGTTTTTAGTTCTTGTGTGTCACGTATACTTCAATATTTTTTGCTAAATATCTTTATCTATATAGATCCTTTGAAATTAAACTACTATATACGGATTTTATCGCGTTGTTTATTTATCACTGTATTACAAAATTTTGAAAATATTACTCTACTACTACTATTGATTTTATTTGACTAATTTATAAGCTAATAAAATTATTTAAACTATTAAATCTATTTATTTTTGGTTTACACTTTCCCCGACGTTTCGGGTGCTTTTCAGCAGCCATGGTCACGGGGAGACTAAGATGGTAGTTGTCTCAGTGTTCCAGTGTAGTTATTTCAAAGTACCTGAACATAATTTAATTATTGGTGTTTCTATTTACGCAGAATGAGCTCAAAGTATCATGAAGTCTAGCTGTGGTTTGTTTCTTCTTGGGTTTGACTATTTGAAGTACTGGATCCCAAGCTGGTGGTACATTCCAACCATCTTCTCTATTGAAATTGGGATGTTTTTTAATTTCAATAGCCTCGCGAAGCATCCTTGGCAGGAATCGGTGTTCTTTAGCGAGAATCTGTGGTTTGTCAAATCTCAGGTAGTGGTTGGTCCCCTGTTGTACGTGTTCACACACAGCAGACTTCAACGAGCGGCTGTTGGAGCTTGTTGTTTTGCAGTACTTGCTTGACATGTTGAAGCCGCGCCGCTGTCACAGATCCCGAGAAAAGCCAGCCACAGTCGAGCGCCAGCCTGCTATACTGCCTTATGTAAGGGGTGTCACTGACAAGATTGGCTACATCTTGAAGCGAGCTTCAATCAACACATACTTCAAGCCGCCAACGAAGATAAGTCAATTTTTACCATCCGTCAAGTGCCAATTACCTTTACAAGATGCAGGGGTCTATAAAATAGATTGTGACTGCGGACTCTCATACATTGGTCAAACCAAGAGAAGCATAGGCACCCGCATAAAAGAACACATAGCTGACGTAAAACACAAACGCTCGTTGAAGTCTGCTGTGTGTGAACACGTACAACAGGGGACCAACCACTACCTGAGATTTGACAAACCACAGATTCTCGCTAAAGAACACCGATTCCTGCTAAGGATGCTTCGCGAGGCTATTGAAATTAAAAAACATCCCAATTTCAATAGAGAAGATGGTTGGAATGTACCACCAGCTTGGGATCCAGTACTTCAAATAGTCAAACCCAAGAAGAAACAAACCACAGCTAGACTTCATGATACTTTGAGCTCATTCTGCGTAAATAGAAACACCAATAATTAAATTATGTTCAGGTACTTTGAAATAACTACACTGGAACATTGAGACAACTACCATCTTAGTCTCCCCGTGACCATGGCTGCTGAAAAGCACCCGAAACGTCGGGGAAAGTGTAAACCAAAAATAAATAGATTTAATAGTTTAAATAATTTTATTAGCTTATAAATTAGTCAAATAAAATCAATAGTAGTAGTAGAGTAATATTTTCAAAATTTTGTAATACAGTGATAAATAAACAACGCGATAAAATCCGTATATAGTAGTTTAATTTCAATTAATAACATTCGCGTAAACAGAAGACAATATTATATATAGATCCTATTACTAATTTTAAACTCTAAACTATTTATAATACTGGCTATATTTATAAGGCTGCAAGTCAATTTTATTCCCTCTAGAACGTGTTCAAAGAGCTATGTTAAAGGTCAGCCATCTTTCGCCGTTTTATATTTCCAACACATCAGCTTTGTACCTACTACATGTAAGGTACTAACAGTCGGACAATTATTTCTTTTACACACGATACTGAAACAGCACACTGAACTTCCTTTTTCCCTAGAGAAAAAAATACCTGGTAACAAATCTCAAACTAGGCATGCATTTGTTAACAGATTTTATATATTCTTGGGTCCATTTTTGTATAATAAGTTTAATATGTTACTAAGCATATGTACAGCGTCAATAGTTAAAATTGTAATGTTATGATAACAGAATATTTAGGTAAACTCAATTATGCAGACACAGAAAATTAGTTACAAATATTAAAACGATGTAATTATAGTTTAGGTACCTAAGCATATTATTGTATGACACAGTTGCTTCTACGTGTACAGGCAGTTTTAGCTCAGGGTTATATTTATTTATATTATTGTTAAGATTGCTTAAATAAATGTCCACTTTTAAAATAGATAAACAAGTGATCGCCTGAAACACAGGTCTAACTTAGGTCAGGCAAGTAGCTTATAATAATTTAAAGATGTTAAATTATCCTTTCTTGATATAACTATGATTATTATTTTGTTTATAAACTAGTTTATTAAGGCAGTGAGTTATTGTTAGATAAGATCTAATTTACTTAAAGTTGATTTGAGTCCACTATAAATGGTACCTAATCCTTTTTTAGCCAAATAAATTTTTATTATAAGTAATAATAGGATACTAGCACTAGACTTTGGCTTAAGTATAGCAGTATAAGTAAGGGCAATGCTATTTAACTTCACATTTTATGTTTATTTTAATAACGAGAGAATTAAAATTTTTATTACCAGAATTGAATATTTATACCCTCAGAAATAAATATTTATTGGTATCTAATCAAACTCACAATCTTAGTTAGAAGAAGTTAGCTTAACAAACCATGCTATTTAAATATCAATAAAAAATAAGGTATACTGATTATTACTTGTTATTTTACTGTTTATGTTATCAGTTGTGCCAAGCGTTGTACCTACCTATGGTAGGTATAGGTAATTGTGTTACTGCCTTAAATATATTACTCACTTTTAGTTCCAAAACTTTCTCCCATTGTGGTGTAATGAAGAATAATATTCCTTTTTCAGCACCCGGCAAGGTGACAGCCCTGGAAAATAAATAGTCATATACTTCAGGACTATACCACCATCTCTTGTAGCACTAATATAGCTTACGGAAGAACGAGATAGCACTAAACTAGGTAACGTTACGAGCTTATTTTTAATATTTTCATTATATAGGTACAACTTAAAGTTGCTGACGAATATAGTTTATTAGCGTAACTGTGTTTGAAGACGGATTATGTTTACAATTTCAATCATACCGTTTCTCCGTTATCCTTAATCGTCGATTTAAATCGTGAATGCTACTCTGCCGTCATTAGGAAAAAAGACTTATTTGCCAAAAATATATATATTTTATATAAATATAATGGCAAAGTCTGAAGTCTGCCAACTCCCACTAGGCCAGCGTGGTGGACTATGGCCTAACCCTTCTCACAGTGAGAAGAGGCCCGTGCTCAGCAGTGGGACAGTTTAATACAGGGCTGATATTATATTATATTATACTGGCATATGAGTCTTCCTTTACTGATTATAAATACGTTAGAAATTCAATTTCGAAAAGAAAAATTGTAGATGCGTCTTTTTTCCTTATGACGGCATGCAGTACCTACTATTTCATCACATTGCCTTATGTTACGGCCTTAAAACAGCGATTGAATTCCAAATTTAGAAGGCAATTTAAACTCTAATTGTGTGGGTATAAAATCTAATATTAAGAGGTCTCTGTTTTATCACAGATAATATAATAGTGGTTTTACAAAGAGTACGATATGTTGTGACAAATAAATTACTCTTTATATTAAACAACAACAACCGCGATAACATTCGTAAAAAATAGTGAAATATCTGCAATTATTTTAGTTTTAGGAATTAACAGTAAAAATAATGATTGTATGTGTGTTTATTGCCCCTGGTAGGTAAGCCGGCGGTCCTGATAATTACTAAGCGGAAAAGGTCACTTAGGACCAGCGGTAGTCTATTGTACAAATAATGCTCTTCTTAAACTTCGCTTAAAAATATAATGCTCGGACAGCACAGCGACAAATGCTTAAAGATACGTGGCAGCAATAATGAAACGAATGAATCCTACTTTGACGTAGAATATTACATTTTTGTCAATTAGTTCAGCTTAATCAATTTTGACGATAATATTGGAGTATACAAAAATGTTGTTCACATGTTTGTTGTATTTTCCGACACGTGATATTTAAATTATTGCGGACGATATACTTTTTGTAATCTTAATCTGAGTAATAACCGTTGATTAAAATTACTCGTAACCTTCGCAAAATAATATAAAATTCACAATCAATATCGGGCAGAAAGTGCTAAAGCGTAGCATTGGGTTGGTAGCGCACCGGCGCGCCGGTATAAAGTGACTACATATCGAAGGTTGAAAGGCTATTTGACTTAAGCGTCATATTTGAAATCAGCAAATTTATCAGATTTCAAATATAATAATCTTAATAAAAATAAATAAGATAATCAGGCGCTTCAGTGAAATAACCTATTAACCGTTGAGATGTAATCACAGGAGGGAAGTGCCGAACATGGCTTTAGTTGTCAAATGCACAGCGGGTACACCAATAGGTAAGAGATACATATCAACGTTATTATTATTAATACCTTACATTACATTGTTTGTTCAAAGTTGTGTAAACTCACCTAATTAGCAAGATAAACATTACAAAGTAAGGGAACAAAGCGAGGAAATAGGCAGCTTTGCCAGAACTCTTCACACCGCGAGCGATAATTACAAAAATAATAATCCAGGCTGCCAATAAACTCAATGTCAGATCCCATAACGGCAAACCTGTAACCAAACAATTACTTATGTATCTATAATATAAATATATAGAAATTAACGATTATAATAGTGGTGAAAACTATTATTCTGTTAATTAATACATAGCATAATAAAGAAAGGCTTTAAGAAAAATTATTAAATTGTGTTTCACTTACCTAGTCCATTATGAATGCCATCTGTTTGGCGTAGGATAGTCCGTCTGTAAATAGTAAATATTATTAATGGATTGAAATTGTCATCACACTGATAATATCATTTTATGTTAATAGGTAGTAGATTTTAGCGTTGGCTTCAATAGCATTTGGAGGAAATTCGAATACAAGAACAATATTAAAGAAAATTGCGCGCAACGCGCGTACTACGTTGCATACTCATCTTCGCACCTTTGTGCAATGTTATTGATACATTGATACATTCGAATGAAAGCTAGCGGTTGCACCCATGTCTATGTACTAGTATAGTATTATATTATCTGTGCCCATGTTTAACTTAGTTTAGACTGTACGGATGGTGTAGTGGTTTAAGTGGTCACCTCGCCACTGTTACTATTCCGAGTGTTATGGGTTCAAATCCCACACGGGACAAAAATTTGTGTGATCGAGAAATGGTTGTTCTGACTTTGGACGTTCCTTGTGTCTGTTGTTTGAATGTGTAGAGTTGACATGATTAAAAAAAGAAAAATATGAAACAAATTAAAGATATTATTGAGGTATTTATATCATTTATGTGTAAACTTTGGCTTGTAATAAGTCGATTACAGATTATAGAGTTATCACGGTGCGTTATACGTACGGACTACTGGAACGCCTATACCTAGAAGCTTTAAAGTAATCTGTCACCAAGGATTGAATTGTTTAAAATATTATTACCTACTTGTAAGATTTTTGCATATAAATTAGTTGTATATATTCTAATGCATACATATACCGACTATCTAATATGTGACTTTGTTTGCCATCTATTATTCTTAGGGTCGACACAAAAGATCCCACTGGGTCGAAGTGTCGCCGGTCTGCACTGACTTGACTGGCTCTCGTATTTAAGATAAGATATTATTATTAATATTATCATGACAACATTTTTCGAAAAGTTTATTATTCAATAGATATTACCCTATTATCTTATCTGTAAGCATGTGCCAATTATTCAACGAAAGCGGAAGGTACCTACAAACAAAACATACGCAAAACAGCAACTTAATTTTCACAAGTTATCAGATTATTAATATCTACAGATATGATGTGTCGTACTCTGCCGATACTAACGTTGCTTTACAGGGTCAAAATATTTTAATATTTGTTGCAACACAATAAGTAACAGTGACCAATTATACTTATGTACATTTTTCTGAAGATGTTTTTCGTCGCCATTAAAACGGCGATAAATTAATAACTGTAGGAAAACCTTATAAAAGAAATGAGCAATCTACTTTATATACATATATCACAATATAACTCATCATCAACTAATATTATAAATGCGAATGTGAGTTTGTTTGTTTGTTACGCTTCCACGCCATAACTACTCGACCGATCATCAATTTAATAGAAATCATTATAACGTAATAAACATCCTTTCTTTCTGCTCATTGATAGTCTAGATAACTATTACCTAATAGTGCACAATATCCACTTGCTCGTTTGTTACCACCGAGAATTATACCAATATTGGATTTAATTTTGTCTTCATGCCTAAATATTGTAACTACTTTTGTTTCATTGACATTTACAATTTACTATAATATGTGTTGGGTATCTAGTAATTATAAATAATAGATAAAGCTGGTTTACTTACGTGAAATACAATTCTGCGCTGCTTACAGGATCGCCGGTAAGTTCAGACGCATTAAAAGTCTGTCCAGAAGGAACGCAGTTTTCCCATTCTGGTCTGCACACAGCCCATGGTAACGTGCTTTGAAAGCTCATCACAAAATAGTAGAGGCAAAGACCCACGATCGACATGTAGTATGATACCACGTAACCAGCGCTTAGAGCTTGGGCATAACCGGCACCTGAAATTAATGAATTAATATGTGTAAATTGTATACTTATCTTCCAATACTTAAAAATATGAGGAGATTATCGCGAATATACATATATAAAAATAGTCTCACAAGCACAGGTGTATTATATCGTCTATTTGACTTAAGCGCCATTTCTTGTGATAATCTATATACATATATACAGGTTGCCCGGTAATTAATGGATAACCTGAAAATGTTTTATAGTGGAACTGACGGACGTTCAGAAAAAATATGAAAAAAATCTATCCTCACTACTACCTGAGATATGTGTTTTTTTTTTAATTACCATGTATAACTTTCTTGTATACTACGACCTATGAATGAAATCCATCGGTTTTTTGTTGTTTTATTATTAAACACTAATTACGCTAATAGATAGACAGTCAAAAGTATGCTATGCTAATATAGCTTGCACTTTTAATATATATATATATTTTCTTTATATATATATTTTTTTTTCACTTCTTTTGAAGGGCCTGCAGTTCTACTATAAGACATTTCAAGGTTATCCATTAATTACCGGACACATTAATAAAACTTTTGTTGATTAAAAGAATAATAACCAATACTATTGGTAACAATGATTTAAATCGCTAATGGAAAAAAATTAAAAGAACTACCTAATTTCAAAATTTACTCTAATAACACACGAAATTGAGACTACGCAATTTTATTTGCCCGGCTATAATTTTATCTTTAACCGCAGTTCTATTTATAAAATTTTGTTTTTTTCTTGTGATTAATGGACAGTATCAACATTTTCATTTAGTTTAATCTAAAAAGTTTGCATACTTATCAAAAATATTAATTCGTAAGTAATCCTGAACTTTGATGCAGTTTATGAGTCCGTCAGTGTATTTAAAATCAGCAGATTTTTCTGATTTTAAGTAAGCATATAAGTCATTATCGCAAAAAATGGCGCCCAAGGTTTTCAATCGTAATTTATGCATATTTCGCCAGCCATGGTTTTAGATCCCACGTAACAGGGCCACGGGCCATGCCTAGCGCTGACTACCAGGCACAGTTCCAGATCTCCTGTTGCAACTGAGAATTTATGGACAGGAAATCTCAAGAACATTTGGCCTGACCCGGAAATCGAACTTGACACCTCACGCACAGCAATCGCATTTACTAACGCTGCGCCAAATAAATAATAATTGTAATTATTCAGTTAATTACAACTTAGGTACTTTAACTATACCTTTCATAGCAGGTGACAGCGCCCAAATCTTCACACCGTTACTGCTACTGAACTGACCAATAGCTGTTTCTAGATAATACATAGGCTTTCCTATGAGTATCAGCACAACAATGTATGGTAGGAGGAACGCTCCTCCTCCATTCTGATAGCAGACAAAGGGGAATCGCCAGACGTTGCCCAGGCCGACGGACGTGGCAATACATGACATGAGAAACTCCCACTGACTGTCCCATTGTGGCCGAGCTTTTACTGTTTCACCGTCATTCTGAAAAATAAAAAATACTAATAGATAAAAGTCTACACAAATATCGTGTCTCAGTCAACCCTCACTGTCACTGAAAGGCTTAATTTAAGTTTCTACGGTATAATACGACTAATAGAAGGATAATGGATGTGATATGGATAATAAAAGTTTTATTACTGTAATAAGTGTAATAACGCATTACATGTTGTTCATAGTTTATCTAAACTAATAATGTTTTTGATGTTTTATATGATAATATTTCAGCAATATACCTATTTCGTAAAGGATACGATAAACCCATTTATCTAATCATAAATTACCTTGTCCTTTACGTGGAAACATATACGTTAGCGTATACTGTTTGTACTTACCATAGACAATCTTAGAATTTAATACATAATTAAATCACGTACCGAACGATGGATATTTTTCTAAATAGAAATCAAGGAATTACCTAAATAATGCCAAAATAGATATCAAGGCGACAACAAATTTGTTAATTACAAAAGGCAACAAATTCCTAAATTGTGACTTCCTCAAATTGTTATTTCATTTCAAATGAAATAATTAAACTTTATGTTTGATTTTAAGCTTACTGTTTTTGTTTGTATATAATGTTAATAAAATATGATAGGTTTTGAAAATATATATCTATGAATATTATACAGTATGGTCTTACATCACGATAAAAACTACCGGAAAAAGGATACGTTACGTTTATTACGTAATATTGATACCTCTAATATAACATAAACCTATTAGCCAGACAAGTGCAAATGCAATATACAAAATCTGTCGATACCCTAAACGTAATCCTTCGATAATTATTATGTAGTGAATGAAAAAATAATCCTGATCTGTTACATCAGTTATATACCTATATTAATTGTTTAAATACGTAAAAGTTGACAGTGATAATGATATATTTAATTTCGAATTCATTGTTATAATTACATTCTCTAGTTTTAAGGTTTGCTATGCAATACCGGCGCATCTAGCTCATCGCCTATCTCATTGATATTTAGTGTAATTGTCCGATATTAACTTAAAATAATAAACACTTCATGTTATCTATCAAGCCGCATGTCTGATAATAGTAGTCTTGACCTCATTTTATCTACTGATTTAACAATGATTGGTAACCAATTAGTAACATATACCTATTGCTTACATTTGGCATTGTGACCTGTGCTATTGAATGCTACAAACAAAAAGTAGCCTTACAAAAAACTGGTCACTTGTAAATGAAAAGCAACTGATTAGTACATTTTACTTTGACCTACTTAATTTGATACGACAAAAGTGTTTTAAGATATTAACGTAATTTAATGGGATTTTTAATCGCCATTTTTTATAAGATTAATGATTATTTAATTTGCATTTAGATAATTATGACTCGTATTTAGACAAAATAATGCTTCTTTATTGTTTCTTTAACCTGCCAGCTTAACTATATCAAGACATAATGGTAAAAGCACTGTGTGTACTGGACGTACAATGGACGAATTAAAGTGACAAAATGCGTTATTTCTTTTTCCATTTTCAACACATTCAATCTACGTTCATGATTATTTTCTAATGGAATTTTCATTGTCATAATAGATAAGCTTATGTACGTATTGGCAGTATTGGCACTATTACTTGTCTATGAACTCTTATCTACAGTCAAGCTTGTCGTTTTGAACACATTTCCGCTGTTGATAAAATAGCGTAGACTACTATACAATTCGTCAACTACATTAACATTTCACTATTCACGTAAAACAAAGTTCGTACCCAAATGTTTATTTTATCCGCTTGATCCTCTGGCTTTATATTAATAAATTAAAATATTAAATTATTCTCTTGCAACTCTACCGCTGAAAATGCTAGCATTACTTGTTTACATTGGCACACAGAAGCTATGTTTTAAATCAAGAAAATAAATTTTATTGCTTTCTTTTCAGTTTTAATATGGACCTGTGTATTCTTACACAAGTTTTTTAATATAGAGATTACAAAAAGTGTGGATATTTCATATGATATGCCTTTTAGATATCTACGCAAGCTCAATATTTTTAAGTCCAAGGTCCAATGACCTTGGATTTGGTGTGCCATACCAATTTTAAATACAGTTTTGCATCCTTAATTTTCTTATCTGGTATAATCACAACACTTTTTATATATTTTTTAATATAACTGGTAAAATGAGGAAATTAATATGCTACGTTTACTGACTTTTACATTTAAAGATTAAATAGCGAACGCATGTTGTTATTATATACATGTCTAAATTTGAAAACATTTACCTTTGCTTTAGCTGCTGCATCAGCAGCAAGTTGTTCCTTTGTCACTTCAGGTGCTCCGCCATTTGCCTTAGAGTCAAGATTTTCAGGTGATGGATCAAAAGCTCCATTCACACCCTGCCCATTTTCAACAACGTTTACCTTATCCGCGTCCTAGAAATTAAAATAATACTTGTAATTTATTGATATTTGAAAATGGATCTATTCCTTTTCTGTAACTAGGAATGTCAGTACCCGATACGTATAACAATATAATGTTTTATACTGCAATATTTATTTCGCGAAGGTTTCTCTTACTAATAAGAAAAATATAATATAATATATTATTACCATCGAACGTGTTTAGTGGTACACCAAGAATTATACGCGCACCACAGCATGCGCAGTTGAAATGAGTGTTTGCATAATTCTCTGTCCAGGTAAAATATATGAGAGAGATAAATAAAACCTGATACGATATCTTACATACCTATTATTACTTAGATTAAATAAATGGTGTTTTAATATTATTTTATGATTAGTCATTAAAGTTGGCATAAACTACTGGATTGTAACGTCCTCTTGATAGTTGCCTATATTAAAATGCGATATGATCCTTAAATATGTCCTTGCCTGCATGACTATCACAATGGTTAATCAGTCATCTTGCCTTTATGCTGCGCCCAATGTTGCGAGTTCGAACAGGATGAAATATGATGTGGTCCAGAAATAGCTCTTCCGATTCTGACTATTCTTTGTGTCTGCTGTTTTAATTATAGATCGCAAAGCAAAATACTAGTCACCTTTAAAAAACACCCCATTCAAATTAACAATTTGATGATCATGGAATGAATAAGTACTTACTTACAATTATTATTATTTATATAGTACGTAGAGGTCTCGAGTTCGATCCCAAGGCATACATCTCTAACCTTTCTAAGTTATGTGTATTAAATTGTTAATTATAGCTTGCTTTAACGTTGAAAGAAAACATCGTGAGGAAACCTGCATGCTAGAGTTCTCCATAATGCTCTCGAAGATATGTGAAGTTTGCCAACTCGCACAGGGCCAGCGTGGTGGTCTATAGCCTAAATCTTCTGACATTGAGAAGAGACCCGTGCCAAGCAGTGGGACAGTTTAATACAGGGCTGACATTATTATTATTATAGTATTGAATTAGACCTATCAGACCACGGCGGGAAATGAATAACGTGACAACGTCTGTAAGTAGTAAGAGCCCATGACTTATATCGACTACGTAGATTGAATAATCTTCGTCGTTACGATACAGGAGAAAAGCAAAACAGGCTTTTAATTAATTAAAAGACAGATAATCAGAATATTAAAGCTTCACACGCTGAGAGACGATATCGGTATTATTTAAACATATATTTAGAGTTTTTAATTATTCTAACAATGTGATATGTTTTAATAAATGTTTTCTATTGAATGTGATTCCAGGTGATATAGTAAAGTAAGTAAGTACTAGGTTCAAATTGGTCTCGTTGACCGTTTTAACTTATCAATTGTTGGAATGCCAGACATAATTTAAAACCTATTGTGTCTAGCTGCCGCTGTGCCGCTACCACTCAATGTTTTAATGTCCATAGCTTACAAAAAGATTAGGGCCACTACACAGTAGGGTATGTGCAGTGTGGACCTCCTTCACATCTTCGTTTTTCCAGCGTTCCATAAACCTGTACGCAGCTCAGACGCCGCGACATGGCAACACTTACATACGTCGCGTTTTACGACTGCTCACGAAGTCGTAGCTTGCAAACCGCGTTATCGAAAGTCTACGCTGAAAAAAACGTGAATGTGAAGGGGCCCTTGAAATACAATATTTTTCACAGTAATCCTTTAATATATAGGTAATTGACGTATACGTATATGATAATAATTTAGGGATTTAGATAGAATCCATATCTTACCGTTTGGTTACATTATCTTCGGATATTATACTTATCTTCATCGATCAATGTATTGGATTTTGATCAATTATATGTTGTTATCATATCATATTCGTGATTAAATCATTATTTAAAATGAAACGTGTTGAGAATCGCAATATATTAATCTGTCTGGGTTATAATAAAATAACAATGCGTCCATATCTACTACAAAATGTTTTGATGACAAGGTTGAACTAGATTTTTTTGATCTTAAGTGCATGCTCTCCAGGCTGTATAAGAAGATCAGTGCAAATATAATAAGCATTAAAATCAAAATCTCATAAGTCTTTTTACCACATGAAAGAATATTTGCAAAGCCTTTTTTCAAAGACGGCACCCGCATTAGTAATCAATCCTGTGCCGCGACACAGTGCTTTACAAACATTTAAACAACGGACAACCAATTGTGGATTAGACAAAGTTTTTCCCGTATGGGATTCGAATCCACAACATTTGGCGCAGTGGCAGTGGCGTGGTGACTACTTAAACCACTACGCCTTCCGTGCAGTCAAAAGCATGAACTGTCACCTGTAAGATATTATCATTAAACTTCTAAATCTGCAATATGTAGTTATTGGAAATATTGTTACAGCCAGTACCATCTGTCGGCACTGTGGAGAAGACTCGGCAGATCTTCTAATAATTTATTACAACGCCATCTATTGAAGTCTTACTGAACTACGCAGCTTGACGGTACGTGAAGAATAGAGAGAGCGCTCGAATCTTCGTACTGTTACATACCGGGTATGGCGTTTCTAGAAATCTCCAGAAACGCTTTAACTGCTTATAAAAAGCAAGGCCAGCGCTCGCCGAGTCAGTTTACAATCGTAAGCGGTCTAGTATTCGAAGCGAATGGAACCGAAAATATCACAGAGTTTAAAGCAGCACACTTGCCCACTATAGGGAAAATGTATAAGTAGTGTGTGTTAGAACAAAACGTGTTTTAGTTGGTAATATTGTTTAGATTCTTATCCCTTGAACCCAACACGTAACAATATGCTAGAATCCCAAATTGAAGTCATTAATACATCCTAATCCTAACTAGGTTAATCCAAAAAAGTTCTGTTACTATTCTAACCAAACCTAACCTATATTTACGCAAGCTAAGCCGCGTGCAAAATTTAGTCGTTTATAATTAACTAAGAATTTACATTATTATCAAACACCCTTATATTAAATTACCAAATACCTCAAATTAATCTGATAAGATTGGCATGACTGCCATTCCGCACTGTCTTCACTTTCCGCACCGTGGCGCACTTTATTCATACAGGTACGTTTCACCCAAGTGGTAAAACCTTGAATTGAAAGACTGAGATGTTGGTAACATTAATACCTATTTTATATTAGTAATAAACAGTTTGAGATAATATTTGTGTAGTAGGTACTAATATTTTCTATTACTGTTTATTTTGAATTCAAATCCAACGTTGTCATTAAATAACTAACTTTTGACTTTATTAGTATGTATATATCATAATAATTTTGCAACAAATATGATTGCAGGTTTTACAAATGTAGATGATTTAAATACTAATTACCATAAAATACATCTGTATTACTGTCCTCATAAATAGGCTACAGATTAGCCTGTGATAAGGAGCTACAGTGCCGGTCCCTTTAGTTGCAAAAAAGAAAAATTATTCGTGTCTAATTTAGAGTAGCATTTGAAAATTACAAGATTAAAATATTGTAAAACTTAAGATTAAAATGATAAAAATTGAGTGACAATGTACTTGTGCGCGCGTGTGTGTGTATGTGTGTGTGTGTGCGTGTGCTTGTGTGTGTGCGTGTGCGTGTGCGTGTGCTTGTGCGTGTGCGCGTGTGTGTGCGCGTGTGTGTGTGCACGTGTATGTGCTGTAACTATATGTCAATTATATCATGTTAAGAATTTTTCAGTGTCATCATAATCAAGTTCAAGTTCTCTTGCACGTGTAGTGTGATAAACCAAAAATTGGACATTTGCGATTTATTTTGTTATAGATAGAAGGGGCATGGTACGTGGTACATCTTTTCACGAAAGATGTACGCAGAGGTGGTATTCTACAGATTTTATATTTACGGCGCTTTTTGATTTGACAATGTGGTGTTCTGGAGTGCAAAAGAATTATTTGTAGAAAATATTGTTGCCGTATATTAAGAATATTGCAGGATTTATATAATTCTTTGGTTGGGAATAGTATCGAGCGGATTGTGGCAGCTTATAGAATGACTCTATGAACGATATCTAGAGGTATCATCATTGTTTACGCAGCACCTCCCCAGCAGGAGATACAGTAGGTGATTAGATATTAAAAGCGAAGAGTGAGCCCGGTGAGGGTGTTAATATGTAATTTGAAATTTAAATGCCTGTCAATTAATGTTGAAGTTAGATTTGAGTTTGAGATGGTCAGCTAGTTATTTATATTTGAAAATCTTACGAACATTTGTATCTGAGTTCAGATCTGAGTTAGTAAGATCTATTTATAATACACCTGTAGAATAATATTAATTTTTTTTGCTATTAGTCGTAATTACTAATAGAATGAATATGAATTCTATTGAAATGTATGTAAATTAAGTGTATTTAAATTTTAGCTTTTTTAATTGACTGAATTCAATTCAGTTAAATTCAAAACTACTTTTATAAATGTATTAAAGTAGATTTCAGATTAATAAGTAAAACCCATGGATATAATAAGTTAAATTCATGGGTTAACGTATCAATAACTTAGGAGAGCCTACATAATGCGGATGACAGTAAGGGTGATACGCGATATGGTCTTTAGAACAGAACGCTGAAAAGACAATTACACCTTCTCTATGAAGTGGAAGATTCTTTAAGGCAGTTCACCAAGTGCGGAGTTATCGTCGTACATCGTAGGAATTGGGCGTCATTTGCAAAATCGATTCAAAGTGTTGTTAGGCGTTGTAAACAACGTTGTTGTTGACTGCAAACTCACGGGGCATTGGCAATTAACTAGACTACTGAGATTGTGGTCAAATAGAAGGTCATAGAAAACCGTATAGTGGCATGAGTTTGGGTCCTTCTGCGTTACTTATAGAAAAAGTATAGCACTCTGTTCGCTATAAAATTGTCATCATTTCACGTACGACTGGTGGAAGTTATCATGGGTCAATATAGGGTCTTTTGAGAAAGATGTACAGAGTATTGTGATAACACATTTAATTTTTATTTCAATCGTCCGAATATATATTTTAAAATTGCAACCTACACAAAATATTTAAGCTGCTTTTGGTTGTTACGAATATCTAAATTATATCTTAATATTCGGATTAGAAACTATGTTCTTTTACATTTTAAATTTAGATATAACTTTTAATTATTTTATTACATATTTATTTAAAAAATATTTGTTGCTTTAAGGTAGATAGGTAGGTATATGTATATATACATATAAGTTTTGAACACCAACTATTTGAGCTGGCGCGTGGCGCTTCGAACTTGTATGTATCCAACAAATAATTAATCCATTCGCTAAACATTCAACATAATTATAACTAATTTATCTCTATACACAAACAAATAACTACACAATATAAAATATCTATAACATAATATTTTATTTAAGCTAAGTGATTACTAATGGCACAGCCTATTGTTTTATTAATAAGTTAATTAATCAGTTATACTATCAGTTTGCAAATCAGCCGTCTTAAGGGAAAAAGATGCCTCTGGTTATTTTTTTCGGAAATAAGATTTTTACATATTTGGATTGAGTAAAAAAGACGCATCTGCCAGTATATTTAAAAACATTTTTTTTAGGTTGATACGTATTTTTCCCTTATAACGACAGAAATATACTACTTAACCCTTTCGCCAGGAATGTGGGTAGTAAAATAGCTAGGTATAGGTACAGTTAAACTTGCGCGGCTAGTCAATTTTTCTATACCATTGTGCTTACCTACATAAAATTAATAAAGTGCAGTAGGTATCTAAGACGTTCCAATTATTTTTCATGATATTTGTTTATCCTATTAACATCTATTTCGCTGTGTCTGGTCGGCTGTTTATTATACGCCTAGTCTTTAATCACTGGACCAGCCAGATACTTTTTGCAGAAAAGTCTATAATATAACTTTGATGAGAAACAGTTGTATATGATGCTAACTAACTCACTATTTATGTTTTATAATTAATTTTGTCGATTTCAACTATCATTTGTAATATAATCGTACGCACAACTCTCGTTATAAAATCTGTTTAAAATAGCGAGTCTCTAAGTATTCTGAGTGTCATAAATATTACCCCAAATTAAAATAGATGTGAAATGTTCTAACAATGATCAAAAATGTATAAAACAAGTAATTACATAATCAATGCCTATTCTGTGGATTGTTACCGTATGGTATGTTCAAAAAGCAAGGAACATTAAAAAAGAAATCAATTTCTGAAACTCTGCATTTTTGTACATAAATTAATTTAAATTTATTGAATATACAAATTTTTTAATATTAAACATTTAAAAAAAGTGTTCTTAAAAGCAATGTACTAGCCTAAAGTAAATATTGTGTCATCACAATATACGAACTATTTACATGTTTATAACTAATATAATATTAATTACAATGTATGTACGTATTATTTAGTATTATTTAGATTTTTTACATTGAAAAAATAAAAGAAAAACTAAATAATACGTCTCTGTCTCGTTGCGCAGGGGTAGTGAATGTAACTGCTGGGTGACAGTTCTCGCATTTGACTTCCGGGTCGATCAAAGTGTTATTGAGGCTTTTATCCAAAAATTCTCAATAGCAGCACGGTGTACGGAATGGCGCCAATAACGGCAGGAGAACATAAACGGTAACAAACCCCATGGAGTCTAACACACCTAACATTGCAGTCTAATACACCTTTGTTTACCTCTTTTGGGCTGTAGATGATGTTAGACTATGTATTTATATACCTATATATTTGGTAGTTATGCTACAATTACATCTAATGACACTATTTATAATCTTCTTCTATATGCGCCGGTTAAACTGCGCCATATGTGACCGATTCTGTTTGTTCTCATCTTTTCTCTTTCCGCCTCAGCTTCTCTCTTGAATGTTATCCAGTCTTTCTTTTCTGAACGTAGACGGGGTCCCCATGATGAACGAGGGCTGAAGGACGTCTTAATTGTCTGTAAAAGTTATTATAAAGGTACAGTTTAGTAAAGAACCGCTACGTTCGCTCAGTGCCAAAGTATTATTGAGTTTATCTGTTAAGTTTTTTAGTTTATTTTTTTATAGAAGCACGAATTCAGTGTTCAATAGACGACGGCTTGCCCGCTACTATGTGGAACCTAAAGAATAGCTGGCGAAATGTGCTCTTAATTCACCTCTGCGTACTATTCGATATACACACGAGTCTATGTAATTGAAATGAAAATGAAATTTGTCACATTTAATATTAAGTAAGGGTTATTGATTTATGGAAAATCTGTTAATCACCTTTCTGTAGACAGAATACAAAAATCTGTAGAAGCCTATTACTATATGGCTTTAAACTTCTGTATTATGAAGTCTATGCATAAAATATTTGTAGTTAGTATTGTATACAGGGTGTGGCGTAAATAGTGGTCCAACGTAAAGGAGTCGATACACCGTGTTCCTAGCTAACATATACCGGGATATTAATCATTTTAAATAAAAGGTCTCAAAAAAAAACATTTTTTTTATTTTTTTAGGAAATCGTTACCTTGCATTACAAATTTGGCTGTATTTTCGACAAATATTATTATTTTTTCATTCTGTTTTTTTATTATTACTGCTAATTACATAAACCAACTTATCCAAATGTTTTTTTTATTATCAAGTTCACAAGTAATTAAAAAAATGAGTTTATTTCCAATTTTCATTACTCACTCTAGCAAATCATGTGACTTTAGGTGCGTGTGGTGTAAAAAAATTGTACTACACCGTCAGTGCCCATTATTTAAAAAAATAGATCACTAAATGCAGATTCTAAAATAGTACAATACTAAGTGGTGGAAGTAAAAACAAGAAAGTTATTGGCATTTAAACAAAAAGGAGCTGAATTAAGGTAAGATTTTTTTTATTAGTAAGGTAAGTTACAAGTATTGTGAAATGTTTTAGATTTAGCAGTAAGTTTTATTTTAACTTTTTAGTTGTTTTAATGGATTTTAAAAATAAAAACTGCAATTTAAAATCAACAAATAAGCATTTATTAATAAAACCATTGATTTTTTAAACTAAATGTTCAAAGTGGCCACCATTAGCGTCGATGCATGCTCTGCACCGCCGAATAAAAGATCGCTTCAGCCTGCGTGCAAATCCGCTGGCATTTATTTCCTCAGCTGCATACTGAATTTTTTGGCGTAAGTCATCGATAGAAGTTATCTCAGTTTTGTAGACTTTTTCTTTCAAACACCCCCAGTAAAAGAAGTCCAGGGGGTTGAGATCCGGTGAACGAGGTGGCCACGACATTGGACCTAGCCGCCCAATCCATCTTTCTGGGTATGTCGCATGCAAATGATCCCGTACAATAACAGCATAGTGAGCTGGACAGCCATCATTCTGCAGCCACATTGTTTCTCGCAGTTGTGGGTCAACGTCTCTCATTAATTCAGGGAGGTCATTTACTAAGAAATTCAAATACCTCTCACCATTAAGAGTTTCAGGTAACTCGAAAGGCCCAATTATTTGCCCACCAATGATCGCCGTCCACAAATTTATCTTAAATTGATATTGGGATCTGGCTGTCCGTATTAAATTAAGATTTTCTAGCTGCCAGCTATGAAGGTTATGCATGTTAAAATAACCATCTTTTTTACACGACGATTCGTCACTCCACAGTATTTTATCGTAAAATTGTGGGTCTTCCCTCATTCTACGAAGCATTTCTCGGCAAAATTGAACTCTTAATGGCCTATCTCGTGGCAACAAACTTTGTACCCTTTGAAAATGATAAGGGTAGAGTTCATGTCGTAGTAGAACTCGATGTACCGTCCTCGTTGATATACCTGTCCTCCGTGCTATGGTACGAACCGACGTTGTTGGGTCTTCCTCGACTAATTCCAATATTTCTTCATTATTGTACACCCTTGGTCGTCCCTCACTAGCGCCGCCTACGCCCGTGCCGGGTATCCTCCCCTCGGTATAGGCGTTATGCACTCTCGCAAACACGATGATCCGGATGTCGACGATTAGGATATCTCTCCCGATACACTCGGGCTGCTTCTCTTCCGACGCATCCACATTCGCCGTAAATAAGATGCATGTCGGCATACTCTCGCGGTGTGTATTCAGACATTGCTAATTCTCCACTACACTGCACGTGTGTCCAAATCGTCAAGAATTTCAAAGTCCAAATAACGTAAGCAAAGTCGCAGGGATCACCAAAACAACGGGTCCATATCACAAGCAAAACAGAGTCCAGAAAGAAAAAACAAATCGACGGCAGAGATAACACAGATAAAAACGAGGAGCGCATGCGACGTACGGTATTGCACTGGCTAGCTGGGCTATGTTTGTTTCCTGTTTGAGTTGCTATTTTGGTTGTCTCTTTCTCTCTTTAGGAAGACACCGGATTCCTTCCTTTTCACTCCCCATAACGTAATACGCCGATACATTCCAATGGGCTTTTGTTTTCTGCTCTGCTACCCATTTCCTAGAAAAAACTTGACCTTTTTTTACCTGCGGTACGTTTAAGGGTGAGCTAATGTTACACTCTGTTGATGTCAAATGTTTAAAATGTTACAATGAATGATTTCATACAAAATTGCAATACTTTTAAAGCTTAACTAAAAAAATGGTGTTAAACTAATTCAGCTCCTTTTTGTTTTAAATGCCAATAACTTTCTTGTTTTTACTTCCACCACTTAGTATTGTACTATTTTAGAATCTGCATTTAGTGATCTATTTTTTTAAATAATGGGCACTGACGGTGTAGTACAATTTTTTTACACCACACGCACCTAAAGTCACATGATTTGCTAGAGTGAGTAATGAAAATTGGCAATAAACTCATTTTTTTTATTACTTGTGAACTTGATAATAAAAAAAACATTTGGATAAGTTGGTTTATGTAATTAGCAGTAATAATAAAAACAGAATGAAAAAATAATAATATTTGTCGAAAATACAGCCAAATTTGTAATGCAAGGAAACGATTTTCTAAAAAAATAAAAAAAATGTTTTTTTTTTGAGACCTTTTATTTAAAATGATTAATATCCCGGTATATGTTAGCTAGGAACACGGTGTATCGACTCCTTTACGTTGGACCACTATTTACGCCACACCCTGTATATAAGTATGCTTAAAATTTGTACTTAAATGTCCAAGGCAATGGAAATTTTCTAATTTCTCATTAAAAAGAAAAATAGAGTGTACTCGTTTGTCTGGTATTTCGGATTTCGAGCAAGTCATCAATCACACATAGTCTTGGAATACATAAAGAACAAAAAGATTTATGCAATCTTCACTATTATCAATGGTTCGTTTCCTATTATATCTTTTCTTAAGAAAACCCTATATTATGGCTGTATTGTTCTACTTACTTAGTGCAATGTTTAATAATTACCTCATAAAAGTTGCCAGTTCTGTACTTGTAAATTGTTACTCCCATAGCGAGAGGAACGAACGCGATACCGATGAATAGCATCAGGTAACCACACACTGAAAATGAAAATAAGTACTTATGTTGAATTGTTATAAACATAGCTTATAAGTCTTTTAACATGGAATTAGGATAAGATATAAAGTAATGTAAGGTAATAAGAAAAAGTATATTCTTATATAATTCTTCTGTACTAATTATAAGTAATTCACTGAATTCCTTGTAAATGGGTGGACCGATGGACTGGTTTACATTTACAATTGGACCCGGTAGGTGGCGCTGCGATAGGGTTCTAGAATTTATTGATTTAGCCAACGTTTAGGCAGGATAACGTCTGTGATGATAGATAATAAGTAAAATATGACTTTAAAATAAATGAATACCTCATCACATTCTCTCTTGTTAACCACGTCACTCAAGTTGGCGCTTATATGTATAAGGATCCGGATTCGCTTCCCGGATTCGGAAAAATTGTGGAAAATTCTTAGTCTAATAAATTTGAATACTAAAATAATGTGCAAAAAGTGGAAATTATAATGTTCGGCGGAATGTGTGACGATCCAGCGACCAATGTAAACAAATGCCACTGCCACTGTGTCGAGTGTTATAGGTTCAATACCTAAATGGGACAAAAAAATTGTGGTCTACAAATTGTGTTTCAAGGTCTGGGTGGTATTTGTGTTTCACGTATAGAGATGTGATTTACAAACCGTAAGCTAGCGCGGGGTATACATAGTAGCCGCCGAACACGACATGTTCGAAGCTTAGCAGTGCGTACACGAACACGATGATCATCATAGCCGGAGTGATGACGCCCCAGCACAGCCGCCAGTACATAGAAGTCTTGATGCCCAACATGAACTCCACATCCACACAGAAGTTCTCCAATCCTGACATACATTATAACTATATATATTGACAAGGTTTTGCCGGCAGCTTTACTCACATAAAAATAGGTTAGGTTAGGTGATTTTAGTAATGGCAGGGCGAGTCCATTGTGGACATCTCGTTCGCAAGCCCTGCCGTAGCGCGCCGCGTCCGGGACTGGCAAGTGCTGGTCGAGGCGGAGTCACTGTCGGACCACCGTTACGTGCGGTTCGACATCTCCGCCTCGCCGGCGATCCCGGACGATCACCCGAGGAGAGGGCACACCCCGTCGTACCCACGATGGGCGTTGAAACGTCTCGACGTAGACGTGCTGGTGGAAGCCTCCATCGTCCAGGCCTGGACCCCGATGGGTGATGGGCCTGTGGAGGTTGAGTCGGAGGCGGAGTGGTTCCGGGGCGCGATGACGCGGATTTGCGACGCGTCGATGCCCCGGGCCAGTGCTCGACCTCCTAGGTGTACTGGTGGTCTGACGATATCAGTCAAAAACGCGCCGCGTGCATCGCGGCGCGTCGCCAGTACACTAGGTACCGCCGACGGAGGCGGTACCGTGACCCGACTGTGGAGGCACGGCTGCGGGGCGAATACTTACAGCGGAAGTACGCCCTGCAGTCCGCCATCAGTGAGGCCAAAGCCCAAAGATGGGAAGAGTTCCTGGGGACTCTCGAGGCAGATCCGTGGGGCCGCCCGTACAAGGCGGTCAGGGGCAAGTTGCGCCCCTGGGCCCCACCGGTCACCGAGAGTCTCCAGCCCCGGCAATTAGAGGAGGTGGTCTCCGCTCTCTTTCCTTCGAGAGCGGAGCACACGCCTCCCGAAATGGCGCCGCCCGATATTGAGGAGGGCGGTGCCGATGCCGGGGCGCCAGAGGTAACAATGGTGGAGCTCGGCGCAGCAATGGTTCGGCTCCGGGGCAAAAACACTGCCCCGGGGCCGGACGGAATTCCTGGCCGCGCCTGGGTTTTGGCCTACGACGCCCTAGGGGACCGGCTCCTCAGGCTGTTTAGCGCCTGTTTGGAGTCGGGACGGTTCCCCTCCATGTGGAAGACGGGTAAGCTGGTCCTCCTTAGAAAGGAGGGCCGCCCCGCGGACTCTCCCTCCGCGTACCGCCCCATAGTGCTGTTGGATGAGGTGGGCAAGCTCTTTGAGCGTGTAGTGGTTGCCCGCCTCTCCAAGCACCTGGTGCGGGTGGGCCCCGACTTGTCCGAACTGCAGTTCGGATTCCGAGAGGGCCGATCGACGATTGACGCGATCAGTCGCGTCAAGGCCCTCTCGGATGAGGCGGTCGCCTCGCGCGGGGTGGTGTTGGCGGTGTCCTTGGACATCGCCAACGCGTTCAATACCCTGCCGTGGGCGACTATTAGGGAGGCGCTCCGATTTCATGGAGTGCCTCCCTATCTGCGCCGAATAGTCGGGGACTACCTGCACCAGAGAAGTGTGTTCTGTGTGGGGCGGAACGGAGAGACGTTCCGGAGGGAGGTGTCGTGCGGTGTTCCGCAGGGTTCCGTTCTTGGACCGATCCTGTGGAACATCGGCTACGACTGGGTGCTGCGGGGCGCCCTACCCCCGGGCGTCGGCGTAACTTGTTACGCCGACGACACGCTGGTCACGGCCCGGGGAGAGGATTACGGGGCAGCTGCCCGTCTTGCCACGGCAGGGGTGGCCCTGGTTGTCGGTAGAATTAGGATGTTGGGACTGGAGGTGGCGCTGGAAAAGTCCGAGGCCCTGTTATTTCATGGGCCTCGGCGGGCGCCGCCACCAGATGCCCACATCATAGTTGGAGGGGTCCGCATCGGGGTGGAGCCGAGTATGAAATACTTGGGGCTCCACCTCGACGGCCGCTGGAACTTTCGCGTCCATTTTAGCCGCCGGGCCCCCCGGTTGATGTCGGCGGCGGGAGCGCTTAGCTCTCTGCTGCCGAATATCGGGGGGCCGAGTGTCGTCTGCCGCCGCCTCTATTTGGGGGTGGTGCGGTCGATGGCCCTCTACGGGTCGCCCATTTGGGCCGGCGCCCTCGATCGCCGAAACATCGCCCTCCTGAGGAAACCTCAGAGGGCGATGGCGATCAGGGTGTCGCGGGCGTACCGCACCGTCTCCTTTGAGGCGGCGTGCGTCCTGGCGGCATCGCCGCCCTGGGATTTGGAGGCGGAGGTCCAAGCGTCGGTGTATCACTGGCGCGTGGACCTCCGGCTCCATGGTGAGGAACCTACTCACGGGGCGGTGGAGACGCGAAGGTCCCAGGCTCGACTGGTCCTCGAGGCCAAGTGGCAGGAGCGACTGGCCCAGCCCCGCTATGGGGTGAGGACAGTCGAGGCTGTCCGTCCAGTGTTAAGGGAGTGGACGGACAGACGGCGCGGACCGCTCACCTACCGGCTTACTCAGGTGCTCTCCGGACATGGCTGTTTCGGAGAGTACCTGTGCAAGATAGCCGGTAGGGAGCCGACAACCAGGTGTCACCACTGCGAGGAGTGCGACCGGGACACGGCGCAGCACACGCTGGAGGAGTGTCCGGCGTGGGCCGAGGAGCGCTGTGCCCTGGTCGCCGTGATTGGCCCCGACCTCTCGTTGCCGACCGTCGTATCCATGATGGTCGGCGACGACAGGTGCTGGGGTGCAATGAGGTCCTTCTGCGAGGCTGTCATCTCGCAGAAGGAGGCGGCGGAGCGGGGGCGTGAGGAAGATCCTTACGCCCCCGACATCCGCCGCCGGAGGAGGGGGCGCAGGAGACGCGCTTATGTCGCTCTCCTGCCCCCCACCTAAGGGTTCTGGGTGGCAAGGCCTCAGGGGACCCTGCCACCCGTGAGTAAGAACCCACAGAGGGCGCGCGCGGTGTTCCCGCGCGCCTTCTAACGTCGAAAGGGGAGAGCAGTGAAATGCTCTCCCCCGGGGACGAGAGGAGGTCGGGTCCGATTGACCCGGCCGGCACCCACACGGGGGGGCCTGCTATGGATGAATCTTTTTAGACTCCCAACTGGCCCCCCCATTGGGTGGGAGAGGGAACACCCCAGGTTTTTTTAGTGGGTATCCCAGCACTAGGCTGGTGAGTCCCACACGCCCCGCCGGTGCCGTCCCCTAGCCGGCGGGTAGTGCATCAAGCATTGTTTTTAACAGTAGTTTAGTAACAGTAGGTACTAAAATCATCTAACCTAACCTATTTTTATGTGAGCACAACCTGTACAATGTTGAACTTTTAAAATAAAAATTGGCCTGTTACTCGGTGATGATATGGCTTACTAAAGAGAAAGAATTTTTTAAGTCGTTTGTGTAGTTTTGATTTAAATTCTTACATACAAATAAACACAAAGAATCAAATCTTTCCTCTTTAAAATATTAGTATAGACTAGTATAGATAAATATTGTCGCAATGTCTCGTTGTCACAGTGGGAGTGAGTATGAGTGTTTGCACTACGATTGCTTGGTCCCGAGTTTAGCGGAGCGAGCTCTTTTAGGTTTAATAGAGTAGATTTAAGGAGTAACTGCGTTTAAATAGATACTACAAATGGTATGTTAAGAGATAATATTTGTTCTAAACCCAATATTGGTAAAAACACTTAACACTTAACAACTGATAGTTAATAAATGGTAAATTAATATTAAAAACGTCCCAAACAGGGGTGCGTATAATGGAGTGTTAATATACAAATACTTAAAACTATATCAAAACTGTGCAAGCAACTTACCGTAAATCCAGAATACTGCACTGATTTGCATGATAGCGCTGAAGAGTATCAGAAAAGTGCCGCCGTAGTAGTCAACTAACTCCAAAATGTATTGACCACCCTGGAAATACAATTTAAATATGAATAACCAAACCATTTGAGGAATTTACAACACACCTTAATTACCTTAATATTATTTTGTAGAAATACAAGGGACGCAATTAGGGGAGGTGTGGTAGTATACATATTTATATCAAAATGTATTGATATGCAACTTACAGGTGTAACGTAGGTAAGACCGATAAGGAATCCGCAGCTGCAACAGATGGCGGATATGTAGATGGTTTTAACTTTGGGAAACGTGTCGAGGACTACTACATTGACGGTTGAGAGAAGAGCCACTGATGAACCGATACCGAGCACTGTCATCATTAGGAAGAATAGGACGGCGAACAGCTGCGACAAAAAACACTTTCGTTAGTAATTATAAATATACATTACACTTAGCGTCTAATCATACCAACTTATACAACATTGTAATAACAGCTCTAGTACTGCCCACACTGGAGCTGATCGGAGAAGATCAAATCCCAATTTAGCACATTAGTTGAGTGCGACTAATGTGGTAACTGACGAACTACTTCGTTACTCGAGCTCTACAACATATATCTCTACAGCACTGCAGGTTCGAGAAGGAATTCTGCGGAGTATTCCGCTTTCAGCACCAATTTTTTCGGCACCTATGGTTTCGGCACCTAAGCTATTCCACTTTCAGCACCAATAGGTATTTTTCTTGGTGCCGAATGTGGAAGAAAAAATATATTAAATTTTATTCCTCATTCAGCACCTACGATATTCATTAGTGATGGGACGTACTTTTGCACAAAGTTCTTAAATAAAACTTGTCGATAAAAATCATCTGTACTTTTATTACTTCAATTTTAAGATATCACATACCTATGTATTATTAAATAATATTTAAAAAATACACATATTTTTATAAATAATTTATGTTCACTAGGTACAGTGTTCTGCTTCCTTAACTTCTATTTTTATTGCTTATATTTACACGTATAAAGATTAATAATCAGTCTCATGTTTTGAATTTAAGACTTTAAATAAAGATATTAATGACAATCAGCGTCTAGAACGTACGGCTACATGGGGCCTAGTACGAGATTATCAGTTAAATTTAAATTATTTATTTTTATTAAGTAATATTAGAAATGAATTGCATGGATAATTTACTAAATAGAATTATTATAATAATATGAATATAGTTTGAATTACTTTTTGTTAATTGTTTTGCAGAGATAGATGCATCGAGAATAACAAAGGAGAGGAGAGTTAATTTGATTAGTAGTAATAACTGTCAATCAGTATATCATTAAAATATTATAAATAGACTGATTATTTTAAAAACAATTGCAAGTTTTATCGATAAGTTTGCTATAAATATCATCACTAAACACTACCGCACCGTAGGTGCTGAATGAGGAATAAAATTTAATATATTTTTTTATACCACATTCGGCACCAAGCAAAAATACCTATTGGTGCTGAAAGTAGAATAGCTTAGGTGCCGAAACCATAGGTGCCGAAAAAATTGGTGCCGAAAGCGGAATACTCCAATTCTGCGACCTAACTGAAATGAACCACGAAATAAGGATTATAAAAAATACTGTTACTATCACATTAGCGTCCACTACATGCGATTAAGGATGTATGTATATTATTACCTGGGGTAAAAATGTTTTGGAAATGGCGTCTGGATATGACACGAACGCGAGACCGGTTCCACCCGAGCCGACCACATCGCTTACTTCCTTGTTGAGTTCGGTGGCTAGATTACCCAAGATACCGAAGATTGTAACACCAGACAGCAAACTAGTGAACGTGTCCAAAGTTGTCACGATCATAGAATCCCTGAAAATTTAAGTTTAGACGTTAATTATGTTGATATGCTAGGTGAAGGTGTCTATGGCGACTGCAGTTCATTATTTCATTTAGTTTTTCATTGTAGTAGAATGTAAGGACCGAATTTAACAAAATAAAAGCAATTGCTTTGTTTTTTTAGTTACATTCTGTACCTTTTGTGAGAGAGCGCGCGCCATAGTTGCCAAAGCAGCCAAAGATTCTTAGCAATGAGGTCAAATCTTAATACATAAGGAAAATAGGCTGTGATACTCTTTAGCCTATATGGATGGCTAAAAAATATAAATATTTATTCCTGCAGCATAAGTTGCAGCTTATGTTTCATAGGATCCTGATTTTAAATTCTTGGTAGATTAAATAGCTATTAGATGTTATTTTAGGAAACCTCGGTAATAGTGTGGACTCTAGGAGTCTGCTCGGTAGATACAAAAAGGCTTGTACACGGTTACGTTCGGCTTAGTCAGCTAGCGCTTCGGGAATACTTTAAGGAGATATTATATGCAGATTATAAGATAATAATACGTCGAGCTTTATCAATAATAATATTGCCAAATAGGGAATGTGGCCAATAATTATTAGCTATCACAGATCACGTTATGTTTTTTATAAAGAATCCTTCAATACCTGTACACGTTTTGTCTGAACCCGTTGAATGAGGAGAACATAATAATTGCACCGGTTGCCACGGATAGAGAGAAGAACACTTGAGTGATGGCTGCGTACCATACCTGAACACAAATTAGACCCATCAAATTTAGCAATTATTATATCAATTAAATATATGTATATTATAATGTATCGCTCGCTTGCTAACCTGCATGTCTAAGAGTTGTACATGTTCTCGAAGGTGTGTGAAGTCTGCCAATCCGTACAGGGTCAGCGAGGAGGACTATGGCTTAATCCTTCTAACACTCAGAAGAGGCCCGTGTCCAGCAATGGGATAGTATATAAAGGGCTGATATTAAACGTAATAGACGTAACGACGTACGTACAATTTACTCAATTTATGTTATTCTGGTAATGCATGCTATAATTTGGCAGAATCTGCCGTAGTGTCAGAAAAGTTACTTGTCGACATTAACAAATTAGGAAATACTCTTTTCTAAAGAACTTGCGATATATAATAATATTGATATATTTGAACTGTCTGGTATATTTATTTGACTTACATCAAGTTCCAAAAGTTTAGACCACTGTGGCGTCAAGAAGAAGAGGATTCCTGTTCCGGCACCGGGCAGCGTCACCGTCCTATCAATAAAGATAAAGGCTATACAAGCATATATGGGAACTTTGAAGATAAAAAGGAAGTTCACCTGATCGAAGCACGGGTTGCTTGTCATTGAGATAACAATGAACATGGTAGTAAAGTGCTAAAAGACAGTATTTTATGTATTGCTTAAATTGTATAAAGTAGATAGTTTACATCCCTGATTTGCTAGCCTTGGTGTTCAGAACAAACATTGGCTAACAGAAAAATGCATAAAGAATATGTCTTGACATAGCACTAAATACTGTGGGCTCGAATTCCACGCGTTCCATTATTTGTGTGACCCACAAATAATTGTACCTACGTATCTATGCAGTTAGCATGTTTGTTAACTCTGCCACGACACAGAGCTTGATAACTAGAGCAGAAGTTGTCTTTTCAAAAGTAGAATACACACGCGGTCTTGACTCATATGTATAATCACATGTCTAAAAAAAATCATATATTTTAATATATAAAATCGTTAGCAAAACAAGTACTCCCTCTTGTCATAACTGTCATACCCTGATAGTCAGGCAATACCACGCGACCGGAGAGATCAGGCTTTACGTGGTTGCCAAGGTACGTGGGTGCAGCATCGGTAACTTGCTAACTCTGGGTTGTTATTGCGAATTTCATGACCTTTCTAAACCGGCCTTGGAACCCAAGATCTTATCACCACCGTGACACTATGCACGCTATACCTAATATGATAAAAATAACGAATAACGTATAAATTGTATCAGTAATAGCACCACAAAGAAAAATATATTTACTGTATGTACATATGGCTAAGATTTATTCGACAGGCGCATTTATACTTGTTAAACATATAATGTTGTTTTTAAATAGTAGGTGCTTGGTAGAAAGTGTCTGCAGTAGTTGTAGGTACAAAATTGTTAACAGGTGTATTCATATGCAGTTTAGCTCGTTAAGTATTATGATATTAATCTAATTACTTCTGGTGAGGAGTAAATTCTTTGGCGGCAACACGTTGTTTAAGAGGCAAATTGCTCTCACATTAATACTCGAGATAACAAGGAAAGAATCTCTATGGTTTCAATACCGTCAAAACTATTTAAACTAATATAAAATACAAAAAAAAACAGAAAACGTTTATTTGCAAAAACAGTTTTAGAACTACAACAAAATAGTGATTGATGTCTCCATTTAAGCAAATAATGCCTGTGTTAGGAGACCGCGCTCTTCCATAATAAAACGTACATTGAATTATGATCTATTTGAGCAAACATAATAATAAAAGTAATTTAAATGAGTATATAATTATATATGTAGGTGCTAAACATTTAATATAGGTACAATTGTTTAACAACAAAATACATATGTATGTGTGTGTGTGGGTGTGTGTTTTGTGTGTGTGTGTGTGTGTGTGTGTGTGTGTTTTGTGTGTGTGTGTGTGTGTGCGTGTGTGTGTGTGTGTGTGTTTTGTGTGTGTGTGTGCGTGTGTGTGTGTGTGCGTGTTTGTATGCGCCAGCATTAATAAATATGCTGTGAAGAAGTGTCTCGATATCACAATAAGTAAGTGATTTTATCCACTCAGTTATAATTTTTTTGCAATCATAATAGTTTTTAGGATATATACAAATATGTTTATTAATCCTATTATATAGCTGTGCAGATCTTTTGCGAAACTGCAAACAGGCAAACATGGTTCGTGTTTGTGGCATTTTTACAATATTACATTTCCTTCTTTTCGACAATATGCTAGAGTCATAGGGAACAGTCCTATGTATTTTTAGTACAGATTGTGTAATATATAATTTCCTGACCGAAAGCAGATTTGTGAATTGGTATAGATCATTGGTTTGAAATCGAAGCTTTTTAAAATACATACTACTAGTACTGCTTGCACCAGTGCAACATATATTTCATTTAAGAGATTTTTAGGTTGGCCTGAATTGCTGACATAGTTTTTGGGAACTATATATCTAAGAGTCCTGAACATCTCGCTTAATTTCCTGACTCTATTTGCAACTTGATCAATTTGAGGGTACCATGATAGCTTCTGATCAATAAAGACACCTAGGTATTTAATATTAGTGAGCTTATTAATGGATGAACAGTTACAATTTGAGTTATTGTCGCATAGATGTATTTTTATATTGAAATCATCTCCAGGCTGTGTGCGGTTGCAAATACTGAAACAAATATAATTTGTTTTGCGATGTTCAGGGTGAGCAAGTTTCTATTCATCCATTTCGCTATTTTGGCTAAACCCATTTTAGCGCTGAGTCGAACATCTTCCAAGTATCACCAGCAAAGATTACAGCGGTATCAACGGCATACGAAAAAATATTAGCATTTTCTATTTGTATGTCAAAGAGGTCGTTAGCATAAATAATAAATAGTGTGGGTCCCAGCACGCTTCCTTGCTGAACGTCATATGACACCTCTGCATCCTCACTAGTGTACTGACCAATCCTAACCCTTTGTCTCCTATTCGAGAGATTATCACTTAACAAGCATAGCGGTAGTCCAAGAACTCCGATACATTCCAATTTGTTCACAAGGATTGGGACAGAGACGGTATCAAATGCTTTTTTTATGTCTAGGAATGTAGTTAAGCATTTTTTACCATTGTCAAGTTGTTCAGTGACTAACGTGCTTAGGGCAGTAACTGCATCTTCAGTGGAAAGACCTTGACGAAATCCAAATTGCGATTCAGATAGTACGTTATATTCTTTTAAGTATTTTAGTAGTCTTTTGTTAATAAGTTTTTATATTATTTTAGATATTGAGGATAGAACAGATATAGGTCTGTAATTACTGATCGCGTCTCTGTTCCCACTTTTAACAGGCGTGATATTAGCTTGTTTTAGCAGATTTGGAAAGACTCCCTTAGTAAAACAGAGATTAGCGAGTTGAATTATCACGGGAACGATATCACTATTTATATATTTCAGGTAACCTGTTGATATGTTATCCCATCCCGATGCACTGTCAGACTTAAGGCTCATAAGAGTCAGATTCACTTAGGTGACGTCAGTATCTAACAGTACGAAAGAATTGGTTTGGGCAGAATGTGAGCAGGCTCCATCATAAACATTAGGACTTGTTTTAATTTTATGAGCAAGGTCTTTACTGATATTTGCGAAATAGTTATTTATATAGTTAACTGATTAAAGAGGGGATGATTTCATGTTTAATCTCTAAACTGTGATTGTTAGATTTATTAGAGTAAGTAATTGATTTAATATTTTCCAGAGTAATTTGTTGTTATTGACATATTTAGTAATTAATTCACTTCCATACTTCCTTTTTAATTAGATTGTTGCAATAATTCTTATACCTAATATATGTTATTTTTAATATGTCATGATGTGGATCATTTTTAATATCTTTTTGTAATTTATTACGATTCCTGATGCAGCGTTATATGCCTGGACTTATCCAGGGGTTTATTATGCATTGACTGTTTGGGATTTTCACGAGGATAGTGTTTCTATTAATAGGTGCTGTTAATTTATATAATAACTAATTGGTTAGTGTTTCAGGGTCGCTACAAAACAACAGGTCACCAAAGGATTAAAAGTTAAACAAATAACATCATAGCTATTGACAGGTATTCGCAAATACATATAATTTAAATGTGTAAACCCATACATAAAAATAAATAAGAAAGTATTTTCCTATGAGTTTGTCACATTTTTTAGATTGGGGCCAAAAAAATCGAGGGAGAATTACTTTTTCGACTGTGAGGGTTTAGTTCTGAACATTCCAAACTCACTATTTCTTTTAGAGATGTCATTGACAGATCTACTCGCACGAATAATAAAAGAATTTTGTCAGTAATTAGTGTGGGCTCGAGGTAATGCTAATGGTTGATTGTGCCGAACGGGAAGTTTACGTGGTGCCCAAATATTAACTTTAGGCAGAGCAATCGACATCTCCGCCTCCTACTTTCAAAAGTGTTACAACTTCGGATACAGTACGTCTACCTTTAAATGGCAGAAAACTTACTCTTATACTGCAAGTACCCTAAAACATTTTCTGGATAGTTTCAATACGGTCGACGTATGCGGGTAATGCAGGTTCCAAACTACTGATGCATACTTAAGGGTACTGCGCACCAAAGCACAATAAAGCACTTTGATTACTTTAATATATTTGAATTTCGAGGTTGATCTAATAAACCCGGAGATGTATATGCCTTTTTTACGACAGAGTCAATATGCTTATCAAATACTAATTTTGAGTCCAGAATTAATCCAAGGTCCTTGATAATAGTAACATTTGTAAGTGGTTTGTTATTAATAGTATACATACATTACTCGGGTTTAATATTTCGAATAAAGTTTATTGCAAAGCATTTGGAGATATACAGATCTAATTTATTATCAGTACAATATTGTTCAAATTTATTCAAATCGCTTTGTAAAAGTGCACAGTCGGATGGGCTATTGACGGCCATAAATATTTTTGTGTCATGCGCATATGATAGAAAATTGGCATGTTTAAAATGAGGCTATGTCATTGATAACAATCACAAAAAGCAATGGGCCTAACAAAGACCCTTGCGGTAGCCCACAAGGAATCGGCATCCACGCAGATGTAAAGCCATTCATTGCAACTGCCTGGGATCTGTTTGTAATATTTGAAGAGAACCACCTGGACAAGTTACCGTGTATACCAGTCTTATTTAGATTCTCCAGCAGTAACAAATAATCAATATGATCAAATGCTTTACCGAAGTCAGTTAAAATGGTGTGTATTTGTGCTCCGCAGTCCATATGCGATGTTATGAAATAAATCATTAAGAACCTGTTCAGAAATAAAATAGGACTGTAACACCGCATAGACCTGATTGTATACACTTCTCTCAAAAATTTTAGAGGAAATGCAAATTTTGGATATAGGCCTGAAATTTTTTATATTGGACCGATCCTCGCTCTCATGTACAGGTGACACAAAAGCAGATTTTCAGACAGTCGGTACCGTACCTTCTTCTATAGACCGCGCAAAAATTATGTATAACGGTATAACTAGGTTGTCAACGCATTGTCTAATAAAACGGAGGTATATTGTCGGGCCCAGCGCCTTTATTAAGAATAGATTTTAATAGTCTTTTAATCTCGTTTGGGTTAATATCAATATTACCAATACAAAGATTATTAGGACCCTGACTATAAACCGGCGGCGTTTGGGGAAAGCCAATCACATCTGATATAAGAATAAATTAGCAAACAAATTAGAAATTGATTCACCTGTGTTTGCAGAATTATTTTCCAGATTCATTACAGATGGAAGCGCATGTGAGGCTCTATTAAGAGATTTAGTATATGCCCAAAACATACGACGGTTATCCACCACAAAGTCTTCAACTTTTGTTATGTACAGCTGATAACATTCATCCTCTAATTTTAGTGCACGTTCCCTAAGCAACGAATAGGTTATGTAATCATAATGATTGCCATATTTTTTATATTTGCTGTAAAATTTGAATTTCTCTTTCAAAACTTTCTTAAGACTATAAAACTATACCAAAAAGGGAAAATATGTATATGTATTGATCACGGAGTTCAACTAAATTGTCATAAAAATCTTTTGTAGCATCAATAATTGAGCCTTGGGACAAAATTACGTGCCAATCGATAATCGATAGATTAATGTTAATTTGGTCATAATTACCATCCCTATAGATATACATTTTTCTTGTATTTTGCGACAACAAACTATGAGTAGATAATGACAGCTTAACGCAGATTGATTTAAGATGCTGATCTTCCAATGCCAGAGAGTAGTCACAGGAGTGCACCTCTAAGTACATATTGCAGAGCACGAGATCTAAAATCTGCCCATAATAATACTTACATTATTGTATTGGTCAAGCTTACATTGCGCTGGAAAATCCATGGAACCGATTTTTTCATAAAGTTAGCATAAATAATAATAGTTTTATAGGCTGATATTATTATATAGGAAATTATCGTGTCTAATGTGATAAGATATACATATTTTCTATGAGCTGATTATCTTGTTAAATCTAATCGACACTGACAATTGGTGTTCAAAGAACCTTGCCTATCACTTGATAATAATGTAATTAACCTTAAATCAGTATTGATTTAGAAAGGGTAGATCAAATGCGCAACCAAATTTCGACCTTACTGACCTTGTTGCTATATATTAAGTTGTCTCTTACAATAAGTGCGTTAGAATGTTGTTAGATCTGGCTGGGGCGTTTTACTCAGTCTTCATCCCGGCCTTACTTAGAAAAATAGAAACTATTGGTATAAGAAGGAAAAGGAAAAAGGAAACTTTAAAGTTAAATAAGCTAATAGATTACTTAACCAATTGAACACAGAGTGTTACAATATATATGGTAAACGTTTTAAGCTACAGCACAATATACAAAAAAAACATATTTTAATAATGCCATAGCAATCATTAATAAAAACCGTTACTCCAACTATTTGTACCTAACTATCCAATTTTGACTTTAAAGAAATCAATACGTATTTAAGCGCTCTGGTATTTAAAGAATTTACGTGTTACACACATATTAATCAATTAACTAATAAAAAATTTGTTGCAGATTATATTATTCCGACATCCGTAAATTTTGCCTCAGTCCATTCTGCCCTGGCATTTTGAATTCCATCATAGATAGGGTGGCGAATTTATAAGTTTAACTGTGTAGGTTTCAGATCAAAGTTAGTTGCATTTTTTTGCATAAATGGGACGTAACGTCTAAAATATAGGCTCAGCCTAGCTTAAACTTTTGTAGGATTAGTTCATCAAAATATTTCATAGATGATCCAATAAACAATATTATTTAAAATACCTACGTGATAAGCAGAATGATCATCACAACGTAGGGGAAGAGCGCCAAGAAGTAAGCAGCTTTACCGGAACTCTTGACTCCTTGTGCGACGATCACGAACACCACAAACCAGGAAGCGAACAGACACAGTGTCAGGTACCATATTGGGGCGCCTGAAACATATGTGTATATACAATGCATTTATACTCGTTGTATTTAGTTACTTAAATATCGATAACTTTCGGACACACAAGATCTAATCTTTAAAGCTTTTCCGTTAATAAATGATTCGCTTGTTGTTAAGTGTTTACTGCAGCTGGAACAACGAATAGTACACCTAATTTTGCAAATCAACATTAGTATTATAATATTAGTTATTTGCTTGTTCCGGTTAAAATAAACCATATTATTTTTAAGTTGACAACAAAAGCTTCAGTTTCTCCTGGTTAGACTGCGTATTTTATTCTTTGACGGATAGTTGGTTATATATTCTCTACAATGATTATTTAGTTTAAAATACGTACCAAGACCACCTTCAATTCCATCGCTTTGTTGGAGCACCGTTTTACTGAAAAAGGAAAACATTTCAAGTAATAAAAGGTCTGTTGATGCAGGCCTAAAAGTAATGGAAACCATAAATTTGAAGTAGAGCAGGTTTTGTACTGCATTGCAATAGATTTAAATTATAGTTTTCATATTAACTATTATCTTTTAATGTAATATCCCGGAAATATTATTAAAGCTAATTACGTGAAATAAAGTTCAGCGCTGCTGCTGGCATTCGGCGAAACTTCTCCCACTACTTGTTGACTGGGATCTGAAGGTACGCAGTCTGTCCATTCTGGTGCACATATTCCCCAGGGCAGTGTTGGCTGAAAGCTCATCGCCAGGTAGTACACACACAAAGCTACGATTGCTACGTAGTACGATAGCACGTAACTGCAGCCTAGTATAGCGGCGAAACCGGTACCTGTAAAATATTGTTTTTATATTACAAGTCTAAAAAATAATTTAACGTCATGAATGTGTAAAGTGAGATTAGTTCATATAATTCTAATCAGGCAGGCAAATTGGTGCGGTTTATTTGCATGCAGTGTATTAGAGGTGTAGATATGAACTTAACGAAAATATAGATATTTCTTTTACATGATAGATACTAGATCCAGACTTCTTTTTTGGACATCATAACGTGGTATATGATATTACTAGGTACTTTTATAATAAGTTATAAAAAGTATTAATTATACTACATTGCATATTACATAAGTTATAAATAGAGTATATCTAGTAAGCTAGATATACCTACGCTATTTATAACTTATATGAACATATTCTTATTTACTTGCCTTTCATTCCAGGACATAAAGCCCAGACTCTGATTGAATTTCTTGATCCAAATTGTCCTAATAGACACTCAAGATAGTACATAGGTTTGCCGACTAGGAACAATACAATGAGGTAAGGAATAAGGAAGGCACCGCCTCCGTTCTGGTAGGCGACAAAAGGGAACCGCCATACATTGCCCAGGCCAACCGAGGTGGCGATGCAAGACATAAGAAACTCGATTCCATTGCTCCATTCTGGTCTATTAGGTAAATCAATTTCTTCGTCTGCTACCTAAAAATAACACAAAACAAACGTTTTATATGGAATATAAGAAAGTTGCCAGACATTGTCTAGTGTGTGTATTAGTTTTTATGAGGTTTCTAAGAAAAACAGTGTCAGGCTTACAAATAGGGAGAGCAATTGTATGCCTATAGTTCAACAATAGGATAATTGTGTTTTTTAATACGTGATTAAGCTTATGTAGTGTTTGTAATGTGTTCGATATTATTATTTAATCTTCTTTGACTTTGATAGTGGTGGAAACCAGGTTTTGTTTTTACATATTAGGGGCAATCGCACAAGGCTGACTGGGTATAAATACAAAGGTTGTTCCACTGGATCTGTCTCAAGATGACGGTATTACTCTAACATATTTTAGCATTTTCTGTTCATCCTAATGTAGAGCCTTGTCTAATCACGCAATTGCTCCGATTGCTCAAATCACGCATAGTTATTTTCTTGCTAAAGCCAAGAAGTCCTAGAAAATATAATCCAGGCGGCCTTGCTCTTTTTTATTCGCCATTAATTGCTGTAATGATTATGGCATGTTTATTAAACAATCACAGTTACACGAACGAAACATAGTGTAACGGTGATTTACTCAATATTGCTCATTGTAAAGAATACACAAGCAATAAGATTATTCTAGTTTTATTAAATTTAAAGTCGCCAACGCACCAAACATAGCGTGCACAATTTTTTGGTGGCAACCCGGCTGTTGCCGAATATACATCTTAATTTCTTATGTATTATCAATTAATACTTAAGAAATTAAGATGTATATTCTATTGAAACTACTGAAAATTAGAGTTAATATGTGTTTTTTTATACAATTATGTAATGTTCATTTGACTGTGTCCTAGTTTTATTTAAACATCTATGATTCTAAGTACTGCCCGGAAGGTATGCTAACTGAGGCCTTATGTTATGTTTATTAGATTAAAATATTTATCAGGAGATTAAATACTTACGCGGATATGTAAATAATAGCTGCAATTATATTGTTGTCAAAAATGCATAAAGTAGGATGAGAATTAATGAATGATTAATCGTTATGCCCAAATTAATTTATGCAAGACGTCGAAAATATGTACTTAAGTTTCATAATGTGCAAGTCAAGTTTTTAATAAAATCGCGCACCGGTAGCTTTAATTTTTCCATGTATACGTAAAATAGCAAATACATTAATTTGATTATAATACCAACGTCCGCCCGATTACAAACGTTGTAACGCTTGCAACACCAGATAAATCATTTGGAAATTAACTGATGTATGTATATATTTTTGTAATCAAAGAATAGTCAGCTACACAGGTGAATTAAGACTATATTTTTTTTTATATGCCGTTGGCACACATTTCGAAATTTACAACAAGAATGAATTATGATTGTAAATCCTAAATGTAACCGAATAACAGCTGAATTTGCCTGAGACTTCGATTTTTAAACCTTCACCTCTCTCAACTTACTTTCTTATCATTAGGTCCTTCGTGAGGTAGATTTGGTACGAAGTTCGGTGCAGGTGGTAACTTAGAAGCATATGGTATATTATCATTGGGAAAAACTGCACTGGCTTCTCCTACCCTTGTTGCATTCTCCGGTGAGCCGTTGCCTACTCCACCACCATCATTCATTTTGGTATCCTGAAAAAGAAGGGTGCAATAAAAGTTTACCTATGTCTTCTATACTATTTTAGGATCTATCCTAAAAATATAATTCCCGTGTGGGATTCGTATTCGGCGTAGTGGCATGCATTGGTGAGGCGGCCGCTTAAACCAATCACCGTCAGTCAAAAGTATTGTAAAGTGTATCTACTTATTTAATTTTTATGGTTAAATTGCATAATCAATACTGATGTTAATTGATATTGATATAGATGAGTCTTGGAGAAGAATATTTAAAAAAATTTAAACGCAATCGATTTCATTGTAAAGTTTACTTTAATGGTATAATGCCTAATATCATGAAAGATAAAGACATATAGGTACTTTAAATTTGCCCTCAAATTTCATTCGTTACATTTGCGAGCATAAGTTCAATGAATAAAGCTAATTTGAGTTACTACTCACAATCAACAAATCAAACACGCAGATATCCTTTGAACGACCCTTCTATCGTATCAAAGGATTTGCGTTATCGGTTACTGTCTGTTCGTCTGTAAACTTGTAATAATTTCTTACATGTTTTACACAAAAAATAACTACCTAGAAATCAGAAAAAGAACGTCTGCAATCTATAGCTATTATTGAAATAAGACGGTGACCCTTTATAAACATATTGTGCGCACGAGGTGTGATATTTTGCATAGTTAAGGATTATATAGAAAAGGAATGTGAAAGGCTAAAATTGATAAGGTGTATATATATATATATATTATATATGTATATTATTGTTATATTTGCTAAGTTTCTTCATTTTTTTATATTTGCTCTCTGCATTTCTATACACAAGTACAAAGTTGGTATGTACAAACATATATTGCTTGATTTTACGGCAATATCTTGACGTATATGGGTGCCTATGAAGCATGAGTAAGTGACTTTTTATTTATTATTCTTAATCCAAATTATTAATTATCAATAAGTGTTTAATTATCTAGATTAAATAGATTCTGCATCAGTGTTTTGCCTCTTGATCGATGAGCCAACTGTAAAGAGCTAGATGTCATATTCATTTACGCAACGAAATTATCTTAATTAATGTACTGCTGATAAATACTTGTTACTAATTGCTTTTTCCTTTTCCTTGTATGATATCGCTTTTATTTAATCCTCGTCTTAATAATATTACTATTAAAGAATATATGATAGCATATTTTTTATTTCATCGTAACATACCAAAAAGGTTTGGGGGAAATCTATGCGACGTTTTTTAACGCTCTCATAGAATTTGAAACCTAAACATTTTTTATCAATATAAGTTTTAAAAAAAAAGTGATACTATGTTATCGGTTCTGACCACAATTATTTTAACATTTGCAAGGTATATTATTGATGATGCTTAAACAATCACTACATATTATAAAACAAAGTACCCCGCCGCCTCTGTCTGTCTGTTCGCGATAAACTGAAAAACAACTAAACGGATTTTCATGCGATTTTCACCGATAGATACAGTGATTCATGAGGAAGGTTTGAGTGTATAATTTGTTAAGGTTTTGTACCTACTATCGGTGTGAAGCCGGGGCGGGTCGCTAGTTATAATATAATTCAGGGAAAAATAAGGCATTTGAGTTACATGCTTGACTTTTTCTTTCATATTTAAATTAATAAATTTGAAGTATCATTGAAGTACTCCTGGATGTACCTTTGGATTACTGCTACATAATTTTTGGGTCATTTTTAGGCGACACATCAACCGATTTTATCCTATTATTTCTATCAAACGGACGTTGTATGTTATAAATATAATGTTCATAATAAATATATATGACGTAACGACTATATTTTGTTAACGTTATTGAAGTAAAATAGGTAAATCAAATAAGTAAAATATATATGAAATGTGACGATTATTAAATAAACTAAAAGCGGTCACGCTTCACTATAACGCAGTCAAATATTAATTTTCCGTTCGCGTGGGCACTTCAAAAAAGTATAACCAATTTGCCAATAGATACTCCTTAACCAATAAAGTTTCGTAGAATAATAAATAGGTATTAATACATAAGAGCCTAATGGGAGACTGTTGGACTGCCTCGCTGAGAGGTCGAGTTCGATCCCTAAGCGCGTATCTTTGATTTTTCGATGTTATCTGCGTATTGAATAGAAGAACATCGTTTGCAACCTGCATGTTTGAGAACTTTCCATAATACTTGAAGATATGTGAAGTCTGCCGACCCGCAGTGGGCCAGCGTGGTGGATTAGGTCTAACCCTTTTCACACTGCGAAGAAGCCCTTGCCGTGTGTGTGTTTGGGACAATTTATACACAGGCCTGATATTGTTATGAATTATTATTGTCTTTATATATATATATATATAAATCTTCTGTGCGTTTGTAATTAAACTCCTCCTAAACGGCTGGACCGATTCTGATATTTTTTTTTGTGTGTTCAGGTGGATTCGAGAATGGTTTACATTTGGGTTCTGATTTATTTTTTCGTGTGTTCAGGGCAACGTCTGTCGGGATAGATAGTAATACATAAATATCACTTGTGTAGACGAAAGGTGTACACGTTTTCACATAGATAGTATAGAATAGTAGAATAGTTTTGTTATGATAATATGCCTTTGTAATATTATCAGAAGATTGATATGCATTCCTAATCGTAGTTTATAGGTACAGCTACAGTAGGTAAGTTAGAAGTATACCTATTTTTTTAGTAAACTAAAACCTGTGTAGGTGCTGCAGGTACATAAATAAAATAGACATTTTCCATTTTTAGTTATCGTATAAAAGGATAACTCCTCAATTAGGTATATTTATTGATTCCTTCTGTTGAAGGTTTATCGTTGTTACCTGTTCGGTTGCCATTCAAAACAGGTACATAGGTATGCAACCTCGCTTACACGAACCATCAATACCGTATAGTACACACACTGTCCCATTCGCAGTGTTGCCGTCCTACTTAATTCAACTTTCCCCCATTTTTACTATCACGGTTGGAAAACCAAAGAAATTATTTACATTTTTATTACACGACATTGAAAATAAGAAGATGTTATCTTCTAGCTACATATATTTTTGCGTGCAGTGGTTTAATTTATATGTAACATCTTTGTGTACCACATTTCAAGCAAATAAATAAATAATAGATAATTATTATATCCAGGTTAGCTACAGCACATTCTAACGGTCTTCTGACGGTACATTAAAATCTACTATATAAAAAACAGGGTAAAAAAGGAACATAATTCAAGACGAAATAGGAATTACGTTAAGAAATTAATATTTATCTAAATTTCGGAGCATATGAGGAACAATTATTGGGGCGAATGCGTATTTTTACATTCGAGACGAAACATGAGGGTCGAATGCGGAATAAATCCAAGTTTTGCATACATTTACATTGTTATAATGGCTCAGATAACAATCAACGACCTTCTGTTTTTACGGGTTTAATTATATTGAAGAACTACAAGACGCAATTACTTAGTCATTTTTATAATACTGTGTATTGTTTTATACACAAAATTATGAATCATTAGTGTTGGCTCTATTATTAGATATGAAATTAATGTGAATTACACTACCTATACATGTTTTTAATAGCAATCCTAGAAAGATTTCGACTACAGATCTTTTTGGCCAACTTCATTGGTATTTTATTTATGCGGCAAGCATACAGATATAATTCAGTCAATTGTTTTTAAAATCAACACTAATGGCATATTAGGTATACTATGCTGCAATTACATAATCCGAATCACATCTTATCGGTCCGCTTACCGGGACGGGAAAAGTGTAATTGTTTTTTTTTATTAGTAAATTTAACACACTGAACATCGGACACTTGCCCGGTAGAAGGAAATAGCCTCACCCCCGATAACTTAAAAAAATATTTATCGACATGTGGGTGTAATCTGCTTGATGTTTGAGGATATGTTGATGTAATTCTATGTAAATACAGTCGGTAATTGTGTTAGTATGTCAAGTCACACAAATATAATTTTACGTGTTCGTAATGCTTATAAATATATTATCACATATAATCTTAGTTAAATAAAGGAATACATTCCTCAATTTTTAGCATAAGTATTTTTTGTCAGCGTATGCTGTTACCCTCCTACCTAATCTACTGCACTGTAAACACACCATTTGTTGATTACGCTACATATTTAACTAAACGGAACATTACCGCACAAAATGAAAAAGCATTTAGTCTAGAGCCAGTGTGTCGACCGCTTGACAAGATATTAAATAAATACTAGATCAATAATCACGAATCAAATTTCGAAATTCGTTTAGATAAACCATCAGCTTATACTAACGACTGATGACAATTAATTGAACGAGAAATGTTGATAAGTCAGAAGAATTCGGCCTCCTATTGTAAAACACGTGTATACATATTACCATATCAGGGTTTAGATATTCTTAAAAGGATTAAATAATTAAACTGCGATGAAACCTTATTTTGATTAATTTAGATAAAAGGTTGTTGACGGTGACGTTTCAAAGTCAAAGTGAAATACATATAATCTATTAGCCCTGTTAACAAACTATCTCACTGCTGGGTACGGGCCGGTTCTCATTATGATAAGGTTCGTAGACCAGGGCGAGAGCAGGGACAAATTCAGGGAAGATCAACAGGACCTTCTGTCCTGGACTGCCACAGTAGATTTTACTGAAGTTACTTCAAGAACAGCATTGTTTTCTCGTGGGGCTCAAAAATAAATGTCTTTTAATCCAGCCCTGGCAGGTTAGCCGACAGTGTCTATGTATATCAAGTGATATACCATACTTTAAATCATTTGAAATATAACGCGATATACGCGTACGTATCTAATCATGTTGTTTAACTCATTTCACGTGAACGTTATTTTTAAATGTCGTATTTGTAAAGCGTTTTTTCCATGCCCCGTTCCGTTCCATACCATGACTGATGAACGAATCAGGCAAATACAACTCTTTGTATGAATTATAATAATATGATAAAACGTTTGCTAGACCGCTTCATCACCGTCCAAAATAGAAACGTGATGCTAAGACTGGACCTAACGCATATTTACGAATATAATAGGATCATCGTTCTGAACGTCATGCGCGTTTGTTTAGTTAATTTTGTACAAAGCATGTATGTACGCATGTACGTTAGCTATGCACGTGACTTCGTTTGAATCAATCTCAAACCCAAAAATCAATAAGTCTCAAAATAAAAACTAAATTTGTGAAATCTTAAAATAATACTAATGAACGTTAACGTCAAAGGTAGCCAATTGTATGACAATATTAATAACACTAACGAACGTTAACATCAAAGGTAGCCAATTGTATGACAATATTAAGAACACTAACGAACGTTAACGTCAATGGTAGCCAATTGTATGGCAATATTAATGCTAATAACAGTATAGTATGTAACAAAAATCTATGAATTTTAATAATATACAAGTGTATGCCGAAGTCACGGGAAGACGATGCGTCATTATCGTAAGGTATGTCACAACAATAACTAAAGCACATTGTTCTAGGAAAGGTATTATTATACAATAATGGACTGCACGGATGGCGTAGCGGTTGAAGTGGTCACCTCACCACTGCCACTGCGCCGAATATTGTGGGTTCAAATCCCAAACCGGACAAACATTTGCGTGATCTACAAATGGTTGTTCCAAGTCTGGGTGTTCCTTGTGTCCGTTGTTTGTGTCCGTAAAGTCCTTCGCGATACAGGAATTATTCCTAGTGCGGAAGATGTCTTTTTTTAACAGAAAGATAGAAAGAAACGGAAGATATCCCGAAAGCTTTGTCACTTGATCTCGAAAGATCAAAAAGTTTGTCATTTTGATCAAACTAAAACTAACTAAATAACGCGGTGTACTAACACGGGGTCAGAACCCACTGGGCTTCTAATTTTCGTCCCTCGAAATAAAAGTTGTGGATTCGGGCTCTAATAGGTGCCCATTGGTTCCGCGGTAGGAGACCAGTCAATATTAATTTATTTTTAAGGTACCAACTCGTCCCCTGGAATAAAAGTGATAGATTCGGCACCTACTCAGGTGCCTTTTGGTTCCCTAATAGAAAATTAGCCATATTTTTACATAAAAAGCGTTAACATAGTACATTTGTGAACAGTACTTTAACGAAATTAATTTAAAACAATTATATTATTAAAATTATATTAGAATGTTGAAAATGAAAATGCTATTTACGCGCTGCAACATACAGCATTTCTAAGTGACTGTAAATCTATAAATGTAATTAATATAAATTTTTATAGCATGTGTCATAAATTATTTTATTATAATTTCCGTGTATGTAATTCAATGATAATGTTTTTCCTTTTTAATGTAATGTAATAATATCGAGCATCCTTCTTTCTTTAAGCGTATTTATTACTTTATGTTAATAATATTATAGTGTAATTTGATGTCAATGTATAGAACTCAACAATTATATTGCCAATAATAAATTTGCGTGCCAACATTGGTGAAATGTGCGAACGAATATTATACATATGTAACAACCATAAATGTACCACATTTTTTTGCAAATAAATTATTCTTATTCTTATTCTTAATTATCTATGATTTGAAATACATATCTACCTATTTACTATATTTTTTTTTACCCATTGTACGCAACTGTACCACGGCCACAGGAACCGAAATGAAATATCTAGCAGTGAATAGGAAATATAAATGATTTTAAAATAAATATAATAGTAGATCAGGGGACGAGTGGGAACCTCAAACATTTGAGGGGACGAGTGGGCACAGGGTACGAATTTCAGGGGACCAGTGGATTCTAACCCCTAAAACGCAGGATATTTTAATCAGATAATTTCGAAATAAAAACTGTTTAAAATAGAATACCGATCTGGTCTCCGTGTCATTAATATCACAAAGGATATTCTTCCAAAATTAAAATAAATGTCAAGTGTGAACACAAATTACTTTTTTACAAACATTCAAACAACAGACATAGAGGACAATGTGAGAACCGCTTGAGTTTTACCCTCCAGTGCACCAACCAATAAACGCGCAAAAGGACAATTCTCGTAATAAAATTAGTTCAAAATAGAGTTCCGATCTAGTCAAATGTGAACATAAATTGCATTTTAGTTTACATAAAAAAAAGGTAAAACTTAGGCCTTTGAACTATTCCCATACGGTACAGAAAATGTGTCATCTACATGTAGTCGTCTTAAGTCTAAATGTTTGTTTGTTTGTTTGGGTAGGACCACATGCTGCATTATAATTTATTAGGCAATAGGTACCTTTACCAACTATTGGTTCCCGTACCGTTATCAACCAAAAGACGTGACATATTATAATACCAGTCCTATATTTAACTGTCCCACTGTTGGGCACGGGTCCTCTCAGTGTGAGAAGGATTAGGCTATAAATCACGCTGGCCCAGTGCGATTTGGCAGGCTTCAAATATATTCGAGAACTTTATGAGGAACTCTCAGACATGCAGGTTTCCTCGCGATGTTTTCCTTCACCGTTAAAGCGAGTGATAATTAACTGAAATAGTTATACTTAAATACACACATACATAACTTCGAAAAGTCAGAGGTGCGCGCTTTGGGATCGAACTCGAGACCTCTGCCAAGCAGTTCTCGCACTAGACTATAGCTGTTACGTGATACCTTACTGTACCGAAAATTATTAAGAATTTACCTGGATTATTTTTCTACTCTCTTTATAAATATGTTCACATTCTACACATTTAGCACAGGCACAATGTACCTATGTAGAAGTCTAAAAAGGGCTTACTCGGCCATTATTACCTACTACTTACTAATTTATTTTGTAACTGTAATAAAATATCATTAGATATAAGACTTTTTACTATCCAGACTATCTGACCCTAACCCATACTTGCATGGTAAAAACAATTATCTAGATGTTAGGAGATGGTATATATAATCTAAAAATAATTTTGTGTTACAATAGTATCTATTGGCTAGCTTCCTATCATATACAAGATCGTAAATAGTATTTATCATATTATTAATTTACGATGTTGTAAGGCATGATATATGAACCACCAATAAAATATTTAAATGGGAATATTATTTTAATAACAATCATTTTAAAATAAAACACTTATAAATGTTACGTCGTTTACATAAATAATAACCTTTATATTAGTTTTTGTAACCGAAACTTTTTCGAGAGATCTTATAAAATACACGATATACCTGAGATAGGACTTTTGCACTCAAGTAGGAATTCCACCTGAATTATTACCCAATGGATCCATGGTGTATAAAATGAAATCCAAATAACATAAACAAAATAAAATATCTTCTCACCATTTTCACAATTTTCACAGTGTTGATGTTACAATCAATTAAAATTCAGTCAGTTATTCACAAGACATGATTCACTAAGCAGCTAGGCGACGCACACCGCGAGTGGTTCGTCGCGACGGCTTCTCTACAATTTTATACAATACGTATCAGACACCAAGTACAAGCTACGGTCACAGATGTCCTTAGTAATCAAACATACCGTAAATCTTATCATCAGGTCAGTGTACCGACTATGTAGGTACTCGTACCTATTAACATGTCAGGTGATATAACTAAAGTAATCGTCATAGACCGGACGCAACCTTGTACAAAAGTACAAAATTAAATTATATCACAAGATTAGTTTTCAAGTGATTGTAAGTCGGCGACTTCATAGCGCGAAAGGCATCGAACTATTAAACGCGAAACATGCGTCTTTATGATAGTCATGGTCAACTCGATGCCTGAAGGTATTAGAATTAATTACGTCGATTTGCGACCTTAAAACTCGTCGGAAGTTAAAATAAGTGTACGATTATTGCGCTTTACAATTACTCGTCAAAATTATTCACACGAGCTATATGTACACTCATTTGTTTTATGTTTACATATCGAGTCTTAGTTGCGTATATCTGCTTATATCTCAGAAGGTATACAGTACGGTATATTTTTAAATTTTCATCTCTAGACTTCGGAGATGGTCGTGCAGTGGTAGTGATTGCGATTGTTGTGCGTCTTCATGCCTTCGCACGGGTTCGATTATTGGGTCGGGCAAAGTGCTTTTCTTTTTTGTCAAAAAATTCTCAGTAGCAACACGGAATTTTGAACTGTGCCAGGGAAAGGGCAATAAGCGCTCTTTTAATTACATGGGACATAAAACCACGACTGGTCAAACGTGGGTGATACAGGTGTGATACTGTTGTGTATACAATGATTATTACTAAATCATGCGACACAATAATGATACAATATACCTTCATTTTATAATGTGCAAGTTATGCTCATTTATTTGATTACCATCATATCACGTTGAGCAAGTATTATTTTAAACAGTACCATTTTTTTACTTGATACTGTTAGTATTTGCTGGGATAAACTGCTGAGACAAAGAGACAGGCGAACCGATAGACGAAATAGAAACATTTAATTCTGCTTTTAATAATTAGGTACGGTATCCAAAAATATATTAAAATCTATATTTCTAAGGTACCAGGATTACTGATTAAATAAAATTCGTCAATACTTCTGATAGCGCTTATTCATTCATAATTATTGCGTTCTGATTTTAATAAGAGCTACGTAACTTTTAATTAATTAAATAGTCTGAATTAATTTTATAAAATGTCTAAATAAAAAATATATGTGACACAGATATTTTATGCTATTTATTAATATCAGCAATTTCAGACATTATGTTGTACTAAAATTCTATATTTTTATATAATTTATATTTAATCTAAATGGGTATTTCTGCAATTTTTAAGTTATTATGTACATATTTGCTCGATGTAGTTTCCCTATTAAGCATGCACGAGTCTTGATAACTGTTACAAATTAATTTGAATGTATGTCTAATTCTTGTAGGAAATCCGTATAAAAAAGTAAAACTGAAGTTGCCGACATAGCCCGCCGGATAGCAAAGCTGAAGTGGCAGTAGGCAGGGCACATAGCGCGCAGAACCGATGGCCGAAGCGTCAGGTAGATTCAGGATAGGCGGCAACGCTCCAGAAGACGCAACAGGGGTAGGTGGATGGTGATCCGCCGACCTGGTAAGGGTCGCGAAAAGCGGTCGGATGCGAGTAGCCCAAGACCGGTTTGTGTGGAAAACATTGGGGGAAACCTATGTCCAGGAGTGGATGTTAATCGGCTGAGATGATGATGATGAATCCGTATATATAAAAATCTATTTACTATGGCTGCTTGAGTTGTGAGGATTGCCCGAGACCTGTATTTTAGAACTAAAATACTTCTCATTATTATTAAGGAGTAAATGGAACTACTCTGGCCAGATAGGGATACCATAGTTACGATGTCCACTTCCTCAGACTGACAAGAGAACAAAAAATAGTACTCTTGAGACAGTCGGATTATGTAACTTTACATTTATTCATCGGATAATATATTAAAACAACCTTCAAAAGTACACAGTAAATATTTAAAATTCGCGTCACAAATACAAGATTTAAAGTATAGCAGCGAGAGAGCTTTTATTTATAAATGGTACGAGTAGATAATGTTAATGTTTGCGTCGAATGTAAGCGGAACTGTTATGCACAGGTTATTAGGGTCATTATGGAACAAAACGCAAACCGGTGTTGTTTTTACTGTTCTAATGGCTGTTCTTTCTGAATATTTGTCTCCTTCGTAATCTTCACTTTATATGAACACTAGCTTTTGCCCGCGGCTACGCTCGCGTAAAAGTAGGTTAGATAAGATTATGTTATTAACAGTAGGTAATTTTTAAATAATATATAGGCTATGTTACTCGGCGATAACATAGTTTCCTAATGGTGAAAGAAGAGTTTTGAGTAGTTTTTGAGTTAAATCCTTACAAACAAACAAACAAAAAATGAAATCTTTCCTCTTTATAATATTAGTAAGTATAGACTAACTTCTGAAGGCCAGTTCTTGCAATGCAATAAAAACATATATAAAATCTGTTATATGTATATATCATTATTATTATATTATTATTCATACTTAATTAAAAAACTTAAATTGCATTTCAGTACACATTTGACGTTTATTAGACAAAATCCGAGCTTCTTTTAAAACACAAGACATGTTCTTCGATCGATTCTATCATATTTTATTACGCGATCGAGAATATTTCGGACACTATTTGACGACTAGGCAAAGTCGTCATTAAAATATAAGGGATAGACTACGTGACACGATATCGGTGTAGGATCCCATTAGCCCAAAAATTTAAAGAATTGGTTAATTTTTCCAGTTGTAACTTTATGTGCAGGCAGGCAATTTTCATTTAATTCTATGCAACTCAGTATCAATTTAACGGCACTATCGCACGCGGACTGCAATCACTTTCTGACCTCGGTTTGCTTTTTCGTTTAGAGATGAGGACAGGTTTAATTATAATATCAAGGTGGCACCACAAGCATATGGCTCGCTTGATCAAAACCCATTTTCGTAGCCTATATTCGATTGTAATACCAACGCTGGCAGAGCAAATAATACCAGCACGCTGTCGTCCTTTAGGAAAAGTATTTGAAAGGAAGAGGCTATCTATGTATTTGTGTACCTCCAAAATTCTTAGTAATCCGGCGGTACACAATAAGTTATACTACGAGTATAACACTCTCACCCTCTCAACCAAAATCGTGTTCTTTATTTATTTAGACAGACATCGCACTATTAGTGCTTCTATTACTGGTTTTAAAGCTATAACCGTAGAAACCAACATTTAAATGTAAATATCGCCGTCTGTGTGTTATCTGTGCATATTGAGTCATTGTCGTGCAGGATAATTCTGAATACGTAATGGCAATTGAGCTAATGTTGCAGCAGTTTGCGTTCCTGAATGTACGACAAATGCCACTCTTGTTGTTTATCCTACTGATGCTGATAAATTGGCGACGGGTCGAATGAGCCGGCTCATTGTAGAACCTCCTTCTTCCTCTCTGCTAATCTCTTACAGAAAACTACCATAAGAAAAGCAAAACTGCCACAAAAACAAACAAAACCTATTGTATCTGTGTGTCACTGCGACTCAATAGGTTAATCGGTTAAAATATTTTTTTAACTAACATTAACATTAATATGTAATTTTGTTAAAATTACACTTAATAGATTTTAAAAGCTAAATAAAGAATAATTGTTTATGTTATTAAATGTTAGTTTCTCTTTTTGGCTGTTATATATTATAATATTATCAGCCCTGGATTACACTATCTCACAGCTGGGCACGGGCCTCTTCTCGGCGTGAAAAGGGTTTGGCTATAGTCCACTACGCTGGCCTAGTGCGGGTTGCCAGATTTCACATGTCTTGTAGAATATTATGGAGAACTTTCAAACATGCAGGTTTCCTCATGATGTTTTACTTCACCGTTAAAGCGAGTGATAATTAACTACATATTTAATACGCACATAACTTCTAAAAGTCAGAGATACGCGCCTTGGGATCGAACTGGAGACCTTTGTGTTGTAGACGAACGGTCTCTCTCTAGGCTATCGACACTTATAATAAATAATAATAATTATAATTTATGACCATATCTCTATAAGAGGTTGTATGGATGTGCATGTTTCTGGTCCGGGCTGCCAATCAAGTTAACAGTAAACCGTGGCGCTATACAATATTGCGAAACGTGAAGAAGGACAATGCAATAGAACACAATAGAATAATATGAATCGTGCAGGTTCCTGTATACATCTATTAATAAATAAGAATATGTATATCGATCATCCGATATTGAGCAATATGTATCGCCAGTTATATTGCATAATACATAAAATTGCAGTAGTAGTAGTTAATGTTGTAATCATAGTCTTGAAACTTAGCTTTTACCCTTGACTCTAAATGTGAGCAATATTGTTAATCTTATTAGAATGTAAATGATATTTAGATGTGTGTTACTCAATTACGCGTAAACCGTATAAAGCATTTACACAAAACCTGAGCAACCTGAAGAGACTTTTATTCGGCGTGCGCCCGCAGTTGTTCTGTGATTGCAGTAATAAAGAAGATATTCACTGCCACGGCGGAGCAATAATAGTGATTGTGACGGCTATGCATAAGGTCTAGGATCTAAATCTTGGCTAAGCTTGCAAACAGAACCGAAAGCTCTAGTCTAGTAGTTCTAGTAAACTTCTATTGTTTAATATTATTCAACATAGATTATGTTAGTTAAATCTTAATTTCGATCGCTTCCGCAGTAAAATATATATTCAGCTCTAAATTTTTGTGTGGAATGTCCAGTGTCCTTGCACACTGATCACTGTTGATCTCAGGAGCTGTAATGTACAATGCGGGATATTGATTACCTCATGCAATTTATTCTGAATCGTAAAAAACTATCTACTATTTATCGATATTGACGCATATATTGCGAAATTACACTCTGTCTAGTTTTGAAATATGTCTACTAAATTGGACTCTTGTAGCAAGTTTTATGCAATCAAGGCAAATTAAAAAGACATTAAGTCGTGATGTAAACTGTACCAATTTCAAATTGGTAGGATCAGTTTTATGGTAGTTGTGGCTTTAATGTGCCTGTAGTGAACTTATAAAACTGCAATGGATATCCCATAGTAGTTTTATTATTTACCCATAGTAAGTATAATTTAATTACCAAAATAACCCATCGGGCATAAGGTTTAATTTTTTTAAGGTTTAATTCTCGCAATAACGTAAATTCCAGAAATCACGTTGAAATTTATGGAATTTAATATTATCGATAAACTGGATAACAATTTATGCATAATAAGTATGTATTCATTTACTTTACTATATAGTAGTATATACTTACTTCATTCTCAGGACATAGATACTTACACATATGGCAAATAGGCGTGCTGCGACCTCATTTACACAAATAACGTTATAACTTTTGTTAATAACACCAACATCACATTACCTACGTGACTTACCAAATAAAGTGAATCGAAACAATATTTTGGAGCAGAAGGAAGTTGAAAGAGTAATTATGGTTTAAAACAAAGACAGTTTAAGGTAAGAAGTATTCCATTTGCATTTGTATAAAAATGTTTATTTATTGTGTTGGGTCTTAGATAAATATGAACACATTTTGTAACAACAATATTTATCTGCGCGATAAACAACCACCATGTTCACTAAACACAATGTCAGTAATCACACAATTACACTATACAATATGTATCTACTTATTCAGACTTCACAAAGAAATCTCTTTAACGCATTCACAGGTTTATGTCATCGTTTTATTTCGTATAAAAATATAAATTACTTAAACTTAGAGTTAGCCCATGCCTATTTTTTATATAACAATATAAATTAGTTTTTCTCTTATTATCTTAAAGCAATATTTTGTCAATGCTCGAAAGGCCAATAAATCTCGTATTAAAATATGTTCAAAATAAAGTACAAATCTAGTCTAATAAAAATCAAATATGAACTACAATGCAATTTATGTTCACATTTGAGGTTTATTTTTATTTAGGGGACTATTATTTGTGATATTTATGACATTTAAACTAGATCGATACTGTATTTGTTTTTATTATGAGAATTAGATCTCAGATCAAGCCCTAATAATCAAATCAATTACATTATTTTGAAATTGATTTGATATGTTGTTGTCATTTTGTCAATACTTATTGGAAGTTAATACACTATCTAAAGACATAGTACACATTGTATGAAATAGGTATTCATGAGCTAGTTTATGATCATACTGTACAATAACATTAGTTTCTACATTTATAATAAGTATAGTTATATCTAATTACCCGCATTTAGTCTTTTTCTATATCCGCCGGTTAAACTGTACCATATGTGGCCAGCCTTGCCCTTCCCCATTTTCTCTCTTTGTACTTCAGCGTCTGTCTTGAAAATTACCCAATCTCTCTTTTCAACAGGCGAACGAGGACCCCATGATGACTTAGGACTGAAGGTTTTCGTAATAGTCTGTAAGCATATATCAAGGAACAGTTAGTTTATCTGTGAATATAGACTATGTTTTCTACTTTAAAATATATTTTTTATTGCTCATGCAGCTGAATATTATCTGTTTATTTATCTCACGTGTATGTGAATGTTATAGTATTGGAGTTGGCAGTAGTTTATTTTTAAATTTAAAGTGTCGGTATATTTTAATTCTATTTTGAGGAAAAGACTATTTCACATAATACGATAAAATTCAAATATATATGATACCGAAATATAAGGAAGAACAAATATCTTACCTCGGACCAGCTGCCAGTTCTGTATTTGTACATCGTGAGGGCGATACCGATGGGGACAAATATTATACCGGCAAACAGCATCAAGTAACCGCAAACTGTAACAACAATTTTGTAAATAAGAACAGCTGTTATGGCTTTTGTTGAGTAAGTCACCAATAATAGTAGTCAAGTAAAATATATTTAAAATATTGTGCAATTACATCAGACTTATTTAAGGTATGATAACTTAGCGATGCAGCAATTTTTTTATGAAACATGGTCTGTTTATCATACATGGCATTTATAAAAATGCCTGATTTATTATTATATAAAATTTACTTATCCCACCGCGGTGGAAATTGTACAACAAAATATGTTAATTTTGATAAAATATACCTAACACTGATCCAATATGCAATGTTTAATTTAAATTTAATAACATTTGATATACATATCTAATTAGGAAATACGTTTTTAACATGTATTGGATTATATTATCGTAATCTATGAAGTCAAAAGAATTGAAGTAGCGCTGATAAAATCATGACCATAGTACTTTGTTCCTTCTTAGGTTAGGCTAAGAAGGTCACACTTATAGTCATTAATTTAATTCTAGTTCATATAAACGTCACATTTTTTTAGTCTTAGAAAATATTAACATCACCCCATTGGTTCAGTGTTGTAAGAAGAAATTCATAATTAAAAATAAATACTTACCGTAAGCTATGACTGGGTATATGTAGTAGCCGCCAAACACAAGATTCTCAACGCCTTGCAACGCGTAGATGAATACAGTAATCATCATGGCAGGACAGATTATGCCCCAGCAGAACCGCCAATATACCGACGTCTTGATGCCCAACATGAACTCGATATCAACGCAAATGTTCTCCAATCCTGAAATAAATAACGAAACGCTTTGTAACATAAGATATGAAGACAACTAAGTGGATACTGTGAACTAAGTATGGGTTATACTTTACACTGAACGAGTTAATTATAGAAAACAAGTACCTAAGCAAACTTTATTAATATTACAGCACTTAAATGTTATCTTGAAAACCAGCAATAAAACAATTATATCTAAAAGACTTATTAGGCAATTTATGACCTCAACATTTTCATTACTACAAAACAAGTTGTTACAAAATAAAAAAAACACAGTCCTTGATAAATAATCTCTATCATCAATAATAAATAAAATACTTACCGTAAATCCAGAAGACTCCAATAATTTCCATAATCGCACAGAAAAGAATCAGGAAAGTGCCACCGTAGTAGTCAACTAACTCCAAAATGTACTGACCACCCTGGAAATAGAAAATATTTTTGTAAGTCGTGTTATCTAAGAAGATGTCACATTTATATAAAGATAATAAACTCTTTGGTTCTTTCTCGCAGTTCTCGGATCTTATCCGTAACTTACCACTCTAAGATCTTAAGCTTTCGTGTATATGTAGGTATTATATTGCTACTAGTCTAAAAGTGTGTAATGAAATATTAAATCTATTGAAACTACTTTCGTGACGTCAAAAACAATAAATATTACTAAAACAATCTAACAATTTGTATTGTATCAACAATTTGTATAGACACTACTCACAGGCGTAACGTAGGTAAGTCCAAGGAGGAAGCCAGCGGAACAGCACATGGCGGACATATATATAGTCTTGACACGGGGGAACGCGTCCAAGAAGACAGTATTGATAGTGGAGAGCAACGCCACCGAAGAACCGATACCGAGCACGAACATCATCAAGAAGAACAGGACGGCGAATAACTGTAAATACACAAAGACTGATATCATTCATTGTTAACTAAATTTCAATATAAAAGGTAACTTGATGATATTTTATAGAAATTTAATAAAAATGTATTAAGAGTAATTAAATGAACATGTATGTAGAGTAGGATTGTTTATTAAACCTAATGTAGATGTTTACCTGTGGCAAAAATGTTTTGGCAATAGCATCCGGGTACGAGACGAAAGCGAGACCAGTTCCTCCAGAGCCGACTACTTCACTGACATCTTGTTCAAGCTCGTACGCCAAGTTACCCAAAATACCGAAAATGGTTATACCAGATAACAAACTTGTGAAGGTGTCCAAAGTCGTCACGATCATAGCGTCTCTGAAATACAAATACAATATACATAAGAGATAGATAATTATATTAATAAATTATTTTTGGTAAATCAGAGAATAATTAAGTACCTATTTCTGAAAGCCAGACAATATTTTGTCTATAAAGGTAGTGTCTTATATAAAGTACTCTGCAGTTAGAAGAGGAGGTGGCAACGTATGGTAATCGTAACAACAGCCTTTATTTGCATTAAGTAGCCTAATTTAAAAATAATTATATCAAATTGCATGCCTGTAAACGTTTTGTCTGAAGCCGTTGTATGAGGCGAACATAATGAGAGTACCCGTGCACACAGTCAGGGAGAAGAATACCTGAGTGATGGCCGCATACCATACCTGCAATGAACATAAAACGTATTAAAAATTATATTTACACGAATTCATTATCAAAATTAATAATTGACTGCACGGATGCCATAGTGGTTTAAATATTCTGGTTAAATAGTCTGGTTAATTTCGGATGCCTTCGTCCTAGCGTTGGTTGAGAGGTTAAGGTGTGAAAGCATAACAAACAAAGAAACTCACAATCGCATTTATAATGTTAGTTAGGAGAAAGAAGATTTATTTGACTTACATCAAGCTGTATAAGTTTATCCCACTGTGGCGTCAAGAAGAACAGGATACCCGTGCCAGCGCCGGGAAGAATCACAGTGCTGCCAATAACGTGTACAAATTAGTGCATACTACTTAGTATACTACTTTTAATTTATTTCTGTACTAAATAGTAGTATTGAAATAAATTAGAAGTATGCGAAATAATATCTAATAAGGAAACCAAACCAAAAAGTAATTAAGTTAAAACTATTGATCGTATTAACTAACTCTTCTGTGAAATATTATTTTCATTTATACATCTTATGTTTTACAGTTATTTTAATCATTCTACAAAAATTATAATATATATGTATTCTATGCAACTATAACATCGACGTGTTACAAGATTTATAATAATTACAACAGAGGCCCTTTGGGGCAGTCGTTATCTCATCATGAAACTAACGCGATCTCGGAGGGCATAGTACTTTTAAAATATTACCTTTACCTTGTGATATAAACAAAAAAATTATAACCAGGTTAACTTAAAGCGCACAAACCACAGGGCAGCTTGTGGCGAGCTGAATGTGAGTGGCGACACTGCAGTCCTGAATGCCTCAGAGAGTCGGTTAGGGCATCGTCCCCGGCTTGCCTTCACTGATTGTCTAGGGTGGAACTTCAAGAACGGCCGTAGGACTCTCAACTCTGGCTCGCCTTGGTCGGCCGGTCAGAGGGCAGCTAGAGCTTATTGCTTGGGGTGGTAGTGTCGTTTACAAGGGTATACCTACGGGGAAATCCGCTCCAGGTCTCCGTTTCCACGAGACTCGTGGTGGTGAAACCAGCGCCGCACCGCTTAACAACCCCAGCCGCTCACACCGGTGTTGCCTTCTGCTGCTATTAAGGCCGTATGTCTATGGCGACTATTCAGGGGGCCCATCTAGTGAGTCGGCAAGACACCATCTGCCATTCCGACTTTGTACTGAGACAGTATATCAGGCAGACGCCGTCTTTTAACTATAGTTTGCATTTTACCAAGCCATTAAACACCCATCCCCATAGGCAAGAATATTTAGATTCCATGTTGGACCTATGTCCCCGTGTCGCCTCCCAAGGCGCCGGGTATTTTCCTAATGCATTAGAGAAATACCCGTGAAAAAGAAACAACAGAGTATCATTCTCAGTTAAGTTTTCAGGTAACTAGCTATAAACCTGCGGCTATTAAATAATCATGACCCAACACCTAAGAAAATTCTCATCAGAGTGATCAGCTTAACGCTAAAATATGCTTTATCAACAAATCTCATTATACAATTGTCACTTTGTTTGGAGTTAATAGACTTACGTAATAAGCAGAGTGATCATGACAACGTATGGGAAGAGAGCCAAGAAGTAGGCAGCTTTACCCGAACTCTTGACTCCTTGCGCGACGATCATGAACACCACAAACCATGAAGCGAACAGGCACAAGGTCAAGTACCATATAGGGGCGCCTGAAATACGAAAAAGTAATTGTAAGAATTACGCACTCGTTCTATACTTAAAGTCTGTTGTCGTATGTTGTTGTCTACTATACATACCTAGTCCACCTTCAATTCCATCACTTTGTTGAAGTACCGTTCTCCTAGAATGTTAAATGTACATGTAAAATTCTAGTAAGATTTAAAACTAATTTTTGGCTACTAAGTATCGTAGCCTATGTACGTTGAACAGTACAAAAGTAAAGTTTATGGTGTTACACGCACAACATAACTCTATTTTTAGGCGGCGCAAGTTATCATTTTACTAACAATATCCGAATTAATTAAGAAAATGAGCAATAGAACATAATTTAGAAAACAAAGATTTAATATTTCCACACTAATACAATTGTATTTTAATATGCTAAATAGATATAGAAATGTATTGTGATTATTGACTTTGCTCTGTATAGTTCTAATAATTAATATTAATTAAGACATGGAAGGGAATCAGAGAACTGATACAACGAATGCAGGCTATTATTCGTCTCTGGTCGCTGGATATTCCATTTGCAACCTATATACTAAATATTTGGTAACCTATATACAAAAAGTGTACTTACACAAAATATAACTCAGCGCTGCTGCTGGCATTTGGCGGAATTTCTCCTCCTTGTAGACTAGGGTCTGAAGCCACGCAGTCAGTCCACTCAGGTGCACAAACTGACCAGGGCAGTGTTGACTGGAAACTCATCGCCAAGTAGTACAAGCACAAAGCTACGATTGACACGTAATATGACAACACGAAACCGCAACCTAAAGTTGTGCCGTATCCAGTACCTGGAATATTTAAAACATTTAGTATTAAATATTGCCCCCATAGCTCTAGTACTCTCATCTAGATGGAAAGTAGACTGAAGTGCTCGGTGATTTATTTCTGCATTATCAAGAGCCTTACAACGAGATTAACGTATGGAAGTAGCAGGAAGAGAAGACAGTTTCAATTTTGTATGAAACATGACGTGACATAATAATGTGCCAACGTAAATATTGTTCCTGATAGGTATAATATAAACAGTGTCGATAACAGTTGATGGTAATTACATGAGTTATGGATCGATACGCAATATTGAATGTCACAGTCAATATTACAACAATTTATAACCTCTAATGTGACAAATGATTACCTACTATTTTCATTATTTTTCCATATGAGTAAGCATTTTTCCCCCAGAGATTATTTATCAAGACAATATATAAATTTCGATGGTACCTTTCATGCCGGGGCATAAAGACCAAACTCGGATAGAATTTCTTGAGCTGAATTGTCCCAGGAGGCACTCGAGGTAATACATAGGCTTGCCGATGAGTAACAGTACAATGATGTAAGGGATGAGGAAGGCGCCTCCTCCGTTTTGGTAAGCGACAAATGGGAATCGCCACACATTGCCCAGACCGACAGAGGTGGCGATGCAGGACATGAGGAACTCAAGTTGACCACCCCATTCTGCTCTCTCTGGTGCATTGTCCTCTACATTGTCAACCTGAAAATGACAATATAAAATAATAATACCATTTTACAATACACAATGACTGTTATATTATTTCAAGATAATTTTGAACAGAGTGCTTAAAGAAGAGTTTTGAGATGGTGTCTTAGACTTGACGGTGTAATTTATACACTTCAAAACAACAGGCACAAATTACACCGAGACTGGACACCTGTAAACCGCACAAATTTTAGGGTTGGTAGAGGTGGCGTGCTAATGTAAGCCACTGCGTTATCCGTTCAGACAAAAATACAATTATGTATTTGCCAATAAGAAAAATATATACCTATGTAAATATTGCGTCAGGTACATTCGCTCAATCCTTATAACTGTGTAAACCACATATATTATTTAATCAAAAGAGCTGTATATAGCAATTAACTTGTAAGCCCTTGCCTTCATTTTCACTACCAATGTCAATGAGGCAAAGCAGCGCCGGCGCTTCACTCCATATTACTTACCACAAGGAATGCAACAACAATTAGGCTATCTTATCAGCAAGGATGGACGATATTTAATATTTATTTTCCACTTCAGGACATAAAAATTTCACTGAAGCCTATCTCTATCTAGTATTTATCGGATAAAATAGATAAAGAAAAGCAATTTACGCTTAATAAGCTAATATTTACGAATAAATATTATCGAAATTTTATGGCAGGAAGCTTAACGTCTAGTATTTTCTAAAATCATAATTGTACTGTAGACTTACTAAACACTTCTTTTAAAGAATATAATAATTTAAATGTAGATCCAAGCGTCTACCGTCTATGTCCATGCAAAAAATATATGCAATGCTTTTAAATAGTTGGTAATAATAAACATAAATCGCATATTTATTACCAATTCATTAAAAACTTCGAAATTTTTTTACGTGGCAGGTCCATTTTGTGACTACAGATTTTGGCCTCGAGTACCTGCCGATTTTAGTACAGTAAGCTTAAAATAATTATACGGACACAAAGTCACGTCGTACATAAATGCGTAACATTTGTGTCCTTCAGGATTAGAACAGTCCGATAAACGGGAGTATGCTCAATCATAATATCGACAATTTGTTTGGCACGAGTATCTCGTTACGGGTATTCAACTTGATTTTACTCTCCAAAAATGTAATATTAGGCACAAAGTTTAACATACTCGGTATTTAAATCGATAGTAATTATGATGTATCATGACAGCTTTAAATTCTTCAACGTTCATGAAGAATTGCAATAGTAGAACATTATACGAATTTTATTCTTCATTGGGATAAAGTGGTAACCAGTATAATGTATAACAAATAAAGGATAGCAGGAATTCTAATTTGTAGCCGTTTTAACGTGTTACGCTATACACGACATATCTATAGAACTACGGATTGATATTATTATATATATATTACCTATGCTCTATTGATACGCGAAGTAAAATGTTGGATTAACAAAAACTCTGTAGTATTACTAGGAATACTTAAAAATATCAGATTATAGCTCGTGTAAATATTCTTCAGTCGATTAAACATAGGGTTGATCGGCTACGAGCCCTTACGCCCCTTGACTTTCGCTCCTTTCTTAGAAAGACGGAGCCCCGCTTCGCGGGGCTCCTATTTTCGTGTGGATTTTAAGAAGAAACCTAAAAAATACCTACTAGGAGGCGAACCTTGAGAGGCGAACGGGCTCGTAACTGGTTGATCTGCCACACAGGAGACCTCCTTAGACATTTTAACAATAATGTGCGTATTAAGTACGTAACTACGTAGATATTTTTCGCTGCTAAAGTGAGTTATAATTAGTTAATTATCACTCACTTTAACGGCGAAAAATGTCGTGAGAATTTCACATAATGTTCTTTAAGATGTGTGAAGTTTGATAAAACACACTGTGCGACTGTGACCAAACCCATTTGATCCATTTCATACTAAGACCAGGCCTACTTAATCAACGTATTCAACATCATTCCTATTACTTGAAACTAACGACACTCTACTTATAATATTGTAGTTATCATTTGTTCGGCTACGCTCGCGTAAAAGTAGGATAGGTTCTGTTAGCAACAGTACTTTTTTAAATAAAATATAGTCTATGTTACTTGATAATATTAATATAGCTTTAATGGCGAAATAAATTCTAAAATCGGTTGAGTAGTTTTTAAGTTAAACCATTACAAACAAACAAAAAATCATTTCTTTTCTCATTATAATATTAATATAGATGGCTTTTGATACATCTACTCACTTTCTTGTCGCTCGGCCCGTCAAAAGGTTTGGGTGGACCAATCGGTGGTGGCGGCGGCAGCTTCGAGGGTTCTCCTACATCTCCAGATGGTCTTTTGTCACCCTGCAAACACAAATTGCGTTAATAAGTAAAAAGAATTAATGAGTGTGGCTGTATCAAAACGGCAAATCAGATAGAAGTTATGAACATTCAATTAGGGGTGACAATACTATATTTATTCTTTGAACTAAAAATGATATAAACTATTAATATTGTTTAAGTTGTGTGCTTTAAATCAGCTTTAGACTTTTCACAAAGATAAAGTCATTAAGAACATCTTAATGACTTTATCTTTATGAAAAGTTTCTTACGATCATTAGGTATTTGTTACCACTAAAATATATTTTCGTTCGGTTCTCAAATTGCTTATCAAACATTTTGCCGATACCTAAAGTACCTATGACCAATAATTAAATGCGTAAGTATTATTTGGTTTGGTGTAGTTAAAAATAACTGGAAAAGTTAAAGTCTACGTTTTTTATTAATAATAATAATATTTAACCACATACACACAACACCATCTAGCCCAAACTAAGCAGAGCTTGTACTATGGGTACTAGACAATGGATAAACATACATATATACTTTTTGTTTTGTAAATACATACATATTATACATAGAAACACCCAGACCAAGACAAACATCCATGTTCATGCACACAAATGTTTTACTTTTATTTTTTATTGTTCGATAGCTGATTTGATAGGGAAGGGTTTAAACTATCTATAGTTCTAAGTTCTCAACGATTATTATATTTATTATTAGATATATAATAGAGGGGACGAAAAGTAATGTCATTTCTGCGCATATCATATTTGATTATCATTTATCAGCTCATTGTGTACATCAAAATCGTGGCTAGGACATCCTGAGGTTAAAGTGACTTGTTTAGATGTAATTTTTTTTACTATTTTCGTTGAAATTGTTAGCTAAATACCAGAAGAGGTACATATCTAGCATCCGATGCTTTTTGAGTTTCGCAAGAGTAGTAACGCCATAGTTTCTACCAAAAACATTTGCGTAAATGCCAAAGGTGGTTTTCCAAATTCAAATCCGATAATTTTGATCTTTCCGACTCGTACCGGTCAGGAAGACCAACAACGTTAGACAATGACGTGTTAAGGAAGTGGAAGCAAATCCGTGTCAGACTATCGAGGAATTGTCAAACAATCTTATTTGAAGTGCTAAAACCAGGACAGATTGTGAATTTTACTGTGAACAATTGGACCGCGAAAAAAGTCCGTAATTGAAAAGTGGCCAGCCATTATCAACAGAAAAGGCGTTATTCTGCAACACGATAATGCAAGACCGCACTGTGCAAATCGCACCCTGGCAAAATTAACGAATTGGGTTAGGAGGTACTGCCTCACTCACCATCATAATCGCCCAATATTGCACCATAGGATTTCCATTTATTCCGATCGCTTCAACACTTTCTTAGTGGCAAAAGATTTGCAAATGTGGATGAAATCCAAAAATTTATTGAGCAAATTATTTCGAGATGGCCTCTATATATTTTGCTCAAAAACCAATTGATTTTTATCGATCCAGCATTAAAATTTGCAATTTATATCATTAATCAGAAATAACAAAAATCCTTAAAAATTTATTTGCTTGAATTTAATTTAAAAATACCACATTACTTGCCGGTCCCTCTAACATTATAGTTTTTATGCGAGATATATTAAACGATCGGACAGTGTGTATACAAAACCCTGTCCGATCCATTAAGGGCTTATTTCTTCCTTGATAAACATGCCAAGAAAAATAATAAAAAAGAACCTATATCATCATAAAACGTCAAGATAATATTTTTATCCCAGTATTGATCAACAATTTTACCCTTAAATCCCTGAAATTTCGCACCGACTAGCAACACTCCACTAAAAGTCAACTTCTTTGATGTGTTTATTTTTCTAAAACTGTTGGACACCGCCAAAGCCGCCGTCTTATGGACAGACGCACCGCGCGAGTGATGTGACATAAAAAATGTGTGTGAAATAAAATAATATAGTATGTAATTCTAAAGATAAAAGTTTCTTTATTTGTTAAAAACAATAAACAATCTTGCGTACAAAACTCAACTTTCGGAAATTACGCGTTTTCCTTCAGTTTTAAAATTAAATAAAAAGAATACACACATAGTTTCACGCTTGTATCCGTGAAAGGATAGGCATAGGTGTATTATTACACCCACTATGTACCAGCTATGTTTGAACCCCGATAATAGGCATAGCGTAGGTCTTTACCTACGCCTATGCCTACCTTTTTATGCCTAAATTTAAAGGTTTGATTTTGGGTTATCATATGTTCTTCATAGGACATCGATATCGTATTTGGTATAATAACATAAAATTTCTGGTTTGCATGTGTATGTAATCTATTTTATCACTGACTAACCGTATTAATCGAAAATATCGACTACAAATTAAATCCTTGTTTGCATCCCTAGCTATTATTATTGTTTGTTAGTTATAATACGTGCAAACAATTTCGTTCTCAGTCTTGCGCTAAAACTACTTTCGTTCGGATTTCCGCCATTGAGTATTTTCTCTGTTACGTAATATGACGTATTCAAAACCTGAATACTTTAACATGTTGGTGTGTTTAGGTAAGAGTGAGTGTAATTATGGAGCTGCGCGTAGGGAGTACGAGGAACGGTCCTCTAGACCGCAAGATCTAGCAGTCCCGTCGGAACGCGCTTTTCAGCGGCTTCACAACCGCGAGTTACCATGATGTGGTTCCAGCATGATGGCGCGCCGCCTCATTTCTTACGTGCAGTGCTTAATTACTTAAATTTCCAGTTCCCTAACAAGTGGTTTAGACGTGCAGGACCAATCTCCAATAACACCATTAGACTTTTACTTATCACGACACGGGGATACGGGGACACGTAAAACAAATCGTGTATGCTAAAATGTGTATTTCGGATGTAGAAATGCGAGCTCGGATTGTGACGGCTTTTAAAGAAACAAAATCAAATTAAACTGTGTCGCGTAGGTAGTGTTCGTAGTGCCTTAATTAAAAGGTGCCGCATGTGTGTTAACGTTTGAAGTGGAGATATGGAGCACGACTGACGAAATTACAACAATTTGATATTTTTATTAACTTAAGGTATGAACTTAGATATGATAAACCAAATTAAAATACACTGTAACGTCTTAAAAAGTACTCATAAACAGAAAGATTTCCTTATGCGTTATATTTCAATATCAGCTGATGCGTACATACTACGTTACTACGTTATAGCGGCTCGTGTGAAACGCATCCAGCGTGCAGCGGTTTATATCAAAGAATTAGGTAAATTTACCGTCTTCGAGCGGCGCAGCTGTGCACCGCGCGCAGCGCGGCGTCTAGAGTTTGGCGGCTTTGTTCAAAGGATTCAGCGTGGCGCGCCGCAACGGCGTTGAACCTTTATGACCTTTAGTGATACCTAGATATTTTGATTTATAAATTGTCGGTGTTGCCATGAGTAAACTATTAAGATATTATTTTAAATAAATTAAATTTACCGGAGTAATTTTTATGATCAATTTTTATAAAAGGATGACACCTACCTGCTCATAATAAGCTACTGTATAGATAACACCTTTAACGATCGGACAGGGTTTATTATACACACTGTATAAATGCCTACTTGGACTCTTATGTCGTATTTTATCTTTTTTTGAAGTAAAACGCATGTACGGACTCTTCCGTTTAGTTTACTGTTTATTGGAATTGTCAAAAAATGTATTTATTGATAATTCTATCGCTCTGAATATCAACAAAAGCATAATTAACCTACTTAATAATCTTATATCACGTAATTATTATTTATAATGGATTTGCCAAATTACTTAAGATAATATAAATCATTAAGGAATCAATGATACGTGTTAAGTGCCTTACATAATAAATCCTCATATATTTATCAATTACACATATTAACAAAAAACTTAATATAAAGATTAACGTAATTCAGTTGTAGGATATTTTAATGGCTTACGACTTTATGGTTTATGTCTAATTGCCTAGTAAGTTTTAATGCTTGCAAGCAGAAGGATATGTCACTAAGAGACTAGGTACACTGTTTATAGTGAGGTAGTTAGATTGTTGGCGTCGTAGCATGGCCGTCTAATCGTTTTTTTTACGTGGTGTAATGCACCTGATGCATACTCCCTCGCAACAAGGAGAGGCGAGAGGGTTATGTCTGGCTCTCCTGTGCCAACTCGCTGTTTTGTATAGTGGTCGGGACGCTGGCAACGAGACTACATCAGCGACCCACCGGGCAGACTACGACTCATGGGGACGTTACGGTCTAATTGCGGCCTTTTTTTTTGGAGGAAATGCATTGAAGCATACCTCTCCGCGAGGCGACGGACTCACAGGGAAAAAGATATACCGGTAATACCGACTAAACCTACCACGGTGTTCCATGACATAACCAGAGTTGACGGGGCCGCGCGAATCACTCTCACATTCAAGCGCGACCCCGCCGAGGTTTCGGCCCACCGTATAAAACGGCAGGCCACTACACTATAAAAAGAGTCCCACTGCGCCGCCTCCTTAATGGACATGACTTCCTCACAGAAGTCGACGGCGTTCCACGACCTCTCACTGCGAACCATAGCCTGAACCACGACCGGGAGCGAGAGGGCAACCAATCTGACTGCCTCGATCAACTCATGGCGCTGCGATGCCCAGGCGGGGCAATCCACCAAAGTGTGCAGCGCCGTGTCCACAACAATATTGCAGCAGTCGGCGCAGTGATGACATCTATGCGTCTCCTGCCGGCCTATGCGACACAGGAACTGGCTAAAACAACCGTGGCCAAACATTATCTGTGTCAGCCGGAAGGTGAGGGCGCCATGCCGCCTCTTCAGCCACTCCTCTAACACAGGACTTACCACCACGATCGTGGCGTGCTCGGAACTGGGCTGCACAAGTCGTTCCTTCCATCCTTCCACCTGGACCTGGCAGAGAAACGCGGCCTACCCTAACTAACACCGCAACGCCACAATTGTGGAGGTTAGGCATATATCTCTACTACTACTCCTTAGTGAATCTCACATTATTAGATATCAACTACAATTTTAATTATACTACAGCGTGGGCCATAAGATTTTGCATTACTGAATTTACAAAAAAAAATTAACTATAAAGTGTATTCAAATAAATGTTTATTTAAAATGAAGAATATTAAAGGGAAAATTATTTCTTGAAAATAATATCGTACAGGTGGCCAACATCTCACCGCTGGTATTCCTGGAACCTGGCCATTATATTTTCGAAAACTCTCCGACACAGTGCGCTGCATATTTTACACATTTTTTGACGAATATTATCCTTTAATTGGTAAATTGTTCTCGGCTTATTCACGTAGACTCGACTTTTAAGATAGGAAGAAATCAGCTGGGGTATGATCGGGGCTGAGGGGAGGCCATTGAATTTCTCCTCTGCGCGAGATCAGCCTGTTAGGGAACAGTTGTTTAACCACTTGTAAACTCTCGTTGGATGTATAACAGGTAGCGCCATCTTGCTGCAACCATGTCCTGTTATAACCATTAAAATTCCGTAACTGTGGTTGGAAAAACTCGTAGCAGTTTAACATTTTATGTTCGATTACAAAAGTGTAAAAAATTATGGCCCATCCTGTATAATTACTTTTATTCTTAGCTACTGCTTTAAATATGCGATATATATTTCGGGGTCTAACTATTATTTTAATGGTTTTTCTAGGCGTTATGTTTATATTATTAAGCTTATTTAGATCCATAAAACTTATCAACTCAATCTGAAATTCATTTAGGATCATTTAAAAATCAGATTTCAATATTTTTATTAATTTTTAAATGTGGATTTGGAAATATAATTTCATCAAGTGAAATTAGCAGATAGGTACTAATTAAAAGAAATAATGTACCTACGTCCATATGATGAACTAGGTACCTACTCTTACAACCAAACTTTTTCAAACACATAATACGCAACCTAATGAGGTCGCTTATTGATTTCAGTTCAATGCGAGGTTCCAAAAACAGTTATCAATTATATCTAGATAAAATTCTTTATAATTTACATGTATCGTTTTATCTACCTAATTCCTTTGAAATTATTGCTGAGATAGCGAGTACGACCTCGAACCTGCAAGATGTACACAAGAACTACATACTCTTGATGTACAACTTTTTAATAAAAATATGTTTGCTAAATTTTGCTTAATGTATTGTTTACCACATAGATATACAACGCATCTTTGGAGAAATTAGGTCACATGTGTTTTCTGAATGTATACTTTAAAGTAAGTATGTGTTTTTAAACAACTTTGATTTAACTATTTTATAAGTCCTGATGTAGGTCATCTCTACATTTGGGTAATATGACTGCTTCACATAAAGACTTGATCTTAATTTCCAGATTCCGCAAAGCGGTATTCGGATGTTCGGCCAGAAAATTCCCAATATCAACACCAAGTCTGGTAAATAAGCTCTCCTCCTAAGAAAAACTAATAGGAGGTGTGCGTATGGTACGGCAAGTATGGTTTCGATACCTCGTAATCACGGTATATAAACCACCTTTCGTATATGTAGTCGTCAGACTTTAATATATGTGTATGTATACTTATTAATGAGTCTGCAAGGATATTAGTTACCGAATATGATTATACCAAGGATTTGTCACTTCATGCTGATGGATGTCGCATTTAATTTTGTATCGAACAAAGCAGCTGATATTAAATGCGACATCATATTACGAGTAGCCTTACTAATTAATTGTTAGCGTGAAGGCAAATAAAATTCTCAATTGAGTATTTGGAATTTTCCGTCTTCAATGCGATGCAAAATATGATGTCTTGTCAATGGGCTTAAAATAATAAACTCCATATTAAAAAAACGTGAATGTGCCCGATATCATTATAAAATTGTAGGATATGATAAATAGTAATCGTCTAATCCCTTTATTATTGATAAGTTTAAGATAAATGATAAAAGGTAATCATAAAAAATTAAACAATTATGTAAAATTATTATATTATCCGTTTGGCAAAACGTGATAAACTTTTTCGAAGTAATCATCAATTGCTAAGTAAATAATCACTATTATCTGTCATTGACAATGGCCATTGATAGCCACGTTAATTTTTATTAAGTTTCTACGTAGATAATTTTCGACATTCGCCTGTAGAACGGAATGTCCCAAATAAATACACAATCAGCACAGACCGATGCCATCTTATCAGACGTATTAGTAACAGAGTCGACAACTAAAATCTATTGTTTTTTTGTTTCCCAGGAAAAGTGCTTTATGCACTGTCCGCCGGCTAGGGGACGGCACCGGCGGTGTGGGACTCCCAACATCAAGTGCTGGTATACCCACTAAAAAACCTGCGGTGTTCCCTCTCTCACCCAATGGGAGAGCCAGTCGCGAGCTGCCAAAAGATTCGTCCATAGCAGGCCCCCCCGAGATGTGGTGAACCTGGGTTAACTTTGGTTAGGAACATTGTTCATTTGCCATACATAGTTTACCTATGAAGCATCAACCCCGACAAATAATTTTCTGTGCTCGTAATAATAATTAAGTACATTTGATTTCAATAATTCTGAAATTATGGCAATTGCTAAGAATTGCTTGATAAACTTCGGATGATAGTTATATAATTAGATATAAATAGCGAGAAATCATCTTTAATCAATCATAATCAAAAAACGAAGCTCATAAAAAATATTTGTGATTCCCTAGAGCTTGTGTAAACATGTATACGGCCTTACATTTAAGATTCAATAAAACAACTAAACATTTTGATTAAATTGATCGCAATTCCATTTGTTTACTTTATCTTGAAGTGTCCTGTAGACTGTAATTTAAAACAATAATAAAACTTGTATTTATTGAAATCGATTTCATATGTGTTAATCCTTTTCCTGTTTATAACCAAGTACCGATAAAATCCGTATATAGTAGTTTAATTTCAATAAGTACCAAAGTCTTTTCCCCAGATGTAGCAATAACAAAAGTTTATTAAATCTTTCGCGCACTAACATAGGACATTATTATTTATATCATCGTTTGTTTAAAGTAACAATAGCTACAAATATTTATCATAGAAATCAATGTATTTGTGATTTTCATTATTATAATAATCGCGTCTACTCAGTATCGTAAATGTGCTAGTTACAGCGAAATTAGTCAAATATTTTTATCACCATTATACATTTTGTTCAGTTCGTGTATATCAATTGAATAGCAAATTTATCAGAATATTTCACAAATAAAATAAGTGCTTAATCCTAACTTACTGTTATAAATGCAGATGTGAGTTTGTTTGTTACGCTTTCACGCCTTAACTACTCGACTGATCATAATGAAATTTCGCATACACGTTGTCAGTGGAACAGAAAAAGACATAGGGTACCTTTCAACCAGAAAGAAGTCCTTTTACTAACATAACCTAGAGCTTTGCTCGCGTAAATGTAGGGTAAAATCTAGTAAGTAATATGCATAAAAGTCGGATTAGGTCTTAGTAATCAAGTCAAAATAATAACTTTGAAACGGTGTATTGTCGAGGATCAGTAACTTACAGCCTTCATACCTTGATAGTTGTTTGTCATTATAAAGCTAGCTTAATAATACAATTATGGTTTATATAGTCTGGCAATAGTCGTATCTTTGTTTAGAATGTAGATGTGATACACCGCCGATTAACACTATCGCTATATTATATTACGTTAATGTATTTTATAAGCCTTTATTGCAAACTTTAGTGTCTTGTTTCAAACTTTCCGTATTTAAACCATATCTCAATTCGAGAATCAGTAGATATAATAATTATTTATCTCACTTGAAGCATCTTGTTTCGCATGAAGTATCCTAATATCGAATACTCATTAGATAAAAAAATAAATGGCCCTAATTTACGAGTAGATTTCCTTATAGTTACTCAGGATGAGCTAGTTGTAACTGAAGATTCGAAAGTGAGCTTGATAATGAGATCTTACAGAATATGTCTTACCACTAACATAGCGTACGCGTAACAGTTATTTTATTAATAGCTGGGTTTAAGTACGGTTATTAATTTTAATACATACAAGGATTTAAATTCATTTACTAAACATATAATGTACCTACCAAAAATGCATATGACATTTAAAGAATGTACATATATGATTGATAATGTTTTATGAAAATTGTAATTACTCGATCAATCTTATGATTCAATATTGTCATAAAACCGGAATGTAATCACGCACATCTGGGACACTATATTTATTATGTTGATGTTTCATATGATTGAACATAAAAAATTACTTATATTCTATAAACACCTGCTTTATAAAAATGTTAATATCGTAATAAGCGCTAACGTAACATCATAACAAAATTTCGGTAATTATAACATTATTTTGTGATAGCTTTTATAGCTGTTTTTACCGAGTATTATCACCGCACACGAGGTACCAAAAAGCACGGCCTGTGTGTATTCCTGCACGTAGATACGAATTACATAAATTAAGAGGTACACATTTTCACGGTTCACCAATTATTCCTAAATTTTTGCCATGTTGCAAATGGTGATGAATGATGTAATAAAATGTCTTCTCACCATTTTCAGTTTGTACAGTATCTGTTTTCACAAACAAATCTGCCGGTTGAACACTAGTGCAGGTTCGTTCAGCGGCTGGGCAGCGCGCACCTGCTGTAGCACGAGTGAATCGTCGCGATGCCTCCTCGCCAATTTTATACACATACGTATCAAACGCGGAGTATCTACTAATCGAACACACTCTCACATTTCTTTTGTAATCTAAAATTAAGTGAAATCTTATCATAAAGCACCCTATACCTACATGAATGTGTCAGTAAACAGTGACTGTACCGTATAAACACACGTAGCCTTGTGTAGTGAGCGAAGGGACGTAGGGCTTATTGTAACTTAGTTTTGAGATACAAATAAGCTCTGTTAAACGGGCAGGATTCTACTGAAAGATGACGTTTATATCTTACGGTAAGCTTGTAGACCTAAGGCCAGGAAGGTAATAAAGTTTTGTGGCGCAATGCCTAAACTAAATACGCAAGGAACAAAATCTGCTTATCTATCTACTAATAGCACTGCACAGAAGAGAGAAATATTATTTCTCTGGTCTGTGACACTGCATCTTTATAAGCTGTGTAAACACGCAATTATCTTTTTTTGATTTGCTAGAATGAGATTGTTTACTAAGTTACCTACTTATGTAGCACCAAAAGTATGATATGTTCACATACTGTTGATATGAATCAGTGTTTGTGTATTATAAATCGTCCATAGTGTATTAAACATTCGTGTTTTAAATGTTACAAAACGCAATCTACCGCAATGTTATCGTTGTTTATAATTATAAAAATTATCTAAAATGATTTTTAATTTTGAGTAAGTAAATAAGTTTCTTCATTTAAAATACATACATACATACATAGATTCACGCCTGTTTCCCAGAGGGGTAGGCAGAGACTACGGATTTCCATTTGCTACGATCCTGACACACTTCTCTGGCTTCATTCACTTCACACTCACAACATTCCTCATACACGCTCGGTTTAAGGTGCTCTTAACCTGGCCTTTATCCAGAACGTCTCCGATCTGATCATGAAACGTTCGCCTAGGTCTTCCCCTTGCGACTGTTTCATTCACACTAGCCTTCTAAACTTTCTTAGTCAGTCTTTTCTCCTCCATTCTTTCTATATGCCCAAACCAGCTTAACATACCCATATCTCTCTAATCACACTATTCCTTATTCTATCTTTCAGAGAGGTTTAAAAAGGACCAATAAATACAATATCGTGTTTTTATTAATTTGAATACCTAAGCAATGTATGTAATACAAGCACAGGCGTACCCAGGGCTTAGAATAAGGGAAGCCCATGGACTTTTATGACACAACCGTCATTGCACCTAAGCATAGTAGGTACTAATGGTAGCACAATAGCTTCAACTTTAATTACAAGTAGTAGTTTCGATTAAAGCACGTTATAAATATCGGTTTGTTTCACAAATACTTATAAGGAAATCAATTGATTTTAAACGGTTGTTAACTCCCTTACGATGCTAACACTGCTTCATTTGGGTATTTTATCTAAAGTAAACAATATCTGCATTTAAGTAAGTGGCCCAATCATTGCCAAAATGGTAAGTGGCGGTTCCCGAACATAAATATACCTATAAGGTATTTTAATGCGAATTTATCCAAAATATTTATTTTTAATACAAAACAGTAAACGTGCTGTGACCTAATAAAGAGTATGTTATAAGGACAACCTTCACAGGTTCAGTCAAGGTACCGCACCGCAATAAGAAATTATGGAGGAAATACGGAAGTTCCGTCAGTTACAAAACGTGCACATTTTACGATGACGCAAATATTTACAGTGCTACCAACCTTCAGCGAGGAAGGGCACCCACTGCCTGACTGATATTTGCGCATAAAATACTTGGTTCTCTATCCATTAGCATAAAATTTTAAGACCTAATATAACTTAGCATAATGTTGTTTGGCATAATTATATTTTCGCATAATATAATTACGCATAACAGCTTACGCATAATTTTTTAAGCATAATTTCTCTAACCATAATAATGATTAAGCATAATATTGTAAAGCATAAATTTATTAAGCATAAAGTTCTAAACCATAACTTTTTTAAGCATAATATCCTAAAGCATAAATTGATGATGTGTTGAATGAGTTTCTGTCACGGCTCCGGCGCTGCGGGCCTCCGGCGGCCCCACGCGTGCTAATCGTCGCAGACGGCTTTCGCTCACCACCGCAGCTTCGGCTTGTTGGCCGGCTTCGCCGGCCAGCCTCAGCCGCGGCGGCTCGCTCGCAGCCGCCTGCTCCTCAGCCCGCGGGCCGCCTCGCCCCTACACGCCTACGCGATTTTAAATAACACTCTAGGGGTAGGACAAACAAGACTACGTGAAGTCGGTTTTGCAGCAATTCGGTTCTGTGACTAACTTTTGTTGCACAGCATATTACAAGCAATTGCTAAAAATATACACCTAAAATAAATAATTAAGGACTACTATTTCAATCAGTTAACTTCTATCTGAGTTAACTTCTATTATGCTAAAAGTCTTTAGGCCTACTAACGTTATGCTAATAGTCATTAGGCCTACTAACGTTATGGGAATCAAATTTATGCCAAAACAAATTAGTCTTTAACATGATTATGCCAACATAAAATGTATGCCTAAAAAAAGTATGCCAAAGTATTATTATGCCAAAATAAATTGTGCCAAAATCGTTATGCCGAAGTATATTAGGACAAAAAACATTATGCGAAAAGGAGGGATCCCAAAATACTTATGTGGGCGAACTCTTGAGTTTGTTAAATTACCGTTTAATTAACTTTTCTGACACGTGATCCTTTATATCAATTAGAATATAACAAAAGCTGCACAGATGGCTTAGTGAATTGAATGGTCGCCTTGCCATTGCATCTGCGCTTAATGTTGTGGTTTCGATCCCCACTAGGATCAAACATTTGTGTAATCCATAGTTGTTCCGAGTCTACGTATTCTTTGTTTGTTTGTATGACACAAGCCTTATTCCTAATTCAAGTGCTCTTTAAATAATAATGCTCTTTTATAAAAAGCCAGAAAGACAACAAATGGTTCCAGTCAACACACTTGAAGACTTGGTAGAAAAGACGGTCGTTCTAATAGGCAATGCTCAATAGCACCACGGATCGGGTAATGTGGTTATGTGCCTAGAGAAGGCAATATGCGAGCTTTTATAAACGAGAGATATTTTGCCGGACGTAAATACATAGGTCGCGATTTTTTGTTTTTTATTTCCCTTTAGAATTACAGATAGTACATAATAATATGACATGATTACTTAAGAGCTATTTACAATGTACTTTTATGTGTATAGGACTCCTGTCTCCCAAACTAGGTAATAACCTGTATCTTGGGAGTCAGTGTTCCACCGCTGGAGTTACGAACTTACGACATTAAACAGCAGTGAAGTAGTTGTAAGCTCTAGTATGGCTCTAGTTAATTTACATAGGTACATATATGTATGTATGTGGACATTAAGTTACATTTTATATATAGATATTTTAGTAGTTACAATTGTTAATAATATAGTTCTTAATAATATAATTTGTATTATGTATTATAGCATTTATAAGCTTGTTTATGTGCATGTGGTAAATGTTTATTTGGAATGTTGTACCTAGTACGTTTGATGGTGTGAGTGTGTGTGTGAATATGTGTGTGTGTATGTGTGTGTGTGTGAGAGAGAGAGAGAGAGAGAGAGAGAGAGAGAGAGAGAGTGTGAGTGTGTCTGTGTGTGTAAGAAGGTGAGCGTATACTACACTGGAACATTGAGACAACTACTATCTTAATCTTCCCGTGACCATGGCTGCTGAAAAGCAACCGAAACGTCGGGGAAAGTGTAAACTTAAATAGTTTTAATAATTTAATTAGCTTAAAATTAGTAAAGTTTAATAGTAGTATAGTAGTGTAACAGTTTTTTAAAATATGTAATAGAGTGTTAAATAAACATCGCGATAAAATCCGTATATAGTAGTTTAATTTTCAATATACCACGTATACCTATATATTCTAGTTTTGAAAGAATTTTTGGCACACATACCGCGTCAAATACTTTGGATATATCAAGGAATATTCCTAAGCATCTATGTTTGCTATCCATATATTAAGTTACCTCATTGGAAAGGGATATTACTGCATCTTCCGTCGATAAACTAGACCTGAAGCCGTATTGATTTTGTGATAATATCTTATATCTTTGTAAGTATTTGATTAGCCGGATGTATATTAGTTTTTCCAAAATTTTAGACATTGATGGTAAAACGGCTATAGGTCTATAATTGTTCGGATTGTTTTGATAACCCTGCTTGCGAATTGGGTGAACCAAAGCTGTTTTAAAGGCATTTGGAAATACTCCTGTGGTTAAACTGAGGTTGCAGATATGTGTAACTAAGGGAATTAGAGTATGCCGAGCTATCCTAATTAATTTATTGGGGATTCCATCGATGCCCACCGCACAATCTGTTTTTAAGCTTAAAATAATTCTTTCAACCTCCTCATTATCAGTTTGTAACATGCACATTGAATTTCGCGTTGATCTTATAGTAGTGTTTTTTTTTTTTATATTTTTTTTTATTTTGCTCATCAAAATGACCACACTCCGCCTGATGGTAAGCAGTCGTGTGGTCTAAGAGCAGTGGCCTCCACATCGTCCTCCTAGCAGCCGAGGCGATGTTGAGGTCCCTACTTTGACGGCCTGAGAAGGTGCTTTTTCACGCCCCGCTTAAAGGACCCAGGATTAAAGGAAGGCGGAAACACGTGCCTTGGCAGAGAATTCCATGCCTTGATCGTTCGGCAGAGGTATGAGGACCCAAACTTGTTGGTACGCACTGTAGTCGACTCCACCGTGTAAGGATGGCATCTAAGCCCAGCACGCGTTGTTCTGGATAGGAAAGGGGAGGGCGGGATAAGGTGGAATAACTCTTCAGAGCACTCCCCGTGGTATATTCTGTAGAAACATGACAAGGAGGCAATATCCCTACGGAGTTGCAGAGGTTCCAGTAAACTCGTGACCTCTGGATCTCCGATGATACGGACAGCCCGCCGCTGTAACCTGTCAAGAGCGTCTAGCAAGTACTGCGCGGAGCCATCCCAAAGATGAGAACAGTACTCCACGCAAGGGCGCACTTGTGCCTTATACAATAGGCACAGCTGCCCAGGCGCGAAGAACCGCCTCACCCTGTTCAGAACTCCGAGTTTTCGCGAAGCTTGCCTAATGACGCTCTCGATATAAGTTTTGGGATTAAGGGAGCGGCAAAGATCCATACCTAAGAAGGAGAGGCTGTCACGTATCACCAGTGGAGTGTTCTTCAGAGAAGGGAGGGGAAGGAACAGAGACTTTTTTGTTGAGAACGCGCATGCCTGGGTCTTCTTGGCGCTGAACTGGACCAAGTTCTTGGCATCCCATTCAGAGATGCGGTTCAAGGTCTGGTCAAGTTCAACGACAAGATCCTGCCTTTTCCCCACAACCTCAGCCTGTTTGGCCCCAGGACGTCCGAGATATCGCCCATGCACGGTACTGTCGTCTGCATAACAATGTATGTTGCCGAGATTCAACATATCATTGATATGCAGAAGAAAGAGCGTAGGGGATAAGACGGTCCCCTGAGGCACTCCTGTATTGACTTGCATAAATTTGGAAGCGCGACCGTCGCAAAGGACCCGAATACGACGCTTCTGCAGGAAACTTGCAATCCAGGTGCACAGTTGAGGGAGCAAGCCATAGGCCGGAAGCTTGGAAAGAAGAGACCGGTGCCAGACTCTATCGAAAGCTTTGGCTATGTCTAGGCTGACAGCCAAAGACTTGCCGTGCTTGTCCATAGCCTCACCCCAGAGGTGCGTGACGAACGCTAGAAGATCACCCGTTGATCGTTTAGCCCGAAAGCCGTATTGGCGATCATTGATCAACGAGTGATCCTCCAGGAAGCGGACAATTTGGGTGTTAATAATCCGCTCGAACACCTTGGAGAGCACTGAGGTGATAGCTATGGGTCGATGGTTGCCTGGCTCGGAACGGTCCCCCTTTTTGGGAATCGGTTGAACGTTCGCCTCCTTCCAAGCCTCAGGCACAGTGCCTGCGGCGTAAGACGTCCGGTATAGGCGCGTAAGTGTGGGAGACAACTCCGCTGCACATTTTTTGAGGACCACAGCTGGGATGCCGTCAGGTCCACTGGCTTTCCGAACATTGAGAAGACCGCAAGAGTTTGGAAATACGAACAGCAAGATTTTTGCCAATACTTGCGAAGAAATTATTTACTTTATTTGCCGAAATTTTTAGGTCAGAATCAGAAGTTAAAAGTTCTTTAGGTGGCGGTGGTTTTGTTTTTCGTGAGAAATCGTTCTTATTAATTTCCAAGTGGCTCTTGGGATGTTCCTGTTTTTTTGAAACTCCACCTTCTCGTAATTGGACTTTTGCGCAAGAGATAATTACAAAAGTTTCTATACCGACAGTAGGTAGTTTTTAAAATGGGATTGTTTGGGTCATTTTTCAAGATTAGGTGCATTTTGTCTCTGTTTCTGATACAGCGCAGAAGACCTGGTGTGATCCACGGATTAATATTTCTGTTTATCTTAAAAAAAAAATATATAACGAAATAAATGTATGCCTTTATTTACTTTAAAGTAACCCTTCGAGTTGTATAAAAAGTGTCAATAAATGTAATGCCTTTTTTGAAGTAATGCGGTTTTGTTACAAATATTGATGTATATAAATACACAGAGCGGTACAGTAATATGTGATCCTATATTAGTGAAGCTTTACTGGTTATGAATGTTGCCTTGGTGGCGCTGCGGTAGTGAATACGACTTCTGAGCATGAAGTCTCTTGGGAAGTAGCAGCACGGAGTTTGGTACTGTGTTCGTGAGACGGCAATAGACTCGCCTTCTTTCACGTGGGATCTACAACCAGATTACCTTAATTTTCTTTTATTTTTAACAAGATAACTCCCGAAGCAGGAATAATTCAGGTTTTGTAGGATTCGAGCCCTTAAACTGCAGTGCAGTTTCATCAGTCAGTCAGTCGAGTTGGCAGAACATGACACCCTAACTAATGTTATAAATGCGAATGCAAGTTTAACAAACGAATAACCTTACTTATATTAGTTAAGATCTAGATCAGAAGTACCAGACTTTTTTCTTATAGACCACTTTCAAAACTTAGCTGGTTCGCTTGCAGCTAAAAATTTATTCCGCCTAGTAAAATCGGTATATTCGGACTAAACAAAGATAAATTTAATTAAAATAAAAAAAATGATAAACTCTACGGGCTGACGTTTTTTTTAGTAATTACGAACCGAGTTAATAATAAAAGTTAATAATTAAGAACCGAGGTTCTTAACAAGTGATATTCATCAAAATATCCGTCATTATCTGTCTACATTGATAGGTGAAGGGTCATTTTCAAAAAAAGTGTAAGTTACGGATATGAAACAGATAAGAAAATTATTTGATCATAACAGAAAAGTAACAGAAAGGAATTATTAGGGCAATTTTATACAAACATCTTTAAAAATAATAAGTTACATTTAGTTTCATTCATCATCATAATATCAGTCCACGGGCGTCTACTGCTGGATATAGGCCTCTTCTAATGTTGGGTTTCTATCTAGATTACTATTGTCTAATAAAACATCGAATTAAGTTATAATCATTTATTGGGTTTTTGTAATCAATCAAACCACAGTTAGATAATAAGTAGGTACCTAATATTTGTCAGATTAAGATTATAAAAGCACAAACAAGCTAATACGTTTTGATAACTGTCAGATTTAAATTCTTTTGGTTTATTTTGGAAAATTATTTAAATTTTGTCAATAATAATTAACCTGTTTCTTAGGTGAAATTTCTTGAAGCAAATGATGTTAAAAATAACAACTACAAAATCATTGATAGTAAGCGTTTGCACAGAAACAATTTAAAATCTTAAAAGATTATATTTGTATCATTAGTGGCAGTTTGAATTTGGTGAATAGCTAATGTATTTGGAACTGGCTTAAGAGAGGGCAAATATTGCCTAAACTTTTCTTTAATGTCTTTAATATTATTTTCGTCAACAAGGTAAACTTTTACGTTCGTTTCATTTTTTTAAGTATATATACAGACCTTGCGTCTAGAACATCTGCTCCATACGCTACTTTTCTGTCCAAAAGTCCTTTATTATGATGATTGATATTGCCACCTACGCCGTCTGCTGCTTCCTTCCCATGAGAAGCTTCAAAGAAATTCCATGTACCAAACAAACCAAATTATTTACAATTTTGAACAAAAATAAATGTTTTGCCTATATTGCGTTACAGGTCCATCCGAAAATATATGTGTAGAATCTGAAATCAGCTTTCTTTGAAACTTGAGCTTTGCGTTCTACAATGATAATAGTATAATCTAATTCCTGCAGTTATACAATAATTATATGCAAGTAAAATAATATATGTACATATATGGAGCTATGTGAACAGGCCTTTATCGTTCATATCTGTTACGTAACAGAAAAATGTGACAGATTTAATAACATATATGAAATAATTGCGTGTGTCTAACCTAAAAACATATCGAGTGCCATGCTAAATTTCATGCTACACGAATCTTAATTTATTCTAAGCAAATGTCTCATAACTATGATAATCTAACGTAAATAATACAACAATTAGTAACTACCGATATTTTAAAAATTGTCACTCCTATATAAACTTTGTAATGTCCAATTTTAACAAGGAACGCAACGACTCGTAGTACTCCATTGAACAAAATGGCCGAATATTAATTGTTGCATCATTTAGTTTGATAGTTTGTTTACTATTGTTGCCAGTATAATAATTTATTTATAACCATAACAAGAATTAACAAACACAAAACAGAGAAGAATAACAGATATGAGTAAAATAAGGATACGCATTCACTAATTAAATTTGAAGAATAATTTAAAGTATTTATTATTTATTTTATGAATTGATAAACTTAAAAAATGGCTCTATTAAAAAATATATATTTTGTATTGTAACATCACATGTTTTATTAATAATTTATTTTTAGCAGTACCGCCAGGAATGTGGACATTGATTATTTGTATGAAACGGGCATTACACAATGGCAGTTCTGTTTTATTTTTTTTAATATACTGTTTATTATTTTATGTTTCTTCTATTGTTATGAAACACAAATAGGCATATAATGGTTTTAGTTAGAAAAAAATAATGAGTTGTGTCGTAGTAAACAATTGTGCTGGACGTTGCGAAATTACAATTTTTTTTAACATGACCCTGAAAGTCAAGGCAACATTTTAGTTCTTCACTATCGAAAGCAAATATATTTTCGTAGACCCTCGCTTACAAATTGTGAACCTCAATTTTTTTGTCACGCCATCGTAGACCCCCGTCGAGTCCCCGTGGACCCCTGGACCACTTTGGGAACTAAGGATCTAGATTACCGAAGCCGCGGGCAAAATCTAGTTAGGATTAAATAGAATTCGGCTATGTGTAAATCCTGAAATTCACAAAATAAATGTACGCCATTGCTTTCACATGTAGAAGATACATAACTCTAAACACGGTTTGTTATGTTGAATATAATTTAACATCGCAATTTTATTCTCAAATATATTTGCATAATTTCGGATCTCATCATGTCACCAGCATACCAGATTATACTAGACATAGACATATATTTATTGCATAAACTGTGTGTACAATGGTGTTACATAATATTAGAATCAACAGTTACCCATTCGGGTATTGCAACTTTACAGTAAACAGTAACTCTAATAAACATCAAGAAATACTTAAAGATACACATATTATTTATTATCAAAAAATTCCCTTAAACTATAGAAGGCATTAATAATAAGCCACTTCTTTAAGGCATTTTTAAACATATTGCCATTTAATTGTTTGATATATACAGGGATATGATTAAACACACGTATGGCAGCAATATAAGCGCTTTTATAATAAATATCATTGCTTATAATAGGGAGGTTAATATTATATTTATATTTACTGCGAATATTTAATTTAGTGTCTGCCTTAAAATTAAATATTAAAATTAAAACAATCGGTATTACATTTTACAAATAGGCAGAGCTGCAGTATGTATATACTCGTCAATGAGAAACCCTTTGTTTTTGAATGTATTGCGTAATTTGTCTGTGTTTTGCATGTTGTACATAATTCGCAAACATTTCTTTTGAAGCACGAATGTCGAATGTACATTAGTGGAATTTGCTCAATAAATGACACCGTATGTGAGTAGGGGATATACATAGCCGAAGTATGCGGACTTGACTGTAGAAATAGAAGTAGTTTCGAGTAAAACGGAAAGAACATAACAATAACTAGAAATTCTTTTATTAATTTTTCAACGTGTGCTTTCCAATTCATATATTGATCTAGTGTAACTCCCAAGAAATTAATTTGTACGACATCATCGATTTCTGTGTTCTGATCAAGAATTTTAAGAGGTAACAATTTAGACTTATAATTTTAAATGTCATTATTTTTGTTTTAATGAGGTTAACTTTTAAATTTATAGACGCTAGCAAATTTATAACTGTATTGAATGTTACATTTAAATCATTTTCTAAATCATTATCATTCAAATGGTCGTTTGTACAAAATATGGTTGCGTCATCTGCATACATTATACACTCATGGTTTGTTATATTTGGTAAATCGTTGACATAAATTAAAAACAACAGTGGACCTAGTATGCTACCTTGGGGCACACCTAATAGCACATTTTCATATTTTGATTGAACTGTAGTGATTGATTTTGTCGAACTGTCATAAAAATCTATCTCTGTGGCTTGCATTCGATTACTTAGATATGACTTCAACAGTTCTAGCGCTATACCTCTTACACCAGCGTTGTAAAGTTGCTCATATAAAATGTCATATTTGACACAGTCGAAGGCTTTCGATGTCGAAAGCCTTCGACTGTGTCAAATAGATAAGTATCTAGGAATATTGCGCAGCATCGCTTTTGCCTGTTTATACCGTCCCATATATTCTGAAATAATTTAAATATAGCTAGTGACGTGGTTTTCTTTTTTGGAAACCAAATTGGTTTGAATTCAAAGTGTTATTAATGCTAAAAAAATTAATTAATCTATTATGAATAACCTTTTCAAATATCTTTGAGAAACTGGGTAATAATGCAATGGGTCTATAATTGTTAATGTCGTATTTTGGTCGTTTTTATACAATGGTTTTATTACTGCTATTTTTAAATCATTAGGAAAGACTCCTGTTTCTAAGGAAGGATTATAATTATGAGTAATATACCAATTATTGAAACATGAAGCTATATCTGCAGGTGCCTTAATTAAATTATTGTTGTTCTTAATATGATCAATTGTTGGTTTTAGGTCATTTGTTTGTTGAGTTTGTTGTTTAATAAGTGACCAGCTGGCTTTGGTTATATCATTGCTGTTATTTATAAATTTAATATTGGATAGCTGCTTAGATTTTTTTGTGATTTGTTTCAATAATTTGCAATATTTAACATAGTTTTGTTTGTAAATAGAATTATTTTTTTGCCTACTATGTATATCATATAATTTCCTTTTGGTTTTGCTAGAAATGACTATACCTTTAGTTTTCCAATTATTATTTGTTTTGTAAGTAATTCTTATTTTTCTAAAGGAGAAATTATAAATTAGACTAAATAAATCAATAAATTTACCGTAGGCTGTGTTGGGATGGGTTTCTTGGAAAATGTCGATGAAATTTATTACCGATATATATTTCAGAAATATCTCTGCATTGCTTTTTATGTTTCTCTTAGTTATAAACAAATATTAATTCCTTGAAACCTAAGTTACATGGTATCAAAATAACATATGCCGTGTGATCTGAAAGGTCTAGGTCCCAAACCTCTGCTTTATAATGTTTATGGTTAGTTATTATGTTGTCGATGCAGGTAGCAGAATGAGAAGTTATTCTAGTAGGTTTATTTATTGTTAAGTCGAGATTGTATTTATGTAACATATTTATAAACTCTTTGGTTTTATTGTTTACGGTTAGTGTATCTTTTTTATAGTCACCTAGAATGAATATTTTTTTGTTTAAGTGTCGGGACCGAACAGTTAGTTTAAAGAATAGCAACTCAAGTTTATTCATGAATACTTCAATATTTCCATTAGGCGTTCTAATACTGTATTTGTACTTAATTTAAATCAGCCTATTTACCTTATGGCATTCGCTTTGTCGGCTTTTTCAAAGCCATATCAAAATATATATAATCATTTATCTTTATCTCTCCTAATCCTAACTAATATTATAAATGTGAATCTAAGTTTGTTTATTTGTTACGATTTCACACATTAGCTATTCTATCATTAATTTATGAAATTTTGCATACACGTTGTCAGGGATACGGAAAAGGACATAAGATAGCAGCGATAGCTCAGTGGGGAGACCAACAGACTGCAATGCAGAGGGTCTCAGGTTCGAACCACGTCGCGCACTTCTGACTTTTCGAAATTATGTGCGTATTGATTGTCAATTATCACCTGCTCCGTGCCTCGGAGAGCACATTAAGCCGTCGGTCCAGGCTGTATGCCATGAACATCTATGGCAGTCGTTATTGGGAAGTCAGTGCCGTATAATATCCTGACACTGGTCTAGCTTTAGGGTATCATTAGCCTTCGGATTGCGGAGGTCAGGTGGCAGCCGCTCCGTGTAAAAACTGATATCCAGTCAAATCCGGTTAGACCAGAAAAGCCGACCCCAAGTGACTTGGGAATAATAAAGGCTAGGAAGAAGAAATACCTTTCACCCAGTAAATAAGTCCCTACTGTTCACGAGGGATAGCAATGTATTGTCAAAATCTAGATCAATGCGATCGAAGTCGTCTTCAAATCTAGTACAAAATATGTTTTTTCATCAATACCTATTTATAATAAAGCTGAAGAGTTTGTTTGTTTTGAATGCGTTAATCTCCGACACTACCAGACGGATTTCAGAATTCTTTTTGTATTTGATTAGCCCAATTCTTAATGCAGGTTACAGGCTATATACATATAACACCACGCTACGAGCCACGAAACCTGAACAAACATCATAAACGTGGGTGCAACCGCGGGGAACAGTAACTTCAAAATAAAATGATTATCATTACAGTCATATTGCGAGTTCCACATTCACTATACGACCTTAAGATTCGACCACACTTAATTGTTACACATTGTATATGAATATCCAATTCGATTTCTGCGAATTGACACGTTCTTGTAGTCAATAAGAAAAATAGAATAGCACGCTAAAATGACGAAGAGCACGAACATAATTATACTTAATTATTAAACCGCTGCTTAAGCGATGGGACAAAATTGTGCACCATAAATATTGCTTATCAGGCGTTGTCTTTACACATGTCATGTGTATGAGTTATTTATTGAAGAGTAAAAGATAATGTGACTGAACACCTCATACCGCTACACTGGTTCATATGCAGATATCTTTGTTTTGCATTACTGACTCAGTTTAACTTGAAAGTATTTAACACAATGATTACGGGTAAAATTGTGCATCATAAAATCGTGACTGTTTCCTGAAGTGCTTGTCAACGGATTTCCACTTATATCTCTCAATAAATCTCTCTTAACATATCCCATAACTTTTACTCATTATATTCTAACTAATATTATAAATGCAAATGTAAATTTGTTTGTTACACTTTCACGTCTTAACTACTCGACCGATTATTATAAAATTTTGCATATACATACATTGTCAGAAGAACAGGAAAGGACGTAAGGTACCTATCATCCAGAAAAAATACTGTACCTTCTATCGAAGCTACCATCTTATGGAATCCCCGAGGGACTCTGCAAATGGATTGCCAGCTATCTGGATGGTCGGAGCATTACAGTCGTTGTTGATGGCTGTAGCTCCGAAACCAAAATCATTAACGCTGGTGTTCCTCAAGGCTCGGTGCTCTTCCCAACGTTGTTCATCCTGCATATCAATGACTTGTTGTCAATCGACAACATACATTGCTATGCGGATGACAATTGACAGCATGGGTGATGCGCGTTATACCAGCTATCAGTATGTCCCTCGGAGCATGATACAGGAAAGACGAATACAACTTGTGTCTGAAATCGAGGACTCTCTTGGGCGGGCCTCTAAATGGGGTGAACAAAACTTAGTTCGATTCAACCCCTCGAAGACACAAGTGTACGCGTTTACTGCCAACAAGGACCCTTTTATCATGGCGCCACAGTTCCAAGGAGTAACTCTCCGTATCTGCGAAAGTATTGGGATCCTCGGCGTGGAGATTTCGAATAAAGTCCAGTTTGGGAGTCACTTGGCGGATAAAGCAAAATTAGCGAGCAAAAAGATGGGTGTACTGAACAGTGCGAGTTGGTACTTCACACCAGGTCAACGTCTTGTGCTTTACAAAGCACAGGTCCGCACGTGGAGTACTGCTCACATCTCTGGGCAGGGGCCCCTAAATACCAGCTCGACCCACTTGACTCCCTACAAACGGGCGGTTCGAATTGTCGATGATCCCAATCGCACGGATAGATTGGAGTCATTGGAGCAACGGAGAGACTTTGGGTCTCTCTGCGTGTTCTATCGACTCTTTCACGGGGAGTGCTCTGAAGAACTGTTTGATTTGAGGTCGCGGGTTCGATTCCCGCACAAGACAAATATTTGTGTGCATGAACATGGATGTTTGTCTTGGTCTGGGTGTTTCTATGTATAATATGTATGTATTTACAAAAAAAAAGTATATATGTATGTTTATCCATTGTCTAATACCCATAGTACAAGCTCTGCTTAGTTTGGGCTAGATGGTGTTGTGTGTATGTGGTAGAATATTATTATTATTATTATTTGGTACCAGCGGCCCCTTTCTATCACCGTACCACTCGACAACGAAGCAGGTTTCATCCATATCACCTGGAAGCGTTCAAATCCAAGACGATACGCATTCAGCGATCATTTCTCCCACGTACGTGCAAGCTCTGGAATGAACTGCTTGCTTCGGTGTTTCCCGAGCGCTATGATATGTCCTTCTTCAAACGAGGTTTAAAGAGAGTTCTTATTTCACGGTAGGCAGCGGCTTTGCTGTGTCCTGACATTGCTGAAGTCCATGCGCAGTGGTTACCACTTTCCATCAGGTGGGCCACTTGCTCGTCTGCCACCAAAGGCAATAAAAAAAAAAAACAAAGATTTAAGCGGGTGAAGACGCGGGCTATATCTAGTATCTCATTATTTTTACTTATTATATCCTAACTAATAGTATAAATGCGCATATTAGTTTGTTTGTCACGCCTTAACTACTCCACCGATCATCATCAAATTTTGCATACTATACATTGTCAGGAATACAAAAAAATACATAAAGTACCTTTCACCCAGGAAAAAGGGACTGTTCCCGAGAGATAGAAATTTACTGACAAAATGTATAAAAGCAGGTAAAATTTAGTTCTTCATACACACTCGTCGGGTCAAGGTCATTGGCTTATCTATGGTTATTTTCCAAGGGGAGGTACCAGCTCCTAAGATGTGATGTGTCATACATATTGGCTAGGTACCAGATTATTTAAGATAAGGCACGACCCATCTGGTCCTCTTTTAAATACTTATGTATACTCTAATTTTAGTACCTACTCTTAACCTGATGTATAGCAATAATGTTATACTAGGATTTTTTGAGCTATGTAGGTACTTTAAATAGTAATATTAGCGTTTGCCAGCGGCTTTACTCTCGTGAATCATGAGGGAAAACGTATGTGTTAAACCATGACATGATTTACTTACATATATTCCAAGTTGGATTCAAATCTGTACAGATCTTTTTAGAATAATATTTTTTTTAAAAGGTATGCCGTTACTATACATCATGTTAAAATTGCCAAATAGCGCAAATATTAATTCAAACTAGTTTTAAGTAAAGACGTCTAAACCCAGAACGATTCTTTTGACTGTCTGTCATTTTGTTAGTTCCAGTATCAAGCAAAAACCACAAAAACATATTTTAATGCAGTTCAACAATTTGGTAACTTGGGGGATCCAACAAAATCCAAAAACTTTTACTTAATTCCGTCATATGAAGCACTCGATTGACTTCGCGGGCGTTATAGCTCACACAGACGAAATTGTGGGTTTCTTACTCTACTAATACTAATAAAGACACCGATATGAATGTAAGTAGGGACATGGATATCGAAAGCAACAAGTAATTAACAACCTTGAGATCACTATATTTTCAGATTGGCCGCCTCAGATAGCACATATAGTAAAGGGTTCTTTTCTGTCTGTCTTGGCCTTCATGAGACGCCCATGAAGATCCAAAACAACCCGATATTAATTAAAAAGAAAACGTGATAGTATTTACATACCTATTTAGGTCGTTCGTCTTTTATCGCTGTAGATTTTAACGATTATCTAAATACATAAGTAGGTAGATAAAAATGGCATTGTCTTTTCTTATCATAAAGACATGCGTATTGCTCATGATTAGCGAGTATTACAGACCTTTTGAAGGTTCGTCCAATGACCTTTGCGAGGATCTGTCTTGTAAGGAATACAGTGTACATATACAATTCGAGCAATGCCGTCTACTGCAATTTACATAATTCCCTACACTTATTAGATAGCATGATTTCTTACATCCATTTTGTTTTAATGTAAGTTGCTTTAATAATAGATAAATAAACGATATTGGTACCAATTCTGTTGTCACAAAATTCTCTAATCTTAGCTAAAAATCTCTAAAATTTATTTTAGTCCTATCACGTTTAGCGATATCAGAATACGAAATGTCGTTTGACAGGACTAAACAAAATTTTAGAGATTTTTAGCTAAGATTAGAGAATTTGTGACAACAGAATTGGCACCATTGCCTCATAACCCGATTAATTAATTAAAATACAAGCTTGTCAAGTGTTTCTACTAACTAGTTCATGGACTTTGCTAAAGTAGGGCAGAGGGATAACTAAGTATATACCACATTACTCATACATACTTAATCTGGTCATAAATGCTGTAACAATTAAAAAATCTTAATATTACATTTGAATTTGGAATCTGTCATTCTTATATGAATAGTCATTATGTTTTCTAATTTTTGTGCCAATCGGTGTTAAATATTTTTGTGATATTAAAATGGAATGGGTGATAAAGAAAACCGAATTGCTGTGATAGCATTACACAAAGTAGGTATGGAGCCAATTGTTGAAACTCTCCATCCGCTTGGTATTAGTCGAATGTTTGTGTACCAGGCTATTGATAGGTACAATAAAACCTCCTCTGTTTGTAACAGAAAATAATCTGGACGTCCACGTAGTAATCGTACGAAAAAGGCGATCAAAGCAGTGAAGGAAAGAATTCGAAGTAATCCTGCCCGAAAGCAAAAGATTTTATCTCGGGAAATGACACGTCGCGTATTTTATAACATCTTTTAGGCTCTTATAGGCTGCAAGTCCTAAGTCATCACTTAAGACTTGCAGCCTATAAGAGACGCACTAGTCATTATTTAACTGATAATTTAAAAATGAATAGAGTGGTTAAATCAAAACATCTTCTTAAGCGGTACGCAATGGGAAACAGATTTTTTTTATTTACTGACGAGATTTTTTGACTATTGAGCAATGGTTTAATAAGCAGAATGACTGAAATTATGCTCAAAGCTCTATAGAAGCTTCCCAATTAATCAGCAAAGTACAACGTGGACATTATCTGACTTCAGTGATGGTTTGGTGGAGTGTTAGCTATCAAGGAGTAACTGAGCCATGTTTTTGTGAAAAGGTGTCAAAAAATCGGCACTAGCGTATCAAGATACAATTCTTGAGAACATGGTTAAGCCTTTTAACAACACCATGTTCCATAACTAAGAATGGTCCTTTTAGCAAGTACAGCACCGAGTCATAAAGTTTGATCACCCAATCGTGGTTGACGGACTTCATCAGAGCTGAAGACTGGACGTCATCTAGATATCGGGAATATCTAGATGACGTCCAGTCTTCTAGATATTCCCGATATCTAAACCACCGGATTATGATTAATGGTCAGTTTTAGAGAGTAAAACATACTCTAAATACCATGATAATTTGAAATCCCTAAAATAATCCATAAGATTGGCAGTAAAGAATTTTCCCATGGAGAGTGCGTGTTTTATTGATAATTGGTCTCAACGTTTAAAGGACTATATTAAAGCCAATGGAGATTATTTTGAATGAGTTTCATATATTTTTAATATTATTATATTAATGTATAAACTAACAACACACATGACTTTAATAAATATTTTATGCAATAGAAAACAAAAAGATTTATCCTTGTAACAATATTTTTGTCTAGCTATACATGGAAACAGTATTTTTCCTGCTTGAAATGTTTTTGTCTGAACCCCAGATGACGTGTATGCGAAATTTCATGATGATCTGTTAAGTAGTTAAAGCGTAAAAGTGTAACAAACAAACACAAATTCGCATTATAATATTAGTTTAGATAAAGTAGAAGCAGTCTTGCTTTTACAAACATTCGATATTTTAAACAGACAATGTATTGAGTAATCGATTTATTAACCATGCGATATATTGAACAGACATATATTTGACATTTGCTTAAGTATTGTAACCTTTAGCGAGTTTTTTAACTAGGGATCTGATCGATCCAGAAAAGGACAGGCCACGCCGTAGGGGCGTGGTGTCTTAAAGGTAAATTTGTTTAGAGATTAATCAAAGATGAGATGACGATTAACACTTTTAATATAGTACCAAAGAATAAGTTATATGAGTTAAACAATAATAACTTTCCTACGCGACAATAATCAGGGCGTGGTTCATCCAAAGGCTTGCTTCGTGGTCCTTCAGGAATCAGGACACTTAGTTTGAGAAGTGAAGCCGACCGGAAGAGGTCACGATTCAGGACGCGATCGGCTTATATATCCGCTACCGCCGGGCAGGGAGGGAAGAGGGCCGCCAGCCACCACTCCGACTCGCGCGCAGCCGTCATGGCGCGAGCGGTCCGCGTGACATAATAATTATTTATTTGACTGACTAGTATACCGCGGCTAAGGCAGGATTTCTGTGCGTCTTCTGATTTGTTCTAGCGATATGCCAATACACGAGAACAAAATTAAAAAGTAATTTCGTCTTATTTTCCACGACGCAATGTTTTATTAAATGTCTTGCACTCAATTTAAGAACATCTTTCTTCTTAGCTCACTAACTGACTGCTATAAATGTAACGTATCACGTCAAAAATTCTTGGTTGTGTAGAATAACTTAATTATAAAATCATGCTAACTATAATATTACAAATGCAAATGTGAGTTTGTTTGTTACGCTTTCACGCCTTAACTACTTGATAGATCATCATTATATTTCGCATACACGTTGTCAGGGATACAGAAAAGGACATAGGGTACCGTACATTCAGAAAAAAGTTATCGTTAACAATCTAACCCAGAGGATGCCCAGACTTTTTTTTGTCATAGACCGCTTTCAAAATTTAGCTGGTTTCGGTGGACCTCTCGCAGAAATTTTATCCGCCAAGAAAAATCGGTATATTTAAACAAAAAAGTTAAATAGAGCTAAAATTTAAAAAAAATATCAAATCTGTACAGGCTGACCCCAACGTAGACCCCCGTCGAGTCTCCCGTGGACCACTGGGGATCCACCTGGAACACTTTGGGAACTAAGGATCTAACTTAACCTACATTTACGCGAGCGGAACCGCAGGCAAAATCTAGTTGCGTATATATTTAAGGGCATTATGATATATGTATTTGCTTCGTCAAAAATTGGTTTAGTAGATTTAGCGATATATTTATTTATTTATATTTTATTTTAAATTTTATGTATAAAACAATACATCGGCGGAATTAATGCCAAGGGCATTCTCTAGCAGTCAACCGTAGCGTGATGCAGAAATAAATGTAAGTAGATGCATACATATATATGTAGTAGATGCATATATATATGTGTATATATATATATATATATATATATATATATATATATATATATATTATATATATATTATATATATATGTATTAATATGGGTATAGATACATGCATACATACTAATAACGTTCTTTTAAAGGCATTGCGGAGACAATTTTGCTTATAATAGCATTTGCCAAGCCTTAACATACTCAAGTGCATTCGTTTATATATCTCGGTCTTATAGCTCGCTACAAGACTGACATATAAAACATTTATAGGACACTTTTACTAGTAATAGCATTTCACAAGTGCAGATATCCTCAAGATCATTTGTTTTTATATCTCAGTCTTATAGTTAGCTACGAGATTATCTTTTTGGACACTTTTAGGAATAAGTCTCCTATAATTGTTTGCAGTAAAACTAAATAATCCTGAATAATGTGTTGATCCTATGATAGCATTTTGTGAGAGAACAAGATATTATAACATACTTAGCTGAGATTACTATAAGTTTGCGCAGTTATAGTTTTGCTCGAGACATTTTTAAATCTAATAGTATTTAATAAGAGCACTATATGATTAAAAAAGCTTATAAGCTACTATATCAATCACTTTATTAGTAAACGTTAGCCATTTTGTTGAGATTCAGTTTTTCCTCTTTGTCTTAAGAAAATAAGTGAAACATGAATTTAAGCGATTGGAAACGATTGAAAAGGAGTGGTGGTTACAGAAGAAAAGTGATAAATAGGTATCAAGAATTAATGAAGCCAGGTTCTTCAGAAACAAAATCAAAACGATCAGGAAGTAAATCAAGTGGGTCAAGTGCGAACGCAGGTGAAGTAAGTGAGGGTTCCGCGACCAAAAATATTTTTTGCCCTTAGCCCACCATTCAGAAAGTGAAGATGTTGAAAATTGGGAAGAAGAATACGATTTACATGCTGAAGAAACCACAGACTATGAAAAAAATCATGAATTGCTTAAAGATATGCAAAGCTGGGCTATAAAATTTAATATACCTCACTTAGCCCTGAACGAACTATCTACTATTTTGAACAAAAGATTAAGTAATGTTTTACCTAAAGATGCAAGGACTTTATTACATACCAACAAAGAAACGTTGCATATTACAATCTCTCATCCTGGACAGTATTGGCACAACGGATTGATTAAATGCCTAAAACATACGCTACAGGGGCTGGATTTAAATAGTTTAACAAATACGATTTCATTAAATATAAATATAGATGGGTTGCCAGTATACAAAAGTTCAAGACATCAACTCTGGCCTATTTTGTGTAACATCTTTGAAATGTCTCACATTCCTCCCTTTGTGATTGGTAATTATACACTATTTCAATATCGTAGATACTTAGTTAAGTTATATCTAAACATAAAATTACTAAAAAAATATTTTTAAGGAATTTATGCGGGTGAAGGAAAGCCGTCTGATCTGAATGCATATTTGGGGCCTTTTATAAAAGAAATGAGGGAACTTGAAGAAGATGGATTAGTTACAACATTGGCGTCAAATAAATCTAGAATCAAAGTTAAAATAAGAGCCTTCATTTGTGATTCGCCAGCAAGAGCCTTGATTAAAGGCAAGTTTAGTATTGTTTTTTATTTATATGGATGTATATGCCACTTTTACGCCTCAACGGCTGAACAGATTTGGATAAAATTTGGTAAGTAGATAGATGAGGCACTGGGTTAACTTTTTAACCCACTACTGAGCACAGGTCTCGCGATATAAAATGTAGTATTAATCTTCTGATATTTTTTTTATTATTTATTATAGTTTTTTAAACAGTGCTCGGCTGCGTTGACGAAAATTTATGATTTGTCTATTATTATTGTTATTAAAATACATTATTTTACAGGTGTCAAAAATTTTAATGGAAAGCATGCTGTCTGAAATGTACGGTGATTGGCGAATACTCACATAAATCAAACACTGTAACATTTCCTAAGTTTGATTGTCCTAAAAGAAACGATAAAGACTTTCGTGCTAAAAAATATGATGAACACTGCAAGCATGACTCTCCATTATTGAAACTAAACATAGATATGATAGACGATTTTCCTGTGGCAGACTCATTACACCTAATAGACCTTGGTTTGATGAAGCGATTGTTGATTGGATGGCGTGGTGGAAAGTTAGGAAAGTACCTAACTAAATGGAGTTCGCGAGATATTGATATTGTCAACAGTTTTTTACTGAATTGTCAAATGCCTAAAGAAATACACAGAACAATGAGATCTGTAGATGTCTTGGCCGACTAGAAAGGTACCGAGTACCGATCTTTCTTTTATTATCTAAGTGTTATAATTTTGAAACACGTGCTCAAACCCGAACCATTTTATCATTTTTTAAACTTGTTTTGTGGCATAACGATTTGTTCAAATGAAAAGCATTTGCCACTATTGCGTATTGCTGAAAAGATGTTACAAGATTTTACAGAAAGTTTTAAGACCTTCTATGGGCGAGACTACATTATACATTATAGTAACATACATAATTTAATACATATAGTTGACGAAGTAAGAAAATTTGGAACTCTGCAAAAGTTTAATGCATATCCTTTTGAAAATAAATTATACGCTATTAAACAAACTATCAGACAAGGAAAACACACATTACAGCAAGTTGCAAGAAGAATAATTGAAAAACAGTTAATCGAAACAGAACACCTTAACGAAGAAATTGTACGTTATCCATTTATAAAAAAGAATCAGCGCAGCGGTTTATTGGTTTTGCACCTAGAAACATATATTTTATCATCAAAATATGAAGACAAGTGGTTTCTTACTGACGAAAATCATGTAATAGAATTAAAATCCATCATATTGCGAAATAAGCAAGAAATAGAAATCTCGGGATATCGTTTTGATAATATCCAGGAAGCTTTCGATAAACCATTAAAATCTTATTTTTTTAATAATTTATAAATGCGATTGCGCTGCTATTGAAAAATCGGATGTAATTTGCAATGTTCAAAATGTAAAATGTAAACTTGTTAGTATTACGTATAACTCAGAAATATTTTTCTTACCACACTGTTACATACGCTGTGAATTTTAAGTATAAGAGCGTCGAGCCCGCCTGCTGAGCCACTCCTAAAAGAGCATACCGCTGCGAAAACGTCCTTGGCTGTAGTGATCAGGTATTCCGACTCCCTGTCAGGAGCATCAGGAAAGGAGAGACCGTCAACCGGCGCTGGATGCTTGCTTTTTAGACCTGCAAGTGTGTCCGGAGAGCAAGGCGCCACCACATCACTACTAAATAAAAGCCTAGACGTGCCCCTGATATCGCCTTCCCATAATTTCGATTCTATTTGTATTGTTACGGCTAGTGCCATCTGACGGCAGTCGGCAGTCCCTTCTAATAATAATTTATTACAGCACCATCTATTGACATCTTACGGAACTACGTATTTATCGGTACGAGTTGAGTGGAGAGAGCGCTGGCACATTCTCGAATCATCGCGCTGTTGCGTGCCGTGTGTGACGTTTTCTGGAAAACACCAGAAGCGCTTAACCCGCGTATAAATAGAGCGCACGAGCTCCGCCGAGTCAGTTTACAATCGTAAGCGGTCAAGTGTTCATCGAAGCGAACGGAAGCGAAAAATACTACGGCGCGGCGGCGTTTGAAGCAGTTACAGTGGAAAAGTCTAGTATAGTGTTTGCTGTGTTTTAAATTTAATTGTGTGAGAGAATATTCTTATCCGTCGAACCCAGCACGTAACAAATTGGTGTTAGAAGTGAGATAAGAATATGCCAGTACTACCGAAGGAGGAAGTGGAAGGGGTGCGTACCAGGAACCAGCGCCAGCAAGATGTGGACCAGAGGTGTTTTGGAGACGCCCTCTCGCCGACGTCAGGTGGACCACGTGACTCTGCGGCTGCAGCGGAACCAGTATTTTATTTATGGCTGTCAATAAATGATATTGTTATCTAATATACGAATATTATAATCATTTACAGCGATCATTCATAGTTATTAGATATCTTTATAACAATCTAGGTACCTATTAGTTATATCAGCATGTTCAGGATGTTTATCAACTTAATACACGTGCGTATTTGATGTTAAATGCAATTAAGCTTATTTTTAAGCTAGGATTTTCCAACGAATCAGCTTATCTATCCAATTCTCTTTACAAAGAAGTATAACATCCATTATTCCTGGTGCAGGAGTTGTCTTTTTTTGATATATAAAATTTATGAAATTCAACTCAATTTCGTATAAGTATATATAATAAAAATGAAAATAAATTTTCTGATATATAATAAAATCAGGCCTGTGCATAAACTGTCCCACTGATAAGCCTCTTCTCAATTTTTTGAGAAGGGTTTGTCCATAGTCCGTAACGCTTGCCTAGTGCGGCTTGATAGGCTTTCAACATCTTCGAGCACGCTATGAAGAACTCACAAATATATACGATATAATGAAGCGAGCGATAATTCGCTATTAATACGCCTATTACTTTAAAAAGTCAGAGGTGAGCCTTGAAATCGAACTAAAGACCTCTGCATAGCATTCCATCGGCTTCCCACTAGGCCGTATTGAGGTTCTAAGCTATTTTGACGTTACACAAACCTACATTAAGCGTTTACTGTCTGTTTACCAAACATACAAGATCAGCATTTATTACTAACCATATTTTAATTATGTATGTTTCATCCATCAATCACAAGTCGATGTGGTTTGATTAGATGCCAATTTGTGGATGATATCAGCAATTGATACACTATCGTCTAATGTTTTTAACATTGATTTACGCAAAAACAACAAATCGGCTGTCAAATCTCATTTCTAGTGTATTTAGTTGGTTTCGGGTTTCTGATAGTTAATCAACAATTTTGATTTAATTGACCTTTTATTATACAAAAATGTTTAATTAACAAAACGGATTTGTATATTTGTATAGGATTCGCTTGCGTAAATTGAGCTTACGTTAGGTTACATTAGTAACAATACTTTTTCTATCTATCTCTTTTTTACTTGACAATGTGTATGCCGAATTTCAGAACGATCGGTCAAATAGTTAACACATGAGAACGTATCAAACAAATTAAAAAAACTCACATGCGCTTTTATAAATATTAGTAAGGATATTATATCTACATGTTTTGTTTTTGTTTGATAACTGCAAACATACGATGATATTGTTGACTTTGCTATTATGATTCACGGTGGTATTTGCCTGTTAGTTTAGGTTTGTAATCTCTCTGTTGAAATTGATTTATGCATTTAAATTTATTTAGACTAGAAAGGCAACCAATACAGTCGACCTAAAAAATATTAAGATGCACATTTTATAGTATTTTTATAAGAAGACGTTAGTTACTGCAACTAGTAGAAAAACGCCTGCTCATGAGAGTGCCTGGCCTGTTATTGTTTGTGTATTCTAACAAGATAATAATTAAGTTTTACAATACGTAATAGAATCATATATGTAAATAAAATGTATAAAAATATGATAAGTATAACACGTCTTCTCCTATTGATTATGAACCTATATAAACCACTAGCTGTGCCCGCGGTTTCACTCGCGTTTATAGTTAGTGAACCACCCCCGCGAGTCGTAGTGTGCTGTTATATAAGCTATAGCCTTCTTCAATAAATAAGCTACCCAACACAAAAATAATTTTTCAATACGAACCAGTAGTTCCTGAGATTAGCGCGTGCAACCAAACAAACAAACAAACTCTTTAGCTTCATAATATTAGTGTAGATAAAAATAAAATACGTTTAATTTTTATACATCGTAGGTATTTTAATTTTCATGTTGTTGTATTTCTATATTCTTTATGTAAATTATGACTTAATTAATTTTTACCTACTTGAATACTATTGGGATGTCCAAACAAATATTTTATTATAATAATTCAAATACATGAAATATTGTTAACACCATTATTGCCGTCATCTAAAGCACACCTGCACCATCCTCTCCACCTCTTCTCCCTTAAAATTGCTGATAATAGATGACAGAATTATAATTTCATCATAATATAGCAATATTATATTAAAAATTAGAAAACTACACGGGAATCAATCACCTCTCAAACCTGAGGCAACTTATCTAGGAAATATATATATCTCTATGACATAGAAGATCGTTGCCCTGGCGATGACTTTGTAGAGTTCTCTGTGATCGGACGTCCCTCCAACAGAAAGGGAGGATCCTCCGACTAGGCTAGGTGATGTCCGCAACGTTTAATATATACTACTCGCTGTGTGAACTCCACTTGTGCAATTCGGGATTGCATGACGAGTGTGATTTTAAGTGCCTCTAGTGTACTGCGCCATCTGTTGTCTGTGGTCGGCATTCCTTCGTCCGTGCGGATTCGACGCATTCTTCCTCCCCCTCCTTCTCCCCTCTCTTAAGGCCGGAGATCGATCAGGTTAATGAGACAGCCTGCTGTCGATGCTACTAAAGAGCCAGTGCCAGTGAAAGGTGCCACTACACTAGGCCCAGTGAGTCGGGTCTATGTGCGTGTTTCAGTGTGTTAGAGTTGTTGGATTGCAGTGTGTCCTACGGCTAGCTGCTGCGCTGACGAAGAGTGGAGTGCCCTGCTTGCGTGGACCGTGTGTGCAGCGGGTTGTGCCTAGACGCTGGCCATAGTTCCCTACGGCCACATCAGCGTCTAGGCTCAACCCACTGCCTGGTCTTCCGGCCAGGTTGCGCGTTCGCTGCACGCCCTGATAAGACCGAAGATACTGGCTGGTTGACTGTGACTTGAATACTGCTCTTCTGAGGAAGTGCTGTGTGGGAGAGGTAAAGTTGATAGCAAACAACATACGCTCAACATCAACTTTTAACACATTACAGTCGGGCCTAGGTCCGTAGCTGGTAACCGTTAGCGTTGTAGATCAGCCGGCAGACATAAGTCAGGTCCGTAGCTTGTAACCGTTAGGGTTATATTGAAAAACGTAGACTGATTCAACTGAGAATGTATGTATTTACAATTTTTTAAAGCCTTCTTTTATCCCATTTATTGTTCAAGTAACGCTAGCACTAATGTGTACAATAGTCATTTACACCAATCAGCGACAAGTAAACACAAAATCAAACATTTACGAGGGAATTCTTGGAAATTCTTATGTTGTGTGTGTGCGTGCGTCGCTAGTTTGTAAGTTGGTTTCGGCGCGGCTAGACGTATGATGCTCCGTTGGATTTCACGTTCCTCTTAACCTATAATTATGTCTATGCGTATATACATACGCCACAAACTAAGTAGCCTTTGTATTGAGTGTTATGCTCGATTGCTAAACAAATACTAATTATTAATAATAATAATTAAGTAGGTACTATTTTACTTTTGGAAAAAGTATTTCCCCATGTACTAGCGATAATTCCCGGGCCACGAGTTAGGTACTTTGAAATATTGAAATAATGTACTCAAAACACGTAGGTACACTTAAACAAATATTTGTGTATTACGCTAATTTTCTGGGTAACCGAATCTGCAATATCTACCTAGTGTAGATTCGGTTGCCAGGAAGAAAATTTGATTGACCGACAGAATACTTAAACCACTTGCTGTACCTAATTCACTCCAATACGTATAGAGCGACTAACTGAAAGTTATTAGCAATCAACTATGGAGATGTTGTGTCAATATAATAGTTTTTGCATTGACGTAGAAGCACAAAGATATGTTTAAATACCTTTATATGATTAACCTCAACGCCGGCCCTAGCCCTTGATCAGGGTGGAGTGAGGTTGTCTTTCGGTGCCTTTCGGTTGACGCTTTCATTTCACGTTAATTCTACTTCGGTTTTATATTAAATAATTTGTTCCCAAATTTTCAATATTGCTCTTCCATTTTCTCAAATTTGCGCTGGAAGTTGTTTCTCGCATTTGACTTTTTGGCGCTCATTGCCATCTGGCGCCAAGAGCGACCGCTCCTTTTAGTCTACCAAGGCGCTGATTGACCTGGATTTTATGCTCAGTTTAGACACTGGCTCTTCATGTATTCCAGACTACTGCCCCAATTTTATCACAACGTAAAGAATATAGCACAATACGTAATAAAATTGTTTTGTAATAGGGATAGTATATATTGTCTTTACAAAGTCATTGAAATTATGTATTTACTGATTACTTAAAATAGTATTTATTGGTATTATTTATACCATTACAGAAACTACATTATACTCTTGATATAATTTTTAACAGCTGTTTGCTATCATTTAATGAAATAACGTAGGTATCTCAAACACAATATCAGATAGTTTTAAAAATGCTTGGTCATTATCCATGTGGTTATCATACAAAATAATAAAATATAGATATTTAGTCATTTTAGTATATTTCGTGATTTGCTTTTGGCCGCTGATTCAATCGACACATCATTCAAGAGATAATTTCATTTAAAATGTTGTTAGACTCACATTTACCTTATTTTATTATCTTCGTATAAGATGCGAAGACATGTTTGTGTGAAGTGAGCTTTAAGGTTTTATATATGAACGAAGGATAAAATACAGTTTAAATATTTAATATTATTTTTGAAATAAAACTGCATATGATCAATAAATAAATATAATTTCCATGACCGTAGGTGATAGTGTATGTAGGTACCTAGAGCTTATTATTTCTAATTAAGCAATTTTTGCCGATGTACATTCTGTGTTAGAATAATTGGGTAGAATTAAACCAGTAGCAACCTATGTATGTTATCTGTCACTATCATTAAGATCTATAAATATGATTATACTGGTGGTACAGAAACCTACATAATAATTATGTCCAAACATTCACGGAAATGTCCTTGTGTCGATATAAGGAAGGTAATTCGATAAGTTTGTAAAGTTTGTGAACAATAAAAGAAAGGCCCAGTATTATCAAATTAACTCATTTATTTAAACAATATAAGATGTTATTATACAGAAATAGCAGCAGTTACATAAAATAAACATAATTATTAAAGTATTTCAGTTCAGTCGACACGTATTTTTGAACTTATAAAATCTTTGCGGATGTCTAGTACGTTTAAATATCGTTTGAAACTAACACCAATTATTTATTCAAATAAAATACTGATTTATTGATATTATATGATTGTACGGCGTTATTTTAATTCAGCATGTACACAAAAGAAGTTAAAAATGCTATGGTAATATCTTGCTACACATGAGAGTTTCACTTAGGCACTGCAAATTTCAATATAATAGGACACTACACATATGTATATTGAGTGCACAATTCGAATAAAGTAAGAAGAGGAAGATTGCTGACCCATGTGCGCGTCTAAATCATGATAAACAAAACTGGGTCGTATAATTAATGTTGGTATCTATTTGTTACAATACAAGGTCAGTGCGGTTATTGTGGACAAATTCGTTTCACCTCGTCTAAGATTACTATAATACACATTTGGGTACCGTCACATACCATACACTATTAACCATTAAGAAGTAATATGACGTATAATATGGTAACGTAGAGTAATTGTTCCGCAAGTATCCGATGTCCGTGTCCACCTCTCGTCATAATGACGGGTGGTGGTGGACCCATAGCTTCTAAGCTTTGCAGCAGTAATGTATCCATCGCAGCATACGTTTCGTGAACAGCACGCTAGAAATAAATTAAGTGATATTAAAATGGACATATAAAGCTATACACTACAATAATCAAAGATATAATATGGATAAATAGTGTCTAAAAGATAGGTCTACTGACTAGCTGATAGCCGAGTTTTCATATCAGCTGGAACAATTTCTGAGCCAATTACTTAAAATGCACGTGCGCTGTATTTAATTAATACGCGGATACGAAATTATCCGGTGTATGACGCAAAGGTCATACACACTTGCGTTGTTATGCGCTGATCAATTGACGTAGTACGATCTAAGGTCTGCAGTGCAACGGCTGCTTTATTTTTTGTAAATCGTAAGTAAATTTGTAAAGATTCTTTCGTATCACGTTTTGTTAAATTGTTTTAATTTTGGCACCAATATTCAAAAATCTAATGATGCGAATTTAAGGGATGGAAATACCACAAGCTGGTTATTGTACAAATGTACAGTAGATAACTAAAGAAATTTGTGAAAGATGTAATAAAGTATGAGGTGTCGACGACGGTTTTAGCGGTCTTAATTAGCGCTAATTATAATTATACAACCGAAACTCACACCTGTCGTCACACAACTATTCTGGATTAATTATTTAGTAAAAACAATTCAAGTCCTCCGATTCGGACTAGCACTATTAGGCTTTAACCTCATCCCTCGCAAAGGCATAAAAAGCATCTGCTTTTAAAAATGTGATCCCTTCTGCTACTGATCAATAAACCATTGTATCGTACTGTTCAAATTTTATGTGGATTTAGTGATCCTAAACTTCCAGCCGAACTCAGTGAATAATACAATATAACGCAAAAACTTCATAAGTCCGTAGGTCTGTAACAGGGATAAGGTCTCTCAGCATTAAGTTTTTAGTCATAACGACCAACAGCTCGATACCTGTGTTGTCAAATTACGCGATAAGATTTAGTTATCATTGTAAGATAATGTAGCTACGCTCCAAAACGGCGCCTTTTGGCACGTTACTCGAACTGCATATATTAACGCAATTGCGGATGTATGCTAAAATTTTTATCTAATTTAGAGAGACTAAAAATATTCAGTAAACACAGTACACTATTAGTCAGAAGGGCCATCATCCATGACTTTTGTTCGGGCGAGCGGCAAGTATTGTTTAGTTCGGTAAAATGTGAACTTATCAATTATCATCCTTAGCAACGCACTTTCTTTTGACGATTATATGCTGGTCCAAGGCAAAATTTTAGATGAAGCAACTATGTTTACTTTTTTCATTAGTCTTGAACGTCTGCACCGGCGACCGCTTCGTTTTCTATAATATGGTATGCCTATCAGGGTACATATCTGTGGCGTTTTCCATATTTTAACAACGAAAAAGAAGCCAACGATAATAATGAGACAGCACTTTAAACTGTACGACTACACATTTTATACGCTTACACGGCGGGTTATTATATCTACATGGTGCTGGCATCATTCGTAGAGCCGCTGCTGTCAGCCGGCCACAATACCTTAGCCTGCTTGGAGAACCCTCTCATTGTGACAGAAGTAAATTACACCTCGTTCAGGTCGATACTGATTACGGTGTTTGTTAGTTTTTACGTTTGTCCCTATCTTCAGAACCCGAGTAGGTAAGGTTTCGGGGGGATAACTACGAGCCTCCCCCTTTAGACCGGGGTACTGCGGGGTCAGGAAGCCCATTGCGCCTCGAAAGGTGTGTTCTATCGACCGCGCTGATTAGAGTGCGTGGTGCCTGATATTAATGTTGGATTCGCAGGGGTATGTGGTTAGCCGCTGAGGACGACATGTTCGTTGCTCAGCAAACACGTGGCGTTCGAACGTCGATCTCATGCGCGGCTAGTACGAATCAGTCGGTCGCGCGAGACACACAGTTGTCCTTAGCGAAGTGACAGTGTGATTTCACTGCCACAACGCATCTCGGGCGCTTGCCTGCTCAGCAAGTAAGAGTCATAGCTAGAGGGACTCTGGCCACACCCGGCTTGTAGGCCTATATGGGTAGGCGTATGGATGTACGTCGATAAGTGAGCGTGCCTTATACAGCTCCGGTACCATACTGGAGATATGGGAGGCGGCTTCTCCGTCGGCTTCAGCGAGCTTTTCGTTAGCAACTCCCAGAGTTGCGAGTAGCGAGCGACTTTATTGCTCTGTTATCTATCTGGAGAATAGGTAGTGTCACTTGGGAACGAGGTAGCTCGCTTACGAGAACCTGATCTCTGAGGTTAGGGTGGAGAAAGTCGAGATTTGGGGACAAAACCTGTCCCCAAATTAATACAGCGGCTCCACCTAATATAACCTTGATGGTTGGTGTAGGGGAACGCTATATCATAAACTGGACTAGTCGTAAAGAGAGCGGGATGTTTCACATCATTTAATCAGTCGTAATGTTCAACAAATTGCAAGTAAGCAAAGTGTGCTTGATAAAATTAATGATATTCAGAGTATCCGGTTATGCTATATGCGACGCGTGCAGATTACAACAATCATTACAGATTGCTTTATCTATTTAGCGATATAATTAATGCAAATCAAGATATTTACGCTTTAGTATATCTAGCATTACCGTCTTTACGAATTATTATTACCGCGCGCTCATTTATTATAGCAGTAAGTAGCATTACAAAAATTTAACTAAAATTACACATTTTTTAATAATTAGCATCGTACACAATTTTTAATAATGGTTGTTACGGTGCCGTAAGCTTGACCGATTTGTTCAATTGTTGGCCACCAGTTACCCTAGAACCTCTGCAAAGGGTTATTGACCGGAACTTTCGAGTAGCAAGCTGAAACTGTGCCGTCTAAAAGCCGCAATAGAGTCCCTATCACATGGCACTAAAACAAAGTTTGAACTATTAATATGATAAAAGCTACCATGACATAATATACCTCAGTAATAAGTTTTGTATTGTAAGAGTCAGAGGGCCGAAACATCATAATGGTGTATGTGTTGTCAATGCCCAGATGGCCGTCGATCCAATCTTCTATACCGCCAGCATATAAGGCTAAAATAAAACATGGAAATATTCAATGCATTGGTATATAAAAGGAAGTCAGATAAGCGTTTCAAGAATTATCTGGTGGCCACCCCAGGATGTTAAGCTTTAAGTCAACATTTTAGGACTTTATGTAGGTCATCACTGTTTAGTGCTGGAGCCCCCTGAAAATAAACCTAGGATTATCGTAGGTATGTTTATATGTACGATGTTAAATGGAGTTGTCCGAGTTATCTTGGGCCTATAGTATAGTAAAGGGTCTGCGCAGGAGCTATATTATAGTGTACAAGAGTGTGCGCAAACAAGTGCACTCTCTGTTTCCTAACTCTTAGAATCCGATGTGACGTCAATCTGATAAGATCGAAGAAGTTAGTTACCAGAGTTAGCTAGTAATCAGGCGGAGGACCAACGGCTTTACGTGTTTTCCGAGGCACAGACGTCTGAACAACGCCAAATTCCTAATTCCAAGCCGGTATTGAGATTTCTTCGAAGAAATCCCAATTACTTTTTGTTGATATCTAATAAATGTCTATTGTTTACAAATGCAGATATACCACTCTGAAAAGAATTTGCCATCCATGTGTCCACATGATCATTTTATTATTTGTGATTCAATTTCAAATTATTTCGCTTTTCAAAGATGCCTGCTGCAATGCATTTAGAACTGAACAATTTGCCGTCAGCCTTGGTAACTTACGTAAGAACTCTGAAGTTTGTCCCGCAACGTAGGGTCTGTTACTGATGCTGTAGGCAGCTGAAGCCGCTCTCGATGCTCGCTGCCTCTATACAATAATATAAAACGGTAAGTACAAATAAAAATTTAAAGGTGGTAGCACAATGGATAAGGCATTGAAACGTCCATATTCCAACCATTGCACTATTGACGGAAATCCAGCCCTGGCACAGCCAATTTACCATAGTTTAAAGGTTAACAAAAATAAAAATTATTTGTTAATCAAACAGTAGGTAATACATAAAAAAATAACTTATTATATACTACTAGCTAGCCATCATAAGGCACACTAAAATCATTAAAGCAAAAGACACAAAAGCCAGTCAGTCTTAAAATAAAGATATGGCGCAGTTGTTTTTCTGCTATAAGTATCTAATCCACATTACGCGAGTTTGGCGGCTTTATTTAGGTACTAGATGTTGCCCGTGCCTTCGTTCGCGTAAATGTAAGTTAGGTTAGGTTGGTAACAGTACTTTTCTCTGGAGAAAAAATACCCTTTGTCCTTTTCTGTATCCCTGACAACATGTACCTATGCGAAATTTTATGACGATTGTTCAAGTAGATAAGGCGTGAAAGTGTAATAAACAAACAAATAAACAAACCAACTCACATTCGCATTTATAATATTAGTTAGGATATGTGGTAATTTGATCAGTATAATACTGAAATATACAAATCAAACTATAACGAAAGTTATTAAACATGATACTAACATAGATATTATCGTACGCACGTTTCTTCCGCGTGTGCGAATACGGGAACATGACGCCCTGTAAACATAAAAAGATTATAATCAATTATATTAGCTTCATAAAGATTTACGTAATTTTAAAAATGCGCATTTTCTATCAGTTTATCACGTTTTCATGGCAAATCCGTTAAACCAGTTTGAATACAATTTAGCGAGCAGGTTAAACGCTAAAACTGGCAATAAAAAATACAAACCTACTGCAATTAATAAATTTAGCAAAATTCAGCTACTTTTTCAAGTAGATTTTGAGATATTTACACAATTCCGTGATAGGTTGACTGTATCAACAACAATTAAACATATCATTTGAAACGAGTCACCGTCGCCAATTGACGTTTCAGAAACCGAGTTTTATTTCGCTCTTAAATATATTATAGTACAGTTGGAAAATAATACCAGATTAACATTTATTATCGAATCGCTAAGGACACTGTGTGTGAGTTTGGCATTCCGTAACGTTAAATAATCCGCCCAGGGATCGATTTCTATTCCTACGTCATGTTATACAATCTTGCTTTACGTTGAAATATATTCAAAAATAACTAACCAGAACATCGCCTTCCTTGAAAGCGATAAATGTAAAAAGCTGTGTGTGTTGTTCACTAAGGTAACGGGTAAAGGCAAGGGTCTCCGTTTCACTAAGCTGGCGCTCGCCCGCGTAGAGTCCGCCACAAGGGTGCTCAGCTCGTAGTTCCTCAGCTAAAATTAATTACAAGATCTCTGCGATTTGAGTGCAGACTGGGATTTATTTTACTTAACAATATTATTATGTAAAATCTTATGGATTTGCAAAATAACTCGGTAAAGATATGATTACTGCAAAAAATAAGCATTAGGTAGTTAAGTTACCAGGTATCCATTGGTATTCAAAGTTCCTGTCGAGATTGACTCCATAGCAAGGTTGTACTGTACATCGTAGACCGTGAGTTTCACAGGCTTTGCATGACTCACGACCTTTACACCATTGTTGACGCAAATTTTTTGTCCATTCTCGCCTCTAACAATGAAACAAATTAAGATTGTACAAAACCGATAAATATCTTTACAATACATACATATTATGTATTTGTGATATGTATTTGTTTGCTACCCGGAGGGGTAGGCAGACACTAAGGATTTCCACTTACCACGATCCTGGCATTCCTTTCTTGTTTTATTTGCTTTCATTATATTTTAATCCACGCTTGTCACTTATAGATAACTAAATATTTGGTAAATATATAATAATGGCAATAAAGTCATTGCGTTTATAAAATACTAGCGACCCGCCCCGGCTTCGCACAGGTAGTATAAAACCTTAACAAATTATACACCTAAACCTTCCTCATGAGTCACTCATTTTATTGGTGAAAATCGCATGAAAATCCGTTTAGTAGTTTTTCAGTTTACCACGAACAGACAGACGCGGCGTAGGATTTTGTTTTATAATATGTAGTGATTTACACTAAAATATATGGATTGGACCTATCCACGTTCATTAAAAAGCTATAGTGATATAAACCATATGAAGATTCAAATACATACATGTGGAAAAGTCATAGAATAGTCGTAACCATCAGGATTAAAAACCGGAATAATCCAAAAGCGGTATTTAGTGAGCAAGTCTGTATGAGCTTCACTTCGTTCTATCAGCTGATATAAAACGTACATGGCTGCTGTAACAGCATGATGATCGCGACCCTGTATACCTGCAATGGTCATAATTAAAAGTTATTAAATAAATAAGAAAATGTACCGGCAAGTACAATATTGTCAATACTGAGGATAAATATTTTAGGTGACTTACAACCTTTCATACATTTCGGTTATATACAAACGCTATGTAAACTTGATTAATTACATCGTAACTTTTCATCTTGCCTTGCTCTGAGCGGCAGTGGCGTAGCGTAGTGGGGGCGGCAGGGGCGGCCCGCCCCAGGCAGCCCTTTTAGGGGGAGGCAAAATATATTAATAATATCTTGTAAATATTGAAACTGAAGATACCGTAGATATCCCGGCAGTCAGCCTGCATGAGATTAGCATGGCCCTCAAACAGCTCAAAAACAACAAGGCGCCGGGTGATGACGGAATTACGACTGAGCTTCTGACTGCGCTACTGAGGCTTTTTAATTCCGTCATACTCGAAGGTAAAACGCCACAGGCATGGCACAGAGGTGTGGTGGTGCTTTTCTTTAAGAAGGGTGATAAATCCCTTTTAAAAAACTATAGACCCATCTTACTTCTGAGTCTACAAGCTGATTTCAAGGGTTATCACGAATCGTCTCGAGAGTAGGCTAGACGACTTCCAGCCTCCCGAACACGCCGGTTTCCATAAAGATTACAGTACCATAGACTACATACATACGCTGCGGCAGGTGATTCAAAAATCTGTAGAATATAACCAGCCCTTGTGGCGTTTGTGGACTATGAGGAAGCCTTTGATTCGATTGAAACCTGGGCAGTGCTACAGTCTCTCCAAAGGTGCCAGATTGACTACCGGTATGTTGAAGTACTGAAGTGTTCGTATGAAAACGCCACCATGCTAGTCCGTCTCCAAGACCAGAGCTTAGTGCTAAAGCTACAGTGAGGGGTGAAACAGGAGGATGTTATATCTCCGAAACTGTTCACCGCCGCGGTGGAAAATGTTTTCAAGCTTTTGGATTGGAAAGGACTCGGCATCAACATCGGCGGCGAGTACACCACTCACCTTCGATTTGTCGATGATATCGTGGTCATGGCTGAGACCATGCTAGATAGATACTCGGCATAATGCTAGATAGCCTCTATAGAGTTTCCCGACAAGTAGGTCATAAAATGAACATGGAGAAGACGAAAATCATGTCAAACGTCCATGTCACACCTGCTCCTATTTAGGCTGGGCACTCTACTCTCCCAGTTATCGACAAGTATGTATACCTGGGACAAACGATCCAGTTAGGTATGTCCAACTTCGAGAAAGAGGTCAATCGTCGAATCCAACTCGGCTGGGCAGCGTTCGGGAAGCTACGACATATCTTCTCGTCCAATTTACCGCAGTGTCTCAAGACGAAAGTCTTTGACCAGTGTGTGTTGCCAGTGATGACTTACGGCTCAGAGACGTGATCGCTCACTATAGGACTTATCAGAAGGATCAAGGTCACGCAAAGGGCGATGGAGAGAGCTATGCTCTGGAATTCCCTGCAGGATCAAATCAGAAATGAGGAGATCCGCAGGAAAACTAAAGTTGCCGACATAGTTCTCCGGATAGCCAAGATGAAGTGGCAGTGGGCAGGGCACATAGCACACAGAACCGATGGCCGTTGGGGCAGAAAGGTTCTGGAATTTTGGCCACGCACCGGAACACGCAGCAGGGGTAGGCCCCAAGGGAAGACAAGGTGGACCGACGACCTGGTAAGGGTCGCGGGAAGCGGTTGGATGCGGGTGGCCCAAGACTGGTCTGTGTGGAAAACCTTGGGGCCGGCTTACGTCCAGCAGTGGACGTCTTTCGGCTGAGATGATGATGATGATGATGATGATTGAAACTGTACAATACACAATAAGGATGACTTTAGAATGACTGTATATTATTGTCTTTTAAATTGAATACTTAAATAACAGGGCGGCAAAATTTTCGTCTGCCCCGAGCGGCTAGCACTCACGCTACGCCACTGCTAAGCGGATATACATATATCCGCTTAGCGGTGGCTATATATGTATGTATATGTATTATCCGTTTGAGCCACAATTCATGTTGAACCTTTAGCACTAAAAAGTTCATAAAATAAATATTATTTGTAAGTCCTTATGATATGAAGATTGTTCCTAAACCTATTAAGCGGCAGCAGCCCGTAGGTAGCTAGACACAACCGATTTTTAATTATGTCTGCCATTCCATTCCAGCAAATTGTACAAAATATAATATTGGTTTCAATATCAATAATCAATAAACTTTACCAGCCACTATCATTACAGTTTGTTTAGCAGTGATAATCTGACCACTACTTGGATCGTCCACTATCATCATGTATATGGGGTTCTCCATAGTTGTAAAATTTCCTTCTGTAATATCTGCCCATTTTGCCACAGGGCTATCTTCAGCCCATATTTTCAATTGGTTAACTATCTGTAATTCAAGCAAATAAAATAGTCGAAATAATAATAAGTTACATAATCTATTCATAAAACAAAAAAATACAATACCTCTGGTAATGTTCGTGGTGAGTTAAAATTAAGTTGTTTTAGTTTAAGTAAATTACAAAAGGGGCGACGTTTGTCCCTTAGTTTATCTGTCTGTGAACTGGCAGTTGCTAACTCTATATCGGGTATACCGAAAACTCCTTTAGATAGAGCTTTGCCAGTAATATTATCTATTACATATTCTTCAATATAATTTTGAAGTTCTTTTGCAATAGTGGAATTATCGTCATTTACTTGTTTAGCATCTGAAAAATCTGGTTCAGGCGTATCATTTTCTGAACCTTTTTTATAGTAGTCACTATCCATCGTGTCTTGATCTTCTTTTTTACTACCTGCCATGTCGTCTTCATTATAAAACATCATATTATATGATGCATCAGAATCTTTATCAGCGACCTTTTTGACTTCCTCATTGCGTCGCCTGCTGTCTTCTATATCTATTTTAGTTGTAGGTATAAATTCACGATCCATATCAAGTGCACTAGTAGACTCATACTCAGTAGTCCTTTCCAAGAAGGTAAAAGTTGTCCGTGTTCGGTGTTCTGGAATGTTAGATTCTTCCTCAAAAGGTTGAAAGTCTTGGAATTGGTTTGTAGTTCTGATAGGCAATTTTATGATTGGTTGAGGCCGTGTTCGAGTCGGCGATAAAAACGTCTGTAGTTATAAAAGTCTATATCAATGATACTTGCATTGCTAGACAAGCTATTCATAGAAACATCAATTATATACTCACATGAAAGTTATTAGTAGTAGTTGGTGGAGTCAATGGAGCAATAGTAATGCGGCGACTAAAGGCGACAGGTTCAATAGGCGCATACTGTCGGGCCATCAATGCTGGTGATCGGGCTATAAACTGTGGACTTGCAGGTGGACTGTCATCTCGTTGCGCGTAGTAACCTTATTGACATAATTATTTATATAAAATTTATATACAAACGTGCATACTATTCCATACTTCATTCTCACACCAGTATACCAAACAGGTATGTAGAGGTGTACTACACCCTCATTTCACCGGCTATGACCTAGTAAAAAGCAAGACTATTGCGGTCTATGGATCTGTTCCATACTTCGTGCTACTGAGAATTACTTGACAGAAAAACTATGTCATACTCGATTATCGAGCCCGAGATGTCATGCGCAGTAGTCATATTTACTACCGCTGCTTCACCGGGGCAAATTCATAATTAGGTATATTAATACCTAATTATGAATTTGCCTCGGTGAATCAGGTTATTAATGATAGGTGTCGAAAGAGTCAAATATTGCAGTAAAAACCAATTTACTTATTCTTCGATTACGTTCTCGAAAAGCCCTACTAGAAACACTACACTATACTATATTAACCTTGTGGCTGCAATGATTGAATAATAGTATTCCCCGCAGAAGTGTGTGTTACTGGAGCGACGTATACATCTCCTTGGCGTTCTGGAGCTATAGTCGGAGCCACAAATCGTGTGTACTCTTGTAGATCACTGGTAACTGACATCAACGTGGTGGGTGCCGGTATATTCACGCCACCTACTATTATTTTTTCACCTCCTTTTGTTGGAGGCAAAATGTTAATAGCAACAATTGGCTTAGTATTACTAGACGTAGTAAGATCCTCGTCCAAAACCTTCACTATGAACTCATTCGTTACTTCTTGGTCAGACCGCCATCTAGTGTAATCAGTGTATGCCCTTTTTCGTCGAAACCCTATAAGAAAATAAGATTAATAGGTAGATAAATATATGAATTCTTTCATATATTCCAATGATAGTTTACATTTTATAGTTTGATTGAAATAAACTCAGGATGAGCAAGCAACTGAAATCTTTGGCTACGAGTAGTATTAGTACTTACATCGGACTGGACACACAGAGTACAAGTCATCAGTAATATTGATCGCAGAGTCGTGGTTGCAGCTGAAAACAGATTGTGTAAAGCCTAATATTATCAAAAATGCATAAGTTTTCATGGTAAGAAAATCTTCATATTTTGACATAACATGGTGCCCTCTTTTGACATTTAATTCAGATTAGATCATAAAAAATAGAAGTTGAATGGCCAGACCACACACACAGCATTTTTAAGTTATATTTAATTATATTAGCTATGGGTGAATTAACCTCATTTATTACAAAACAATGTAAAAAGAAATCGGACTATCGCACTCGCGAGAGTTTCATACAATACGATGGTATGAGTTCGTCTCATAATTTTACTTGCTTGGTGTTATAGTTGTTTTGGTTACTTCAAATAAGCACGAAGTAATAACGTCGCGAACCAATATAGACATTCTTCGTTATAGCATTCTCATTGATAGTGAGCTACTAAAATTGAATATGTAACCATATGAGATCATGATAGCTTAATTATTACTAGTAGGTCCTCAAAATCTACGTATGCTACATTCGTTTTGTATTCATGTATATGTTAACAGTATAAACCAACAAAGTCCGTAAATAATGTATAATGATCATAGCATATACAGAGTTTATATAAGACAACATTAAGCGACCAGGATACCTCGTGCTAAAATTGCACCACCCATTGGCATCAGGTGTTTTAATTTCCTATCCCATATATATCGTTTATTCTTATTCGGCTTTCTATTATAAAATTGTACGTATTTAATAGATTTTATGGTTACTTTTAAATTATTAGATACTATCAATGCATTTACCTCTTAATTCTGATTACCAGAGTTGAAAGAGTTTGGGTATATATGAAGTACCGTCTGTCAGATCATTTATAGAAAACTGGAACAATAGGGGTACCAAAATACTAACCCAGCATTTGGTAATAAGATAGATTTAAAACGACTTCTTTCTTTCTTCTTTGTTTATATTAATTGTAAGATAGCATACCTTTCAAGTTATTTGTTACCAATACCTCAAAATCATGCGTTTAGAAAACAAAGGCTTTACTCATGTCAAAATAATATTTATCGTGCGTCTCCTTTTGTATGTAGAATACAATAATTCAATAGTTGTTTAAGATATTTGCCGACATATCATATTTTGCAGATGTTTTTATATTTCCTAATGTATTGTAATATAAATTGTTATGTTTTCTGACACTATAGATATTTTAATATTGTTTATTCCTTTATTTTTAACAGCAGCGTCCACGGCCTCCACGGCCTCTAGTTATCCACGAGTCACCTTAAAATAAATTTAATATTCTTGATAGTAAAGAAATTTTCAATCAAATTTAGAAATGTTTTATCGATTCTGACTATATTTAGTAGTTAACGTAAATTATCGACACAAAAGATCCCACTGAGTCGAAGTGCCGCCGGTCTGTACTGACTGGCCCCCCCACAAGATAAGATAACGTTAATTATGTAATCGAATATTTATTTTATACAATTTTGATATTTAGTACCAAGTAGACTCACTCTAGGTTAATTATATTATTTGTTATATTCTATTTTACGTTATATTTACTTTCAGTAAGACGTTTATAAATGTAACTGTTTTTTCAATAGAGCTGGATCAAATACAAACATCTGGAAATATATTTTATACTGTAGCAGATTAGTTACTCAAGTGGGCTAGGAGAAATAAGTTTGTATTTGCGTTTTATTCATTCCAAATTCTAATACCGATAAGTAATCAATAATATTATATGTAAAATATACCGAGTATACTCTATTCGTACAAGCATGTAAGAAATAGCCCTATTTGACATTATAAAAATTAATTATCACCAAAAACATCTATAAAGTTATTGCTAAGTGTGAGTAAAATCTATGGTTTCAACACAAATCAGTTGCTAGATTGTACTGGATCTCTCTGTCAGATTCATATTTTGGTGTAAATATTGTTCTCATTGTTTTTATTTTGCTATCTACAAAATGCTTTTGCAGATAAAAATTTATTGGATAGGTATCATTTATGTATTGGGAGCGCTTTTCATGTTCTTATTTCCGCCGAGAAATTTTGATTTGTAAGTATATCTTTTTATTATTAGCAATTTGCACAATATCTATAAATCTGTATTAACAAATTAACAATGCTGTTTGCACAGAAGTATTGATTTGATAGTCTAAGAAAGTAATGAAGTACAACATCAAAAGCTCATTACCTAGACGTTTTATATAACCATCACCATCATGCATATTTTTTAACGATTTATTTATTTTTATAATTTATATTTTTTTATATTATTTTTTTTTTATAATTTATAATTTATTTATATAATTATAATATGAGTATTCTCTAGAGATCTCCAGCCAGTAAGTAGGTAGTTAATTTAAAAACCGTAATACCAAACAATATCGTTTATTTAATTTATATTTTGATGTATATATTTTCTAATAGATCTGAAGCCAAAATAAGGACTACAAGAAGTACCAATGATAATTTAAAGTTTAGCCAATATGTAGATTATAACATGTTGATGACTACGATTAAAGAATTCGTCAAAAACGATCCAGAAGTTGTGAACGCCATGTCATTGACGCCCCAAACTAAAGAGAACCGCAGTATTGTGGCTATAGAGTTGCGCAGCGACAAACAGAGCAGAAAGCCAGGCATTCTTATCATTGGAGGTATGCATAACAAACCAAGTTCAAGTTCAAATTCGCGGTATTTTCACCAAAATATAGTCATTTAGTTTCACGCTAAAGACCATTTTTAACACATTATGGTGCCCTTGCATATACAGCTCATCTTTTATATACAGCTGCAGTATACCTAACGGTCAATATTTTCTAACCAATATTTTAAATAATTACCTTCCATTCAAGAACATGATAGATAAATATTAACGAAAAATATGGTATTGACATTCAATTTACACTATTAGTACAGTATAAACGTGGTATAGTTAGCTGGCAGAATTATTAATATTTTTATATGTAAAGCTAATTCAAATTAACTGACCTAAAGAACGTACTCAGCATATATGATCGCGATTACAAATCTTGACTAGCATGTCTATATACAACGTGTCCTAGAAATCAACGTCAAGCCGAAAACGGGCAATAGGCCAAGTCGTGACAGTTATTAGAAAAATATAAAAATATCTTGGTCATGTAGGTACTTTCAAAGGACATCGGCGAATTTCGGCCCTCACAAAAACAACGAACAGAAGTTAAATGTATACAGAAAAAAAGTACTTATTTTTATTGATTTTTAATTACTGTAAACAGAAAAACCTATGGTTTAGATATAAATATCACGAAAAAAGGTAATAAACGTACTTTAAAACTGGAAACAGTTGCTTTTTCGAGTTTCTAATGTTGCCAGCCTTAAATATAGATAAGGGCACTATTTATTATTTTTAAATTAATGTTTTTAATATACATAGTCTCGATTGTCAGTTTGAACAGTTATAATAGTAATATATAAATAGTAATATATAGTATATAAATATCAATCACGGTAAGGTATGTTTAACTATAATTACTGGCGTTTGACTTTGTTTATACGTGCGCTTCTTCTATTATTATTTTATTTTTATGTTGGATCAAAAGGCTTATATTCAATAACAGAAACGGAATGGCAATAACAAACAATAAAGCTGTCAAAAATAGCAACAATTTACATTAGTTTTGACTTTGCACTCGTGCGCAGTGAACGTTAATAAACTAGTACTTATTTTTGCGACTGTGATTTATTTGTGACCTGGCTATTTATTTGGATTCTGAAACTGCATCTTCGATTGACCTGGCTTTGTTGTTATTGGATATTTGTGTAAGTTGTTTCAAGATATTAATTACAGTCACTACGGGCTGAGCCTCATTTTTCCCAAGCATGTTACTAATCAAAGAGCAATAAAATAGTATTTATGAATATTACTATTTATACCTAAAATATTTTTATCTATAAAATATATATGATTTACTTATTATAATTATATATACCATAAACAAATATGTATCTACAATTTTCGTACCTACAAAATGGTGTCATTATTATAACCTAGAATTATACATATAAACTCAAATATCTCTTTAATACCACCATTAATATACTTTTCTTTTTACATATATCATTTGTATGTTTTTAGCAGTAATTTGATTACATTTTCACTCTTGTCCGCGATGGGCCTGACGGACTAAGGGACTCCGCCGGAGAAAAATATTTTTCTTCAATTAAGAAATAGCAATTAGTAAGTGGCATACCATTTTGGAATCCAGACTAAATGCGCCATCTTTTAAAGTTACTTGCCAAAATAGTGTAGTACATTTTTTTTACACTACACGCGGTTAAAGTTTAGTGATGTAATAATTTTGAATTCAATGTTGGGCAAAACACTAACATTTTATTTAAAACTGAGGTAGTTATGTTTAAACTTTTAACTGTAATTTACAGAATTCATGGTTACGTCACAGAAAAAAAACTGACGAGAAGTTAATATTTGTAGTCACAGGACTTGAAAGATCATCAGTGTCAATTTTTGAGATTTATTTTTGAATTCATAAAATTTGAAAAGTACATGACCAAGATTTTATTTTTTATTTTCTAATAACTGTCACGACTTGACCTATTGCCTGTTTTCTGCTTGACGTTGATTTCTGGGACACGTTGTATATTATTATGTGAAGAGAAAACTTTGTACCCATTTTAAAACATATTGCGCGCTCGAGAACGTGCCTTTTGATAGATTGATTGATATTTTTGTAAAGTTTATAAGGTGAAGGAAACTATAAAAAGATAAAAGTGATTACACGGATGGCGTTGTGGTTTAAGTGGTCAACTCGCTACTGCTACTTATTATTTTTACCCCCAAAGGGGGCAAAAAATTTTATGATCCACAAACAGTTATTCTAAGTCTGGGTGTCCGTTGTTTGAATGTTTGTGAAGTTTCTCGTGACACAGGAATTATACATAGCGCGAGTCCACAGGACGACGACTACATATCATATTTTGCTAGTACGTGTGTAATATATATTTCTTACCGCACAGGCTTAGACGCAATGGCTTGGGGAGCGCCGAATGCAATATTGGAATTGTCACATAAATTACTTTACGACGCCAACTATCAAACACCATTCTTCTCTGATTATGACTGGTATGTTTACTGATTATGACTAACGTAAGAGGGGAATAACGTATACGATAACTCACTGTATAATACTTACCTATTCATGTATTCATAAATTGATTAGATCATAACATATGCTATATCCTGTCTTGGAATTTATTAGACGGCATTAGCTAAGTGTTATGTTATTTTTTGTATTTATTGTTCACTTTTTGGAGTAACCGGAATACAGCTTTTACACTATTGACTGCATACAAGCACCTAATACCTACGTGCGTTGCACGTCATCGAGCATGCAGTCTTTTTACGCCCTGCTGAAAAGCTTGGTGCTATAGGTTCCGCTATACCATGACATAATAGTAATTGCACAACTTAAGCGTCTGTGGGTGACCGATGCAGTACTTATATGTGTAGATTAATTAAATACCTGCCAGCGACCATTAGGACTCGAAAAAGTAGGCGTGGGCATCAACTCAAAATTTTCTTGGGAACACAGGCCGTTATATAGTATAGAAACGGCCGAATACACAAAGCAAAGTATTTCCAAAGACTTAAGGATTTAATACCGCTCGTAAGTCGGGGTCCTCGTTAATCCTTAAAATTTTATACTCAATCAAAAATATCAAGCAGACGTTCAGAGATTTACATATAACAACAGTAACCCATGTTACGCCGTGTACGCAAAAACATACCTACATATATAACATATACATCTACAATAAGATTTAAAATTACGTACGACACGATATATGAATATCTCAGAGGGTTCCTTTCAGAGACATGAGACAATCGTGTAAAGACAAGCTGAAACTATTTAGGTCTAATGTAATATTCGCGCTACTACCTATAGGCGTGCGAATCATAAAATTAACCAAGGACATTTCACAGGCGGTTTTGGTAAACCGCCAGCTTTGCCCTATTAGCCATGTCCAAAGACCCAGCAAAATCCCACCTACGACAACCGTGCTACGATACTTTAATAGTTTAACCAATAAAAAGGCCAATAAAATAATATTTTAAAATATCAAACGCCGCAAATGAAAACGGTATATAAATACCCGCCAAAGGACGACCCCTGTACCTTATCAAGCGATACATAAGAAGTTGATGGGCCCTTAACTTTTAGAAAAAGAAAGCAAGAAGAAACACAAATTGAACATACCGACTGTATTGTGGGCTGTCATGAAAAAGCAAATGAAGCGATAAATTAAAATTCTAAACCAAAAGAAAGTGTCTCTGTTGGCGCCCACTAGCCATCATGGGACACTAAGGTTTTAAGCGTGGGTCCAGAACTATGTGACTCCGGACTGAGACTTCGTCTTTGACAACCTTTAATCCTGTTGTAGACGTAATATGTGCGTCTATTAATTACCGATGGTGAATTTGTATTGTCACAGAGCAATGACCATTGACCGACCGGCACGTGACAATGCTACGGACGTTTAAAGCTACACAATGCCCTAGCCACAGTTCCTGCCTTCCCGCACTAATTGAAATTAAAAATGTTTAAAAATATATCACTGAATAGACAAAATCTATGACCATCGCCTGACTACACATACCGTAACAAGTCACGTCGATTTATGACTAGCGTTGTCTCGATGCAGGCGCTAGCGCTAGCTAGACGTGAAAGAAAAATTGTCAAAGTATGTCAATTAGGTATACCTTGTCATACTTCGACAATTTTAGAGGTATTGTCGTTGTCGTTACCTAGCTTAGGCACTAATCCCGAGGAGTAGGTACATTCAATTTTTAACGTATTGTAGAGACTATAAAAGGGTAGAGAATGTAGGACATCAATCAAAGCTTTATAAAAATCATTATTTTTTAATAAGGTATTTCATCCCAATGGCAAATCCGGATGGTATTGCATTTACTCAAAGTATACGTCTCCGAGTTCCTGTAGAGCCTATGCAATGGTCAAATAATGATACAGTCAGACCTTTGACCCGTCCCGTTGAATGGCACAAAAACGTGGACAAGGAACCAGACACGACTCCGTGTTTTGGAACTAATATTAATCGCAATTTCGCTTATCACTGGCAAGGTTGGTTGCATCCGATAATATCGGTTATGATAATATTATTCTCTTTTATTTTTTATTTCTACTGTATGCATCCGTACGTTTGTATACGTGCTTATCAATCACAGTTTATAATATGTATAATTCGCATTTTATAAGTGTAGGTATTATATAGCTAAAATAATATATATATACTTAATAATAATAAATAATATAAATATAAATATAATCTATGTATACTAATATTTATAGATGACGTACGGAAGACACCTCAGCGATGTTCTCAATACTATCCAGGGACAAAACCGTTCTCTACAGCTGAAGCCAAAGCGATACGGGATTATGTTGACAAGTTAGGAGCATATATTAGTTTAGCCATACATCTACATGTCAGTTTTGTACCCAAAAAGGTAGGTTAATATGATACTTATTTATGAATAGTTGCTGGCAGAATCGTAAAGCACTCAATACGGTATTCAGTTCTTTAGAGTCATAAGTGTCATAACAGGTCTTGAGTTCGATCCCAAGAGGCACGCCTGACCTAGCACGTCTGACCTTCGAAGTTTTGTGCATGCTAAATAGTTGATTATCGATTGCTTTAATGGTAAAGGAAAACATCGTGAGGCAACTTCTGTTGAGTTCTCCATCATGTTCTCGAAGATGTATGAAGTCTGCCAACTCGCCCTAGGTCAGCGTGGTGGATAATGGACTAACCCTTCTCACACTGAGAGCAGACCCGTGCCCAGCAGTCGGACAGTTTATAAAGATGGCATATATTATATACCTATATTATATTCAGCAGGCGTCAATAAAACGCACTTAACCTACTGCATAATATAATATAGCTAAAGTTTGTTGTAGGAATTAATTTTGTACCCATGGCGCTACTCTCTACGTCAACCGAGTAACTACCGAACCTTGCAAGCGATCGGTGAATACGCGGCGAGGATGGCGCGACTACCTGACGGAAGGCTTTATGAGGTTATTACTTTTTATTAAACAATGTCAGGTATACTCAGTATCTAATATTATCTCAATACTGATACATCAAAACAGGGATAACCTAGTGGGAAACCGTTGGACTGCCACGCGTAGGTCTCGTGATCAATCCTAAATCGCACATCTCTGACTTTTCGAAGTTGTGTGCGTATTAAATATATACTTAATATATTTAATACGTACACTTATCTTATCTTGTGTGGGGGGCCAGTCAGTACAGACTGGCGACACTTCGACCCACTGGGATCTTTTGTGTCAACTTCCCCAATAACGACTGCCATAGATGTTCATGGCAGTCGGGACCGACAGATTAACATGCTCTCCGAGGCACGGAGCAGGCGATAATTGTCAATCAATACGCACATAATTTCGAAAAGTCATATACATTCCGAAAGTCAGAGGTGCGCGACGTGGGTTCGAACCCGAGACCCTCTGCATTGCAGTCTGTTGGTCTCCCCACTGAGCTATCGCTGCTCAATACGTACACTTAATAACTCGCTTTAACAGTGAAGGAAAAGTGAAGAATCCTTATGCATGTCTAAGAGTTCTCTATAATGTTCTCAAAGATATGTGATTTCTGCCTACCCGCAATGGGCTGGCGTGGTGGACTATGGCCTAACCCTCACTCTTACACAGAGAAGAGGCCCGTGCCCAGTAGTGGGACAGTTTAACATAGGGCTGATATTTTTATTTAAGTATTACTTATACATCATACTTGTTAAACTTAATTAACATCAGGTGAATGCCATTATCAAAGCCGTTGGTTGTAGATGTTCACAGCTAATGTTATAGTTTATCTCATTCTCGTTCTACTGTTACTATTTCGCCCGTCCACATAGAGACAGCTCAAAACACAAATCGGCGTTACTTCACTTGTTACATGTATTTACATAGGTACTTATGACGATAGGTGTTTGTGGCACCGGATGACTTCAAATGTTCGTAGCATTGTCAGGCGATCGACGTGACACCTGTTACCTAGAAACTCCTCGCATATATCCCAATCCGGGCGGATCGGACTGTGACATCGAGCTATCATCTACGCTTGTGTAACACATGCATTTATGCAAGTTTACCTCAGGGACTGTTAAAAAACTGGACATAATATTTGCTGCGTTTTAAGATTATTTTTTATATAATATACGTAGGTATATTATCTATACTAATATTATAAAGCTGAAGAGTTTGTTTGTTTGCTTGAACGCGCTAATCTCAGGAACTACTGGTCCGAATTGAAAAATTATTCGTGTTAGATAGCTCATTTATCTATCGAGGAAGGCTATAGGCTATATAAAATCACGCTACGACCCACGGGGGTGGCGCAGTTATCACAAACGCGGGTGAAACCGCGGGCACATCTAGTGTATTATATATATATTTTATACGATGTACAGGTCCACCAAAGCAGCAACGATGAGCGAGTGGCAGGAACATTGTGTGACTACGTATCAGGAGTAGTGGGCATTGACCTAGTGTTTCTTCTCAGACCACATCACCAAATGTTTCCCAACTACACAGATACTGCGGTCTTAAGTAAGTACCTACCGAGTTATCTACAAATCGGTCAAACTTTGTCTTCTGTATTAAGTAACTCGTAGATGATATAGGAAGACAAATCGATTATAGTTGGCACCTATTCAAAGCGTGATTTGTGATACAATCCAAAACTACAGATCGATTATTAAACTTTTTTAATTAGAATCAGCGATGTAGATACATGTAGCAATTGCTAATGAGCGTTTATATACAACATAGAGGGCAGGTAATACTATAAAGTCATTAATGATTGGGCAGAGAAAGAGCAGCGATAGTCTAGTGGGCGACAGTTGCTTTGTCACGAAGAGATCTCGAACTCAGACCCTCGGCACTCGCCTTTAAATTTTCGAGCAAATTATATTCTAAATTACCGTTCGCTTTAAGAGCGTTTAAGTCTCGCAGCCTGTTGCGCATCAAAAATGTTAGATCCAATTGTACACACGGCTACACATCAAGTTAGACACCCTATATACGCATAACTACGTTACCTACAAAATAGAGAATTGTCGGAAAGGGACAATGCATAGTGTAGACCCATCACGGCGCACTAGCCCGTGCGGCGCACTGTGGGCTGAAAATCGACCTCCATAGACATAGAAATGAAAGTTGCTAGATGTTCGTTTTGTTGACAGATATGGCTTCTATTAGCTATTATACACATAACAATGTCGTCTGAGCTAACTCCGCACAAATGAATTTATTATAAGGTTTTTTCGAAAAAAATGTATGGAGCTAGCATGAAAAATCTGAATATCTCTGAACTTGCAAGGAAAACCGTAATATCCTCAGAGATGGTTATAGGACTAATTATTTGTGATTTTTTGACATACTTCATATAACGGTACCTGCTGCAGAAATTTTTTTAAAAATCATCTAATTTTTAATTAATTTTTTTTAACATTAAACGATTTGTTTTATTGTAAAAGTAAAGAAACAACACGTTATATGCATATAATACTAAATCTTCGCCAGTTATTTGTTAAAATATCAAGAAAATTATTTTTGCCTTACATAGTATATATGTTTTAAAACAGGTAATTGGATACCATTACTAAACTTTGCATACAGGTAAACCACTGAATATTAAATTAGCCTTCTAATGAGTTCTGAATAAGAGATTAAGTGATTTGCAATATCGCACAATGGTAACTACGGAGTACACTAATTAAATTCTTACAGGTAAGTACATAAGTAAACTAATTTGTTAATTAGATATGTTACGAGTTCTAAGAAATATTTTCGACAACTGTCTAATTATTTTATTATTATGTCTAAATGAAGATATTTTTTTAAATCATTAAATTCTACTAATGTCAAAGTAAAGATCAATCGATAAGTTAGTTATTTTATTGACGCTAATAATAGGCATTAAATAAAAAGAAAAATAAATTAAAAAGGTATTTTTTAATAGTTGATAAAATTTATATAAAACAAAACATAGGTACAAAAGTATGCAAAAATATAAATAGGTACAAGAATAGTAATATAAAATATTTAAAAATAAATCAATTGCAAAACATAGTTACGTACCAAAGCTAAATAACGAAAGATCATGAAAAAATTACATTGAATAGAATTATAATTAAAAGCACAAAAAGTTTCTAGTTTTCCTTATCACTCTCGTCGATTTCTGAATCAGAATCTAGATTGCCTAGAAACTCAAAGTCAGTTTCTTGAAACTGAATTAAATTGAGGGTTTCAGGAAATAAATCCTCCTTTTTCTTGGCATCTAACTTGGGCCTTTGTACATTTATAAAAGGATCCGAAGAAACAACTAACATATTAAGGATATCATGATTCGAATCTTGCCTGCTCTTTTTCTGCGAATGATGTTCCCGAAACCTCCTAAAATCTTTATTGCGAGACTCGGATGCTTCTTCCGAGAGACTTCCTATGGGTACAACATCATTCTTCTCGATTATGTCTGCCCCGTGTATAAGTAATTTGTGGACGGTTGATGACATATAGTACCAGTCATATAATTCCACGTACCTCTCTGCTGTTTTGAAGGCATAATCTTTAAATTTAATTATATCTACTTTTCCCCGGAAGTTATTGCCTGTAAAAACACAGCAAATCTTCTTATTAGTTCTTCGTCCAACCCAGTAATGGCTGCAGTTTTATGGGGAAATTTGAAAAACTTTCTTGCAGTGTTGCCGTCATTAGTAGTTCCGGAACCTTGTTTAACAATGTCAATCAATAGATTTAATTCGTCTTTAAATTTGTCTTGAATAATCTTTTTTCTCTTACTTAGCATTTCTTTGTGCTCGTTACCTCTCGCAGCCCACTCTTTAAAATCTAGTCTATACGAAATATGTAGTAAACATTCCATACAATTTATACGGGCGTGTAGAGATGACGATCCAAACTCGTATATATCAGAAGATACGGTCTTTGCTGTTACTACACTCAAACGGTTCATTTCTGTCGGTTTTGCCAGACACAAATAGCATGATGAACTTGATCTGGCTTGAGACAAATACGTGCAGACTTTACCATCGATCATTGTCATCATTAGGTGATGATTCACCCTGTTTCTATTATTGCACTCTGTAGGAATGAGAGCCTTAATTTCTTCATCCATTCGTCGTTTGTGTTCGATGACTACTGCTTCGCTTTCCTTCACAAAAGTAAATTGAACTGGACGACAATACATTGCTGAGCATGGTTTTGGGTTCATCCACAAAGTATTGTCTCCATCAGTCAGTTTTAGTGGCACCAAGGAAGTCATGAAAATACTTGAATCGTCTTGATCGCTATCCATTTTCTGCTTGTATCGGCTTTGGTTTGACGCACCATCGAAACCCCATTTAGATATCAATTTTAAATCCTTATTTTGCACATCATCGTTAGGAAAACTTTGGAGGATTCTTTTGACCGTAATGTCGAGTAAAGCTTGAAGGGTTATTCTTGCCGATGAATCGGTCACTAACACTGATTGCTTCGGAGGATAGCATGCCAGCTTGGTTTGTTGCACTTTATAGTAGGATGGATGAATATCCTTTCTACCTTCCCGAATAGCTGACTCTCGTAAAGTGATGTATTGCCACTTTGATAATTTTAATGAAAGGAGTAATCCAAGTGCTTTTTCTGGTGTAAATAAGATAGTTTTCACCGGTTGCTTAAGCGTTTCCTTAATTTTAGAGGCTGCTTCAGGATGTTTCAGCATATATTCGATTACAGATGCGATATCCTCACAACCTTCTTCCTTAAAACGCGCTGCTGCTGTATATGCCAATTCACTGGGATTGTCAGTTTTATGCTCATCAGATCTTCTCTTCTTCTGTTTGCTTTCCAGATCTTCGAATGGTTTTCGTGACCTCTTTGTCATTGTACCAACAGAGTATGATGTTGAGGGTTCTGGAGAGATTGATCTTGATCCCTCAGCAACAGTTGGTTCTTGAGCGACTAAATTTATACAACTTGGCCAATCGATAGTTGCTTGCAGCCAAATTTCGTATTGTTTTCTAAAAGTATCAAGAATTCGGTGAGATTTTTGCCACCTTTGTGATGCAGCTCGTACAAATCTCCGACAAAATTCTTTTAGAGTCACTTGATCTTCAACGGAAAGACAAACGTCTAGGCGGGATATAACTTCACTAAACAATACCTCATGATCAAATGAAGTACTCTTACATTTTAGAAGAACGAATAGGTCTAAATTGGTATTTAAACTTTCCATTATAAAATTTCACAGTGATATGTTAGGGGTAACAAAGCTTAGAATAAACTAAATTATGATGCAAAATGTTAACCATTTTATATTTCAGTCCAACATTAGTTAACGACCTCATTAGACAGTTGTCGAAAATATTTCTTAGAACTCGTAACATATCTAATTAACTATTTAAGTTACTTATGTACTTACCTGTAAGATTTTAATTAGTGTAATCCGTAGTTACCATTGTGCGACATTGCAAATCACTTAATCTCTTATTCAGAACTCATTAGAAGGCTAATTTATTATTCAGTAGTTTACCTGTATGCAAAGTTCAGTAATGGTATCCAATTAACTGTTTTAAAACATATATACTATGTTAGGCAAAAATAATTTTCTTGATATTTTAACAAATAACTGGCGAAGATTTAGTATTATATGCATATAACGTGTTGTTTCTTTACTTATACACCAAAACAAATCGTTTAATGTTAAAAAAAATAATTAAAAATAAGATGACTTTTAAAAAAAATTCTGCAGCAGGTACCGTTATATGAAGTATGTCAAAAAATCACAAATAATTAGTCCTATAACCATCTCTGAGGATATTACGGTTTTCCTTGCAAGTTCAGAGATATTCAGATTTTTCATGCTAGCTCCATACATTTTTTTCGAAAAAACCTTATAATAAATTCATTTTTGTGCGGAGTTAGCTCAGATGACATTGTTATGTGTATAATAGCTAATAGAAGCCATATCCGTCAACAAAACGAACATCTAGCAACTTTCATTTCTATGTCTATGGAGGTCGATTTTCAGCCCACATTGCGGCGCGGCGGCGACGCCCGCAGCCCGTTCAGCGTGAATGAGACAAATTAACAAAAATATAACGTACTCTGTCGCACAATTCGCAGCGTTCTAGTAGTCCAAACAGTCTAGGTTGACGTGTCGCTGTGTGTACCTACATGGTAAAAGAACTACAAATATAATTATATTCTATCTATTAAACACTTTTACTTTAGTCTATAGAGTGTATTAAAACATTTTCAAAATATATGAATTAGATTTAAAAATCGCAAAATATGGAGTAAGAAGAAGTACACTTACTTGCAACGTTCTCACTCGGAACAGGCCACAAAGCGTAAAAGGTAAAGGTAAACATCGTGAGGAAACCTACATGTCAACAAGCGTGGTGGATTATGACGTAACCTTTCTGTATAGGCCTGTGCTTAGCAGACAGTTGATAGGTATTTGTGTTGAGTGTTGATATTAATATTATAATAATTGGGTAGAGAAACTACCATGTACCTACCTACCCTAATGTCAGAGAATAATTTTTGATAAGTATTATGCTAATCTTATAAATAAACGTGAAAGTTTGTCAAGATGTTTTTACTTAATCACGCATGGACCGTCTTTGAATGAAACTTGACACTAAGGTAGACCATGTCCTAGATTAACATTTATGATGAATTTAGCCAGATATGCGTTACCTTGGGATTCGTACGGGCCAAAACGCATGTAAAACTAGTAAGAGTACAAAGCTTTAAGCATGGCCCTGCAAAACACATTACAGAAAATGCGCTCATGATATAATATATACCTAATAGTTCTATGTATTCATTTGCAGGCGTGTACGTGAAGAAATCTTTGAAAGCAATCATCGGCGTGGTAAGAGGTTGGCGAAGCAGTACCAAACAAAATACTCTCCATTTCTTCGGCAAAGATGTTGAGTTTTAAACATTTAATGAACTTTTCTGAATAAAACTATACTTACTTACTTTTTTATTTTAATTAACAAGTTTGCCTCAATATAGTGCCTGTGCTACTCGCACTCAAACCACTGTGTCATCACACAAATGAGCCAGGTTCAGCAGGGATGAAAATGTATTGCCAACAAGTTAATAAATGATGCAAGTTGATATTGCATGTTATTTAATTATAGGCGAGTACAGTCGGCCAAAAATATGGTCTACCACCCTACGGTTGAGGTTTATTTGAACGTCATGAAACAACAAGGTCGATTTCCCCTTGCAATAATATTATGACAGTGCCCATTGTTCTCTTTGCCACGTATTATATTAATTAACGTTATGCTATGAGTCAAGTTAGAAAAGTCAACTTTAGCGAAAATTAGATCTCATAGAAACTTTTAAAAACTGGTAGACCACTGTCTTGGCCGACTGTGCCTACTTATTATATAGATAAAAGCTATTCGGCTTTGAAAGTTTACTACGATACCTGTGCCTTTGGGTGATCCAGATCTATCTACTTATTATCCTGTTGTAGTTTATCGGTTTTTAACAATATTTACTTTATTATTACCTAATAATAATAATGTCCTCCAGACCGAATTTCGGTCACGACGGCCAATCTTAACGGAAACTGGCCTTCTGCGCAGGTTATATAGTGCACAAATATCGTGTGCGCAAACGCAAATGCACTCTCTGTTCCCTAACGCCTATGATACGGCATTCTGACACGACCGGAGAGAGATCGGCGCGTAGTGAACGGCTTTACGTACTTCCTGTGGCATGGGGTTGTCTTACACCGCCAACTGCCTAAACAGTAGTCGCAAACACAATCGCTATGCCACGCTGGCAAGCATTACATAATATAACCTAGACCAAATACATACATACAAATATTACTTAGGCCATGCTAAAGTTTCTTATTATATAATAATAATAATAATAATAATATTTATTTGCGTAAAAACATGGTGTTACATAGGTGTTACATAATTTTTAAAGAGCTACATGTTTTTGCTAAGGTACATAGCATGCAAATAACAATGTTGAGTAGCTTATTATAAAAGTTACAATAGTTTTAAATTCTTTTATCTATAAATTCTTTAACTGAGTAAAAATTCTGCTCTTTCAGCCATTCATGCAATTTCTTCTTAAATAATCTGAAATTTAAATCTTTTAAATATGATGGGATCTTATTGTAAAGGCGTATACACATAGCTACACAGTTTTTATTGTATTTCGTAGATTTAGCAAAGTCAGTAAACACTAGCCTATGTGGATCTCTTCTATTTCGAGGATTTATATCAACAGCAGTTTTAAATAGTGTTTTGTTTTTGTGAACAAACATACAAGTTTCGTAAATGTACAATGACGGTAGCGATAACAAACCAAGTTTCTTAAACACAGGTTGACATGATTCATCAGGTTTCATGCCACACATTGCCCGGATGCATTTTTTTTGAGCAATAAATGCCCTAATGCTGTCTGTGCTATTACCCCATACTATAAGACCGTATCGTAATAACGATTCTATGTATGCATGGTAGGATATAAGTGCTGTATTCATATTAGTAACATTTTTTATTCTGTTAAGTGCATAAACGAATTTATTTATTCTATTTGATACACTTTCTACGTGTGCTTTCCAATTTAAGTCTTCGTCTATAATTACACCTAAGAATTTGGAATGTGTTACTCTTTTTATTTTAGGAATATTAAGCTGTATGTTAGACTTAGGATTAAATTGTATATATACTGATTTATCAAGATTAATTTTTAATTCATTTGTGTTCAGCCAATCAATTATATTATTTATTGTACTATTTATTTCATTTTCATGATCTTCAATAGAGTTATTTGCTTTATTAGTGGTTACTATAACAGAAATATCATCAGCAAACAATACACATTTATGATGGGTTATATTAACAATGTCAATTATATATAGGAGAAACAAAATTGGACCTAGTACACTCCCTTGGGGAACGCCACGTGTACTATACATGTATTCAGATGAGTAGTCCATTTGGATATGATTTTCATCTATCTTTGATATGTTAACCTTTTGTTGTCTGTTACTTAAGTAAGAAGATATCCATTGGAGAGTAGGTCCTCTAATACCGAAATTATTAAGTTTTTGAAGTAATATTTCATGCGAAACAAGATCAAAGGCCTTTGATAAGTCGAACAATAATCGCGTTGTTAGATTGTTTTTGTTAATTTTTGCAAGTATTGTACTAATAGTGGAATATATGGCCAATGTTGTAGATTTTTGTTTTCGAAAACCATATTGTTCTGGACTAATAATATGGTATTTTTCACAGAAACTAATTAACCTTTTATACATGCACTTTTCGTATATTTTGGATAAAATAGGTATAAGGGTTATAGGACGATAATTATTAACATCACTTCGATCGCCTTTTTTGAATAGGGGTTTGACTATTGACAGCTTTAAGGCATCGGGGAAGATACCGTGTGAAAATGATAAATTTATTAAATATGTCAATATCATAATTATTTCATTAGTGCATGTTTTTATAATTTTTGTATTTATTTCATCATGACCTTCCGAGTATGTATTATTCAGCTGCTTTATTTCTTCAATAACTTCTTTTTCCAACATTGGTTGAAGAAATATTGTGTTAGAAATTCGGTGTTTAGTGAAGCTATTGGTTAGAGGTTTATTTTGTGTACACGTGTGTGATGAACTTATGTAATAATTAATAAAAGCTGAAGCTATTTCTACGGGATCTGTAAGAATCTGTTTGTTTATTGTGACGAATTCTATGTGTTCTCTGGGGTTATCGTTATGAACTTCGTTCTTAATAACCGACCAGGTAGCTCTACATTTATTGTCATATTTGTTTATAAATTTAATGTTAGCTTCTTTTTTAGATCTGTATATACATTTTTTTAGAAGCTGAGAATATGCTAGGTATTTTGTTTTACTATTTATACTTTTGTCTTTGTAATATGTACGATATGTGTATATTATTTCTGGTTAAATGGCAAACATTAGAAGTTTCAGTACAATATCCCGCTGCTGATTTCTACAATTATCTGTCTATAATTAAATTAGATTTAAATGTAAATATTAATAATATGTAACATATTGCCACTGGAACATCTTGTAGCACATATTTTAATCTAATTGTGACCAATTTCCTATATTTCAAAAGATCATTTCAAATATCTAACTGTTAGGCAGGCGCGCCTGACTTGGCAATAGCTTTAACAAAACTATGTAATAACTATTTCTAAACAGTTTTGCAAATTGTTGCTCGCCGTCCACGCATTACCCCATTTTGGTAGAGTACGATTATTATTATGCTATATTGACATCAATATCATTGAAGGTAAATCAAAAACATTAAAATGATGAGGTAAAATAATGAAACAAGTGATTATAAGAAATTTGTTTTCAACATTTAATAGTACTTGGCTTCAAAAATAAATAACATAGTTACATTCTATATGAGCAATGTACACTATTTACATAGAAATATAACTAATATCAACTTCTAGTCCGTTGTGATGGTCGTGTGGCATTTTTGCTTAATGCCGAGATATCAATATCCCAGTTCTTTGATAATACGCTAAATATATTTAAGAGTGAAATATGTTTAACACTATTTGGGTTGAGATCTGTTAAATGGAATAAACTTATGTGGAACGAGAGCGTATGTAAGTGATGTAGCCTTTTAAGTAAGGCTTCTCTGAGCTGTGCGTCTTCGGTCTGTCGCCAGTACTTGAGGTTTCTGCCGATGACTGTAGTCACGTGCTCCTTTATGTCTTTCAAACAAGTCTTCTTCTCGTTATTACTCTGTTTAAAAATTAACACATTTTATTAGAGTATTTACTAACATATTATATTGTACATTATAGTTAAATTATATGTATCTAAAATTAAGCCATTGGAGCGATATAATTATACACATTAACCATAATATCAGTGCTTTAGTAATGAAAATAATCCGTAGGTAACTCGGACTTCACTCGTAACTTGAAAGTGACTAATGGCCAGTTTTAATATTCAAAAGACGAATCGTTTTACCTATGCCTGTAAATTATTTGACACATACTCTATGAAAAATTTGTCAAAATTTAACTGCCCGTAGCTAAAATGAGTAGCTTTTAAATATTGAATATCATCATTAATAAAGTTATGCATAGATGTTTTATAGCGATATGTATATATTAGGTACTGTAAAAGCCCGAACTACGTCAAATCTTAAGATTTTCCAGTAAAACCTAATACCTCTTAATGGTAAAAGTCCGATCCGTTCTATGGTCATCGTTTATTTCGAACTTTTACCACCATTCATTTTGAAAAATCTTAGGATTTGCCTCAGAGACACGGTAAATGTTGAAATAAACATTTTAGAATGGGTTCGGTGTATGGTCTCGTACTCGGGTGTACTATGCCAAATCGAAAGCCAAATAATCGAATATCAATAATTGATCGACGACTATAAGTGAAATGTTCACAATATCGAATGGATAATAAATCGAACATTTAATTTCGATATTATGAGCGTTCGAGTATTTAGACGTTCGACTTATAATGGTCGATTAACTGATATTCGGTTATGTTTAAAGCATTTACCAACTCGTGTTGGTAAATCCTAAGATTCACTGTTAGAACATAATATTAACCAATATTCGGACTTTTACAGTAACACATATAATAACGGGTACCTGCACGGCGGAGCACAGCGCCAGGCGCACGCGCAGGTGGGCGGGCGCGCCCAGCGAGCGCAGCGCTAGCGCCACCACGCCCGCCGACGTCACGCGCTCTTCGCCGGGGTACGACTGGCTGTCGGCTTCACCAGCTCTGGAAATATTTACTTCATTAGTTACTGTTATAGTATCCCAATAGCTCAGCGATGGCCTACTAGGAGACCGTTGGACTGCCACGAAAAGGTCTAGAGTTCGATTCCAAGGCGCGCATCTCTGACTTTTCCAAGTTCAAGTTCACCATTAAAGCGAGCAATAATTAACTATTTAATATGCATGTAATATTAAATAGTTAATTATTGCTCGCTTTAACGGTGAAGAAAAAAAATAGTAAGGAGCAGCAGTTTCTCGGACATGCGGGTCTCATCTTGCGGTTCGAGAGTTTTACATAATGTTATTCAAGATGTGTGAAGTCTGCCAACCCGCATTGGGCCAACCTAGTGGACTATGGCCTAACCCTTCTCACGCTGAGACGCCCGTGCCCATTAGTAGGACAGTTTAATAAATCTCTGATATTATTATTTATATAGTATCCCAAATATTACTTCCCAGTGTAGATACTGCTATTAACTGTTTTAGGATTAATAGCAGTATCTACACTGAATAGTCAGCACCACAGAGTATAGTACTCGCGGACGTAGTACTAGTCACTTCCGTACTCGCGACATGCTACAAGAAAATGGATCTATGTTGTAGGTTTTACACATTTTGTTAAGGTTTCAGCTTGCTCGCACCAAATAGCTGTTTTGCCTGTAGTTGGAAGAGGCATGTGGTACATGTATAAACGCACTGCCCTACTCGGCACATTAAATCCAATTTTAAATAGGAACTCAGGGAAATCAATGTCTTTGTTTATAGTTTTAAGTAAAAAAATAATGTCTGCAATATCACGACGTTCATTAAGAGGTTTTAGATGGTGTCTTTTACACAGACTTATACAATTATTCGAGTGAAACGGATTTTTTTGTCAATAAAATAGGCATTTAACTAATCGTTTCTGAATGTTCTCGATACGATCTGTGTATGTGGCATAGCAGGGATTCCACACCTGTGAACCATATTCCAAATGACAACGTATAATAAGTACAGTATTTTTATTGTTTTCAAGTCACTAAAATATTTAGACATGCGCATCACGGTACCAAGAGACTTAGAGGCTTTTCTGACTATTGTTTCGATGTGATCATCAAATGATAGTTTACAATCGTGATGATCTCCCAGATCTTTAGCGTGATTGCTTAGTAAGGATTTTATACAGGTTGTCCGGTAGTTAATGGATAACCAGGAAATGTCTTATAGTGGAACAGATGGCCGTTCAGAAAAAATATGAAAAAAAATCTATCCTAACTACTACCTGAGATATGTTTTTTTTAATTACCAGTATAACTTTCTTCTATACTACGACCATAAATGAATGAAATCCATCGTTTTTTTGTTGTTTTATTATTAAACACTAATTATGCTAATAGATAGACAGTCAAAAGTATGCTATGCTAATATAGCTCGCACTTATTAAAATTTTGTTTTATTTTTTTTCTTTTTATATTTTCTTTTTTTCTGTACTGCCTTCAGTTCTACTATAAGATATTTCAAGGTTATCCATTAATTACCGGACATTCTGTATATGTATTCATAAAAATACAAGATGTTGTAATTAGTATTTCTCCGAAACTAGCTGACCCGACAGTCGATGTCCTGACAATCTATACAAAAATACATTCCAAGTAATTAATTTTTTTTTTTTTATTTAAGCATTCATCGCAAATTTTCGTTCATACAAACCTTGTCCTGACAATTACAAACACAACAAAAGAAAACAGCCAAATCGGTCGAGCCGTTCTTAAATAAAGCTCCGTCATGTATGTGGCAAAGGAATTTTTTTTCCGCCGCGCCGCCGCCGCACACGCACACTATTGTCACACTACAGTACCTGTTGGAGGAGAAGACGAGCAGCGTGGGGTAGTGGTGCACGGTGTAGTGCCAGGGCAGGTCGTGGCGCAGCGCGTCGAGGCGCGCCACGCGCGCGCGCAGGCCGCAGGCGCGCAGCAGGCGCCGCGCCGCCGCCGCACACGCACACTATTGTCACACTACAGTACCTGTTGGAGGAGAAGACGAGCAGCGTGGGGTAGTGGTGCACGGTGTAGTGCCAGGGCAGGTCGTGGCGCAGCGCGTCGAGGCGCGCCACGCGCGCGCGCAGGCCGCAGGCGCGCAGCAGGCGCCGCGCCGCCGCCGCACACGCACACTATTGTCACACTACAGTACCTGTTGGAGGAGAAGACGAGCAGCGTGGGGTAGTGGTGCACGGTGTAGTGCCAGGGCAGGTCGTGGCGCAGCGCGTCGAGGCGCGCCACGCGCGCGCGCAGGCCGCAGGCGCGCAGCAGGCGCCGCGCCGCCGCCGCACACGCACACTATTGTCACACTACAGTACCTGTTGGAGGAGAAGACGAGCAGCGTGGGGTAGTGGTGCACGGTGTAGTGCCAGGGCAGGTCGTGGCGCAGCGCGTCGAGGCGCGCCACGCGCGCGCGCAGGCCGCAGGCGCGCAGCAGGCGCCGCGCCGCCGCCGCACACGCACACTATTGTCACACTACAGTACCTGTTGGAGGAGAAGACGAGCAGCGTGGGGTAGTGGTGCACGGTGTAGTGCCAGGGCAGGTCGTGGCGCAGCGCGTCGAGGCGCGCCACGCGCGCGCGCAGGCCGCAGGCGCGCAGCAGGCGCCGCGCCGCCGCCGCACACGCACACTATTGTCACACTACAGTACCTGTTGGAGGAGAAGACGAGCAGCGTGGGGTAGTGGTGCACGGTGTAGTGCCAGGGCAGGTCGTGGCGCAGCGCGTCGAGGCGCGCCACGCGCGCGCGCAGGCCGCAGGCGCGCAGCAGGCGCCGCGCCGCCGCCGCACACGCACACTATTGTCACACTACAGTACCTGTTGGAGGAGAAGACGAGCAGCGTGGGGTAGTGGTGCACGGTGTAGTGCCAGGGCAGGTCGTGGCGCAGCGCGTCGAGGCGCGCCACGCGCGCGCGCAGGCCGCAGGCGCGCAGCAGGCGCCGCGCCGCCGCCGCACACGCACACTATTGTCACACTACAGTACCTGTTGGAGGAGAAGACGAGCAGCGTGGGGTAGTGGTGCACGGTGTAGTGCCAGGGCAGGTCGTGGCGCAGCGCGTCGAGGCGCGCCACGCGCGCGCGCAGGCCGCAGGCGCGCAGCAGGCGCCGCGCCGCCGCCGCACACGCACACTATTGTCACACTACAGTACCTGTTGGAGGAGAAGACGAGCAGCGTGGGGTAGTGGTGCACGGTGTAGTGCCAGGGCAGGTCGTGGCGCAGCGCGTCGAGGCGCGCCACGCGCGCGCGCAGGCCGCAGGCGCGCAGCAGGCGCCGCGCCGCCGCCGCACACGCACACTATTGTCACACTACAGTACCTGTTGGAGGAGAAGACGAGCAGCGTGGGGTAGTGGTGCACGGTGTAGTGCCAGGGCAGGTCGTGGCGCAGCGCGTCGAGGCGCGCCACGCGCGCGCGCAGGCCGCAGGCGCGCAGCAGGCGCCGCGCCGCCGCCGCACACGCACACTATTGTCACACTACAGTACCTGTTGGAGGAGAAGACGAGCAGCGTGGGGTAGTGGTGCACGGTGTAGTGCCAGGGCAGGTCGTGGCGCAGCGCGTCGAGGCGCGCCACGCGCGCGCGCAGGCCGCAGGCGCGCAGCAGGCGCCGCGCCGCCGCCGCACACGCACACTATTGTCACACTACAGTACCTGTTGGAGGAGAAGACGAGCAGCGTGGGGTAGTGGTGCACGGTGTAGTGCCAGGGCAGGTCGTGGCGCAGCGCGTCGAGGCGCGCCACGCGCGCGCGCAGGCCGCAGGCGCGCAGCAGGCGCCGCGCCGCCGCCGCACACGCACACTATTGTCACACTACAGTACCTGTTGGAGGAGAAGACGAGCAGCGTGGGGTAGTGGTGCACGGTGTAGTGCCAGGGCAGGTCGTGGCGCAGCGCGTCGAGGCGCGCCACGCGCGCGCGCAGGCCGCAGGCGCGCAGCAGGCGCCGCGCCGCCGCCGCACACGCACACTATTGTCACACTACAGTACCTGTTGGAGGAGAAGACGAGCAGCGTGGGGTAGTGGTGCACGGTGTAGTGCCAGGGCAGGTCGTGGCGCAGCGCGTCGAGGCGCGCCACGCGCGCGCGCAGGCCGCAGGCGCGCAGCAGGCGCCGCGCCGCCGCCGCACACGCACACTATTGTCACACTACAGTACCTGTTGGAGGAGAAGACGAGCAGCGTGGGGTAGTGGTGCACGGTGTAGTGCCAGGGCAGGTCGTGGCGCAGCGCGTCGAGGCGCGCCACGCGCGCGCGCAGGCCGCAGGCGCGCAGCAGGCGCCGCGCCGCCGCCGCACACGCACACTATTGTCACACTACAGTACCTGTTGGAGGAGAAGACGAGCAGCGTGGGGTAGTGGTGCACGGTGTAGTGCCAGGGCAGGTCGTGGCGCAGCGCGTCGAGGCGCGCCACGCGCGCGCGCAGGCCGCAGGCGCGCAGCAGGCGCCGCGCCGCCGCCGCACACGCACACTATTGTCACACTACAGTACCTGTTGGAGGAGAAGACGAGCAGCGTGGGGTAGTGGTGCACGGTGTAGTGCCAGGGCAGGTCGTGGCGCAGCGCGTCGAGGCGCGCCACGCGCGCGCGCAGGCCGCAGGCGCGCAGCAGGCGCCGCGCCGCCGCCAGGGCTCGCGTCACTGCGGCGCCGCAACCTCCGCCGCACACGCATACTATTGTCATCTGCACCAAAAGGTATACATTGTTCATACTCACCGCTCACATTCCACGCCTGTATTTACTACGTGGAGGAGTAAGCGGAGGTATACGGTATACCCCACTCACATTAGGTATGCAAACTAACTATATTTCTAGTTCTACGCAATAACAGGCGGCTCGCATGTAGTACTACATGGTCATCGTGAGAAATTTAATTACTGTCAGTCACTCAGCGCATCATGATCGAAATCATTTTGCTCGAATTTTATGTACGTAGCCGCTGCGCGTCATCAAGTGTCTACTTTCAAATCGCCGAACTATGTATAATTACATAGCTAATAAATAATGAATTATATAAAAAAAACTGATATTAAATCGGTGTAACATTATTATACCTAAGCATTTTTAGAGGTTGTAAAGAACATAGCAAAACAATTATTGTAAGAATCCTCGTGAGTCAACAAATAAAATCATTATAAGTAGAGATAATATGACTCTGACTCTATCCTTTCAAACCATGCTTAAGGCTGTGTGAGTGGCAAATTTAGTTTTATTAAAAACATAATTGATTTTGAATAGTGATGCTTCAATACGCCGCGATCCCACTCCAGCCGTGGCGTGTAAATGCGTGATTTTTACGACCTCGCTACTACACCTTAACCACTCGACGAATGATCACGAAATTTCGCCTACACGTTGTCAGGGATACAAAAAGGCATAAAATGAAGGGTAGAAAATTGACATAACCAACAAATTACCTACATATACGCGAGCAAAGCCGCGGGCAATATCCTAGTGAAATATAAAATCATACGGCAATTCATATAAATCAGCCTGTAACTGTAATTATGTTGTTAGTAGTTTATTTAGTTTTAAATGTACTTTACTAGATTTTTCATTCGTTAAGGACCTCTTTACTAGCGTTTATTTAGCGTCCGCATTTGATAACCGTATGCGCAGTACACACCGCTGAATAAACGCCAGGTAAAAACGTACAGGCTGTCTAAATTAGGCACCACTTAAATTCAAACAAAAATATTATTTATATTTTACTTAAGTTTATTGTAAACCCTAAGACAAAACGAGTCTGAAATTTAAATTTTATGCTTTTATATATTTAATTATTTATCATTCAACCCAAAACAATTAAATTAACAACAAAAATAAGATTGTTAAAACAGGTTTTAATATACATATATATATATATATTTAAAAGTCCTTAGAGTCCTCCGGTCTTAGTCAATTTGTCAATTGCAGTATAGACTACCATTGACAAATTTACTAAGACCGGAACCTATCGCTCAACTGCAAACATAAGCGCAAGATTGTGCCACAGGACTAACAAAAACTATATAAAATAATAGCGCGAGTAAATTTATATAATAGGCTTTAAGACAGTATATAAAGTTATTTATTATCTACGTAGATTATGGATAGTAAAAGCACTTTGCATTTATACATACATATATATGTATAAGTATTCAATACTTTATCAAAAAACTCAAATTAACATAATTTATTTTTAGTTGGAACCACTTGATCGTTACCGGTTTTGATTGGCTAAATGTATTTTGACGTCACACATTTGTAAACGTCTTCTGTCATTGCTTGCTCACTAATGTTGATTTACAAACGTGTGACGTCACTTGAAGACTCCACCCCATATAGCCGAAGTAGGCATTTCGACAGTTCAAAAGTAATTTTATTTTGTTTTTTGTTTATAGATTTCCTTGAGTATTTAAAAATAATTATTTTTGTAGGGTCCTTTGACTCCACTAATGTGAAATGATTTCCAAAAACTAGTCAAATAGCCTATTGTCTGCGGGAATCAATATACACTTAATACAAAAAGGCCAGCTAAAAATTTTTACATATCTTATATACTATTGATACGCATATGTATTGAGAGAAAAATAGATAATCTGAAGCTGTTGATTTAAATAACTCACCGTGCCTGGAGCCCTGACCATTCGCCTAAAGCTCTTGGTGGTAAGATCTTCGATGTGCACGGAGTCGGCAGTGATGCCCATCTGGTCGGTGGCGCCGCGCGAGCCGAAGTAGTGCGTGTGCGCCGCCGCGTACACGTGCGAGCGCAACGTGCGCTTCAACTTCTTACTTGTGAAGTTTTGTATAAACTCTCTTACTGTTTTCGCGTTGTACTCTTCTGATAATATGTATTGGCTTTCATGCTGCAAGTACATAAATATCATACAATTACTTAATATTATAAAAGCAAGTGAAAGTTTGTTTGTTACGCTTTCACGCCTGAATTACTCGACTAATCATCATCAAATTTCACATACATGTTGTCAGGAGAATAGAAAAGGACAAAGGGTACATTTCATTCAGAAAAAGTATTTTTACTAATCTAACCTAATCTACATTCACGAGGGCGAAGCCGCTGACAAAATCTGGTATTGTATAAAAATATGAACTCGTATTATAATTAGCTTATTAAATTAAATATTTTTATTAAAATTATTGTTGTATTCTCAAAAAGAAGTTCTAAAGTTGAAATCGTTTCAAATGTATATCCGTAAATAGAGCAAATTTACTTTTAGAAAGTGCTTCCAAGTCTCGCTCTTGGGATTAAACTATCATAGCACCATATGTTAATAATAACACGAATAATTATAGAGTTTACCTGTATGGTAGCAAGATCAAATATTCATGATGACCTTTTTAAAGGTTGCTAGTAATTGGGCCGTAACTAGCGAGTGAGCGTGCCATCCTTGAACCAAGATAAATGCTTGTTCGAGGCATGGAATTATGTCGGTCGTACTTTGGGTGGTGTGAAGTCCATAATCGCTCAATCGCAAATCTCAGTCCAAGTGCGTCCTGAGTGAGGGCGCAACGCTTAGCGTATTGCGGAACATAGGAGTAAGCGGACAGCTGTCCAAAGTGCGCTCTGAAAAGCGACTGCGTTGGCACACGTAATAGTGCTGTACTTATCATATTTATGTTCATAAATTGTTCAAAACGAAATATAAACAAATAATACGCATGCACGGTGCACTGATACTCAAGAACGACACAAAGGCATTATTGTTTATTAATATCGATAATTTTTTTTAAGTGTAACAGAAACAAACGCACGGATATTTACCTTGCTATCTAAAATAACGACAGCGGTCATATCTTTCTTGTTACTAATATCTATTCCCAGCGACTCAGCGAAGTGATGATTACGTATACTGTCGACCGCTAACATATGTAGACTGATGTTATTGGCACATGCGAGTCCATGAATGTGCGTTATATTACGTCGCTCGTCTGAATGTCCCTGAGGGAACACAGGCGGCCCCATTTCGTTAGCGAATCGCATCAACTTGCAGAAGTGTTTCACGCTATCTTGTATAAGATTCTCCGGTGACAATGGATCGTCTTCGTACGGCAACATAGTTGTCTCTATTCTAACAAAACATACCATCGTTAAATAGTTATTTTTTACAAGCCTATGTATATTATAATTGTCATGAATATATCAAAATATAAGGACATAATTGATGAAATAGTGTTGCAACGTCTCGAAATCTTATCGATATCGACATGGGCTACATCTTTTGATTTATCGACGCATTACGAAGCAACATCATTGTCACTTATAGAAGAAACGTCATATAGAAATTACGAGATTTTAATGGAAAATAAACCTTTTCTGCCTTTATAAAATATGACAACGCGAAACAAATTTATAGTGGCGAGAGGAATCGTCCCGGAACGCTATGCAGCTAACATGCGCAAGTCGAGGCATTTGCGCGGATTGTACACATCCTATAAACTTCAGACTCGTTTTAAACGTTATATAAATTGTTGTTTGTATGTTGCATCTCTAATTGTATACGTTAATCAAACGACAGCCAAGATAAACTATACTTAAACCATCCTAAAGTACCTATATACACTAGCGTAAAAGTACTGTTTAACAATTTTCAATCTACTTACTCCTCCTGTACCATGGGTAATTCAGGTTCATAATTGAAGTTTTCTTCAAACGTCTGACATTGTTCATAATTCTGATAGAAGCTTCTCTCCGCGGGTAATTTCTTTAGGCTGCACTCTTGCAGCCAGTCTAGCATAGACAATATCTGAGAATTGTCATCTACACTCTCCATATCTTTAGATAAAGTAAAACCTCTTTTCAAAAGAAAGTTGAACACTCCACTTTTCTGATTCTTTTGAGTAGTAGTGTTGTACCATGGATATTTATTATTGTGTGATTCAACTTCTTTTTTATAAAAGCTATGTTTCTTTAAAGGCGACTTAAACTTAAATTCTTGACAAAATTTCGTGAAATTCTTTTGTTGATATAGCAGTCTTTGAACTTGTTGCAATTTCACTAATTCTGACGTCCACTGACTGCTGTCATTGTTTCTGCAATTATAGTATTCCATAGCTACTTCTCGTAACTGGAAAGAAAAGACATATAATACATTTAAATATAACCATAAAACTGCTATCAGCAAAGTTGGAAAAAGAGACCTAATCTATACGTGAGAAGACGCCCGTGCAGCTATTGACCAGCATTAGATTTAGACAGACCGGTTTTGCTAACATTATTATTACATCTTAAGCGAATAGGACGACATACGGTTGTTTTATGTGTTTTTGGCTGGCCTTACTAATGATATCTGATGACTTTCAGGAACTAATATTTATATGGTCTTAACTTCTTTGAATGTGTCGTCTCGAATGTCGTCTTTTAAAAGCTTTTTTAATAGCGCGATAACGTCAATATTCACTATTAATGCTACCAGTTATATTCAATATAAATTGTATATAAACAAATTGAAATGTAATTAATACTAGGGTTATATGTGTCATAAACTCATAAGAATAGGTCAGCAAATTCAGTAATATTGTAACAGATGTTTTTATAATATAATGTTAGCATTGTCACGTTTAATTTAAGTCACGACACGATATATTATGTATACTTCACGCGGTGTTTATATAAACACGTGCTTAAAGAGTTAACTACCATCTAAATAATACAGTTAAGACTTGTACAATAGCGTCTAATAAATCGTAATAGATTTCTTATTCTTATTGCAGCATTTAAGAAATAGTTTCTTTTGTGCACTGTGTAATGGTTAGTCTCACAGAACTGCATATAACAGAGTGGGACCACGGTTGCCACTCCAGCTGATTCAAAGGCTTCGCTGTACTAGCGACCTTATATTATAGCTATATTCATTTCACTTGATTCCTTGCTCACAGCACAGCAACTTTTTAAGAAGGCTTGAAATTGTAGATGCAAATCAATTTTGATTACTTGTGGTGGAGGCCCTTCGCTAGTTGGACTGCTTTAGTTTCCTGTACAAGTCATTTTAGCCAAAGGAACTCATACAATATTTTTGATGTGACAGTACGGGTAACTGATTCAAAATTTCCACCTATAGTAATTAGGGCATCGGAACCGGTTTTCCCGGTTCCAAAAGAACCGGACATACCCGGTTCCGAGGGTCTAAAAAAATCGGTTTCAAAATATCAATACCCGGTTTTCCGGTTCTTTCGGCATTTAGCAAAAATGTATTAATAAGTTCATCACTATATTCACTATGCGTTATATTTTAATGCGGGCAGGCTAGTCAAAAGGCTCAGGCTACGCCAGATCTTGGAAGGGACAATCTGAATGAAGTTAACTTACAATCTTATTTATCTAATGAAGAGCAACTAAATAGAGAGCTGAGCCAAGCTGTTGCTACAGCTACTAAATCGACATATTATACATCAAATGAGTTGAATACCACTGTGAGGGTAGAAATGGCTTTGCTTGAGAATGGTGGTCAAAGACAAGAGGGCCGTTACCTATCGCTGGCCTATGAGGATTTGAAAACCATTTCACCGGCTAGTGTAGAACCGGATCGAATATTTTCTTCAGCTGGTATAGTCTGTAAAAGACTGTGATCGTCCTTGAGTGACAAAACTTTGAACGCCTTAATTTTATGCGTTCATATTATTTCAGTAAATAGAAGAATCTATAATAGGTTTTAAGCTAAAGCAAAATCCTTTATTTTCTTATTTTATTTTTGTTAAAGTTTTATACCTAATCGATATTTAATATTATTTTCAGTATTCACTACATTAAAGTTATGTTGTGTATGTGCAATCGTAATGACTTGTTTTGAGATTTTTATTTTAAACTACTTATTATAAGTCTAATGTAGAATTTTAGGAAGAAGACTTAGTATTTCCTAATTAATAAGAACTGATTGTTAACAAAACAGACTGATTAATATTAAAATTATATTTGTGATTTGGAATTAACTGTTTTAATTATTATCCTTCCTTTTGAAAATCTTTACTATAGCCTACTTACTATAATTAAATCCAAGGAACCGAAAAAGCGGGTACCCGATTCTAACTAGCGTTGGGAATCGAAAAAGCTGGTTCCTAAAATAGGTCCGGTTTTCATTGACCTAATAGTAACGACATTTACCGAAGCAAAATATCGAAGAACAGCATTGAACTTTATCGATATACAAAAATATCGATATGTATCTGGCATTATGTTATGATGTGTATTACAATAATGTATATACCTACTTACCAATGAGTACGCCGGTAGTTGTTCATACAATGGATTCAGTGGCGTAAACAGTATAAGAATCGGATTGCCGTCGACATATCTCTCGAAGCTGAACGCCTTCCTCCACATGGGTATTATTCTTTGTACAGGCTGTGAGAAGTTTTCCAATAGCCACTGCAAAAGTGACGAGTCGTTCCAAGCTTGGATGTCTCCATCACGTGTTATGTATTCCTGTGGAAACAACATAATATACTACTCAAAACAAAATAAGGGCCACTAAGATTTATTGCTGTACCATGAAAACAATAAAGACATTAAATTGTTTAACTTATGTAACTACAAAATAATGTTATTGGTTATAATATAGGCTAACAATTGTTTAAAATAATGATCATGAATTGTTTTTTTTAAGTTCATAATGAAATTGGCCATTTTGAATGAAAAACATGAACAAAAGAAATCACAGGAAAAAGACAAAATACTGTTCTTGTCACTTTTGTTTCTTCTTATTAGTAACGAGTATGTCCTCCTCTCTTAGCAATTTACTCTAGAAGCCTCGTATGCATACTCTGTATCAAATTTCTCACGTTTTCATCTTGAATCTCCTCCCAGGCACGTTTTAAAGCGTCATTCAGCTGCTGTTGGTTGTAGACCCCTTGCTCATTCTCTAACCCTTCGTTTCAATTGGTCCCACAATTGCTCGATTGGATTTAAATTCGGACTGTTAGCTGGCCATGGTAATACCTCAATATGAGACCCTTCTAGGACAGTTTGGGTTGATCGAGCTGTGTGTGCACGGGCATTGTCTTGCATCAGGATGAATCCAGGCCCCACTCGCTGTGCAAATGGGATCACTTGAGGCCTGATGACGTCCTCGATGTAACGTTCTACAGTTACGGTACCCGCATTTAAAATGGTGAGCTCGGTTTTACCGTGTAAACTAATCCCACCCCAAACCATTACGTTGGAACCACCGAAACGGTCAACTACGTGGATGCAGGACTCCGAAAACCACTCGCCGCGTTATCTCCAAACCCTAACATGCCGATTAACATCAAAAAAAATTTACTTTGCACTCGTCTGTAAAAAGCACCACTGATTAATCCCCCAGTTCAAATACTGACGGGAGAATCTTAAACGGTTTGCACGTTGAACCCTGGTCAGAGGAATTCGAACAACTCATCGTCTTGACATTTTCTGGTCTTCGTGCAATCGATTACGTATAGTTTGATCACTGACACGGGTACCCGTTGTCAGCCGTAGGTGGTGTTGTAACTTACGGGCCGTTACTGTCCGATCACGACGAGCACTTAGTTGGACGTACCGATCCTCGTGCGCCGTTGTTACACGAACTCTACCTGATCCGGGTCGCATGGCAACACTGCCGGTCTTGGAAGCGATTCCATACATTTTGGACAGCTCTTCGAGAAAAACCCAACTGCAAACCCACGTAACGCTGAGAACGTCCTTCTTGAATCAAAGTTATGGCTCTGGTTGCTGTAATTGTATCCATGTGCCTTCGTACTGGTGGCATGATTGACGCGAGATGATAAATGAATCAATTAAAATTTAAAAAGTAAATCTTTTTTCCTAAAATAACCGAAACAAGTTAAGAAGACAATCGAAGAAAACTTAAGAATAACGTCCATTTCTTTTTTTTAAATGATTGCCAGTATTTTTCAAATTAGGAACACGAACACCAGCATTAAAGAGATCAAACACCAAAGAGTTCGTAATATCAATATAATGCTACTTATCAGTTACTTTCAGTTTACTAAAGTGCACTTAAATGTAAATAAACTAGTGGCCCTTATTTTGTTTTGAGTAGTATATATGTATATTACAAGCTGACCGGGCAAGCGTTGTTCTGCCATATAAATTATTTCTAGTATGAAATATACTTCACGACCTATTCTCATACCTACCAAATATTCATTAAATATTTTATAAAATCGGTTGAGGCTTTCCGGAGGATTGCAACCACAAACACCGTGACACGAGATTTTTATATATATAGATTTACATTTATATATTATAAAAAATACAGCTAGTTACTTTTATTTTATACATAATAACAACTATTTGTATTACATGAAAATGTTTACATATTAAAACACATGCAACATCTGATTCTTTAAACGATATTAAGGTTACCTACCTGTTTAATACTATTAATAATAATACAATAGTCTATTACAGATAAATAAAATATCATTCCTATTATGAACTCTCCTCCAGCAGACATGAGCGTTTTACTATTAAATCAAATTTTATGCGCAAATACAATGCACATGCTTCTAAGTCCAACAAGCTATATTATTAGTCTGATACACGAATAAAGTCATCTCTCTCTCCATCGACAACATTACTTATTGTTGTAATGTATACCTCAATGTATGTATATAAGTGAAGAGAATAATTGCATTCGCATAAAATTCAAATAACTACAGTCGCACACAAGGACGGAGCGCGTCTCTTGCAAAGTGTTATTTATAAATATATTCGAATAAAATTCGAATGAAATTATACACATCGCTAATGTATTAATTTTAATTCTCGTGAGAGTAATATGAATATCGATGTTGCCATTTAATTTAATTTTCAATTTTCATAAAGCACAATGAGGAATAACGTTTACGTTTATCTGGTCATTGAAAAAGCGGCTAGCGGCAGCTAAGCAAAAAGTTACACCTCTTTACAGGTAATTCTACGTGACGTACTTTGTCACTTCCAACTATCACGTTTACCATATTTGATGAGTAAGTACAATACGAGACATCGTCGTATGAAATTGTTCTGATGCAAAATGTCCACCAATAACAACGTTAACATGACAACAAATACCTTCTTTGGAAAACTACCACTTCTTAGAACGTCAACTTTGCAAAGAAACTCTACTTCTCAATTTATAATTCTGCACGAATAGCGTAGTGCTGTCGCAAATTTTAGCCAGATGGAGCGGTTGATATTTGGGAGATTGGGATTCTGTAACTCGCACTATTGAGGGTCAACTCAGATTAAGCGGCAAAATGCTAGAGCATGCTCGTATATGTTCTTTGCCGCCACTCACACCTAGCGTAAAACAAGCACGCATGTATAGCACAGTCGCGCGTATGCTCGAACAGTCTCGCGGATAGCTAAGCGAGTGCTTGTAGCTCGCGCGTTAAATCAGTGCGAATAAACCAATATTTTCTTCAATTTTAAATATTTCACTCTCTCTATATGTACTCTACATACTCTCTAGTCCTGCTATACGGTGTCTGAACGGCACGCGGAGTGCCTCCATCGGTCAACGCCGCAGACAAACATGCTTGCGTATTCGAGCATGTGCGAGAACGCTCGCGCAGATAAGAGGAGGATTTTCTAATGCAGGCCGCTGTCTGCTGGACTTAATTATTCTTCTTGTATACGATTGTGTCCTTTATTTTAATGGGGGTTTTAATAAGGGTTCATATTGCATTTGCATTTTAAAAGTGAATTGACCTTAAGTATGTAACTAACTTGTGTCTACATAGTGATCTACTTCTCAATGTGTGAGAATGATGTTCAAATAATATTAAGTCATAATGACAATAGAATAGACTTCATTTTTGCACGGGTCTTTGCTTCCGCCGGACCGGACTATTTATAATTCACGAGCGAGACCTATTTCAATTTTATTATCGTAATTTACGCATTATCATATCATATTAATTATAAGATAGGTATATGATTACAATATAACATAATCTTATCGCTGTAGTTTTAATTAACAACAGTTGTATTAGTTTCCATTATGCTAACTCGGTGTTAGGAGTCATAAATATAAAGATAATGCGAGTTACGCACCACATAAATGCCAGAGAAAAGAAAAACATGTAGGTACGAAATGACGATACCTGCAATTCATAATATATGTCCTGGGTAGAGAATACAATCCCTAGCATGTTTTTCAATAATCCCGGGATAGCCCCGGGATTAGACTTTGACATAGTGTTTGACACATTGTGGTTTCTAAAATGGGAAAAATAAAAAAAAATAGTAATTTTTTAAAGAATGTTTTTAATATCGTTGCACAACACAAATCAATTATTAGTAAGAAAAGAAAATAGACAATACAAAAATAAACTATACTTTTGCAAGAAATCAAAAAGACAACGCAAGAAAAACTACTTAGAATTTCGAAAATACAATCGCAGAAATATCAAAGCATGCAATGTTTGATTTCCAAGCCTGCTTCGTAGTTTATTGCCAACATAAGCAGCAGCTGAAAACGTTCGCTCAGGTTCTACGCTGGTTAGAGGACTAGACAATAGATACTTATATGCTATTACTATGTGATATTCACGAACTCCTCCATTTTCGAACAAGCTTATTTCACGTCTAATTCTATTTGCCAAATTTTTCATATTCTTCTCAATTACCAGCTGTAACTTTTCCTTTAATGTCAATTGGGGTTGGAAGGTTTCTGGCCTTAGCTCATCATCTGTTTGTGATCCTGACCTTTCTTCTTCTTCCGTGTCATCTCGGCTATTAGTATTAAGTCTTTTAACAATATTCTTTATTTGCTTCCTCACTAAAGCCTGTGTAGGAACTGGAAATAAGTCATGCCATTCCAAATCCGATAATAACTGATTTTCATCATCTTTTTGAGGATTTTGTAAATAATTCAACACACCAGTTAAATCATCACTTCGTCGTTGCTTTATACGATCCACTAAGGATATTTTAATTTTTTTGGCAAATGCTGAGTTTTTGCTAGACAGTTCTTTTATAAGAAATTTCAAAGCGGCTTCAACTGTGCCTATATTAGCATCTCGCCGACAGATTGGTTCTACTGTCAATTTAATTGGGGTCAGCACATCAACAATTTTATTTAACAATTCAAAATCAACATTTTGTAATCGAATTGGATGACCGAGATCTATAAAAGCTTTTTAAGTGCAGGTTTTTAAAAGATAAAATCGCTCCAGCATTGTTAAAAGACTATTCCACCTGGTTTTACAGTCCAAAAGAAGTGACAGCTCTTTTCCATGTTCAATTTTCACATACTTTTGAAGTACTCTTTAATTTTTCAATGGTGATCTTTTGAAATACACTACAACTTTGCGGATTTTTTTTATTAGCTCATTAATGTTTTCATCTTGTGTTAATTCTGGCATGTGTTCTCGCACTTCTCGCGCAAGATCATTTTTTGACATTAAGATTAAACCTGATTCTGGACAGTGTAATTCCTCTAAAAGGTCTCATCATCGCTGTCGTCCATATAATCAACAGCCACAGCTCGTTCATTTATAGTATCATCTGAGTCTTGCAAATAATTATGTTTTCATAAAGCACATCACAGACGGCTCAATTGACACCATGTGCGAGACATAGTTGTTGTTTAGTGCAAACAAGCCATCCCACCTTTATCATAACATTCGATCCATCGGTTACAATAGCCACGATGTCAGTTACCAGGGCAATATCAAATTTACTTAGACGCTCTGTCAATATACGAAGACAATTTTCAGCTGTCATATTTCCATAAATAGGAACAAGTCCTAAGTTCCATAATTTTTTATATGAATGAACGTTGACAGCCATGTATCGTTTATTGGACGTTGAAGTCCACTCGTCGAAAGAAAGACTAAATCTTTCACCTGCACTTTTGAAATGTTTAAATTCTGTAGTTACTTGCTTTCTGATTTTTCACTGTAATTCTTAAAACGTTTTCGAATGGTGACGACTGACTGGTAAATCCGTGTATTTTGCTAAGAGCAATTTTCTCAAATCATCTGTAAATATGAATACACTGAATGGAAATCTATCTAATGCAATCATTCTTGCCAAAACATCATCCAGGCTATCGTCAGCACTTTTAGTAAAATAATCATCTAACTTTGGCTTGGCTGGCTGGCTGGTGCTGTGTTTTCAGAATCTTGACTTGTTGAAGCTGATATAACCTTGACGTTATGTTTTGATGACAAATGTGTATGTAATCCCTTAATCGATTCACCACCACCTCATCCAAGTCTTGAGAATGCCTGGGCATCGCTCACATTTGAACTATTCCCGTCCTTCGCAACTAAAAAATAACTCCACACTGACGTCGTATCGCTGTCTTTTTTATGTTTAATAAAATCTGACGCTATTTAAAATACTTAATATTAAGATAATTGACTTTTAAATCTAAATGACGTAACCTACGTAACCTCGTTACTCGCAGAGTAATAAATGAAAAAAATAAAACCTGATTAGCGTACATTTCTAATTTCGTACAGGGGATCCCCAACGGGAAATACCCCGCAACAATATTATGATATGAGGTAATCGGCTAATTCCCCTGTTGGCCCGTTGGGGAATTACCTTAAGAGTATTGTATTGAAGTATCCCGAACGGTGAAGTCCCTTCTAATTTCTACGACAAACATATTATTAAGGCTGTACCTGTGTAGTACGTATCGTACCGCGTATTTAAGGATTGTTTTTGTCGTTATGTAATAAATAGATACTATTAATATAATCTAGGCAAGGTTTATTGTCAAGGCGCAACGGACTACGGAATGCAAACTATACCAGTTTGTGGCAATCCCGAAAATCCCGAGATTAGCCAAGTACAGGCCTGGGATTTTCGGGGCCAGAAAACGGCCGGGATCCCGATTGGGATGGGATTGTATTCTCTAGTCCTGGGGCTTTATCTATGAAATAGCTGTTTTGATCAAAGAAAATCGTTTTTTTTTATTGTTAATTGCCATTTCTTATCGATGGTATTTACATGCATAGTAATTTGGCTTTAAGCCAAGTATGAAATTATGATTCAACGTATGAATTCGGGCAGATCTTAAGCAACCTAACTTTGATCACGAATTGTTAAAAAATATTAGATTATTGATGATAGGTACCTATATGTTACTATTAATGTATATGAATAATAATTATGAATCCAAAAATAATGTATTTTCGAAATGATCTTAGTATTTTGTAAAGAAATTGCGTTAGGTACTAATTAGATGTAGAAAAAAAAGATAATGGCAAGTACCTATACCTAGCGTTGCCAGCCGTCCGGATAAAGCCGGACGCAGTCAGGCTTTTTGGTTGTGTGTGCGGCTAAATTAGACGGTGTCCAATCTGTCAGGATTTTAAATTTGACCATCTTTTTTTACATTTGTCATGTATTGGTTTTCGCTCCGCCTGCCTCACCCTATATCACTAGCGCAAGCAAGCGGACTAGCACTATCTTTCCCTAAATAATTGTCTTCCCTAAATAACTTAAAGAGTGTCCAGCCTTTTTACCCAAATGTCCGGCTAAATCGGCCGGTATGTCCGGCTTTTCAGTTTTAAAACCTAGCAACACTACCTATGCCTATTATAATTTATTAATGTTGCACTATATACACATACATACGCACACATATACATATAACACACAACTTTCATACGCAACACTCACACACAACCACACACACAACTACGATTTATAAATTATATTATCTCTCTTATTATTGTTTCTGTGATATTATTTGATAGTTGTATCTACTAAGCTAACTTTTGTAGGGTTCAGTGGCGAGGACTGGAGATCTGTCACACAGGTTTCGAACCTAGCTCTGACTCCAGCTCTCAACAAGGTTCTGTTTTTGCTGTATCTATAAATATAAGAATACCATTGTACCTTTTTGAAAGAAATAAACAATATGTATTATTATTATTGGGCAATACCCTTTATAATAAATTACTTTGACATAAATACTTTTTATAACAGATATGTGTAAAGTTCTATGTATGGGCGTTATATTACCAGTTACCAAACGTTTGTATGATGACGTATACATAATTATGTGAGTTAAACGTTAAACAGTGATATACAGGGTGATTTTGAAATCGTGTAATTCCTTTTAACCACGCATTCTACTGGTGATATAGAATAATCCTGACCATATTTTTTCTTAATTAGAATAATGGTTTCGGCAAAATTAGAGTACAGATTTTTTTCATGAAATGATTTCAAATAGTCATATTTTAACCACCTGACACAATCTTAATATTTTACTAATTTAAAAATAATAACATAACAATAACTGATGTCGTAAATAATAAGGGGCAATAAAAAGGACCGCCCGTTATTATTTACGACATTAATTATTAATATGTTTTTTTATTTTATTAGTAAAAAATTAAAATTGCCTCGGTTGATCTGACACCATTTCACGAAAAAAACGGAATAATCATTTTTCAAAAAAAATAAATCTAATTAAATAAAAATATGGTCAGGGTTATTCTATATCACCAGTAGAATGCGTGGTTAAAAGGAATTACACGATTTCAAAATCACCCTGTATAATACCTTCGTATCGTTCCACAACATGAGACGCGCGTTCGGCACGCTTTCCACTCCGAGGTCGACCGCGAGCTCTTCTGACGTCACAGTCGCGAAACATATTTCACCCAAAGTGTCAGCTTCACGTATTTTCAATGCAACTGTATACCACACGTTGTAATACTTCGATGTATCTGTCAACGGCGTATACCCGACTGCAACGGCCTGTAAATAATAATGGAACTTAACTTCACGCATACTTATTTCACAGGAATGACATTCAGCTATAACATAACCTAAGATATAAAATATTTACAAGAGGAAAATGACTCGGGTCCAGAAAGCACACAAAAAATATTAATATAATATTTCAAACAGTTCTGTAGGACAGATATATTTATGGCTTATTGGAATAATGATTGCCGAGTTGAAAAGATATCCAGCACAAAAATCCAGAATAAAATAATAACAAACGTATGACACAAAAAAATCAAACCTAATTTATTTTTCGATTTGATTAGTAACTATCTTTTTATATTATTAAGGCTATCATAAATAGGGTAAAGAGTAAGTAAGATTTATGGAGAAATATATAAATAATTTTCAATATTAATTAAGCATTCTATAGTATGCACGAGGAGAGTTTAAAAAAATTATGTACCCACATCACAGTATGAGAGTAAATTCACTAGATCTTCTGATGATGATACCCTTTTTAATGGTTTGATCATTAATTCTAGAAAATTCACCAAGCTGAGAGCATCTTTGGGACCTGGAAAATAAAAACATTATAAGAGGTTGCATTTAAACTCTGCTTCGAAATTCAACAGTAAACTAATTAAGTTGGTATACTGCCAAATGACATGGTTTCTTTTTTATTTTAAGAAGGAAAAGAATGTTTTGTGATATCTAAGACACAATAGGCTAAACAAAAAACTCTTGAGGTGAATAATTAGATGCACACATTAAATTACAATTGTACTCAATTGAGTTATATTTAATTTTGGGACTTTATAATAAATATTCAATTGGGAATTTTATCCCTTAAACTCTTTGAAATATTTCCTACCTTTATAAAGGATACCCCTTGAAATAGATGTGTACACCATTAATATAGGCCATGATGGTATTTTATTATTCTGTAGCCTACATTCACTTCCTGGATTCCAGCAATTTATTGCAGAAAACTGAACCTGGAACAATAGAGCACCACAAGTTAATAAAAATATATTAAATATAATAACAGAAAATTGTCATAACAATTAATATATAGCCATTATAGTAACAAATAAGTGAAGAAGGGCCAGCTCATGCATAGACCCGATGCGAATGCAGACAAACGCGATGCAGCATCGAAGCAGTTTTATCCTACAAGACGGTGAAATCACGATCGAACGCAGAAACCGCGCAAACGCAAAGCATCATCGATGTTGTCTTAAATTGTACGACGTTGATATCACGATCAGACGTAGAATATCGCGCAAATGCGATGCAGTATCGATGATATCGTAAAACGAACGACGGCGACGTTGCTATCACGATGGGATTCAGACAATGGCCCAAACGCGATGCAGGTTCGATGCTGTCTTAAAATTGATATCACGATTAAACGCCAACAGTCGCGCAAATGCGATGCAACATTGATGCTATCGTGGAACGTACGACGTTGCTACCACGATCGAACGCAGACAATCGCGCGAACGCGCTGCAGCATCGATACAGTTGTAAAATGCACGACGTAGGTTTCACGATCAAACGCAGATAATCACGCAATCGCTATACAGCATCGATGCTGTCATACCATGCACGACGTAGATAATACGATCGATCGCAGACAATCGCGCAATCCGGATGAACCATCAATAAATCAACAATGCACTCGTAAAACGCAGGACGTTGATATCTCAATCGAACACAGATAATCGCACAAACGCGATGCAGCACGGATAAAATTGTCTATATATATCTAGGTAGCAATATGTGCATACTATACACTTCTTCTAATGACTAATGAATTGGGTATACACAGGTGTAAACTAAGTTATGTTATGATAACTTAGTAACGATAATGCAGACATTGCAGACATATACACACATTCAAGTTAAAAAAAAATTTACTTTACTATTTTAATATGCAAAATAAGTAAATACAGCATAATATGTAAGTTTTAACATGTTTGCTGAGATTCTCTCAATGTAGAACAGAGATTCCCATATCATTTCATAGTGTCTGCCTTTTGAAATAATTGTAAATATATGACCTGTAATAAGTATATTAGTTTCTCAAGTAGATAATAATTGTACAAATATGAATTTGATCTAAATTATTGTAATAATGTTTCCTTATTTGAATCATGAATACAAACAATTTTTTATTCTTCTGAAAATTCTGCATACACCATCAATGTTTTAAACAATAAATTAAGGGAATGCCATTTAGTTTCCTCTTTCTTATTTTATTTTACTTGTATATTGATGAAATCCTCACCAAACTACATTGGAGGAATGCTAACGTTAGATTCAATATAATGAAATTATAATTCAAATATTTTGTCAAACTAGGATAAGCTGTTGGACCTCCATAAATAAATAAATAAATAATAAGCTATTATAATATATTCTGGCTCAAACATTTTAAAAGTGCTGTTCTGTGCCCTATATCCCTTCCCTAAGTTTCTTAATAAATATTCCTGTCATAGGTGGACACAGAACAAAAATGTTTGTTCCTTATGGGGATTGAACCTACAACAGTGCGCACATGACAGTGGCAAGGCAACTAACTTTAAATACAATGCAATCCATGCAGTCAAAGTGTAAAGTCAGTAAGTGTTGAATTTTAGGATTTACATATGTATTTTTAGGTCCCACATAATTATTACGGGGTTGAGTACCAGGAATAGTGCCAACAGCTATGGTGCTACTAAGAATTATTTTTCATTTACCAACAACATAATAAGTATAATAACAAAATTATTTTAGTAAACATTAATATGTGCCACTTGACCAAAGGCACAATCAATATTTATTTATTTATAAAAAAAGTCACATATGTCATTACAGGAAAACCTAATGTGAATATAGTTTCTTGCATTCATAGTATTTTAATCTATCAATTGTTGGAGTGCCAGATGTAATTAAAACCCATTAGGTGTGGCCAGTGTGCGACCCTTTATATTTATTATATTTGAAATAACCAGTTTCAATATGCAGATGCAATGATAATACTCATATCTATGCTATGCCTTAACAATTACAACAAGAGTGCAGGTTAGAACTTATTTAAAGTAAAGGAAAACTTATGTAAAGGAAAGTAATACTTACACGATCTTGTAAAACTAAGGCAGCTTTTTCAAACTCTCCTCTCACATATTGTGACTCAGCATCCCATGGTGCATAGTACATCACAAATGCAACATCGGCTTGGTTTACTTTAGCAAGTGCATTGCTAAGTTGCCCTCTATACCAATCTCTAACTACTGAGTCCGGTTTGAAGAACCTTATGGCTTGTGGATGCTTGGATATCTTTGTTGGTCTGTGAACAATAAAAACTACATATTAGTTTAATTTTTTTATAATTATCTCAATTGCCATATACAACTAGCAGGAAAAGTATGATAAATATATATTAGAGAACAGTCTCACTAAGTGTTAATAAGCAGGTGGAATACAATTTCTTTTTTTTAAAGGACACACTGTTGGCTATGTTTATTTCATCTCAAATACTCACACTTTTATGTTTTGCTTAGCGTATATTCTGGATATGCTAAATAAAAAAAAATACATCATTTACAATTCACGTTATTTCATAAATACTGCAGTAAATGAATAAAAGGCATTTCAAACATAAATAAAGTGGGATAACTTGTTGCTGGTATTGTTGCCTCTGCTAATACTAGTATATATTATAAATGAACTATCATATTAACTAATTAAAAAATAATTAGAATTTGTCTTACGTGTTGTGAAGGGCTCCGTAAGTCGTCAGAGCCAGGGCTATACAAAATACCATCTCTTTAATTAACATATTGAGGGTTAACTCCCTGTTGCTGTGTTGTGTTGCGACTTGAGTATTTTCAACCGAGTTTTGGGCATCGCTAGCAGTACTCGACTTTGTTGTTAATGACGTGACCTGCGAAATATCCTCAGTGTCCGCCGTTGGAAACATTACACGTCATTCAAAAACAATAATGATATTGAAATAGAATCATCGATAATAAACCATTGCAAAAAGACTATAAAGAAATAAAATGTGTTGGCACTGATGATATTGTGTGAATTAAATGACAAATTCATAATAAAATGTCACAAAACAGTGATAAAAAAGACCTTTATTTTATCTAAAAACATTCAATTTATTTCGTTTTGTACTATACGATCTGTCAATAACAATTGACATTATCAATTGTCAGATGTCATAATCATGTGTCCTTAACTCCTTGCAGATGTTTGATGTCGCAAAAGACAATCGATACTGACGTAAATATTGCATGCACTGAAAGTCTGCATCAGTTTAATTAATCGAACTTACAAAGACTACGTAATATGTAATAAAATGTATTAGTTCTATTCTCGCTATACAAATCATAGAGAAATTAACCTAAAATGTAAAGCACATTTACCCTGAAATCTTAAGATCAATATCCTCGTATTCGAAGTAAGTTGAAATTGACATTTATTCTTTTTTGCATGCATCTTGTCATTGTCTTTTCGCAGCCATTTTAATTTCATTGGAATACGCTTGTTTTGGCCAGTTTTGGATTTTGACGACGAAGTTGTGTCACTTTTTGTGTTCTAACGGCTGATTTATAACAAAAACGTGAAAAATATTAATCCCCACGACTTCGATACGAATAAACAACAAAAATATATTCTGCACATTTGTTTGTAAAACCAGTAACATTATTTTGTTATGATTCGATAAAAATCCTTGGAATCTCATTTGTTGAAAGTTCTAAATTGTTAAAACATGGAATCTCCAAGACAGTCAGACTTAGATACTGTTGAATATTGGAAAAAACAAGCTAAGTATTATGAACAAAAGTAAGTACCATATAATGACGTATAATGAAACAAATTGTTATAATGACCATGACAAACATCTAATGATTCATTCATTGATTGCTTTTTCATTTTTAGGGTTATCGACATCCAACAAGAATTAGATGAATACACAGAAAATTCTGCACAATTGGAAAAAGAATTGGAAGCTTCATTAGTACAAGTTGAGAAACAAAACAGAGATCTGGAACATCAAAATCAACGACTGAAAAATGATATTGAAATGTTAAGGGTATGTTATTGTTATCATGTTTTTAATTAGTTTGAAGCGCATTCATATGATACTTAAATTTATAATTTTAATTATATAGAATAAATTGGAACGAAGTCAGCATGAAACAAATGCACTAGAAAATGAACTACAAGCATTAAAAATAGACAAAGATAAACAAGGAGTTTATGTCAGAGAGTTAGAGCAGAAGAATGATGACTTAGAAAGAGGTCAGAGGTAAGAGGAATTATATAATATATTATAATAGTTGTACTCATTAAATTTAATATAAATTTGTGGTGAGTGGCAGTTACACAATTACCATTAGTATTTATTAAATTCTAATATTTATTTATCAATCTAATTTTGTAGTTAGTTTATATGTAATTAATTTACTGTGTTGAGTAAACAATCAGATAGCACAATTTTAACATTTTGGCTATGCTGTGCTTGTCATCGGGATTTCAATGTGTAATTATACATAGCAAACAAAATCACTAGTCTAGTATAAATTGAATTAGAGGAGGTCATAGATAGTTATGAACCAAAGACAATTGATTGTAAAAATTATGTGTTTGTTGTGGTTTAATCTCTCATCCAACACTTGAACCTGAAGCCTGGTCTGAATACTTTTAAATTCTCTGGAATGGTTCGGGCTAATTAAAATGAATTTATTATTTAAGAATAATGATTGCATTTAAGAAGCAGCGATAGCTCAGTGGGGAGACCAACAAACTGCAATGCAGAGGGTCTAGGGTTCAAACCCACCTTTGACTTTCGGAAGTTATATGACTTTTCGAAATGATGTGCGTATTGATTGACAATTATCGCCTGCTACATGCCTCAGAGAGCATGTTAAGCCATCGGTCCCAGCTGCCATGAACATCTATGGCAGTCATTATTGGGAAGTCATTGCCCTAAAATATCCTAACGCTGGTCTAGCCTTACGGTATCGTTAGCCTTCGGGTTGTGGAGGTCAGGTGGCAACCACTCCATGTAAAAGCTGATTTCCAGTCAAATCAGGTTAGACCAGAAAAGCCGACCCCAAGTGACTTGGGAATAATAAAGGCTAGGGAGAAGATTGCATTTAAGAACAATTACTTAAATTAACAGTTCTCTTATAAGCAATGATGCTGTTAAAGGTGTATAAATAGCCTGTAAATATAATTGGATACAAAGGGCAAATCCAAATTTGACCACCATAATAGACTTTTCATGTTAATATTTGTATCATATATGATAAGATTTAAATTAACAAGTCCATTATAAATTAAATACATGATAACTTAATAATACAAAATTCAAATATTTTCACAAAGCTCAATTGTCTTTGACAATTTTTAGTTTAGCTTTCAAGTAATAACATCTATGTGTTAAATTTTTCTAAGAATGAGATATTATGCATACATAGACTAATAGTAGGGTTATATTGGCACAAATTTTCCGTAAAGGGCACTATGCCAATGGCAAGTGCCAGATATAATGAAACTGATTTATTTGCATTTGCCAGCATTTGAGCTGTTAGTGTGTTTACTAAACAATAATCAATAATGCTTATTATTGTGTGTATGGAATGCACTGTTGAGTCAATCAAACAGGCATACATATATATTGATACAAATCATATTGCTTATATACATATGTAATCTTAGATATTTTACTATTGTTTTAAGTTTGAATCCTGATTGAGATTCTTAAAAGGACTATTATTAGTGAGGATAATATTTACAAAGTAAAATATGCCCACACAGATTTACATCTATAATTCTGTATGGAAACAGAGTTGCCTTAAACTCCTATACTTTAACAGTTCTGTTTATTTATTTATTTGAAGAGGCAATCTTATTGCCTCTGTATTGCTACTAAGAATTTTTTTATTTAAAGCAATACACTTGGCTCAATGACTGATATCAAACCTGACACTTCACAATTGGTCACACTGGTCACTTCACAGTCAGTGCCTTTTCACCATTCATCTTTATCATAAAAAGAAATTTCTTCTTTCAGAGTCATATCAGAATCTGTGTCATGTATTGAGTCACTGTTAAATCAAGCATATGAGAGAAATGCTGTGCTAGAAAGTGAAGTTGATGAAATAGAGACACTGCGAGTGAGGCTGCAAAGGGCAACAGATGAAGCCAGAGGTGAGTTATTCACGTGAACATTTATGTTAAATGTTCTATGAATTCTTAAATCTACATATTTGTTGTCTGTAATGTATGTTAATCTCAATAAATTCAAGATGTATTGAAATGTGACATCTATATCATGCAGGGGTCCAATAGTTGGTTATAAATTAGTGTTAGGAATTACAAATATTGAGAGCATCTTACTTGACAACCAACACCAACTTGTTCATGATATAATCTAAATATAAATTGGTCACATGAATACTATTTCTTTTTGTGGAATGGTAACGAAATGATCAGTGTTTTGACTGTACAGTTCGCATGGTGATGGTTTAAGTTATCGCCTTACCACCGCTAATGAGCCCGAGTCTTGTGGCTCCCAGATGGGATAGATATTTGTGAGATCTACAAGTAGCTGTTCCGAGATTGGGTGTTTTTAAATGTTTGTAAAATTGCCACATTGGTTGACATGGATTGCATTGAATGCTATTGTAGGGATAAATGAGAAGTGTTCTTGTTGGTGTTCAAATAAAATAACGTGCTAGTATACTATATGGATATATATTCACTAGTACCAGTTATAATATAAATACATGTTAAGCTACGACCTAAGTGAGTGGTTGCGGGGAGACGACTACCACGCGGCGCGACTCTATACTTGCGCCTGAAAATACAAAACTAAAGCATCAGCAGTGTCGCTAGACTATTCTACGAAACCAATTTTCTGTCGCGACGTGTCATATACAATTTAAATCATCTTAGGTACTATACATACATATACATTTTATATACAGGTAGGTATATTCTGTTGGTAAATTTAAGCCAATTTGTAAGCGGTCAGATCGATCCGAAAGGCAGTTCAAGGAACAAATGATTCCTGTCAAGGGCCATCCATAAATTACGTCACAGTAATTTCATGATTTTTATCCCTTCCCCGTCCTTGTCACAGCAATTCTAAATCTAGAAATTATGAAATGAAAACAGCAGTTAAGAAAGAAGACAATTGTTTTTTCTGTATTATGTTGTTATTACTTAGATATATACGATTTTAAAATGTGACGTCACATCTCACCCCTCGTCGCACAATGTCACATTTCTTGATTTAAAGGCAAAATACAGGCCTTATAGTTAAGCTTCATACTTAAGCTAAAGCATTCTTATTCCGTTCCGTATTAGAGGTTTAAATGTGTACGATCCTCAACACTGGAATATTGTGATATTTTTTCAGATCTGAAGCAAGAATTGAAAGTTATGGAAAGAGTTCCGAAGGAAAAAGAGAAGACAGACGACAGTACAAATGAGAACTCGTTAGTAAATGGACACAGTCCAAACCCATCTCGAACTCAAGTAGAGATAGAGACACAAACTTCTCTGATGTCACCACAGAAACGTAAGTACTTCTACCCTAAATTGTGGTGTAACTCACATAGCCACACTTACGTCGATCAGGTAAACAGTGTGCTTTTAGCACTCTGTTTAAAATTACTTGGTTCCATTATAGTGGCGAAAACTATTACATGTTGTTGAATGTACTTCAACCAATAATTGTATGTAAACACCTCAACTTTTTTTAAGAAAAATATTCTTAATATAATATTTTAGCGGCGCAGTTGCAAATATATCTGTGCCTTCTAATTTAGACAATACATTATAAATAATAAGACAAATATCACTTTATACTATTATATTATTTATACAGGTGAAATTAACGGCAATGCAATGACGCCTTCATCTCGGGTAACGGCCATTAATATAGTGGGTGATCTTCTACGCAAAGTGGGGGTGAGTCAACTTAATGTTTTTACGATACTCAAAGTTGTATTAGTTTTAATTGTAGTTCTAGCCACATTAGAGTGCACTAAATAGTAAGGGAATAAGCTTATGAAGGTTGTATATTATGTATTTGTATATTTATTTTTAAATATTAATGTATGTACATATATATTTATATGATAAGTATTTATTTATATTTGCTATAATTATATTATTAAGCTGTAGAAAACATATGCTTCCCTTTTATAATATGTACGTATTTTTATGTATACAGTTTAATCTCCGATAGATGTAAGTATAAAATAAAATAAAGTTAAATTATATAATTATGGAAATCATTATTTATTTTCTGTAGATATTTTAGATATCACATAGGTACACTAGATTTCAAATCTGTGTTATGGTTGTTATTTATACATGGGCCATTGGTGTGGATTCAGTTGTTATTAACAAATTTTAAATTCATTACATTTCATTCCAATAACGACCACCAGAAAAGTGTTGTTGTGAATTGTACAATTAAATGAATGACTCGGAACTAGAAAATAAAGCTAACCCAGGTTAATTATACTTATAGTTCGATATCAGTATCAATCATAATTACATTATTTAATTATTATTTACTGCATATGTCACTGGCTGTCCTAAATGCAAGGTTCATGTAATAGACAGTTATTCTAACTATTTATTACTTGAACATTGCATGGGTTGCCTACTATTGAAGATGTATATTCATATTATAAATTAATATGTCCTTTCATACACAGCTCAGGTTTTCCCTCTGTAGAAATTAAAACAGCTGTTCTATCCTTTCCCTATGGTCTTAGTAAAATAATGTTTAAGATTGTTGTTATTCCTATGTTAATAATACAACAGAATTCAAACCTTGGAGCCTGTATACACACATAGATTGATTACCCTAATTTTTTGAAATATAATTTTTATATGTATTTTTATGTATGTTTTTGCAAAAAATCATTTGGAGAATTAAATAATATCTATATTTTTAGGAAACTATCATAGAGATTGTGTCTTCCCTAAATTTTGTGTTGACTACTTAATTAAAATAAAAAGTATATTACATATTATAGACAGGGTAGATTGTATAAAGATTCTTAACTACACCTCCATTTAACGCCAGTATTAAGCTGTAGTTTAATTTAATATAATTAAGCTATTTGTAGTTACTTTTATTTTTGCATGGTTGCGTGTTGTGTAGTATGCATGTTATTTATTGCTTACAGCTTGAAAGGTTTCTTTGCCGTGAGTGTGGTAAGGTTAAGTGCTCCTGTGACGCACCATCAGCCGCTAATCATCATATAACCCCACCGAGCGTCAACTGCGCAAAGCCGGATAACGAATTAAATGAAAATGAATCGGACAAAAGTGATTCTGTAGAGTACAGAAATCATAGAGCTCGTCATCATTCTGAATCTGAAAACGATATTATAACGAAGAAATCTACTATACTATCACAGCGTGCGTCTGAACAACCATTTGTTCGGGCCTCTGCACAGCCAGAAAATGGAAAGTTAAGGCGATCGTTCGCCGTACGATCTCGAGAGGGCTTAGAAAATCTTTTAAACTTTTCCGTCAGAAAAAGCAATGATCAAGGGAAAGCAAAACAAGTACAACTTTAATGAGATTCATGTTATTCTAATGAATAGGAAAATTTTGAAATGTTTATTATAGCTTTACTTAGATTTATTTTGTTATTATTATGTACACGACTTAACTGAATATATGGAGTGTTTCTCAGCCATAATAGTTGAAGTAATAGGCTTAGACCGAACTAACACTAGACAATAACTATACATTTGTACTGTATACAGTCATTGTGGCTAGAATAACGAAACACTGCTAATCAAGCAGAATCAAATGTTTTATTTTTTATGAATTCTAATATGTACTTGTTTTTATTACATTAATATACCTAATGCAATCTGTAAAATAGACTAAAGCTACATAAACCAAAAAATGTGTTACGCCATTATTTTGATATTATTATATCATAATCCCTTGGAAAAATATATTACAACCATTTTAATATTTGTAATTAGGTAAACAATGAAATGTCACAATTTATTATTTACTAAGTTGCTTTTCTTTACACTCTTCCTTTTAGCAATAAAGGGCCGAGAGAAGGCATAAATAATTTAAACCCATATAACTTCTTTATTATTCAATAAAATTACTTTTGTTAACTTCGGTTCGTTAATGTACATATATAATTAATCTACATGTTTATAAGGCTAGACCAGCGTCAGGATATTATGGGGCACTGACTTCCCAATAACAACTGCCATAGATGTTCATGGCAGCCGAGACCGACGGATTAACGTGCTCTCCGAGGCACGGATTATTCAATTAATCTAGTATTTTTATCAAATAATATTCAATGGCTTTTCATTCAAATTAAACATCAGTCGTTCTTAATTTACTAGCCCGGGACTGTAACATATCGTATAATATAGGATTAGATTAATATCCAAAATATTATGACTGTAATTAGATTTATGATATTGTAAATTGTAATTAAACATTTAGCAATGTTGTTATTGTATTTCAGCTTGTCGTACGCATCACATTATGTACATATTTATACAGCGCTTTATATAATAGCAGGGGTTGGTGTAACTGCACATGTTTTCCGTCGCCTACTAATATTAACATCATTCATTTACTGTGAACTTTTCTTCATTGTAGGCTTTGGAATCAAAGTTAGCGTCGTGTCGTGGTACAGTTAGACCTAAAGAGCATTCACCAAATTCGGCTTCGGATGTGAATAAGGACTACAGGTGTGTACTCAAGAACTAAGTTCATCCCCAATATCATCATCACATCTGTATTGTGACGTGCCGCCGCAGCGCTAGCTTTTATCATAGTGTGATACTATCAAGCGAATCTTAAAACATCGCTTCAAGTTTATCTTGCTGATCATTATGAATTCAACTCGAGTACTGTGATCGATATCACATTTTGTTTTTCCTAATTTTACTAATATCTGTGATGATAATGAAATAGTTAAGGATTGGTATCTATGTGAACGGTTTTGGCCTACCCACCGGAGAACTAGCACCGTGTGAATGAAATACAGCACACCATGCTACTAGCTTCACGCGACATGTGTTACTCCCATGAATAATTTAAAAAATACGAAGCGTCCATCTAGATATCTACGTAAAGGTGTTTCAAATACCATCGTCAATGGTAATATATTTATGTCTGGGTGCCCTCCAGACATATAATTAGTATGTTTTGTTAGCAATACATAATTATATCACTTGAGTGCACATTTTCTTGGTGTAAAATTAAATCTAGAAGCTATTGGACTCACCTTTATAATGTAACTAAAATAATAATTAAATTAGATACCTTTAGTCTATTGGTGGACAAAAAATATTTTGGAAAGATATTTATGTAAATAGTAGGTAAAGAGGTATGTATGAAATTGTTAACTTAAATTAAAAATTTATCACGAGATTTGCAATTTTATTATAATATGTATAATTTTGTGTATGTATAATATGTATTTTGTACCTATGCATAATAATTACATATTTATTATACAAGTTAACTACAAATCCAGTGTATGTATCCGACAATACATTGAGATTAGAATATATATGATTATATCAATAAATGTGTATAAGTTAGATTATCCGTTATTGTGCTGTCTCACTGTAAAACATACATAATTATACTTGATACAAGTATTTTGCATCACTCGGCTATACAAATTCTAACTCATATTATACAAACAGGTGCTCAATACACAACTATATGAATATTTAGAACTGCAACGATAATAATTTTAATAATTAGTACGATTTCGAATAGATGAGTTTGGTATCGTTGTAGATGTCTCAGTAACTATTTTGTGACTAACTTACAGTTACTTATTGGGCTATAATTTGCATGAGTGCCTCACTTCTACGGCATGTGTACTAATATTGTGTTTAAATACTCGTCATTTCCATAATGTATATCTGAAACATTCATCATTAAGACTGTGTGTTATTGTATCGCTAGTTGCAGTAACAAATAACTAATGTCCACTGTGGGTTTCTGTTGTGTCATAATCATTTCGTCTATGGAATGAGTAATGTAGTTCTTAATTAGCATTTTTCTAGTACTTAATAGGCAACACCACAAGTACCCTAGTACTTGTGGTGTTGCCTATTAAGTACTAGACTAGCTACATGGTGTCATCTTTGACTGTTTTATCATTCTAGCCAATGAATTATCGGGTACTTATCATAAGCAACGATAATACTCTAGGAAATTTAGAAATCTTAGTAGCTTTATATCACATTGTTTTACTGTTGGGTCACCCTGTTAGGCCTGAGGTATGACACAACAACAACACACAGTATTCATCATGAAATTAGAAACAGGTAGTAAATATTTTGTATAATTATTTAACATTATGACTAGTGAGTCGTGTCTTGCCTTAGAAACCGTTTTAGTGTGTATCATATAAATATGGTTAATTGGGATATGTTACATTGTATATAATGTACTGCTTCTTATATATAAAATTCTCGTGTCACAATGTTCGTTCCCGTACTCCTCCGAAACGGCTTGACCGATTCTCATGAAATTTTGTGAGCATATTGAGTAGGTCTGAGAATCGACCAACATCTACTTTTTTTTTTTTTTTAATCTTTTGGTCAAAACATTTTTTTATGGCAAAACAACGTTTGCCGGGTCAGCTAGTAATGTATAATGTAACATAACTCAAATACAATTAGAGCAACTGATTCGTACGCAATTGACTGTTGATGCATATTTATCATTGTTAATACTGTCTTAAATGTTGCGTCACAATTTTAACACTCCATTACAAATCGAAGCAAAGTAGTTATATAAATATCCTCACATAATGTTAATATACCTAAATAATTTGTGTGACATCTTGAAATGAAAATTGTTCTAGAATATATACATTTATTTGGTCAAACATTGGTTTGTTATTTGCGATTACACAAATGTATTTGCCCAGTTCGCTGCAAGTAGTTTTAAGAATCTATCTAGCATTTATACGTTCACGCGTGTGGTGACCAAACAACTTTTTATTTTACGCAATATCAAATATCGAACGATAATAAATAAGTCAAAACAGTTTATAGTTTTTTTATTTTCCTTACATTGTAAAAATTCTTAGGCCTCTACACAGCATAATAAAATACTAATAAAATAAAAAATAGCTTTGTTTACGTATCTCATGTGATAGGGAATGAATACAGATCAAACTATTTGTTTTCCGATGAGTACATTTGATAATAGATCAGTCCATTCTGATTGTTTTGGTATATCCACTGGAGGCTGAAATAACTTTACCAATTCTGGTATAGATTTGTTAAACAGTTTTATTCGAAGTACTAGAGGTGAATTTTCTTCTTTATTTAATACCTCTATTAAAATATTGCCTGCAATAAAAATAAGGATAATTAAAATATTAGAAAATCCTACTAATATAAACGTGAAAGTTTGTGAGGATGGATGTTAGTTACTCTTTCACGCAAAAACTATTGAACCGATTTCGATGAAACTTGGTATGTAGATAGCTGGAGACCTGGATTTACACATAGCCTTAAATAAGATACTATATACTGAGAACACATAGCTACTTTTTATCCCGATATTCCCACGGCAATGGAACTTACGCGGATGAAACCGCGGGGCGCAGCTAGTAGTTAAATAAATTAAGTGACAAACGTATGCACAAATAAGCGATGGGTACTTCCAAGTTAAGAGGGTGAAATTAGCGATGAACGATTGTCGATTCAAAATTCGAATCTTCAAGCAATTCGAGAGATTGGCGAATGTTCGAATGCATTAAACTTTGTTATTGAATGATTATTTAATTACGTATTAGATCTATGCAAATACATGAGTGAAGAACATGGGCTTGCAAACATTAGCAAAAAGTCGTTGTCTTTGGCCAGGACATGCAAATAAGGTCCTCCAAATCGAAAGATTAAATTTTTATCACGAGAACAATAAGTCAAACCATCATTAAATCTATTTTCTAAATTAAAATCAGTGACAAGTTGATCAACTTTCGGATATCGTTTTTTTGTTTTTATTGCAAATGCAAATCCAGTTTTTGAACTAGTTAAACTGTTATTCAGTTCTATTACGTACCTACCTTGAGACCGTGAAAATATTTCAAAATAAATATTGAAAGAGTAGGTACCTACTTTATGGAGTTTTAGAGTTTTTCATCGCGGTCAATGCCGAGGGCGTAATATAGTAAAATAAACATAAAATATATAAATACTTGCCTCTTATTTTAGGAGAACGTGTTAACCATAGGAATATAACATACAGGGGTGACACTTGAATCATATAAATTAATTTGGCCAACATGTACTGGACTACTAAGGATAGCACCCTGAACTGAAAAATAAATCATTACGCGTTACTTCAATGGGTACATTTTGGTCCTTAAATGTTAGACAAAAATGTAAATTATACTCAAAATGCTAATTCAATTTTGAACAATCAACAGAAAATACCCATGCAGAAAGTCCGAATGTTTACATTTTATTCTTAGGTGGGTAGTTATTTTAACCAACCAGATACATATTAACAATAAACTTGTGGATTTTTTTAAATCATAATTTACATCCTAAGTTGCAATGAAGCAAATGGCTCGGCTTATGGTAAGCATTTATAGCACAATTACAAGTCTCTAACACTCACGCGCAAAGGCAAATTACTGGTAGGTATCCAAGTTATATGATATTTCCTGAATATGTTAATGACTTACCATAGTAAACACGATATAATAAAGAGTGGTAGTAGGTAGCAATAACAATAATATTGTGAATGCCACAGTCCCTACGAAAAGTTCCTGGTTAGTATATTCGCAGGAATCAATACCACCTCTTAATGGATTATATTTTCTACCAACGAACAGTCTTAATAATGCGATGAGGCCAGATACTTGAATATTAAATAATCTGGAACAATAATAAAATCAAGCTTCAAATTAAATATACCTCCTAACTAATATTATACGAATGTGTGATTATTGTGATTAATCTTTACGAGCAGTATTACTAAAATAGATGAGTACATATATGATTCTTAACATAAAGGCAGCTACAGACACGCATAAACCTATGTCACAATAACATAGGTTACTTGTTATTCGAGCAAGTATGTACGGTGCCTGAGCTGAACTAAAAGTTTGGTGCAAAGTCACTTGCTACACAATAAAAATAACAATAAAAGATTACCTGGCCGCATACACATAGATGCAATAAGAATGAAATGTGGCAATGCATATCAAATCAGATATTATCGCTGTTTGGAATGTAAACCCTAAATATCCAATGTAATTATATACATGAAGAATTAAATCCAGTTTTTCTCCTGATACATCTGAAATATAAAATTAAACATGCTCACTCATTGTATCCATCCATTAGAGTAACTCAAAAGGAAACTAGGTTTATAGTCCCTCTACTTGTAAGTTTACTTGAAAGTATGACAAGGTGGATGAAATTATCTTATATTGTTGATTGTGTTGCGAGTGCTACCAATAGGTGGAATTCCTTCTAATATAATATGATCTGAGCAGGGTGAGTTACAGTGGCCAATAGACAATTTCTTAAAAATATTTATTAAAGTACTTAGCATACTTAGCAGAAACACATGCTAAAGCTAAAGATATAATGTAAAATAAGTATGTATAAGCATAACTTTATTTTATGTTATTCAAGTTGTATGGTTTCTTTATTATTTGAATATATCATAATTCATAACTAATTAAATACTAAACTGAATTAGTTGTTATTACCGTTATTTGTCTACTGAATTTATAAAATCTTATACTTATTTTATTTTGTGATTATAAATTATAATTACCTAACCATTTTGAGTATTTCATATAGAAATAATGGAAAATTAAGCTTATTTACAACCAAGGAATACCAACATACATTAGGAGCATTTTATATGGTATATCTGAATGTGATAAAATTATGTATATGTTACATCTTGTCAAGGAAACTTAAGCTTATAACTATATAATTATAAAATAGGTCACTTTATATTTAGACAATAGCAATATCAACAACTAATATTATCAGTAATACTTAAAAACAAATGTTGCATATAATAATAAAATAGCAGTTTAGTAACTTTACCCAAGAAAAGCCACCATAGTTGCACATGATAAGAAAAATATTTTCCCAGCATTTTATTGAAAGCATTATTGAGTTTCAAGCCAACTGGGGCACCCATTAGCCATTTTAGTAGACTATATAGTAAATGAATCAATCTCTGCAATGAAAAAAGTAATAAATAAACTTATAACCCAGTGTTCTTCTGGCTATTGTTTCAATATCTGTAATAACCTCTTTAGAACAAGAAGTGAAATCATACATTAAATAAGCATGAATCACTGCATACCTCTGAAGGGACAAACAGTGCTCTATTACACCTATAATTCTTAAACAACATATTTTAACATGGTACATAATAGTCGGCGAACGCCACTACCGCCTACTTGACATTGTGTAATTCTTACTAATTGCCTACCTGACAACCCAATAACACTTTGTCTAACCCGAGAATCGAACTTCGAGGTGTCATGATCATAAGCACAAATTTAAGAATAAGGCAAATCATTCCACATGCCCCAAATGTGGTACCTAGTATACTAAATGGCATATTCGTACTTGCTGAAATCAATTACATTGTATATTATATAAAATAAAATAATAGTGCAATCAAATTTAAACATTGCCAAGCACTCAACAAAACTTGTTAGAACCAAGTGAATTTTGCAAAAAGCTGAATGAATGGGTAAATTCACAAACATACATCCATATCTGATCTATAGATGATCTAATCTCTCATCCTCTCAGTACTGAACATTTGCCAAATAATACTCAAACATTTATTATTTATTTATGTGTGTATTATGCCTGGCCACCAGCATGCTGCTGCAAGTCATTTAAGTTTAAAGATTCCCATAAATTGTAAGCTGCAGCTGCCTACCTGTGGTCAGTAACAAATATTTATCAATTATTTCATTAATTGACAAATTACACACTCAAAAGGCACAATTATAATAACAATATGATAAGGCAATAATTGTGATTTATTAAATATAAAATAGGTACATTTTATTATAACATTGTATAGGAACTATGAAACATACTTTAAACAATATGAGTGAAGTTAAGAGTCCTGCAACACTCTTTAGAAGTTGTAGACTATAAAAAGAATAGAAAACAGAAACAATCATAAGCAAAGAAAATAAAAGATGTTTATGAATAAAATAATAAGCCAAAAATGTTTGCTAATACTAAAGTATATGGAAAATGATAATAGAAGTTGAATTTTACCTCTAATACACCCATTAAAGCTGAACTAATATCTTTTTTATTCTGTGGTAGGAACTGTAATGCCACATACCCCAATACAAAATCCATTACAATCGCCAACATCAAATTTTCTGGTTTAATAGACACCTGAAAAATGAAACCTATGATTTAATGTTTCACCTCTGCCAATATGCCGAGTGTTTTGAGTTTGTCTCCGCACAAGAAATATTTGGGTAATACAAAAATAGTTCTCGAGTCTGAGTGTTCAGACTGTCTGTTCCTTAAATGTTTGCAAAGTTGGATGTGGAGTCCCTGAAAGTTAATCTGGACACATAATTTTAAATAGTCTAAAACTTACATTTTTATCTCTTTTGACAGTTGTAATAAGCCATTTTATTAAGCGCCAATAGTTAAAGATATGTTGTAAAAACATTGATGATCCCACCCATGATGGATTGCTAAAGTTTAATTTGTAGTCTTTGGCAGTAGATTGTCCATGTTCATCTCGAATCATGTTCACTAGTTTTGAAAAGTAATCATTACTTGAAACACAAATCGCTTGAGAATCTCGGATATTGACATAATCGTAAAGCATAATTATACAATTATTTGTACTCTTAATTTGACTTCCATGTATTATCAGCTTGTTTATCTGTAATCTTGAACTATTCTCTACTGACAGAAAGTTATGATAATTGCTAATTTGTTTCTTCGGAAAGCAATTCCCAAAATATCCACATAAGGCATTTTCCCAATGTTTTTGATTCTTGAACAATAATGCGTGACTAGATGCGTATTTTGTGATATAAATAGTAATAGTATAATCATCCGAAACATCAACATAACCTGTAAAGTATAATTCTTTTATATCACAAGGAAATACAGGTAACAGTACTCTTACAGTATTGTTCATTATGACAGAAAACAATAGTCCTTATATTAAATTCGATTTATATAAATTTTATTTTAATAACAGATTTTAACATTTTCTGCTATATAAGCATTGCAATATAAATTACAAATACAAAATACCATAGTGACACTATGCAAAATACAAACAAGTTAATTGTCATACAACTTGACAATTGACACTTGACACTTTTTCATAGAAAAATCGTAAATGACAAGACTATTGTTGCCAGCTCCTGTTAAGAGACTAGTCTGATGCAGTTGCTTAAAAATAGTGAAAGAGTCGTTGTGAGTTTGTGGCCTTGGAAGTTAAATTTAATGACTAGTCATTTAGCTTCCTAAGCCATTGTTGGCTCTCTCCATACTAAAGTACTGCTGTATGCGTGCCATGTCGTCATATAAACAGGGATGAAATTTTTATTTCGAAATTATTATATCATATTCAAGAAAACAGCTCCTAAAGGAACAGCAAATTGTACTGTACTATTATAATTTGATACGATTTCTTCTAAATTCGCTGGTATAATAACTACTACTAACACACAAATATACTTCAAAGACACAAACGTAAAATGTTGATATTTTTCATAACAATCAATTGATGGTTAAAAAAACATGTGAAGCATACAAAGTTGTATGTAACCGATTCGATAAAAAGACATTATAAAAATAATAATATGAATTAGTAGTAGTTGCAGCGTTGCTTCACCAAACACGCGTTCTAAATACGCAGAAAATTTGATTATTATGATGCTACATTACAATAAAAAAATACATAATCTTTAAATTTCGTTATCTGCGCTCGCCATTCGACTTTGTAACGGGGTCGTGGGATACAATAACGTTAATGTGCCTTTGTTCATAGGAATTACATTTACAGCTTTGTGTTCACGTATTAGTGTCTTTCTAACATTGTTTATAAATTAGTCGTTATAAAAAAGAACACTTTATATTTTTGTTTGTAAACTAGGTTTTCATGCTGATTTCACCCCATTGTAGCAAAATAATATGATCAACTGGAGATGTTTCACTTTTGTATAGGACTCCGGCTATAACTTGTACATCCTCAGGAAACCTAGGAAATGTACCCCTAAATACATTTATTTAAGCAATTCTTTATTAATTTCTAGTATTTTGGTTACGCAAAGTAAAATATAAAATGTTTGACGTTTGTCGTGCGGTTTATCTATGACAAGTTGGTAGATGACATTTATACTTAACCTAGAATGCTACAATTGTCAGAAGTAAAATAACTTGCTGGAATAATATTCACCAAAGAATTGATAATTCTTGTAAAAAATTAAAGGAAAACGTATGAATTCAGGAAAGTGTATTAAGAAATGCCAATAATTCAGCATTTGAATATTTATTATCAGTCAATATGACAAGTAATGTCAAACATAAACAATACGTTTCGTTCCGGAGTGCACCCTGCAAAATCAGTAATAAGATATATGAATATATTTTTTATGTTGATTATTTGTTTAAAAGATGTGTATGACAGTTGAAATGAATAAATGATACTCTAAAACATATTTATTGTTGACATAGGTATATATTTATATATTATTTACATTATTGTATAGTACTTTCGTACAGTTTTTGATATGATTTATGAACGCATACAAAATTATATGACCGAGAACCACCGCCATATTGAATATAATGGCAATAATATAAATATTTTTTTTTATTTTTGAGCGCAAACGCAAATCGATTTAAATTCAGCAAAAAAAATTTTTCCCCGATTCCTGGTATTCTTTGCAATTTTTTGGCTGATAGTACATTTCATAGCCGAAAATGAAACATCTCCTTTGGCAGAAACTTACCTCAGTTATCATAGATCAAGTACTATTATCCCACGGATTGCTATTATATTCCTATGTATCCACAATACGTTAAAAGTCATTCGAAGATGATTTTAAAACTTGTTCTGACTTGCTGCGTAACGGTCTGGGACTTTTAGAAGAGCAGAAAGTACTGAAAGACCTCTACAGCAATATATTGAACACTATTATTATCGCTGAGAGCCAGAAACGTGTGTCTGGATCGTAGCAAATAGAAATCCGTAGTCCCTGCGTACCCCTCTGGGACACAGGCGTGAATCTATATCTTATATCTAGTTAATTAAGATGCTCAACTGATTGATCATTAGGGATATTCTTCTCAATTGTTAGCGAGTTTATGAATTTGTTAAGGCTAAGTTAATAATGGTATTTTGTATTCTGGTTAAAATAATAAGTAAGGGTCTATTGAATAACCTTTTATCAAAATCATAGCTAACAATACGACCATCTAGTACCCAAATATACAATTATAGACCAGTCTCTGCCCACACTTTGCCTAGCTTAACTGATAAACCCACGGCGAGCATCAATCAGTTGAGTCTCAGAATAAGTACTATAATATATTTATACCTCAGCGGGATGTGACCAGAGGGCTGGTATTCTCTTTACAGAAAGAGTCGCTATTCAACGTGGCTGTGGTACCAGTCTTACGTGCACATTGCCAATTGACAGCAATGCGAAGTAATACTACGACGCTTTTTAATTATTAAATTTTTTGTCTTGTTAATATCGTATATATTTTTTCCTTTGTGTATAGATTGCCGTGCGAAATGTACATTAGGTTAATATAAATAGTTTATAGTAGTATTAATAAATAAGCAAATGTAATTTTATCAAAAAGTTAAATACACTTTGTTTCAAACTCAGAGCAATGTTTAGAAAATAAAAACCCGCCATCTTAGTTTCGTAGATTGCTTCGTAGAGTACGGCGATTGATTAATTTGTTGGCTAGCTTCTAAAAACAATTTAGTGTTATTTTATAGCTAAAACTCCTCATCAGCGAATTAATATTTCAATGATTCATCTAAGAATTTAATTTAGAGGACGGTAAACATCTATTTACCTATTCAATATGTCAGCACACGAGCAAATGAGGGCAATGTTGGATCAATTGATGGGCACAGCTCGCAATGGTAAATATAATTGAAATTTCCACAATCAGACATATTATTTTGCTTATTAGTTACTATATTATAAACTAATTTGATTATTCCTAAAAGTAAGAACAGCTATATGATAAAAATGCTGATCTGGACGCCTGATCGCATTTGGCTTTCATTTGATAAAATTTCGTAATTGTTTCAGGTGAAACCGACAGGCATGGTGTTAAATTTTACGATGATGCAGTATGCAAATCGTTTTTATTGCAATGTTGTCCGCATGAAATATTGTCCTCAACGGTAAGCGATTCTGTTTTGAAATGCAATTTAATGGGCAATGAATTCTGAGTTTTCATTAAAATATGTTGCTATTTAAATTTAAATACTTATAAAATAAATTTCAAATGCTATGTTGCTTTACTATAAATTTTGTGGATTATTAATGAAATCTCAGCCTGTTTTTATAATGGGATCTAGTCGTTTTGATACACATACACTGAGATATTATTAGTTACAGTGAAATAACCTTTGTCGTTTTATAGAAATAATCTTAATGTATGTGTTGACTTCGCTCTCACAACTCTTACCATGATACTGTAGTGACGTTGGAGAAATCTTACATCGGAGTGGCATTAACTGTGGTGAAATGTGCTTTTCAGAAAATGCCCAACACTAGTCTTTATTGCTCATCACAATACTTAACAGATGAGGGATAGATTGTATGAGTTAGGCTGTTCTGTAAGTACCAAGATGTACGTATAAAAACATTTATAGTTAGCTGATTGTATTATTATTTACTGCTAAGCAGTATTTAATTTAATAAGGCTCTTAAAATAATTAAATTTTCCAACGGTTACTAATGCTGCTTCGGTGAGTACATGTGAAAAATTTTAGGAACATGAAAAATCTTAAGCCTGGTGAGCGCAATTTGGTGTCATACATTCTAACTACATTGGGTACGTACTGTGCTGTTTAAATGGCTAGCATATCCAATAAACTTTTGCATGTAATGAGCAAGGAAAAATATCAAAATCCAAAATTCTTGAACATTAAAATTATGCAATTGTACTCAACTTTTAGAAATCATTTGGATTTTTAATGTCATTCTAAGTTTCAGGTCAGTTTAAATTAAATATCATTTGCCAACTTGTACATAGCGTTGATATACAAAATTTACTTTCACTATTATAATTCAGATTTATTATTATTTTCTGTTTTCAATACCTTACAAACCATTCTGCTTACAATCTATTAAATAATTATTTTTATTACTATATTATAAATAATAAATTGACTTGATATAAAATATTGAAAATGGCAATAATGATAAAATATCAATATGAAGTATTTTTATAATTGTAAATGTTAAAAGGAAGTCTTGTATTATTTTTCCTAATGACTCTCTGTATTTGTTTTGGTGTCTGAATATTTTTGGCCTGGTTAGGATATTCAGGAGGGTGTTTTCTCTATCATTTGTAAGTATTTATTATACATTTACATTATCCTGAGCGTGAACCTGGGCTGTCTGAGCTGTGGTGATTTAGTATGTATTTCTTTAAAATATTTTTATGAAAATTTTTGTGTACTGCAAATGTTTTATAAACATTGTTTCTGTGTCTATTAGGGTATTGAAAAAAAAGTAGCTGTAATATTAAAAAAAATACATTACCTAAAATTATTGTTGTCCAATATGTTTTAGAACAGTTAGTATTTATATGGTGTTCATTTTTATTGCAGCGTATGGATCTAGGTGAGTGTCCAAAAATACATGATCTGGCTCTCCGTGCGGATTATGAATTGGCAACAAAAACCAAAGACTATTTCTATGACATTGATGTAAGTATAAAATATTATCATAATTATTAGTTTTGTTGAATAAGAGGCAAATCTTTTTATGATATTTATATCAACACATTTCGACACCAGAAGTATCAATTAATGTAGGGCACAGAACATGGTTTTTAAGGAGAGCCAAAAAACATTTTTTATTTATTTAGATCAGAGTAGATAACAAAAAGATGACATTGTAAATTTTTCAAATTCATCTTTATTTTTTTGTTGTTTACTCTGATCTAAATGTCGTCTAAGACAAAGCTTCTTAGAATTTCCTCCTCTTTAAAACCATAAACAAAAGATTAACATAAACTTACTGGTATCGAAATTAGCATGTCCCTTACATTAAAAATCTGCTTCATAGTACTTTACGGGACTGAAATTACAATGTAAACTATCCAGTATTAAAGTAAGCACCAAGAATGAAGAGAAAACTGTGGGTAAAACTACTGTAAAGGACATTAGCCACGATGGAACAGGGTGAAATGTGACTTATGATCTTATCCTAGCCTATCTAGTAAAGTAAATGATAATTTTAGTTCTTATGTCTATGACGTTTAAGTCCGTGTCTTAGTCATAGTGCCATCATTAAGTACAAAAAATACACTATTTCTATTTATAAAAAATTATTTTCTGTTTTAATTGCTTATTTATTGCGGTATTTTTATAGAAAATTATTTAGTGGAATGTGTTCTAACCGATACTGAGGCTACAAAAATATGAAATAAATTTAAAGACAAACATTGTCAAAACTTATTTTAATTTCAGACTTCTTAAATCAATAAAATATAAACTAAACGTTACATTTCAAAATTCTAATAATACCTCCCTTTTTATTCAGGGGTAAAAAATTAACAGTCTTTTAAAGACATCAAAATAATTAACAGTTGTTATACAAACTCTGTACCTTGGACTTATGAACTTATTTACTATGTATTAGGTTTGATTGCAGCTTTTGACCATATAATTATAAATTAATCACAAAATGCTATAAAAAAAATCTCAAACTAATCAACAGGCGTCAACAGCCTTATAAAGATGTGAGTTAGTTACGGCGGGAATTAGAATCATGTGATGAAATTGTAAAAAAAAGAGTGATAATAATATATATAATTAATTAAAACAAGACCTGAAATGTCTGGTAAAGAGGGTCAAATGTGTGAGTGCTGAGTATGTGAAGGGGAAAAGAGAATAGGTGGATTGTTTTTCTGAAACTTGAGGAGTTTCAACATCAACGCTACATAGATGTTGAAACTGATTATATAAAAACAGATAAAATAATGGCTGAGTGTAGAAGATCCATGTAAAAGAATACGAAGGAGAGTTAAAATGACTGTAAGTAGAGATGAATCGAGAAAAAATCAAGACTGATTGTAAAAAAGGTGATGATAGAGTTGGAACAAAAGCTGAAGATGAAAAGAATGTGGTTGAATTTTCTAGTCATCTTCATAAGCTGACTCGTCTTCATCTGTTTCGTTAATGACATTTTTGACTAATAATTTATTTGGCAGATTTAATTATTCGCAATAGAATCTTCTTGGGACTATACCACGGTCACACAACTTTTTGAGACTGTTGAATTTTGCAACAAAAATCGGCAGTCTTTCTTTGTATAGAGGAAAGAAATGATCTATTTTCCACAGCTTTATTTCGCACCTTGCACTACCTGTTGCATCTTGAACGACATCTTTATTTTGTATCGTTTTCTTACTTCTTATAGAACTTATTTCTATTCCTTTACTTTTTCCCTTTTCTTCGCTCTGTCGGTATAATTCTATGCCATAAGTAGTACCATTCTCTAACATAGTGTATTTAATCTCAATTTGGCTCAAGTTAGTATTTATAGAGTGCAAACTCTTATATTAAGTCTAAATCTTTATTCTTAGAGTGGTTTGGGTGAACACAGAACTTGGGAAATTATTGAACTTTGAAATTAAACTACTATATACGGATTTTATCGCGTTGTTTATTTATCACTGTATTACAAAATTTTGAAAATATTACTCTACTACTACTATTGATTTTATTTGACTAATTTATAAGCTAATAAAATTATTTAAACTATTAAATCTATTTATTTTTGGTTTACACTTTCCCCGACGTTTCGGGTGCTTTTCAGCAGCCATGGTCACGGTCAGAGTCTCCCCGTGACCATGGCTGCTGAAAAGCACCCGAAACGTCGGGGAAAGTGTAAACCAAAAATAAATAGATTTAATAGTTTAAATAATTTTATTAGCTTATAAATTAGTCAAATAAAATCAATAGTAGTAGTAGAGTAATATTTTCAAAATTTTGTAATACAGTGATAAATAAACAACGCGATAAAATCCGTATATAGTAGTTTAATTTCAATGAATAACATTCGCGTAAACAGAAGACAATATTATAATTATTGAACTTAATAAAATTTGTATGTTCTAGAACACTAACACAATATTAGTGTAAGGTACAAAATTCTAGATATGCTTTAATTGTGTCGTTACGTAAGGGACATGTTATGAAGATTATAGTAACTGCAGTTTAATGTAAGGGACTAAATTATATATTAGAAATATATACTTTATTTTTCTTGGACGTTAAAAAATATTTGTCAATTAAATATTTTTTTTGTCAAATTACTCTTTGGTCATTCCGAAAACGTATAATGCAAGGGACATTTTTTTAGCGATAGAGAAATTTCAAGTATATCTGATGATAGAGCGCGAAATTCTGAATCCAACTGTTTATATAACTCATTTTGGTCCCTTACGTTAATTGATACTTCTGGTATCGATTTTGAATGTATACTCATAGGAAATTGATAATATGCTAAAAAGTCATAGGAAATTGATAATAATTTTGCTATTAAATATGCAACAAAGCATTTTTTATCACACTGCAATGAGGCAAAAGATTGTGAAATTTAGAGTATTATGATTAACAGAAATAAAATAAGGTAAATCATCTCTTCTGAAATTATAATATAAATACACTTATCTGAATAATGTAAACAAACTAAAATAAATGTAATTTTAATATTATTTATAAGTATTTTAAGACTGACTTGCTTGGATTTAACTACCAGAAACTCTGGTCGTATCATATTTTTTTTATTACGTTACATATGATTTATAAGAAAAATTACACATTATGTGTTTTAAATGTTTATGTAGGCTACAGAACATTTAGAGGCGTTTATTGCCGACTGTGACCGCCGTACTACCGCAGCCAAACAGCGCCTGGCTGAAACTCAGGAGGAACTTTCTGCTGAGGTCACTGAGAAAGCAAATGCTGTGCATGAATTGGCTGAACAAATCGGTCAGAAGCTGGCTCGTGCAGAGGCACTCGGTGAAGAAGGCATGGTGGAAGAGAGTGTCAAACTAATGGGAGAAGTAAGCAACTTTATGCGGTTTTTGGTTGATTGTAGCAACATATACTGTATCTCATTTATTAAATTAACAGATTGACGAATTGCGCAAAAAGAAAGCTGTAGCTGAACAGGAATATCGTAATTCTATGCCAGCGTCATCCTATCAACAACAGAAGCTACGCGTTTGTGAAGTGTGTTCTGCATATCTAGGTATACATGACAATGACAGACGACTCGCCGATCATTTTGGCGGCAAACTTCATCTTGGTTTTATTACCATTCGTGAGAAATTATCGGAACTGAAGGTGAGAAAACTTGTAAGCAGTATTTTTATGAATGATACATGTTTTATTACTTTTTATTTACTTTATAAATTGACTAATGTTTATATTGTGTGCACAGAAATCTGTAGATAAACGTCGTGAAGAGCGTGGGGCATCAGAACGTGAGCGAAGTGGGGGGCGGCGTCATTATGTCGGTGGACGGGAGCTAGATCGTCGCGCTCGACGTCATCGCGAGTCTGCGAAGGACCGCGACCGTAACAAAGAGACCGATCGTAACGACCGCGAGAGGAAAGATAGAGATCGCGAACGTGAACGTGACAGGAGGTAGGTATTCAACAAGATCTGATTCCTTATTTTATTATAACATTGTATATTATTTTAATAATTGTGTATATAGCCGTCTTCTTTTCGTATATTCTGTTTTTTAATTTCAGTGCGTATTTTTTCAATAGATAAAATGCGAGCTGATGTTTATATGTAAATGTGATTCAGGCCTCAATATAACGCTGGATTTAATGGAAATCTGGAATCAATTAAAAATTTAATTAACAAGTGACGAGAATTTATTTTTAATAGTACGGGTGGTTAATATTTTTGTTATTTCGAGAGTTTTAGGATATTAAGTAATTCTTTAAAATATCTTCAAATTTTATATGCAAATCGTTTATAATATTATTTTCGTTTATTATTTTGAAGAATTTACTATTTAAATGATTTATAGGAGTGTATGTTTTGAATCAGGCGCAGTCGGTCCCGCAGCCGGAGCAAGCGCGAGGAGTCCCGCTCGCGCGAGCGCTCCCGCGGGCGCGAGCGCGAGCGCGAGCGGGAGCGCGAGTCGCGCGCGCGCCGCAGCCGCTCGCACCGGTCCACCTCGCGCGAGCGCCGCCGCGACTAGGCGCCACCGACCCGACTCCTTACCCATAATGTTATTTATACTTCTATTTCTCTCTTCAACATGTGTGGATGAAACCACGGCTCCTACCTACACTATTAAAAATTTAATCAGAGTGCGCTTTACAGAGAAAATTAGTGACATATTTATTTTTAACCTTTTTGACGCCATGCCTATAATACGCAATTTCTCGCCCAGTGCCACGCTACAAATGTATAACTACATTCAGCTAAAACGTAGGTATGGGATGCTTTTCTATCGATAAAAAATAATCACATGTTTAAATTGAAGTTTGATCGTCAATTTACGAAGACAAATAAAAACTGATATGGCTTTTTCATAATTTATTTTATTTTATAAAAAGAAATACATGCATACCTACATAGTTAATATGTGTCAATTACTTTTCTTTTATAGTTCGATTAGCTGTTCATTATTTCAAGCTACAATATCATAACAGTATAAGATTAGGTACTTAGTACTTATATTAAATAAATTTAAACTTACCTCAGAATCACTCTCCTCTGATTCTTTGTCCTCTGTTTCGACATCAAATTCTGATTTAGATTCCACGCCTTGTAGTATTCGCAATAATTCGTCAGAACTACAATATTCGCCACTCATTTTGCAGTGTGAGAATTACAACGCTGCACTACACTAAGTCACTTTGACCTTGAAACCCTCTTGCATGTGACGTCACAGATTTACTTGTATACAAGCTCGTGGCGTTGAGTGCACTTACAATTCACCATTTTGTAGGGATGGGTGTTTCAAACGGAGTTTCATTATCGACAATAGTTAAGTGAGATAAAACGTACTCATAAATGTTGATTTAGAGAGAAAATATAATTAAAATTTTGCAGTTTATTATATGAATGTTATTTATTGACCTCATTTTTTTTTTAAATAATAGTATTTATCAACATTTCGAAAAGATGAATCATAACATTAAACAAATTTGAGGGCGATTTTGTTTTCGTTAAATATTTAAAAAAACTGGAGCTTGTTAATTGTGAAAAATTAAAAAATACGGCTGGAGACAGGGAGATCTTTTAAAAAACAAACAGAGAAACCTTTAAATATCGTAAATTTATTTTACTACAGTAGTTACTTCTAATAAAGTCGTGGCGCTGAGGGCACGAATATCTCTTACTTCTATATAAGTCGTTGGCGTTGAAAAGGTTAACGGTTTATTTATGACGTAATAGAAATGGGTAAATAAATAAAATTTCACATATACAGATTATTATGAGGTTTATTGCAGAATTGCTCTTAAAACAACAATTGATATCTTCGGTAAATAATGTGTATGGATACACACAACAAGAATTGATGTGACGCAGATACATTTTAGTGATCAGTAGTAATATAATAAGCTTTAATAAAATAAGAATTAGCTGTAATATTTTCCAAAATGCAAATTTCTGTATTATTCACAAATAGATCCTTTATTGCGTCTATTTCAGAAATGTTTGTTCAACATTTTAGCTAATATATAGAAAGTTGTCAAGTTTAATATCTGCATATAAACACCTCTAACACCCGTTTAGTTCTGTGCGTCTTAACTACTTAATATAGTTTCATGGTTTTCTATATATCCTATGTATGTATAAATATTGTTTATAATTTGTGCTTTTGATTATAATTGCCAAAATAATGTATATTTGGGATGTCTAGTGACGATAAAGTAGGTAATAGTAACTAAATAGAATCACAAAGTAGCTTATTTTATCCTCCGAACTTAAAATAAACAATATTTGCACATCGAAGCAATAGCGTCTGCCTAAATAAATCCATAAGATTTTCATTTTAGTCGTTTTGAGTTAACTTCACTCTGTACATCTTGAACGATTCGACATGGGATCATACATGGGACTATAGTACGCAATTTTTTCTCAATTTTGTCGTATCGTTCAACTATTAGAATAGGTGATATTATTATAAAGTTATAATTTAGTTATAGACTGTGTAAGACTTGTTAGATTTAACATAATATTAATTTGAAATATAATGAGTATTATATTTCATTTCGGTATAGGATATTCGTTTGAGATGGACTTACAAAGGATTAATGAGATTTCAGACGAAGTGATATAAAACAAAATATTTTCAGGAGCAAGTCAAAACATCAATTTTATATGAAAGCATTATGTAAAATGTAGTTATTTGCTTTTCGTTTGTTAAATTAAAATCATTATAATTACACCGTCTTTCATTATTTAACCCTTTCTACGGTATTAAATTATCATCTTTGTGGGTTTGGCAGGGCATAGCAGCATCTCAAAATGTATGGCTAATCTTGGCGCAGCCACCATCCCAAACTTAAAATTCATTTACGTAGTTTATTAGTCGATAATAAGTCTAATTTGTTCGCAAATTAGCAGAATTAGTCGGTCTGCCGTTTAAAAGATACAGTGGGTATTGTTGGCAGTGCCAAAGTGAGTGCTAATCTTGGCACAGACACCTTGTATATTCAAAACCACAGCACCGAACGAAGATCTAACTATACCAATAATTACTCGACATTGGTCACAAAATATCAACATTGATCGAGCCCTCGTTTAATATATATGAGAGGTATTGGTGGCTGTGCCAAAATGAGCGAATATCTCGAGAACCACAATGCCTAGCGATAATAATATAATATTCTATCACATACACACGACACCATCTAGCCCAAACTAAGCAGAGCTTGTACTATGGGTAAAAAAAAGTATATATGTATGTTTATCCAAACATACATATATACTTTTTTTTGTAAATACATAGATATTATACATAGAAACACCCAGACCAAGACAAACATGTTCACACAAATCCATGTTCATGCACACAAATGTTTGACTTGTGCGGGAATCGAACCCGCGACCTCAGGCGTAGCAGTCGGTTACACTGACCACTACGCCATAGACAGCCAAAAAAGCCAGCGATAATCTGATTGCACCAATAATTAGTCGTTAATTGGTCGATATTAGTAACAAACTGCCAGAATTAGTCGCTGCTTCTGAAATGAGAAAGGAGATGTTTCAGTTTCGGCTATGAAATGTACTATCAGCCAAAAAATCCAGGAATCGAGGAGAAATATTATTTCCTGAATTTAAGTCGAATTACGTTTGCCCTTAAAAATAATAGTTTTTATATTATTGCCATTATATTCAATATGGCGGTGGTTCTCAGTCATATAATTTTGTATGCGTTCATAAATCATATCGAAAGTACGAAAGTACCTACTATATAATAATGTAAATAATATATAAATATATATGTCAACAATAAATATGTTTTAGAGTATCATTTATTCATTTCAACTATCATACACATCTTTTCAACAAACAATCAACATAAAAAATATATTTATAATACTGATTTTGCAGGGTGCACTCCGGAACGAAACATTTTGTTTATGTTTGACATTAACTGTCAAATGTCATGTTGACTGATAATAAATATTCTAATGCTGAATTGGTGTTGCTTATTACACTTTCCTGAATTCATACGTTTTCTTATCATTTTTACAAGAATTATCATTTCTTTGGTGAATATTATTCCAGCAAGAGTTCTCTTACTTCTGACAATTCTAGCATTCTAGGTTATGTATAATTTGTGTCATCTACCAACTTGTCATAGATAGACCGCACGACGAACATCAAACATTATATATTTTATTTTGCGCAACGAAAATACTAGAAATTAATAAAGAATTGCTTAACTAAATGTATTTAGGGGTACATTTCCCAGGTTTCCTGAGGATGTACAAGTTATAGCCGGAGTCCTAAACAAAAGAGAAACATCTCCTGTAGGCTTATTTTTTTACATAGATTCGGTCGACGAACAGTCACGTACATATTGAATGAACGAAAGTATTTAATCTGTTTAGCTTTAAAATTAAAATTGTTGTTATTAAAATAGTAGTGCAGATTTAAAAAACTTCGCGCTTTTTATATCATTCTATATTTACATATTTATTGATTCAAGTAATAAAAATATAATTAATGTTAATTTAATATGGAAAGTTAATTTATTATATGTGGTAGAATATTAAAGAAAATGCTGATGCTGAACCAATTCATGAAACGGTTTAATAACAAAAAATACCATGGAATATAAAAAAATATTTCTTGTCATTAACCGATTGCAAAAAACGATGACGTTTTAATTTCGGTTAACATAACAAATGTTTTTGTTCCATAGGTAATAAGTAATTATCACAGAATTATTATTCTTAAATATCTTTGAAATGTTTAGATTATTGATAGGTAACCAACAGTTGCCAATTACCGAACCCAATCCCAGTTACTTGGGACGAGATAAAATTTTCTTTTCTGTAAATTTTTATTGTAATTTATAACTAAAGATTAGCAATTATTGTTTAAAGTAAGTAAGTAATAAGATATGCTTGTGAACGTCGTCTAGTATAGTATTTATTATCTGTGACGTCGTGAAGCTACTCACTGATGGATAAGTAGAAGAGATATATTAATATAGAGCAATATTTATTGGAACAATATTTTAATTAGTATCTATTTTAATTATCAACTGAAATTATTCATAGCTTGACTAAAATCCATCCATCCATTTATTTAAACATAAACAGATTCATCACCTTAATTCATCGTTGTTTTAATTATTTAATATATAGGTACGTGGCAGTAGGTAGGTACGTCGCGCCGAAAGAAATAAGCCTGATTTGACAGAATCACCGACTAATTCTGGCAGTTTGTGACTAATTTCGACCAATTAACGACTAATTATTGGTGCAATCAGATTATCGCTAGGCATTGTGGTTCCCGAGATATTGAAGTGGCTGTACCAAGATGAGTGCTCAACTTGGCACAGCTACCATAACATCAATGTGTTGCGCTCTGAGGCGGATGCGGTGTGCAGCGAATATAATAATTAATATTATTATTGAGAGGCGCGGCGCGAGCCGACGCTCGTTATTTCTGTTACCATGAGTGACACACTCGTGGCAAATGAACTGCTGGCGTTCATACAGCAGAAGCTGGACGTGATGGACGAGGTGTCCGTCATCCAGATCTGCGCTTCGAACTTAAGCGAAGAAGAGATTGCAGCTGCTAAGCAGCTGGTGTTATGGTTGCTGAACAAGAGCGACCAGATAGTGTCTCGATGACGTGACGGGACAAGGGAGAATGCAGGACGTCATAACGCTGCTTAAGGAGACCGATCCGGATGACGTGCCGACATTTGTGGCGAGAAACTTAGGCCGTTTGTCCACCAATGCCGGCACCGGGACGGCACCGATACTGAGATAGCGGCGCCGAAGTAGCGGTACATATATTTACTATGACCGTCTGTCCAGTGCACGCTCGTCACCCGGGCGCCGTCATCCCGTGACTGCTAGAAATCGGGCCAGGTTTGTGACGGGCCGATGTGCCGGCGCAGGGCAATATAAAACATATTTGAACTTGTCCACCCACTGCCGTCACACCGCGCCGTATCATATCGGCGCGGTGTGAAGGCAGTCGGCAGCCTAGTCAAAATGATCTCATTATCGACGCCGGCGTTGTTGGATAACCCCTCCCCTGCCTTACACAAGTTACCGTCCGTCACTTTCGATCACGTCGACGTCACTAGCTTTTTAAAAGACATCGTCTCTTTAAAGGCAAGTTTAGCAGAAGTGCAGATGAAATTGAGTGCATTGGAGGTCACTGTTGCAGATTTGCGCTTCGAACTAGAGGCGTTGCGCAAGTCTGTGCCAATAACTGGGTCACTGAAGCGTGTAAACAATGTGAACACGCGTCGAGGTGCATGCCTCAACACATCGGAGACCAGTTATGCGTCAGCGGTTTTGTTGCCAGCGCCGACTGCTGAGCCTGCGTTATGCACCGCAAGCGCGTCATGCAGCCCCGCACCCGCAGCTCCTCCCCGCTGTGCCTCTCTGCCTCTCTCTCCCTCTTGCCTACAAAAGCAACGATCTGGGCTACCAAGGATGGTTTCGTGACGGTGCAACGGAGAAAGTGCCGGTCGCGAAACATTAAGAACGGATGTGGCAAGGCACTTGTGGATCCCAACCTGAAGGTGCGTGCCGCGTCCCCGAACACGCCGGTGTACATCTCGCGCCTACACTACACCACTGAGGCGGAGGACATTGCGAAGTACGTGTGCCAAAAGCTGAAGTATGTCCCGAGAGTGAACCTGCTAGAGTCGCGCCGCAACGTTAACTTTAAAGCGTTCGTCGTGCGCGTACCCGATTGTTACCTGCAAGATGTTGGATGAAAGCTTTTGGCCGCAAGACGTGGTATTCCGTCGCTTCCACAGATAGGTATCAGCACTAGTGTGCAAAGTGAAGTTTTACTAACATAATATTAAGGTGTATTTACTAACATTAAATCGGCCTCGATGACGTAGTGGTTAATGTAACCGACTACTACACCTGTGATCGCGGGTTCAATTCCCGCACAAGTCAAACATTTGTGTGCATGAACATGGATGTTTGTCTTGGTCTGGGTGTTTCTATGAATAATATGTAAGTATTTACAAAAAAAAGTATATATGTATGTTTATCCATTGTCTAGTACCCATAGTACAAGCTCTACTTAGTTCGGGCTAGATGGTGTTGTGTGTATGTATTACAAAATTTTATAATATGTAAATCTAGATTAAGGTTGTGGCGTATGTATATACGCACAGGCAACATATAACTTTACGAGGAACCTGGAATCGAACGGAGCATCGTACAACTAGCCGCGCCGAAACCAAGCGACGCGCGAAAGCGATCGAACGGAGCATCATACGTCTAGCCGCGACGATATCAAGTTTCTAACTGGTGACGCGCGAAGCTTCCCTCTGCTTTTTATACGTGGCACTACTTTTATAATACTTATTATATATAATTTTATAATACTTACTACTTTTATAATAAAACCCGGTTACCAGCTACGGACCTGGCTTCTGCCCGCCGGCTGGTAACGCGTTATAAGGTATTTATCTAACGGCCTATGCAGCCTGAAATTTTGATTTGATTTGATTTTAAACGGAGGATTGATTAATGCTGATATTTTGTGATCAATGGTGCCAATTCTGTTGTCACAAAATTCTCTTAGCTTAACTAAAAATCACAAAAATTTAGTTTAGTCCTGTCAAACGACATTTCGTATTCAGAAATCGTTATAATTGACAGGACTAAACTTATTTTAGTTCGACAGGATTAAAATTGGTTTATTTACTCAATTTAGGGTCGATTTCTAATAATTTCGGTCAGATAACTTTTTTAGTTAGTTAGCTTAGCAGTTAGCTTTTCTATACAAAAGCTGTCAAAACGTCAAACATATTCCCCAGATAAAAGTTATCTGACGATTGAAAAATCGGCTCTTAGTACTTTCTGCATTCTGCTGTACGGCTTAAACGTCAAAAATGATCTAAAATAAAAGTGGAATTTTTAATACGTACAATAAAAAATAAATTGTAAATAATAATACGTAATATAATAATAAAATAAATTGTATTTGATAATATGTGTAAACAATTATTTTCATATACTTTACAAAGCTCAAAAATATTAATTCATATTTCTCGTTCACTCTTTGAGTCATTCATTCTGTAGTATTAAGTATTTTTAGTACCGGTATCACTGCCTCAGTTCAATTTAGGATTGTAATAATCGAATTTGGTGACGACAAAAACGAAATCTAAATTTAGTTCGAAGGATCAGCAGAATGCCCTAAACGAAATCTCTTTTTGTCTTATTTTAGTTATGTGAAAATTATAACAGAATTGGCACCAATGTCGACTAATATAGGTAGGTATAGTTAGATCTTCGTTAGGTGCTGTGGTTTTGGAAATGCAAGGTGTGTGTGCCAAGATGAGCGCTCACTTTGGCACAGCCATGCCAATAGATAAAGATACAAGGGGGCTTGTATCTTTTAAACGGAGGACCGACCAATTCTGTTATTTTGCGACCAAATTCGACTAATTCACTACATACATAAATAGATTTCTAGTTTGCGATGGTGGCTGTGCCTAGATACTTTCAAAATATATATTGTGTTGTTCTTGCATTAAGTAGGTATGTCTCCCGGAGAGCTTTTGCTGTTAATAAAATAGAAGCAATGTTCTTTTTTAATGGCGGGTACGCAACGCGCGGGGCCTGCGTACATAGTGTATTTCCTATTGCTGTTGGTCGCAGACGCGCAGGCAGGGCTCGTGGCTATGGCCGTTTTCTTAGCATCACAGAACATTTCCCACTTTTAACTAAATTCAGCAAGCACACAGTCTATAGCGGTAAGCAGTTACTGTAGCACTAGCCTATGTGAAGGAGGGGGGCCATCGTTGTTTATGGTACAGCCACCGCCAATCCACCGGAAATAACCAGATGACCCGGTTCTTTTAACTGTGTACTTAGAGTCAAATCAAGTCAATCGAGGAGTATGCAGTTTAAAGAAATAAAAAGTACCACTAAATGACCACTCTTCAGTCATATACAGCCTTGGCCAAAAGTATGGAGCATCCCTATAAAAACTGCGTTTTGTAAAAAGTTTTGTATATGATGAAATGAAACAACTTGTGTACATTTTAAATTATCTTTACTTTGATATAAAATCAATATTTCGTCGGCCACCCTTAGCCGCTATCACAGCAGCTATTCATCTTGGCATAGAGCCTATAAGATTTTTACACTGTTCTTCAGTTATGGCATTCCAATCTTGGCGGCGGCGTATCTTTAGTTATTTTTTTGTTATTATTGTGTGGTGCCGGACCTTACACTTTAGGATTTCCCATAAATGTTCTATAGGATTAAGGTCCGGCGACTGTGCAGGTTATTCCAGGAGCTCAATGGAATTTTCACAAAACCATGACATTGTGCGAGCTGATTTATGGCATGGTGGGTTATCTTCTGGAATTAAACTCCATCCATATTTATGTCACCAAAAAGTGCAGAAAACGAAGGCAATAAAGCTGATTCCAAACACATTCGTGTATTTTTGTAGAGTCCCTTCGGCCCTTACACACAAACATTTCGCCGACTCCTGTGTCAGACATGCAGCCCCAGGTCATCCCGGTACCTCCGCCGTGTTTTACAGTCGGGACCACACACTATGGCTTAAATTCTTCTCTCCCACGACGACGCACGAAGGTAGCACCAGGGGTTCCAAAGACCAAACAAAAACAAAAGAAATAGAGATTTACTAATCATGAAAAGACAACATTATAGCTTTTTAAATTTCAACAATACTTATTTATCCATTTGGACATTCATAATATCTAACTTACCTCAAAGTTTGATTCGTCTGACCACACAATATTTGACCAGTCTTTTTCGGTGTAATGTTGGTACTTTAAGGCCCATGCATAGCAAGCCTTTTTATTATTGTCTGAGATCAATGTCTTCTTCCTGGTTATACATCCTTTGAGGCCAGCTTCCTGAAGTATTCGACGAGTCGTTTTGGCAAAAATTGTGTTGTTACTCGCCACTGAGAACTCAGCAGCGAGCTCAGAAGACATTTCTCATCATCATCTTTTTTTCATTCTTTCTTTTTTTTCTGTTTTCCAAAGACTCTCTCACAAATTTTCGATCTTCACGATCACTGGTAATATGTTTACGTCTAGTTCTGGGCAATTCGCTGTGCGTACGGGTAGTGGCGAATCGCTCAATGGTAAGTTGCAACGCTCGGCGTAACCACTTAACAGTTCTGGATATCTCAACTTGGGATTACCCTTGTTCATGAAAAAGTTGTATTTTCACACGTATTTCAAGAGACAGTTCGGATGTTTTAGGTATTATGTATCGAAATTAATATAACTGAACACAAAATAATACGAGAAGTGCGCTAGATGACGGTATGTGTACACAACGACGCAAAATAGTAAACTGAAATAAAGATTAGAAATTACTAAACGGATAAGATGCTTTGCATCGGATGTTTTATTAGCCCTAACTGGGTACACTATTATTTTAAATATGTTTTTAAATGCCACCTAATCCATATTTAAACAAAATTTATTGTTCCCTACTGCAAATGTTACGCACGTGAAAAATACATGGGTGCTCCATACTTTTGGCCAAGGCTGTAGCAGCATTTTTATTTTGAAATCGACACTTCCAAAGGTTTGCCTTCAATAAAACAAATAATTATGATATAAGTAAGTAATATATATTTTTTGCCTTATAGTGCAGCATTTTATGCTTACACTTAACATTTGTAACACAAAAAGGTATTTCTGTGAATACCTGTCTATAAAAAGCACCTAGGCTTATTTCTAATACAATTACAAAGATAATTTAGATTTCTGTTAGAATGAGACATTTTCATGTAATCCTGAAACAGTTTAAATGGTATATGGAAGGCTATGTAACTATATTAACAAAATTACGAACCACATTGATTAGATTTAATTATATCTATAAATCATTTCTAGTGTTTATTAGACGATGATCCCTACATTGTTCTAAAAGGAAATTACCTATTTAATAGTAAACATCGAGAAGGTTGTAACAAAACTAGATAAAGAAACGTGTCTTTTTATTTAAAAAGATACGAGGATCATTATGAGATTAGAAAATACATTGTCAACTAATATACGAACGCTCTATATAAACTTATATTACTTACATGATACTACACAATTAAAAACATGATTTTTATACTCTGGGCCACATCATCATTTTTTAAAGCATAATCGCTGATCTAGTACGAGACAGCGCATTACAGTGTAGGCTTTGTCTCGTTTTTGTGTAGGCAATAATAATGCTATAAGAAATAGTGGTGGTCTTAGGGGTTAATACAGTCACTACATTCCTACGCTGTCATTAGTTTAGTTCTACTCGCAAAAATTGATCCATGACCCACATTTCGAGCTCTCATTGTGAATGTTTTTCATAGCCTCTATAACTTATTTTCTTTAAATTTATTTTTTGTTAGCTGTAATGATGTATCTTAAGAGATTATTAATAAGAATCAATATTGGCCGGGTTAGGAGTTATTGGCAATCACTTTAGCCGATCGTGCTTGTAACACGTTCGTGCCATTGGTACGTAGGTATCTAATGAGGATGCCTCGTGTTAAATGGCTAATGTTAAAAATAAATCTATATTTGAATTTATTTCACATTTGAAAGCTGGAGGAGCTTTCTCATATTATTATTTCTACTAAATTTAAACTGATGCATGATTGTGTTACCTTATGAGTGGCATTCGTAGGTATAGGCATAGGCATTATGATATAACACTATGATGTAGATATGGCTTTAAAATCTATAAAATATTTATTTTCAGTCAACAATCATTAGGGTGAACAGGATTACGCATACGAAAATAATTAATTAAAATAGTTTCAGGTTGCTAAGGTGATAAGGAGATATAATAAAGTACATTTAATGAGACAAGGAAACAAATTGACACGATGAAATAGTATTTTAGTATTTATCTAGAGGCCGATATCGGCAAAATATATCTATGAGTTAAACATGAGATCATACCTATAAAAGTGTCACTCTAACGAATATAAAAATATTACTTTATGCAATTATACAAATTGATAATCTTTAAATGGCAAGACATAAAGTATACACATGTTATCGCCAGAATAATAAAATGTTAATCCAACAATAGTTTGCCTCGAGAATACGATTTGTCAAAGTTAAAATAATATAACTAGGTATTAGTTCATTATATTTGGCACGTAAATAAAAATCTTATTTCATAACAATTTCATTTATATTGCTTTTAGTCAATACATTATTTAGTAGTTATTTTATAGTAAGTCAAATGGAGGAATCGAATTTTCCGTATTACGAAGAAACATTTTATCGAAGAATAAAACATTCTAAGTGATTTTTATGGTTATTGCTGGCTTTATTTTTGTCTGTGTGATGTCGCAGTTTTACGTAACTATAAAAGTTTATTCGATACTTACAAAAATATAATAGACTTTTTATTGAAATTGTAACTACTTAGATATAGTTGCTATCATTGCTCCAACAATGATGTTAATTGCATTAATTACTGTAAATAGTCACGTTTATAAATAAATGGGGTTAAGTAAGTCTTTTTTTAATAACTAATATCCCTGTTACAACAGCCATGATACACCATCCTAATAATATGTGCTGTTTTATAATGCTGGATTATAGAAAGTATAACAAAAGTTTCTGGTGAAATATTGCTAGTGCAGATAGCAGTTTACTTGCATAAAGCAAATAAGAATGAATATGTTTGGTGGTGTCTACAGGACATTAAAGGCTGTTAGGGAAATATATTATGCATGACGCTGTGAAGTATTAGGTAATAGTCAAATCCATCATATTTATTTGACAGTAATATTTTCCTAGTGATATATATTTAAACCGTCATAGTCTTCATACTACAATATCGATACACGATACGAATAAAATCGCAACTCTTGAAGGGAAGAACGAAAAATAGTTTTCGTAGTCACATGAAAACTGTTTTTGTTGTGTTGAGTTTTTAGGTTCCCATAAAGAACCATGACAAGATTCAAAATACATTGTGATACTTTTAGACTTGATAGAGCCCTTTGGTTTCTAACAACATGATCTATTTATAAAATTATTCTTAGTCTGTCTCTTGACTGTAAGTAAAAATGGATACGCCATACAACTAAATGGCCACGAAGACTAGTAGTCGGCGAAATTAACTATAAAGTTGCTTTATAAAATGTTTACTTAAACTTATTTGATTTTGATTTTATGTAGTTTCAATTTGAATCCTAGCATTTCTGACAGCACCCCCGACAATGCCGACAATATTACCACTTTAGTGATCGTGTAGATGTAGTGATTGGCGCATATACCAGATATGTTGAACGGAGAATCAAGTTCCTGGAACAAAATAACATTGTATGGGTTAAATAGCTATTTTACAATAGACTACCTGCGGCTCACCTATAGTGTCTTCAATTTATGCACAGCTGGCAACCCTAGAGATTTTTCCAGCGGTTCAGGCGTCGTTAGACTACGGTAAATGATTACAATCAGGCGGGCTGTTGAAATTAGTTGTATAAAAAAGTTTACTTAGCTCTTAATGAAGTTTACATAGACGTGTTTCAGGTAGTCCACCAATAATTAGTTAAATATGGAACAGGCCTTTACGACTGCGGGTGAGACGAGATATAAGTCTTCTGCGATCCATTTAGATGCCTAAATTATGGCGAATAAGTCTAATTATACATTTATTTAAATTTGATAAAGAACAAGACCGCCTAATATATTTTGAGTTTGGACATCATTTCAACTGGATTGTTAATCCGTGCCAGCTAGCAGGCCACCTAATATGATACTTGTATAGAGTTATGGATCATGCGATCGTCGAGTTTAATTTTACTTAGACACCAATTTGGTGGCGTAGCGGTAGCGAATTCGACTACAGTGCATAAAGTCTAGGGTTGTATTGCCGGAAAGTTTACTGTCAAAAAATTCTTAGCGACACGTGGTTTGGGACTGTGGACACTGTTATAACCTTAAACCCCTGGTATGTGTGGGATTAGATAGCTTTGCATTAGAAAGTATTGTACATTTACCTTAAGCAAGTCAGCTGCCAGTTTCAGAACATTATTAGCCACTGTGAGTTGTTCTTTGCATTCTGGTCTCTGCTCGATCGCGAGGTGCAGGTTAATCTGCTCCGTCAAGATGGCGGATAGACAGCCGCGGTATTTCTTATTGACGTTCCTGCCCAACGTCAATAAACGAAACAGGTATATGCCGAGACAACAGCTCCACACCATCGCTTCAAGAAGCCAGCCGCATTCTAGGGTAACTGTGTCCTGCGTAATGAAAATTGTAAATAGTTATTTAAGAATACGTAACTACCACGTTCATGTTGATTTGCATGCAACGATATAAAGATTGTTCGATATTGTTGATTATATCGACTATAAGTATAGATATTTTTATTCATAAAAACCATTGCCGAAACAATATTATTATATCGGAAAAAAAACATGTTGGAATACATATTAATATAAAGAATTACCTATTAGCTGAACCATTACTATATTTTAAATATTTTATATAGCAACAGGTTACATGATCGATTTTTATATTTTTGTACTACTATGGTGGCAAACAAGCATACGGCCCACCTGATGTTAAGTGGTCACCATAGCCTATAGACGCCTGCAACACCAGAGGCATCACTTGCGCCTTGCCAACCTTTTAGGAAAGGAAGTGGGAAGGAGAAGGAGCTGGAAGTGGGAAAGAGGGTGATTGGGCTTCCGGCACTCTCACTCACCGAACAAAACAACAGTAGGAGTACTGCTATTTCACGTCAATATTCTGTGAGAGCGTAGTCCTTCCCCGGTCGAACCGGCCCATTCATGCTGAAATCAGCGAGGCTTGAGTGTTGCCGTTGCGTCGGTTTCAGGCAATAGTCAAGGGAAAGCCAGGGAAGTTTTTGAACGTATCACTAATTCAAATGATTAAGTCTTATTTTTGTTATCTAATAATAGGATAATAAGATAATTTATTTGTAAAAACATGTGTGTAGTGGTGTTACATGGGTATTCAAACATTACATGGGTCTAATACAAAGAACTTTAAAAAAGTTTTAAATTCCAAACCTCCGATTTAAATATCGATATTTTCATAAACTTGCAACCCTATTCATGTAACGTGTTTGTTGCACGGTTACTATTAGAATAGCAGCTCTGTTTATAAACTTACCGACTGCTAGGTACGGGCCTCTTTTCGGAATGAGATGGGTTGGGCCGTAGTCTTCCATGCTAGCCCTGTACGGGCTGGCAGATTTCACACATCTTTGAGAACATTCAGGTATACAGGTTGCCTCACGACATTTTTATTCATCATCAAATAGAGTGATAATAATTGATAATAATTAATTTTGTAAGTCAGAGGTGCGTTCCGACTGATTGAACATGAGAGCTTTTTGTAGCAATTTAACGGCCTTGTTGATATACACAAGTACGTTAGTCTACAGGGTGATTTTGAAATCGTGTAATTCCTTTTAACCACGCATTCTACTGGTGATATAGAATAAACCTGACCATATTTTTATTTAATTAGATTTATTTTTTTTTTAAATTATTATTCCGTTTTTTTCGTGAAATGGTGTCAGATAGTCATATGTTAATCAACCGAGGCAATTTTAATTTTTTTTTTTTTACTAATTAAAATAAAAATCATATTAATAATTAAAGTCGTAAATAATAACGGGCGGTCCTTTTTATTGCCCCTTATTATTTACGACATCAGTTATTGTTATGTTATTATTTTTAAATTAGTAAAATATTAAGATTGTGTCATGTGGTTAAAATATGACTATTTGAAATCATTTCATGAAAAAAATCTGTACTCTAATTTTGCCGAAACCATTATTCTAATTAAGAAAAAATATGGTCAAGGTTATTCTATATTACCAGTAGAATGCGTGGTTAAAAGGAATTACACGATTTCAAAATCACCCTGTATAGTATGCAAAGAATTGAAGTGAAAATAACAAGAAAACTTGAATTACCAGGTTTTCGCAATTATTAAGATAAATTTGACAGCATGAATGGTGCGGCAGTTTAAATGTTTTCGCCACTGTCAGTGTGGCGGTTAATGTGGACTCGATCCACGATAATCTGACAAAAATGATCGCCTCGCATGGGCACGCAGGATGATCATTTTTATGATTGAAATAGTTGTTCCGTGATTTGGATTTCATTTTTTTTATTGTTTGAATGTAAATCTTAGTCTAAATACTTGCCTTTAACATTTGTGCGCTGACACAAGCTAGCAACATCAACGTTAGCATGAATGCTGCTGATACGATGACGTCTACCGAGCGTTGAGGACCACGACGCTAGAATATTACAATACAAATAGTTAATACGGTCCAGAAGAGCGAGCGAGAGGGCAAGTTAATTTCTTAAGGCCTAAGTTACTTATATTATATTTTGCTGATATTTGGTAAAAATCCTAACTAATATTATTAAAGCGAAAGGGTTGTTCCGTATTCATCCTATGACGTTTCATCCTACGCTGTTTTTTTTCCTAACTCATCCTATTTATGTTCCTTACTCAACCGACAGCAATTATTTCAATTTTTAATTCTTGATTCATCCTATAAGTATTCCTAGCTCAACCGATTACGAAATTACCTAAAAGCTTAAAGTTTTGTTTTGACGGTATAAACAAAAAATACTGCTTTCGTAATCTATACATACAAATAAATAAAATTGAAGTATCTGTTTGTTATGTCAAAAAAAAAACAGCTTTTTACTAAATGCATATGAAAGTACATACGGTACTTATATAAAAAACTCATTTTTTTATTCTACTAAGGTGACAAACTTGCATGATGATGGTAAGTGGTCACCGTAGCCTATTGACGCCTGCAAGCAACACCAGAGACATAACTTGCGCGTTGCCAATCCTTTAGGAAAGGAAAGGAAGTGGGAAGGAGAAGGAGCGGGTTTTATTTAAACAAATAGGAAAATAACTATTCGTTATACAATATTCTAATAAAATATTAAAGATTGTTTTGCTATCTATACTATTTGCGGTAATATTAGCCACAGGTAGATAGAGTAAGGAACACATTTCGGTTGAATAAGGAAACTTTATTAAAATATTGTAATCGGAAGAGTTAGGCATTCTAGTTTAGGATGAGTAAAGGAATAGGATAAGACGTCATAGGATGAATACGGAACAACCCAAGCGAAAGTGAGTTTGTTTGTTTGTTACGCTTTCACGCCTTAACTACTGAGCCAATTATCATCAAATTTCACACACACTTTGTCAAGGGTACATAAAAAGGACATAGAGTACCTTTCATCCACAAAATAAGTACTGTTCCCGAGGGATACAAAAATAAACTTTTAGACGGTCGTCCGCTTTAACACCTCAGCCTACTGATATGAATGAATTACAACGTGATGCCTAGAGTAGGTACAAAAAAAGATCTACCATATCAAAAGATCTGATATCCTAGATGAAAATCTGTTCACGAGATAGGTTATGTTAATTATATTACAAAATAATTATATTCAGCTAATTGAGCTATGTCTGTTCACTTAGTTAAGGTAATTGACAAAGTTGTCAAAAGAAGTTTGGTATTACATAGTGTTAAATCAATAGATATATATTTTTTGGTAGACATCTAACTATGGGTTGCAGAGCACCTGATAATGACGTTAATTTAGTACGAATTCTATTAATATGTGGCTTCCATGTAAGTCTATGATCTAATATATATTTCCTCAGTAACTTTAGTAATTCTTTCACCGTTAATGATTAAAGGACTGTAGTTCCCAATTTCTTTATTCTTTACAGAAAATATAATGTAGTGAGTTTTTGAGGCATTAATAGTCAAAAAATTTGATTGTAACCAGGTATGTAATATATTCAGATCATGTTGAGCTTGATTAGCTACTATGTCTGCCGATTTACCGGAATAGAATAAACTGGTATCATCGGCGTAGAGAGTGAGATCTCCCTTTAATCCAATCCTATGTATATTGTTAATGTAGACTAGAAATAGTAATGGATCTACAATTGACTCTTGAGGCACGCCACAGGTAAAGGATTTAGGTTTACGTTGATGTTTATCAATTTTCACAACTTGAGATCTATTCGATAGATATGATTTGATAATGTCATAACATGCGTTCGTAATACCTAAATCTCTCAGTTTTGATAAAAGTATTTCATTGCTCACGGTATCACACGCCTTTTTTAATCTATAAATAGTACTAAAGTTACTTTGCCTTGGTCAATATTCAGTCTTATATTTGTTACCAGGTCTACAGTCGCGGACAAGGTATTGGATTTCGGCCTAAAACCTTATTGCTTTTTATATAATAAATTATTGGATGTTAAAAACTGATTTAAACGGTTGTGTAATATCCTTTCAATAACTTTTGATAGTAGTACAGATATCCTATTATCTGATTTAAATATGGAACTATTTTTCGCAACTTTAAGAGAATCAGGAGAATAACCTTCGTTTATGCATTTATTACTACAATTTGAAAGAATTTCTGCTATTGTTCTCTAGTACATTTCACAACCTTTGTGCTAATGCCATCTATATCTGGGCTAGTGTTTATTTCGAGGTTGTTTAATATTTTAATTATTTCACATGGAGAGGTTGGTTTTAGTTTGACGATTGGTCTGAGTTGTGTTTATTAGATGCGTATGATGTATGATAGACGATAAGTATGAAAGTATTAGGGTATTTTTTTAGCTAGTTCAATACCTATTGTGGAGAAGAACAAATTAAAACATTCACAAATTGCTTTGACGTCTGTAACTCAACTTGAGTCAGTAACAACAGTCAGTTGCCTACTACTAGTTTCAGCTTTATTACTAGAAAGTCTATTAATAAGTTGCCACATTTTAAAGGATTTTCTTACAATTTTTTAAAGTGTCTTATAATATCGATTTTTCGCTCTTTGAATTGATGTAAGCGTAATGTTTCTTTTTTGTCTAAACTCTTTCTTTAGCTGATTATCATGGGTCCTTTGCTTTAAGTTTTGTCATAGCTGGTATCTTTCATCAATTAAAGTGATAACTTTCTTATTTATGCATTCCTTGTAAGGTGGGTTTAGAACCATATTTTTTTGTATTTTGTTTTTAGATATTGAGTTTAGCAGTAAGGCTTTCAGGTTCGAAAAGACAGAGATCTTTCTTGTGCCAATAGCATCCTTAATTGTCGTATTCGCTGCTTACTAGGGGGTTTGGGTCTGTTTATCTCAATATATATTTGTTTGTGGTCAGATAGAGAAGAATTAATTATAGACATTTGGAATGTATTGTCCTGTAAATTTGTAACCACATTATCTAAGACAGTTTTTGTTGTTGCTGTTTCGCACGTGCAATATTCCAAGCAGATTTAGTTTAACATTTTCAGATTGCTCTCTCGCAGCATTGCTTTGTATTCCTTTACAGAGTCTTCAGTTCTAAGTAGATTAATGTTAAGGTCACCAAAGATGATAGCTCGTTTACTTTTCGCAAGTTGCTGATTATAGCATTCCAGAATTTTGCTGGTGTTATTGATATATGATTGTTTGTTTGTTTCCTTTTATGTCTTAACTACTCGTCTGATTATTATGAAATTTCGTATATACGTTGTCGGGGCGTACAGCAAAAGGACATAGCGTTCCTTATTATCCAGAATAAAGTACTGGTCCCTGAGCAAGCGAAGCCGCGGAAAAAAAATTGTATTGTTATAAATATATTATTGTATACATGTTTGTTATAAAAGTATTGCCATTTTATGACACGTTCATCGCGGTATAAGAAGGGTTGGGCCATGTTCCACTTAGTCGAGACGCGAAGGTCCCAGGCTCGACTAGTCCTCGAGGCCAGGTGGGAGGAGCGACTGGCCCAGCCCCGCTATGGGGTGAGGACAGTCGAGGCTGTCCGTCCGGTGCTAAGGCAATGGACGGACAGACGGCGCGGACCGCTCACCTACCGGCTTACTCAGGTGCTCTCCGGACACGGCTGTTTCGGAGAGTACCTGTGCAAGATAGCCGGTAGGGAGCCGACAACCAGGTGTCACCACTGCGAGGAGTGCGACCGGGACACGGCGCAGCACACGCTGGAGGAGTGTCCGGCGTGGGCCGAGGAGCGCTGTGCCCTGGTCGCTGTGATTGGCCCCGACCTCTCGTTGCCGACCGTCGTATCCATGATGGTCGGCGACGACAGGTGCTGGGGCGCAATGAGGTCCTTCTGCGAGGCTGTCATCTCGCAGAAGGAGGCGGCGGAGCGGGGGCGTGAGGAAGATCCTTACGCCCCGGACATCCGCCGCCAGAGGAGGGGGCGCACCTACCCTGCCCCCCACCTAAGGGTTCTGGGTGGCAAGGCCTCAGGGGACCCTGCCACCCGTGAGTAAGAACCCACAGAGGGCGCGCGCGGTGTTCCCGCGCGCCTTCAAACGTCGAAAGGGGAGAGCAGTGAAATGCTCTCCCCCGGGGACGAGAGGAGGTCGGGTCCGATTGACCCGGCCGGCACCCACACGGGGGGGCCTGCTATGGATGAATCTTTTTAGACTCCCAACTGGCCCCCCCCATTGGGTGGGAGAGGGAACACCCCAGGTTTTTTTAGTGGGTATCCCAGCACTAGGCTGGTGAGTCCCACACGCCCCGCCGGTGCCGTCCCCTAGCCGGCGGGTAGTGCATCAAGCATTTTTTCCTGGGAATCAAAAAAAAAAAAAAAAAAATGTTCCACTTAGTCGGCCTACTGCGGATAGGCTGATTTCATATATTAAGAAAATTCAGAACAACTCTCAGACAGACAGTCTCCTCTCCCCGCGGTATTTTTACTTTATCGTTAAAGCAAGAGATTATTGACTATTTTATATTTATAAAAATAACTTACGCGCAAATAAGATCTTGTCGACAGCCATGTCTTGATATTCCGCACAGTGTTGAGTCTGAAATGCGGCAGTTCAGACTTGCGAGCTCGTCTCGCAGACGTCAGGTGAGAGAATAACTTCGCGTATAAGAAGCGCTGTTTGAACGCGCGTTCAGCGACAGCCAATAGGAAGAATACTAACGCACTTAGCGCAAACCGGAGTATGCAGGATAGCAGGTTCGTTGACATAACCCTGATTAGAAAAAAAATTACCTATTAGTTGTTGGAAAGCCAGATAGTTGAAAACTTATTTTGTCAGGCCGCCAGAGTGCCGCTGCGACTCAAAACAGTAATTAGACTGCTCCATTGGCACAGCAGGTCTATTCGACTGCTGTGCATGAGATCTCGTGATCCATTATCGGCACGAACGGCAATTGCTTTTTTTTTTTTAAGAATTAATTCTCAGCCCTAGCATGGTGTCTGAACCTGTGCCTGATTAACAGCAATAGGCTCGCCTACTATTAGATGTGACATAAAGCCTGTGTTGGTGAAATAAGGATGAAATACACCTCTACCTACTGATATAGGCATGAGACTATAGTAGTAGTAACATTAATAGTTCCTAAGGGCCGAACGAGATCTCGGTGTCGGTTTCAGTTCCAGTCATTCTCGGCTCAAATAACGCCAAGTTCTCGGTATCGTTCTCGGACTATAAAGACCAAGAATATCGCAATCGCCGAGATTGCATTTTTGAATAACAGCATTAATTATAAAAAGAACGCTCTGCAGCCAGCAGCTAATAAATTTATTTCAGTCCCACCAGCATCGTCAGTGAACAACTATTTAGTAGAATTGCACAATTATATGACGAAAGACGACATCATATTAATACAAAGGTGAAATATCCTTTTCTGGTGTTAAAATATATTCAATTTTCATTTTTTTTATATAATTCTGAATATTTGTAATAAAATAATTTTGCTCGAATATAACACTTTTTCGTATTATTTCGTCATACTTTTTTTTAACACACTAAATATTATTGCGTCATGTCTCGGCCGAGACCAAACATACAAGGTTCGGGTGGCCTTAAGTGTTTGTTCGTTACTATTACAAAACAAGACAAGAATATCCAGTTACATACATGACTTATAAAATAATAACATACTAAGCGTCAAATGTTAGCTTTCTCACCAAATATTATCTCCATAAGCACCACTGAAGAGAGAGGACACAGAACCCTGACTGTAGTTTGCGATTAATGAAGGGATGTATCTTAAAAGCGAAAGCGTCTGCAGTTCCTCCTCTGACCTTGTGTCTTGTTCTATAGCCACCTGGTAACAAAAACATATTATTATAGACATGATCCCATTGCAGTATTTCATATTTAAACTAGAAAGTGGCATTGTGTTGTCATCCCAACTTATATTATAAGTTCGAATTTGAGTTTGTTTGTTACGCTTTCATGCCTTAACTTCTCGACCAATTTTAACGAATTTTTGCATACACGTTGTCAGGGGTATTGAAAAGGATATAGGGTACCTTTAATCCAGAAAGCGGACTGTTCCCGGGGGTAAAAAATTTACATAACCTACAATTACGCGAGCGAAGTCGCAGGCAAAATCTAGTTGACAATTGACATATAAAGTGTGTTACTAGAAGAGCTATGGGCGGGAGCGGACACACGGTGAATCATAAAACGTGCGAAGCGATATTGATGACCGACATTTTTTAAAAGGGCTAGATTGTAGCAGGTTCACACATCGCTCCTTGAATACAAAAGAGACACATATCAAAAAAATCTAAAAATCGTTTTATTGCAAAAATGTTGTCTATATCGAATAAATTTTATGGTAAAAATAAAACAGCCATTATTTTTGCTTACTTTATAGCCAGACCGACTACTGCATTTGAGCATTTTCACACCTTACGTCAGTGCAAAAGCGCAATGCAATTTTGTCAGTTGTGACCCGAAACTCAACGCAAATGCACGTAAAGTTGCGTGAGAAAGTGCCACAATCCAAAAAAATACTGTCTTTCCTGTTCATTTTTCTCAACACAAGTGGTATATTTTGGAAAGAGTCCGTTTTTCATGCAAACTTTAAGTACGTGTGAATATTATTTATTAAATAAAATTGCCATATTTCAGCAAACGTTAGTTTTGTATTCTGACATCAAGTAGTTGTTATTTTATTTCATATTACAAGTGTCATATTTGAAATGCGTCTGTTTTGAATTCAATCGTGAAGTAAGAATAATCATATATTATGAAATATGGCTGTCTTGTATGAAAATAATTGATGTTTTCGTTATATTTTTAAACACAAAACTAACGTATTTGGTATAAAAAATCTATTTCGTCGTCAATGCTTCGGTAATTTTGTATTCTGTTGCATATGAACTTGCTTAATGCTAATGAATTCATTTAGGCTAAACTATAAAAAAATAGTGTGTCAGGATCGTAGCAAATAGAAATCCGTAGTCTCTGCCTACCCCTCTGGGAAACAGGCGTGAATTTATGTATGTATAAAAAAATAACTATTAAATATATTTTCTACGGGCATTAAGAGAATATTGAAGCAATTACTTTTATATTGAAACCAGTTTAATAATATAAACTAAATTGAAGCCACTTCGCGTATTGTCCTGCGTTGGATCTCTTTTACTGCAGACTCCATATCAACGCGACGACGCGTAAGTGACGTTGTGACGGAGTCTGCAGTGACACCGCGCCGGTTGTACGCTGTCGCTATTTATACCTAGTTTTAAATATTATACGACTAATCGTCTACTATTTAACCTAGTGTTAATCATAATAAAAATATTTAACAGGTATAAAAAGTGGGTCTTAAGATCCGCTACCGTTATTTTTATAATGCAAAATATTTCCATTCCAAACTTTACAGTAGTGTTTCGAGAATTTCATTTATAATATTAATTGTTATTACACGAATTACTTACAGAAGGAATAGCGGAGCACTCTTGCTTGTTTAAAATTACTCTTAATTTTAAACATGGCGACCTCGTCTCAATAACTCTTATCTACACACAATATCCAATGTACACCGGAATCTATCAGTCCAGCACTCTGTCAACCAGACACACCATTCAATCATTCTTAAGTAAAAAAATCCATATCAGACAGTCAGCCTGACCTTAGCCTATCATTACTTGAGGATGAAGATTTACTATAAAATCTGTAAAAAAATGCCGATAACAGTCGTTGAACCAAGCGACACAAGTAGCAGTTGAAGCAGCTCTGATAGTGACTCTGACAGCAACTCTGCTACCTCAAATAGAAGTAGGGTTAACGATACCGATTTCAACCAACCAATAAAATATTTTCTAATTCAGAAGATGCACAGGCAAAAGTAACTACCGAACTAAAACTAGTAAATATTGTTATACCCAGTGCTCTCGGCATTGTGTGGAAGACTCGGCAGTTCCGTCTAATAATTTATTACAGCGCCATCTATTGAATATTTACGGAACCACGTAGATTTGTCGGTACGAGTAGAGTAGAGAGAATGCTGGCACATTCTCGAATCCTCGCATTGTTTACAGACCGGGTATGACGTTTCTAGAAAACTCCGGAAACGCTTTAACCGCGTTTAAAAGGGGTAGGCCTAAGGCCAGCGCTCGTCGAGTCAGTTTACAATCGTAAGCGGTCAAGTATTCATCGAAGCGAACGTAAGCGAAACTACTACGGAGTTTGAAGCAGTTACAGTGGAAAAGTGTAGTGTAGTGTTTGTTGTGTTTTAAATTTAATTATGTGCTAGAATAAAACGTTTTAGTCGGTAATATTGTTTTACATTCTTGTCCCTCGAACCTAGCACGTAACAATATAAACATATTTCACCCCAATCTGGAACTTCTGGAGAACCTCACTCATTCATCTATGACATCTAACCTGTGTCGATTTGAATATTCTTATATAACTTAGAAAGTGCCTTATATTAATTAGACTCTGAAACTCGGTGTTAAGGCTGTGTAGATAGCGTTGTTATTGTGATATTTATATTATGTTGTACATTTTGTGCAACTTACGTATAAGGTATGTCCTGTTTAGCACATTATATAATAGTAACGTATTGTATAAGGACATTGCCATTGGAATTGATGTCATAAGTTAAAGTTTCAAGGACTAAAATTTGTATGTTGATTGTTTTAGAAGATTTATAACTTTTTTATGAATGTTTAATAATTATGATTAATAAATTTTAACCTCACGTTTCCTTATAATTCTACGAATTAATAATGTTAAAGTTTTAAATTTTAATTATATTATATAACAGTCACACATCAAGTTGATCTCAATTATATTAATAACTAGCTGTGCCCGTGGTTTCACCCGCATTTATGGTTACCGCACCGCCCCCGTAGGTTATAGCGTGATGCTATATAGCCTTCATCGATAAAAAGGCCATACAACACAAAAAAAAATTTCAATGCGAACCAGTATTTCCTGAGATTAGCGCGTTCAACCAAACAAACAAACTCTTTAGCTTTATAATAATATTATAGAAATATAGTAGTAAAGAAATATAAGTTAGGATTGAACACTATTTTTCTGATTATCTTTCATTTAAGGTCTTACCTATTAACAATAAGAGATATTTTGATAAATATTGATTTAAAGAAAATCCAATAAACGATTCATTTTTGTAAAAATGTGCTTTAATTTAGAGATAATTCTTGTAACACTGATTAAAATGTTGAATGCAAAAGGGACTTTTGTGCTTTTTATCGTAATGGGTAACAGTTATTACAAATTCCATATATGTATATGTTAGGTAGAGCAAATAATAACGCTTCTAATGATATATTAACATATTACATATTATGATATAAAAATATTTAATATTTCGGCAAGATTCTTTTTTTGTTTTGGCTTTCTTGTAAAATATATGAATTTTGCTTTGTGGCCCTTTTGTATTAATGAGCGACATGTGAAATAGGTAAGGAATGTTTGCTTAGCATAAAGGAACTACAGTATCCGGCGATAAACATTGCACATCGACCTTTGGAAAGAGACAATCGGCTAATTTCGGCTTTGTAGAGCGTTATCTCTGTCGCACGAAATACAAACAGTCCGGTATCTATTAGGAGCTGTTAAAACAATTATGATTTGCTTCTTTTGATAATTCTTTTTATTCTTTGTATAAAATACACCAATTTTTCTATAAGTGATGGCTTTAGGTTGGGAAAAATAAAATAAAAAAACATGTTCACATTATGTTTACGTATTTAATTATTTTGGAAAATTACAGCTGTAGTGTACATAATAAACACCATTATAACTATTGTAAAAACGAGACATTGTAATAAAAAAAAAAATCTAATTCTCAATTACTTCCATTTCACTATCTGTGCTCTCAAAGAGGTCAATATCACTGTCACTGTCAGCCGTATTTATCACTAGTCTATCAGTGTAATTGTCTAAACCAGGGACTTGAAAACGAAATGGATTTAGTTCCGTTACACAAAATGTTTTCTCATAACGTTCCAAAATTTGTAACGTTACTGAATCTTTATGCAATGTATAACGTTATAAAATGATAACGTTATAGAATATCATTTTAGGAGAACAATATTTTCCGTAACGTTATAGGATCAGTAACGGTACTGGACATATCGTTCTGATACGTAACAGTTTCACTTGAAACGATTTAGTTTTACCTCTAACGTTATTAATTCACCCCTCCACACCGCGCGGCTGCTGCGTTCAATTCAAGGTTAATGAGAGAGTGTGAATAATAATAGGTACATTTTTGGAGCATATAAATATATCTATCCGTTTTCAGTGGATTCTATTATTATAATGGGTGAGTATCATGTTAATATTATATATCTCATTATTTCTAACTAATATGGCTTTTATTACAAATATAGATTTTCATGTTCTAAAATTCTTGAATATTCCGTTGATTTATGCATTTAGCTACTATTTAAGTTATTATTATGGTACTATAGGATTTTAATTAGACTTGCAACGAATATTCGGCAACTATTCGGTATTCAGCCTAAACAAAGCCGAGAACTGATGATCCCAAACGCAAATTTATGCCGCGGGACCAACGAAGCAATCAATCAATTACCTACATATATAGGTAACGATTTTAAATTTATTATGAGCTTTTGTGCTGACAGTACAAATTAAGAATGAAGTTGGGACTCCAAACCATAAATCAATCAACCAAAAATCCATAGTAGTTACGTATGCACTTTGATTTACGATGCTGCATCTAGACATGTATAAAAACAGTAGCGCTTCCAGGGGGAGGCCTAGGGGGCTCGAGCCTCTGAAAGGTCCCAAATTTATCATTTTACCCTAGTAAATCCACGTTCAGTTGACTCAAGGTCCCTCCTTAGAAGAATGTTTTTAACATTTCAAGCAAATCAAGTATCAATTTCAATAAAGGTAGATTGTATTTACCATAAGAGTTTTATTACAGCCACAAGGAGGTAGGGCATAGAGGTAACTGTTTAATGTTACCTCTCGCAGGAGCAGCCCGTCTGGGGAAGTACCTCCACCCTACAGAAGACCGCAGCCAAAATAACCGTGTGTTGTGTTCCTGCTGTGAGTAGGAGTGCCAGTGCTCCTTGAGGAAGCGCTGCACTGTCAGTGAGGGGACCAGTGATTATGTGAGCGCCATTGGCTTGTACGGGCGCAGAGTGTCGACGAGGCGGTCAGGGAGACCCGGTAAACGGCTGTCCGCTGGCCGCTCGCAGGTTGAACGGGTTCCCGAACCCAGGGATTACTTAATCTCCGCCCTGGGAGGCTGAACCGCCAGCCCGTGTAAAGTTCCCTATGCAGTAGTTGTTGTCGGAGGACACCGGAGTGGACTCGACTACTGTATCGGGAGGGGACCGTGGGCCCTTCCGGCTGCCGCGTCGGCAAATCGCTCTACCTGTGCCAGGCTCTAGTGAGATGTAGATGTATGATGTCGTAGAGACCCACACCAGCTCTTTATTGGACCTTCTGCCGACTACGAGCTCGGATGGATACTCCATCCAGGTGGATGCACCTCTTGGTTCTACTGACCACTGCCTTCTTCGAGCGCGAGTGCCACTTGCGCAAGCAGATCCACTCCGGCCCACCACATGGCGTCGAGTGTGGCACTATAAGTCAGCAGACTGGGATGGGCTGTGAGAGTTTTACGCAGCTTACCTGTGGAGGCAGCTTTGTTTCACTTCAGCTGATCCCAAAACCTGCGCTAGCACCGTTGCGGAAGCGATACTTGCGGGAATGGAATGCTACATCCCAAACCCGTGGATCGCCGCAGGAATTAAAAAACGACCGTGGTTCTATCAGTCCTGCAGAGATGCTAGAGCCTTAAAGCAATCTGCCTATGAGGCTTAGACCACGGCCTGTACTAACAAGGAATCTAACATCCCCGAAGTGAAACGCAAACTAAATGCTGCCTCGAGGCTCAATAAGAGGGTGGTTGCCAGGGTTAAGTTTGATTTCGTCGGCAGAATTGGTGAGCGACTTGCTAGCTTCCCTTCTGGGAGTCGCGCTTTCTGGTCCCTCGCCAAGTCTGCCGAAGGTAATTTTTGTCAGTCGTTCTTGCCACTAATCCGAAAGCCTGATGGTAATCTGGCCCATAGTGCCAAAGAGATGACCGATTTGCTTCTCTTTGCCTTAAACTCGACTATGAGTGATGGAGGTGCCGTACCACATACTATTCCGTGGTGCGGTCATTCCATGCCGGAAATCTCAATTTCACAACGTGAGGTCCGGCGGGAACTAATGTCTCTAGATGTTCATAAGTCGAGCGGGCCAGATGGCATACCGGCAGTGGTACTAAAGCGGGTGCTCCTGAGTTGTGTCCAGTATTGACGCGCCTCTTCCTGCTTTCGTATTCCACAAGACAAGTTCCGTCTTCATGGAAGACCTCATTCGTTCACCCAGTGCCAACAAAAGGTGACAGATCTGACCCATCGAACTACAGGCCTATCGCCATAACTTTCCTCCTCTCCAAGATTATGGAGCGGCTGATCAACTCTCGGCTGCTGAGGTACCTTGAGGGTCACGATTTGTTGAGTGACCGACAATACGGCTTCCGCCATCGTCGCTCAACTGGCGACCTTCTCGTGTATCTCACACACCGATGGGCACTAGCCATTGAGAGCCAAGGTGAGGCATTGGCTGTCAGCCTGGACATGACGAAGGTCTTCGATCGGGTCTGGCACAAAGGTCTTCTATCGAAGTTACCATCTTACGGACTGCCCAAGGGATTATGCGAATGGGTTGCCAGCTTTTTGTCAGGCAGATGCATCCAAACTGTGGTTGACGGTGATTGCTTTAACCGCATGGACATAAATGCTGGTGTCCCGCAAGGCTCTGTGTTATCCCCGACGCTGTTCCTGCTGCATGTCAATAATATGTTGTCAATTGATAGCATTCATTGCTATGCGGATGACAGTACTGGGGATACTTATAACACGGGCCGCGCTAATATCCCTCGGTCCACAGTGGAGGAAAGCCGCGAACGACTTGTGTCTGAAATCGGAAATACTCTGGATAGTGTGTCTGAATGGGGAAGACTAAATTTAGTCGTGTTTAACCCAGCTAAGACACAAGCCTGCGCGTTCACCGCTAAGAAAACCCCATTTACTGTGTCTCCACAACTCCAGAACACGCCTCTCACCATTTCCAAGAGTATTGGAATCCTTGGCCTCGACATCTCAAATGATGTACAGTACCGCAGTCATTTAGAGAGCAAGGTCACGCTGTCTGTCAAAAAGCTTGGTGTGCTCAATAGAGCTAAGCGGTACTTCACTGCGGGGCGAAGACTGCTTCTATGTAAGTCGCAAGTCCGGCCTCATATGAAGTACTGCAGTCATCTTTGGGCAGGAGCACCAAAATACCAGCTTGATCTTTTTGACGCGGTACAAAGACGAGCATTAAGAATTATCGATGAGCCCAAACTCACAGACGGTATTGAGCCACTAAGTCTCAGATGGAACGATGCCTCCCTTTGTGTGTTCTACCGCTTGTATAATGGAATGTGGTCTAATGAGTTGTTTCAGATGATGCCTTCAGCTACTTTTATCATCGCACCGCTCGCCATCGGCAGGGATGTCATTCTCACACCTCACAACCTAATTAGTGACGCACCAAGCGGTTCCAAAGGAATTTTCTCCCGCGGACGCTCAGATTGTGGAATGAACTCCCTGCCCAGGTTTTCCCAAAAAACTACAGTATGAGGTTCTTCAAAAAGGGCGGTGAAAGATTTTTACTAGGTCAGCAACGCGCAAGTGATGCCTCTGGTATTGCAGGCGTTGATAGGCTACGGTGACCATTTACCATCAGGTGGGCCCGTACGCTCGTTTGTCACTTTAGTCGTATAAAAAAATATATATATATATATCCGTCGTCATTTAAAGTAAAATATCTGTATACAAAATTCTTCTTTTTATGACCCATGATACAGAACAAATATTTTATAAATGTAGATTTAATAGTTATATTATATAGTAGTTACACTAATCGTACACACAAATAAACTTCAAATTCAAATAATAACAAACTACGGCTTCGATCGAAAGTAAACTAGACAAGATCGGACAAGATGTAAACACGAAGAAATTATGCTAGGTTGCCATTCTTGTCATTCTGCACGCGAAGCGTCCCGGAAAGGTGCGACCGCGCCGAACTTGCAATAACGTTACGATAAAGCTGGCAACGTTGCATAACAAAATAAATGTTGTTACGTTTCGTGATATAGTAATAACGTTACTTTATTGATACTGTTATTAAACAGAATGGAAATTTCGTTCCGTTATGTCATAAAGTTAGAACAAAATAAAGAATTTCGTTACGATCCTAGTGAAACGTTACAAATTATCGTTACGAGAACAGTACATAACGTTATTTTCAGTAACGTTTCAAGTCCCTGGTCTAAACCGTGTTGAATGCTTCTATATTCATTCTCACATTCGATTGCATGATCGCAAACCTTTTTCCACTCTTCAGCCCCGATCATGTTTACTTTTTCAGTCAATAATGTTTTTACTGTAGTTAAATTCATACCCACATTTCTAGAGCCAACATAGCCTTTCAGTTGAGACCATATATTTTCAATTGGATTAAAATCCGGATGATATGGTGGCAATTGCAACACAGTGTGCCCATGTTCGGCAAGTACATTGTCCACGGAAAACTCTGTATACCTCTCCTTGTGCTGATATACAATACAAGCGTAAATCTGGGTTTTTGTTAATTTTGGATCAACTGGAATTTCGTGTCTGTTTAACCAGTTGATCATTTCCTGTTTAATGGTGTTTGGGTATGGGGGTCTTTCAACATATTTGTTGTGATAGGGTGCGTTGTCGATAACTAGAACAGAATCACCGGGTATATTTGGCATTAATTGATTAACCAGCCATTTTTCGTAGTTATCGTTATTTATTTCATTGTTATAGTCACCTGTAGTGTCCGTGGATTTATACGTTAATAAAGGCACCGGGTACAAAGCCTTTTTCATTTCCCGCATGAACTATTATCAAACGTTGACCTTTTGGAAATTGGATATTTTACTCCTTTTTTCTTATCATCACTCCAAGATTTCCCTTTAGTGTGGGATGTATGTATGTAAGACTCATCCATGTAGACGATATTTTTTCCTGATTCGCGAAATTTACGTATTTTATCGAGGTATTCCATTCGTTTGAGACTTACATCGTGCTTTTCCATTAGAACTTTTCGGTTATCTTCCATTTTAGTGAACCAAAATCCCATGTCGTGAAGTATTTTCTCAACGTCTTTTCAGACCCATTGTATAGCTTCAGATAACTTAGCTTTTAATGATTTTATTGTTGGCAGTTCATTAAATCGTAAGTGAAAATCATACACCATTCTTCGAACAACATCATAATCAAAATCGTCCATATCCAAACGAAATAGCTTTTTTGGTCTCCCTTTTTTTGGAGTGCTGAACTTAATTTCAGTAGAATGTGTTTCAGTACTGACTTCGTTTAATATATTGTTCAAAGTTCTTCTTGAAATTCCAGTGGCATTTGCAACTCGCTCTTGAACCTTCTTAAAATAACAACTTACATTTTCATCTTAATTTTTTTTAAATCTGTCAACTTCGGTTACAAAATATTTATAAACATTGTAGATAATTTCGCGTAACTGACCTCGTATAGGTTTCCCTCTTTTTCCTAAAGATGCCATAGTACAACTTTAAGTTATTTAAATTTGGGGGTGTTAACAACTCTAAATATACCGCGTGACTTTTTTTACCGTCTTGATAATAATATGGTGTGTTGTGTAAGTGGAATAGAATCTATAGACGATAGTACTTGTGTTCTAGCATTTTGATTTCGAAATTTCCGAAAATCTAAAAAAATGCATAAAAGATATACACCCTACAGTGCGTAGCGCGCAGCTGGCCACAAGGCCACGCGTTTTTCCATAATCGCCGCTGGCCCAATACAGTAGGTATCGCGCATGAATGAAAAGTGCGAGCGAGATAGCATAACTACTTATGTACCTACGCATTTCTATCGTAACGGCTTTATTAACTTCGAATTATCATTTTAGAGATTATTTCGACCTTTCCCTTCATACTTTTAAGGGCTAAGGACCTTCTAACATGCTGTAGTTGTTGTTACATGTTAAACTAATCATTAGTCATAATTTCTGTATGAATAAAATAGTAGGCATGTAGGTACGAGTATTACGCGTAAACTACAACATACTAGGCGTATTTAAAAGATTGAAATCAACTTATTTACAAATTACACTGATTACACAATTACAAAATAATTAAAATGTACCTTTTAGCGATATTGCAGTAATTGTTCGAAGTGTCCACCGTTTCTCTCTAAACATAAACTAGCACGTCTTTGTAAATTGTTTTTTAAAATAAGAAGGGTGTCTCTATCACTTTTTAAAATATCAAAAGCTTCTATTATTCGCTGTTTTAATTCGCCAACACTGCGAGCTTCCTCAGTGTACACCAACCGTTTTAGCTCGGCCCACAAATAAAAGTCTAAAGGAGTTAGGTCTGGTGATCTGGCCGGCCAGTTCACAGGACCTCCGCGACCTATCCACCTGCCACTGACCTCACTGTCTAGATACTCGCGCACCGATCTTTCGTAATGTGCTGGGCAGCCATCGTGCTGGAAGTACATTCCTTGTAAATAACTTACAGGAACGTCCTCTAACATTGTATCGATGACTGAACGTATCATTTGTAGATACGTTATTGCCGTCAAGCGACCTTCGACCCATATTGGACCAATGATTTGGTCATTAATGATTGCAGCCCATACGTTTACACTGAATCTAATTTGGTGCGAATGTTCCTTGATTTTATGAGGGTTTCGAAAACTCCACCAGTGCTCGTTATGTACATTGTAAATCCCGACGCGTGTAAACATGGATTCATCACTCCACAAGATGTTGCTGTGAGTATGTCCCTGCAGCCAGCGACAAAACTCCATGCGTGGTCCAGGGTCCGGCGCATGCAACGCTTGCAGGCGGTTGAAGTGGTATGGATGCATACTCAACGAATTCAGTAGCTTCCACACCGCATATTGGCTTACGCCAAATCTTCAAGCGGCTTGTCGAGTGCTTCTTCTTGGGTTACGTTCGAAATATTCTAATAGTGCGTTTTCCGTACGATTGGATAACGGTGGCCGGCCTCTGCCTCTAGCGTGGCTTGGAATACGAAACTGCCCATGGTCGAGCAACCTTTGATAAGTATTTAAAATTAAAGTAGTGCTGGGAATTTGTGGATTCGGAATACTCTGTCGACAATGAATGAAACAATGCGAATAGATCACGCGACGTCACAGTGTACCTAATCGCATGCGACTGAGGGAGGATGAGGCGGCGGGCGACCGGGAGAGGGTGGGTGGGAGCGGCTGCGAGTGCCCTTTTAGATAGTTTTTGTTTTTTGTAACGAAATCATTCATAATTTGTAGCGCGTTAGGGTGAATATGTTTAAGATTTTGAATTATGTTCATTTTTTTTTTCGATATACTTTTTTAAATGTTTTAATATGAAAAATAGATTATAAATAAGGAGTGTACAATGGTAGATTAATTTCAGACCATGTCAGTAAAAAAATAAAATAAAAAATAACTATGCCTGAGGCTTCTACTCTATTTACCTATCACGCCCTATTTTTTTCAAGACGGTAAAAAAAGTCACCCGGTATATTTTGAATTGGACGCGACCGCACTCTAACGCACTTGAACAACGATTGACAAAACGTCACATAGGTAGTGTGCGACAGAGATAACGCTCTACGAAGCCGAAATTAGCCGATTGTCTCTTTCCAAAGGTCGATGTGCAATGTTTATCGCCGGGTGCTGTAAAATATATAGAAAGCTGTATTCTACTGAAACAATTCCTTTAATGAATTTTGATAGGTGTTTTTAACAAGCAGCTGAATTAAGGATTGATCAAAAATTTAAATGATACCTTAGTTGTGGGGATGACCATGTCCTGTAGTGGTACAGACATTAAAGTAAAATTATAAAATTGTTAATCTATTTATGTAAGTTGCATCTATAGTATAAGCCGAAGTAGATGGATTCGGTGGTATTGGTGGGATTTGCTTAATTGATTTTGAACACAATTGGAGACCTGAGTCAAGAACTTACATACCGTAGAGCCGCATTCTGGTGGTAGTGTTACCTGCACGAGTCGCACGCCGGGCGCGACGAACGCCACGGCGGCGTCCATAGCGAGGCCGGCACACAGACAGCCGTCGGCCGCCATGGCCCGCTCGGCGCGCGCCACCACGTACCAGCTAATGTCCACCGCCGACAGCGCCGCGCTCTGGTGGTAGTGTTACCTGCACGAGTCGCACGCCGGGCGCGACGAGCGCCACGGCGGCGGCCATGGCGAGGCCGGCCCACAGACAGCCGTCGGCCGCCATGGCCCGCTCGGCGCGCGCCACCACGTACCAGCTAATGTCCACCGCCGACAGCGCCGCGCTCTGGTGGTAGTGTTACCTGCACGAGTCGCACGCCGGGCGCGACGAGCGCCACGGCGGCGGCCATGGCGAGGCCGGCCCACAGACAGCCGTCGGCCGCCATGGCCCGCTCGGCGCGCGCCACCACGTACCAGCTAATGTCCACCGCCGACAGCGCCGCGCTCTGGTGGTAGTGTTACCTGCACGAGTCGCACGCCGGGCGCGACGAGCGCCACGGCGGCGGCCATGGCGAGGCCGGCCCACAGACAGCCGTCGGCCGCCATGGCCCGCTCGGCGCGCGCCACCACGTACCAGCTAATGTCCACCGCCGACAGCGCCGCGCTCTGGTGGTAGTGTTACCTGCACGAGTCGCACGCCGGGCGCGACGAGCGCCACGGCGGCGGCCATGGCGAGGCCGGCCCACAGACAGCCGTCGGCCGCCATGGCCCGCTCGGCGCGCGCCACCACGTACCAGCTAATGTCCACCGCCGACAGCGCCGCGCTCTGGTGGTAGTGTTACCTGCACGAGTCGCACGCCGGGCGCGACGAGCGCCACGGCGGCGGCCATGGCGAGGCCGGCCCACAGACAGCCGTCGGCCGCCATGGCCCGCTCGGCGCGCGCCACCACGTACCAGCTAATGTCCACCGCCGACAGCGCCGCGCTCTGGTGGTAGTGTTACCTGCACGAGTCGCACGCCGGGCGCGACGAGCGCCACGGCGGCGGCCATGGCGAGGCCGGCCCACAGACAGCCGTCGGCCGCCATGGCCCGCTCGGCGCGCGCCCCCACGTACCAGCTGATGTCCACCGCCGACAGCGCCGCGCTCTGGTGATAGTGTTACCTGCACGAGTCGCACGCCGGGCGCGACGAGCGCCACGGCGGCGGCCATGGCGAGGCCGGCCCACAGACAGCCGTCGGCCGCCATGGCCCGCTCGGCGCGCGCCACCACGTACCAGCTGATGTCCACCGCCGACAGTTCCGCGCGCAGTGTCGAACCGCGTTCCCACATCGTGCACTTCACTATAACATGATACAAAAAATCGAATATTTTATTTGTGTCTGCAAAACTAGAAAGTAGTTGATGAATTAACTTATAACACAGTTGTACGGGCAAATCACCCGTATGTCGCAATCGAGTCATCGTTGGAACGCCAGCGCCATCTACCGGCGCTCGACGGAGTCAATGACTCACCGGCGGAGCGGTGCGCTTGTCACTTCTCGAGCAGTAGCCGGCCTGTGCGGTCGAGTATTGAAACTGTCGCGCGTTCCTAGCTATAACCGTTGTTATCTGTACCTACCAACTAAATAATTAATTGGGAAATATAATCGTGTTGAACTGGCTACTGTGTTTCGTTGCTCCAACATCACCCACAAACGCCCGCAGCTTTGAAGATTAAGAAGTATGGACCCTACTGATGACATTGAGGTCCCTCCTCCCCTGTCATCAGAAGTGGGATCACTGTTGGTGCAAAATGAAGAAAGGAACGACGCGGATATTTGGCGTGCCATGTTCGAACAACAAAACCAGAACATGCGAGCACTGATCGAAGCCCTGCAAGTACCGAAACCAGTCTTCCGTGACAGTCTACCCACATTCGACCCTGACAAAGAAGATTCCGATGCGAGATCGTGGTGTGCTACAGCAAATTTGTGTTTTTCGGAAAATCCGCCACGTGGAGGTCAACTTATACTAGCCGTCAGCAAGGCGCTTAAAGGTGAAGCATCGACGTGGCTGTTTCAAATAGCATACGAGGGAATGACATGGCATGAATTCAAGGTACTTTTCACCACAAGATTTATTTCGACGGAGACATTGGCGGGTACCCTCATTAAATTAAATGACAAGAAACCGAGCGAAAAAGAATCGATACCCGCATATGTGAGTCGATTAATTGCTTCTTTGACGAATCGTTGGAAAGACGTAAACAAAGAAGAGATCGCCGTAGCTACTGTACTCGCTCACTTATCGCAGTTTGACCCGCGAATTCAACGTTTGGCGTTTACCACGAACATCAATTCGCGAGAAAAACTACAACAAGAATTGAACGCATTCTCGCAATTGAAGCGCAAGATAAATACCACCGGAGAATCATCGAATGCACCCGATTTCAAACGTGCAAAGCTAACTACTATCAAGTGCTTTCACTGCGGAAAAACTGGTCATAAGCGAGCGGATTGTCGAAGCAAGATGAACGACGTGAGAGGACGAGCTTCTATGCCAAGCCCAGGGACGCAGCAGCTAGCACCAAGGCCTTTGGTGTGCTACAAATGCGGGAAACCGGGCCACATTGCCACCCGGTGTACACCCAGCGGCGGCGGCGGCAGCAGCCAGCCAAGCGGCAACGGTGCCGGCGCAGCGCGTGGCGAGCGACGCGTTGATGTCTGCGTCATACAACCACCGACGGGCACATTAGGACATAAAGGTGAATTGTTTAGTTTTACTTACGATTCTGGCGCTGAATGTTCGTTAGTTAAAGAAAGTTTTGCAGCCAAGTTTAGTGGCAAGCATTTTAATAATGTTGTTACTATGACGGGTATTGGTCAGACACGAGTATTCAGCACAGAACAGATTCTATCTTGTATTGTGATTAACGATCACCATTTCGAAGTGTTGTTACATGTTTTGCCCGATAATTACTTACAGAGTGACGTCATGATAGGTCGTGAGATTTTAAATCAGGGTTTTGCTATAAGCATGACGGCGACGGAACTTTGCTTAACAAAGATTCTTTGTGTAAACTCAGTTAATAATGATAACGTGCGAAAATCAGATTTAACCGCTATTGCGACAGACGTAGAAGGTAGTGACAAGTCTAAGCTTTTACAAACGTTAGATCGTTTCTCTGATTTTTTTACCACTGGTTTACCTACGACGCGTGTGAACACAGGCGAGCTTAAAGTTAGGTTAAAAGATCCGAATCGTACCGTGCAGCGGCGACCATATCGAATGTCGGCAGAGGAACGTAGCGTTATTCGCGACCGAGTAAGAGAGCTTTTAGAGGCGAATATTATCAGACCTAGCTGCTCTCCATTTGCCAGTCCAGCTCTACTAGTTAAAAAGCACGACGGTTCAGACCGCATGTGTATTGATTATCGCGAACTTAATAGTAACACCGTCTCTGACCGTTATCCACTTCCTTTGATCTCTGATCAAATCTCACGGCTTCACGGGGCCAACTACTTCACAAAGCTAGACTGTGCTAGTGGTTTTCACTTAATTCCCGTAAGTGAAGAGTCCATAGAGAGTACTGCTTTCATAACAAACGAAGGTCAGTACGAATTTCTGACAATGCCATTTGGACTAAAGAATGCAATTTCAGTGTTTCAAAGGGCTATTATGAACGCGCTAGGTGATCTAGCTCATGACTATGTAGTAGTTTACGTTGATGACATTTTAATTGTCTCTCCCGATGTAGAGTCAGGCCTAGAGCGACTTGATACTGTGTTGGAAGCTCTGACCAAAGCCGGTTTCTCTTTGAACCTGAAGAAATGCTCCTTCCTTAAAACGAAGGTAGAGTTCTTGGGATTCGAGGTAGAGTCCGGTCAAATTAGGCCTAACAGCAGGAAAATAGATGCTCTGACGTCTTTACCGCCCCCTGAGACTGTGACTCAATTGAGGCAATTCATTGGATTGGCCTCATATTTTCGTCAATTTGTCCAAGACTTCTCCAAAATAATGGCTCCCTTGTACCGACTAACCTCATTGAAAGGTGAGCTCAGTTGGAAACCCGAGCACGAAGACATTCGTCAGAAAATCATCTCAACTTTGACAAATGACCCTGTTTTGACAATCTATGACCCAGAGCTTTCGGTAGAGCTCCACACGGACGCTAGTAGTTTGGGCTATGGAGCAATATTGTTCCAAGTCACGACTGATAATAAGCGACGCGTGGTAGCCTACTTTAGTAAGAGGACATCCCCTGCAGAGAGTAAATACCACTCTTACGAGTTGGAAACTCTAGCAGTTGTGAACTCTATCAAACATTTCCGACAATATCTTCACGGTAGGAAGTTTACAGTTGTTACTGATTGTAACTCATTGAAATCCTCCCAAACTAAGAAAGAACTAACTCCCCGTGCGCATAGATGGTGGGCTTTTCTACAGTCATTTGACTTTGACGTCATGTACAAAGAGGGAAAACGTATGTCGCACGTAGATTTCTTTTCACGAAACCCCATACGGTCAGATCCAATTCCTGTAGAGTCACGTGTAGAGTTGAAACGCATTGACGTTACTGAGCTTACTCCTAACTGGCTTCAAGCAGAACAGCAGCGCGATGTAGAGATTTTTAAAATTATAACCGACATAGAGGAAGATAGTTTAGATGAAAGTGTAGCTAGTACCTACGTACTTAGATCGGGTATTCTCTATCGTAAGATCCAACGTAACGGCCGGTCGAAATGCTTGCCTTATTTACCTCGCGCTCTCCGATGGTCGGTAGTGAATAATTTTCATGAGTCTATCGTTCACCTCGGAGCTGAGAAAACAATTGAAAAGCTGTTCGATTTTTACTGGTTTCCGGGAATGTCACAATACGTTAGGAAGTTTGTAGATAACTGCGTTACTTGTAAAGTTGCGAAATCTCACTCCGGTAAGATTCAAGCCGAATTGCATCCTATACCTAAGGTAACGACTCCGTGGCACACGGTACATATAGACGCGACGGGTAAGCTTAGCGGAAAGAACGATAAGAAAGAGTACGTTTTCGTTCTGATCGACGCGTTTACAAAGTACGTTCTTCTATTCCACACGACAAATATTGACTCCAAAAATAGTATTCAAGCGGTGACTCAAAGTGTAGCACTTTTTGGGGCACCTACCCGAATAATTGCTGATCAAGGCCGTTGTTTTGCGAGTAAAGAGTTTCGAGATTTTTGTGCGAGTAAGAATATCAATCTGCATCTCATAGCGACAGGTTCGTCTCGTGCTAACGGGCAGGTAGAACGCGTTATGTCAGTCTTAAAATCGATGCTAACCGCAGTAGAGACTAGCGATAACAAATCATGGCAAGATTCTATAGGCGAGGTTCAGTTAGCGATAAATTGTACGATGAATCGAGTGACAAAAGCTTCGCCTCTAGAGCTCTTAATAGGTAAAGTCGCGAGACCTTTGTCGATGATGTGTAGTGAGGTAGAGATCGAAGTCAATGATATTGACCAGATTCGTGAAAGTGCGTCCAAGAATATCATGAAGTGTGCGGCTTATGATAAGTCTCGTTTTGATAAAACAAAGGCGAAAATTAAAAATTTTTCGGTCGGTGACTTTGTGTTGTTAGAGAACGAAGAGCGTAATCAAACTAAATTAGATCCAAAATTTAAAGGACCATTTAAAGTAGTAGAGGTACTGAGTGGCGATCGTTACACATTAAAAGCTTTGAATTCAAATCGTACCTACAAGTATGCGCATGATAGATTAAGAAAAATGCCAGCAGGTCACGTATCAGCCGAAATCGATGTAGATGATGTTAACGATGAAGTTCAAATTTGATTTCTGATTAAAACTTGAGTAAGGGGACTCTAGGTGCTATAGTGAGTTGTGTTCGACCGTGCCAGTAGCTATTTCGTAGTCGTAACCCGGTAGAAATCGGTATCTCTTGAGGCAACTCAAGTAGTCCGTGGGAGCGCGGTGTGCGTTTAGCTCTGGTCGAGGTCGGGGTTTGTAAAAACCATATACGTGTGGTCACCAGGGGGTGACACACGGGTGATCTTAAAGGGATCTGATCCATGCGCTGGATGTGTGAGAGCAATGCGGTTGCTAGTCGGCTGGATAGCCGGGGCTCTAGATGTCTTACTCGAGTGTTTGTAGAGTTTATGCGAGAGTTTATAGAGTTTGAGTTTTGTGAAAACTGTGTACAGTTGAACTGAGCAATTTTGCAATTTGGTCCGAACGACTCTGATGCGTGGCTCTGTCTGTGTACTTGTGTTAGAATAGTGATTTTTGTATCCCCCTATAAGTTTTGTGAGTAATGCAAGGTTTGATTAAATTTTGATTAAAATTAAAAAAAAAAAAAAAAAAAACACAGTTTAAGAGTTTTGATGTCTTTGTAGTTTGACCCTAGAAAGTAGAGTGTGGTCAGGCATGACCGAGTGAAACAAGGTATTCTCGTGGATGCTTTGTTGCAGATTAACCATCACACTGGGACGTGTGCAAGTAGGATGGCCGTGTCGCAATCGAGTCATCGTTGGAACGCCAGCGCCATCTACCGGCGCTCGACGGAGTCAATGACTCACCGGCGGAGCGGTGCGCTTGTCACTTCTCGAGCAGTAGCCGGCCTGTGCGGTCGAGTATTGAAACTGTCGCGCGTTCCTAGCTATAACCGTTGTTATCTGTACCTACCAACTAAATAATTAATTGGGAAATATAATCGTGTTGAACTGGCTACTGTGTTTCGTTGCTCCAACATCACCCACAAACGCCCGCAGCTTTGAAGATTAAGAAGTATGGACCCTACTGATGACATTGAGGTCCCTCCTCCCCTGTCACGTACATCACAGTGTCAGTATTATGCCGACACCTGCCATTTGTTTTCTTTATACATAATTATATATAGTTAATTAGTACCTAACAAGCATCGTACTCAATCGGTTGACCTAACAAGTGTGTCATTGACCGTAACACATATCATATAGCAATAATATAGTATTAGATAATATTATATTTTAACATTACTTTGGTAGAGATAATAAAAGTTATAACAAGTTAACTTATCTCTATCATTTCATCATCCTTGGTGTATGGACCATTTATCATATTTGTCCGTACATCAATTTGGTTGCATTTCTATATCAGAATGTATAAATGTATTTTTATTATGAATTTCGCACGGGTACCGATATTAATCGTCGAATAATTAATATCACACTGACAACAAGCGAAGCATAGCTGGGTTTAGAATCAAATCAAATCAAATCATATTTTATTTGTGAAACATAGGTTTACAATTGTTGGTTATAGACAAATATAATAGTACGCTATGTTTTGTCATTTAGACATACAAAATATTAGGCAGATACCAATTTAATTAAACAAGAAAATAATCAGTATAAAATGTCAATTTAAATACATATTAGAATAATTAGAATTGTCAAACTGTGTATATCAATGACAACATAATAGTAATCGACATAATTTAACATTTATTCAAATTTAATTATATCGTTAAACAACTCGTCAACAATAGGTAAATGCGACCAAATTAACTGAATAGGGAAAGTTAGAATAAGATTTACAATTATGATTGTGAAATTAGTAGCAATAGTACAATAATATAATTAATTTTTCTTAATAATTATTAAAATTTAGTGTATCATTTAAAAAATCGTCAACAGTATAATAACATTTGTCAATTAACATGTTTTGAAGTACTGTTTTTAGTTTATTTACTGGCATTATTTTTATTGAAATAGGGATTTTATAATATATTCGAGGAGCTATGCCAAAGAAGCTCTTGTACATCAGTGAGGTTTTACATTTTTGATGACATAGTTGATTGAGATATTGAGCACGTATAGTTCTTTTAACAGTCGCTAACATGGTAAACAAATGTAAGTTCTTTGTTACAAACAATGTAGTTTCCAGAATATATAGCGCTGGTAGTGTCAACAAGTTCAGTGACTTAAAATAGGGCACACAACTATCGGGCACGCCACGATCGTGGCGGTAAGTCCTGTTTTTGAGGAGTGGCTGGACAGGCGGCATGGCGCCCTCACCTTCCGGCTGACACAGGTTCTAACTGGCCACGGTTGTTTTGGCCAGTTCCTGTGTCGTATACGCCGGCAAGAGACGCCCGGTTGTCACCACTGCGGCGACTGCCGCGACGTTGTTGAGGACACGGCGCTGCACACTTTGGCGGTTTGCCCCGCCTGGGCATCGCAGCGCCGTGATTTGATCGCGGCAGTCGGATCGGTTGCCCTCTCGCTCCCGGCCGTAGTTCAGTCTATGGTCCGGAGTGAGAGGTCGTGGAACGCCGTCGCCTCCTTCTGTGAGGAAGTAATTTCCATCAAGGAGGCGGCGGAGCGGGAGAGGGAGCGTTTAAACCCTCTCCCCAACCGCAGAGCCGGGCGCCGGAGGGCGCGAGACGACCTCCAGCCACCCTGAGGTTTGACCTGGGGGTGGCGGGCTTTGTGGGCCTGCCCGCCATCCGTTCAGCACCAGGTCCGAGAGGCGGCGTGCGTGTTCCCACGCGCGCCTCTGTGTCGAGTCCGTCTCCCCTCTAGGGGAGACAGTAGGGTTTTATGCGACGTAGTGCCTATTTTGGGTAGGTCTTTCGTGTAGTGGCCTGCCGTTTCATACGGCGGGCCGTAACCGCGGCGGGGTCGCGACCGCATGCGAAAGCGATTCGCGCGGCCCCGTCGATAGTGGTTTTGTCGAGGAACACCGTGGTAGGTTTAGTCGGTATTCCGGGAGGTACATTATCTTTTTAACATCTTATTTTACCCCGGCGAGTCCGACATAATCCCTCCGCCCACCCCCGCGGAGGGATATGCGTCATAGCATTCCCCCACGTAAAAAAAAAAAATAAAAAAAAAAAAAGGGTACACAACTATCTGTAGATTTAAGACTGTACATTGATCTAATGCAACGCTTTTGCATCCTAAATAATGTTTCTCTATCGGTCGATTGTCCCCAAAAAACAACACCATATCGTAAAGTCGACCCAACTAGTCCATGATATGCCATTAATAAAGTCTCCATGTTCTTGGATAATTGGAAAAGTAGATAAGCTGATTTATTTAAGCGCTTACATAGATATTCCACATGGAGTTTCCAATTCAATTTATTATCAATAAATACCCCTAGGAACTTATAATTTGTGACCTCTTCTATCAAGCAATTATTATATGTAATAGACGTAGCTGGATTTACACGTCTTTGATGGAAATGCATTATCTTAGTTTTATTTAGATTAATAACCAAATTATTTCTACCAAGCCAGTTTATTATATCTTGTAGACAACTATTGATTTCATCTTGATAATTATCAGGATTTGTGCATTTAATAATTGCAGTGCTATCGTCAGCAAAAAGGAATATTTTATGCGCTATAGCTTTTGGAAGATCGTTGATATATATCAAGAACAATAACGGTCCCAATACACTGCCTTGTGGCACGCCGTATTTTATGTGTTTTGCTTTAGATATATAGAAAGTTTCTTTTTTACTTTTGGAGCATAATCTGGAGATTTCTGTACATTGACTTCTGTCGCTTAGATAAGACTAGTAGTTTTAGGACATTCCCTCTTATGCCATAGCCCTGCAATTTCTGTAGTGAATCTTATGATCCACATAATCGAAGGCTTTAGTCATGTCTGTATACACAGCACATATTGGAGTACTTTTGTCTACAGATGTCATAATATTATATAAAAACTCAAAAAGTGCTATATTAATTGTAGTATTTCGCCGAAATTAGCTAGAAGATATTAAATAAAATCTTATAAAAAAGCCTTCCTATGTATTTAGTCACCTGTATCACTAGTAGGGTCGAGTATAGCGAATGGATCCCAGGAACTGTCAGCTGTATATGGAAAGCCCACATCCGATTGCCCACCTTCTGACTGAGATTCATAACTGCTTTCCTCACCTGTGCAAACAAAACATATAAAAATATTATTATAATCATATAGAAGCACCACCACGGCATACTAAATTAAAATAGAACTAGCATGTCGACCCGGCATTGATTTCAATAAGGCATTCGATGTTATGAATGCAGCTGAATCAGATTTGGAGTCGATAAGGGTGCATCCATTTCAAGCGTAATGTTAGCCGCTGATTGTCCATTTGGCCTGATTAGTAGGCCTGCCTGCATCTCAGTGAATTAAAACTTACATCTTAGGCATAGGACAGGAAATTAAAAGTTGTTTCATTCCTTATGATAGCTATGGAGGATGGACAAACATGACTTATCACTAAAAAGAAAACAATATTAATAAAGTTAAAGGTAGTACGATTTTTACGGCTGGGCAATTATTGTTAAATTAAACAGTTTATGGCAATGTTGTAGTAGTAAATGAAAGCTGAACATTAATTGTGCGATTTAAAAAGAAAATGGCATTCTAAAGTGTTGGCTTTGATTCGCACAAGGACGATGTTATGTTGAATATTATAAAATGAGTAGTGGATTACCTCTATCAAGTGAGTCAGCGGTAGACATTAAGCATGACGTGAATGCGCTCTAAGCATTGGATGGTTCTGAGGAACACACACACATTAGTGAAATAATGTATTAATAAATTGATGCTTACTGTTAGTAGTTTGCCCAACCCAATCAGACATGGTATGGTGGGATGGAAGAGCAATGGATGGGGCCGACGCCGAGCATTCCCCGTCTGATGACGACGTCTGGTAATTCCCTAATTTCTAAGGAAATTCATTCATTAAATATTTTTCTGTTAAATTTATATTGTGATATTACCTTAAATCAAGCTAAGTGAAATGTGAAGACGACTTAACAAGGTCAGTTAAATTACAAAACATACAATATTAGAATCAGGGTCGTAAGCGATTTGTGGACCGACATATGCATAAGCGGTAAAGGTATAACTTTATGTTCTAGTTCACAACGTAACGTGTTCAACTATACAGGGTGTCCGGTAATTAATGGATAACCTGGAAATGTTTTATAGTGGAAATGATGGCCGTTCAGAAAAAAATATCTATCCTAACTACTACCTGAGATATGTGTTTTTTTTTTAATTACCATGTTTAACTTTCTTGTATACTACGACCATAAATAAATTTAATCAATCCATATTTTATTATTAAACACTAATTATGCTTATAGATAGACAGTCAAAAGTATGCTATGCTAACGCACTTTTTAATATATGTATATTTTTTATTTCATATATATTTTTTATTTTTTCTGAACGGCCTTCTGTTCTACTATAAGACATTTCAAGGTTATTCATTAATTAACAGACAACCTGTATATATAATAATAATACTAAAATAAAAATACTCAACCGATCATCATTAAATTTCGCGTACACGTTGTCAGGAGAACAGACAGTTGTCAGGATATAAGGTACCTTTCATCCAGAAAAAGTACTGTTACTAATCTAATCTACATTCATGCGAGTGAAGCCGCAGGCAAAATATAGTTATTTAATATTTTTATAAGCCCTGCGGCGTAATTGGCGCAATACGCCAATTCACTAGTATAGTGTAGGGATTAACCGCTAATGCATATGTCGGCTTATATTGTTATTGACATGCTAATACGCCGAACGCTCGATAACTACCTGGATTCACGTGCTGAAAATTCCTTCCATCTATCACCTAGTGTTAAAAGATAGGACTAGTTAATATAGTGTTTCAAATTTTTCATATAGAAGTGCTTTTAAATATAACTATCGATATTTGATTTGAAAGCTTGCTCTTTAGTAATGACATCAATTGCAAAAATCAATATCTATGATTGATGTATCGTTTAAACATTTCCATTAAGCTCGAATTGGAAATTGACATTTGCAAATGATAATATCGGGAACCAATAAAACAAAATAGGTACGTAATATAAATTCACCTTATCCTTCTTTTTGACAGTAAAATCATCGTCACTAGATTCTCGTATACCATCTTGAGCCCATGAACTTCGGAATCGCACGCCGATTCTTTTGTTAGTACTTGGACTGCTTGTTGGAATAATGCCGTCGGAATCTGCATCTATAGTATTTTCATCATCATCCTTCTTTAGTATGTCTGCATTGATGAAAACCTCCGGCTCATTATCTATATTAACGTTTAATTCTTCAGAAACTTGGTTTATAGGATTATTTTCAACAGTCTCACACGCATTAGAAGATATTGCTTTTTGAGTTACGTTTTCAGTTTCATTCTTCACTCTATCGCCTTCACTGCCATTCGAATTGTAGCCATTTAAGCTTTCAAAACCATCATCACCATCAGCCAGAGCTCTAGAAATGTTATTTTGTTGATTCTGTCTTACATTAAAAGATTCTAGTTGCTTTTTAGTCAAGATGTTAGTTTTGTATCTGAAGGAGGAACTAGGTGTGGCGTCATCTGGCGGTGGGGTGAACGTCACTATAGGTGCTGTCAAATCAGGTTTCTTCCATACCATATAGTCTTCATCATCTGAATCTTTTGATTTTATTTTTATCATTGTTTTATTTTTAATAGTTGGCTCTAGGTTTTTTATTAAGATCTCTTTCGTTAATTCCTTTTTGCGTTTCCTGCAATGTATTTAATAATTAAATGTTGGATTAGATGTCTAGAAAATATATAGTAGGTATTGTGCTAGCGACTGAGGCATATTAAGATATATATGGTCATTGTAGACGAATGTTTATTATTTTTGGTAATTATCATATCTGATCAAGCATTACGTAAATACAAAAGGAATTTACACGACGCCATGCCCGCTGGCGGATGCAATGATGTACTCAGTAGTAGTTCAAAACTACATATTTAAGAATATACTGTACATAGTTTGAACGCCTACTTTTCTCACATACACATATAGCCCAAATAAAACAAACTCGATAACACAACACGCATCATTACCTTTGCATGGAAAACTAGCAGGTAGGTAATCACTTGTTTTTTTTGTAACTAAAGGCCTCATTACCTAAAGCTATTGCACATGGACTATCGTTAGCAACCAAATTTCACTGCGCTAGTATACGATACTACTAAATACGTACATATATATTTTTTTTAAATAAGGATACACATCACTCGTTTAATCAAGCCAAATATGTCAATGCCTTCGTAATACTTTACAATTTCATGATTTTGTGATGATATTATTGACGTATTTTTAATGTTATTTCTTTTTTGGCACACTATTATAGAACAACTTATTATTTTTACAAGTGGTTAACAAATCCGAGGCTAATATGTTATGGTCAAAGACGACAGGCGCTACTTTCAATATTTTTCTTTTAAATAAGTTTTTCATATTTAACATCCTACCCAAAATATTCATATCAAATAAAGTTGTGTTACTTAAAGAATTTATTCAAAATGTCACAACAAAATCAAAGTACATACATACTCATATGTACATATGAATATCGGAGCTATTAGCCTACTTAGTCGTGTTACCGATTCTTATCGATATTATATGTATGTGTTCTACTATTTTATTGTATTATATGTATATTTTAAAGTATTTTTTAAATATATTGGTCCTGCGCCCAAACCCTCTCTGATCGTGTCGGATTGACTCCGAGTCCAATTGGACTATGAGAGTTAAGAAATAGAAAGCGATTTTTTTGTATGCACTCATACTTGTGCATATTATATCTGCCACCGTGATCGAAATAACATCTCGAAGACATTTTGGATACGTCAGAAAATGTTATGTAACATGAGTTTCTTCTATCATCCTTAAAGCATCAGAATTAGTAAAAAGAAAAAGAAATGCAATTGTTGCAAAAAGGATGTATTACATTGAACAAGCAGAACAAAAATAGTTTTGAGTCATGAATCTACCGCGCAAGACAATGAAATACGTAATACTATGAATAAAATTATGTTAAATAAGTATTAGGTACAATGGTTTCTCTGAATAAATTCTAATGCCTATGTTGCTCAGCTGCAAATAACTATCCAACCTCATTTTTACCTTAAACCATTCTCAGCAACTTCAGGGCGTGATTGTCTCCGTCTAAACTTTGCGGGTTTGGTGGTTGGCGTCTTGCTTTGACTCGAAGTGGCGCCACTTTCGGCCGACCCGCCACCGCTTCCACCGTCGCATTCTGACCTCGGTCGCCTACACCAAATGTATACTTTTATGAGTATGCTACATTAAAAAGGAGGTGTTTTATTTCTACAACTTGGTTTTAGACTTGATTCAGATCTTAAAAGCATTGTGCGTCTCCGTTTCGGTCAATGGGAATTTATATAACTGTTTAGTTAAGTTGTTTATGATATGGTTATGTTTTTATATTATCTATATTTAGAAGCAATAGCTTAATGGGAATCCTAAGGCCTGCCTCGCAGAGGTCTCGAGTTCGATCCCAAGGCATCTCTGACTTTCCGAAGTTATGTGCGTTTTTATAGTTAATTATAGCTTGCTTTAACGGCGAAGAAAAACATCGTGAGGAAACCTGCATGTCTGAGAGTTCTCTATAATGTTCTCAAAGATATGAGAAGCAGGCGATCGTGGTGGACTATGGCCTAACCGTTCCATGCCCAGCAGTCGGACAGTTTAATATAGGGCTTATATTATTAAATTATTCTTTTATTATTATATATAGTTAGATTTTTGAATTACAACAATGATTTTGTTAAAAGAAATGTGGTGAACTGTTTAAAAGTTGAAGTTATTACTGATACCTGAAATATCGAGGTAGTTTTCGACGAAAGGTGGCGCGCGGTCGAACTCTTGCGAGCTCCATCTCAGTTGTGCTCACTATCTGTGAGTGAACTACGCTCAGTACTAACATCAGTCCTAGAGGAACCACCCAGCAGTTAGGCTGAAATAAAATATACAATTGCTCAACAAACATACGAAGTAGAAATTCATAGCGAAAGTAGGTAACTAGAAAATAAAGAATTTAGAATAGGTACTTAAATAAATATGATATTGAACAATTTGAATACAATTTTTTAAAGGCATTTCTGTCGCTTGGTGTCAAGTTATACGTAGTAGATTTTCATATAAAATTACCAGGAACAAAGTTTTCCCAGCCAGCATTGCCCTGTGTGGAATATGAACCTACGACACTCAGCGTGGCGGCAGGGGCGAGGTGACTGTTTGCCCGCTGTCCATTTTTATCATATAAACATTATTTGCTTTCTAGGGACATTGGCATATGCGAAGTGGTTATGAGAACCCAGGTTCGATTTTTGGATAAGCAAAACATTATGCAGTTTTCCTATATAAAACTTTAATTAGCTACATGGAGTGCTGTGCAATATAGACCGCAACAGGCTAGCCATCCTGCGACACCTTAACATAACCAACAATGTGAGTGTTCGTGATACACCATATATGTACATACGTATCTCTTTCCTGCGTTACATTTGCCAAATACGCGAATGTCGATCATAAAGTACCGAGTACCTTATTTGTATAACAATAAAATAGTATCTATTTTTATCTACACGCTATTGTTACACTGCACAATCTACGATACTGGCTATTGTAAACCTTATGAGCACAAAGAAATTTATACTCTATATGAAGTATATAAAATACATTTTTGCATAAACTTACATCTATATCCACGGTGTCAGGCGTCATGAAGTATATGGAGATATTGAGGACTTGCATGAGCCATAGTGTGAGAAGGAACTTGGCGCATGCGGGCGATGTTTGTTGCGCCCACCATTGGTAGAGCGCCGGTAGGAACAAAAGCCGGACTAGTGCATACCATACCACGCGGCGCATGCCTAGAGTGGGCTTGGCTTTTGGGAATGATGAACCTGTTTTGAAGAAAAATTTACAATGATAAAGGAAAATTTTAATATTAATGACCAAAAATTTTTTTATTCCTACCACTTGTGTGACAAATTCGTTTGGCGCTGTTTTGTTGGAAAGCAATTGCAGCATTAAGCGGCTTGCTTGAGGGGTATTATTCTGCTTATGCTTGCTTTTAGTAAATCCATGTAGTGGTGTTACTTTCAATTCGTTTAAAGTTAGTAAGGTCCTTGAGAACACTCGATTTCTCACAATATAAGTTCAAGTCTTATTATAAAAACGCGAAAATTACGTGTGAATGATATCGTGGTTATTTTTTTATGACGGTATATACTACTATTACTAATACCCTGTTACAGGAAATCGGCGTAAGAGTGGGAACACTTGTTACCTACTACGTTTCACTTTCTTTCTCACTAAGATTGCCGGTTTTTCGGTCACCTTTCTCATTCTTTCCTTTCTATTTATACCATATTTCAATGCTTTTCCCTAGGGTTGGCTACTCTAAGCTAGTCAACTAGTTAGACATAACGATAGAAAAAAATGAACACTAAAATTGGAAAGTTATGGCACCATAAATGATTTGAGTGTTAATGTTATAAAAACAAACTTGGTATATAAGCGAAGATCAAATATAATTTTTGGTCTTTCTTGACCGTCGTCAAGTGTTTTGGCAGTTTTAAAAATGCAATTTATTTAATAATAATTAAATTCATTGTTTGAGTCATATTCAAGTTTTTACTTCAAACCCAAATAAGACATTCACGACTTCACCCACTTCAACAAGTTGATACCAAACGAAATAAAATAATCACATATAAGGATACAACTGCATTCCTCCTTATCCTAAGAAAATAAGATGTAGGGAAAAATGCAGTATCTTAGGTACCTAATAAATTGCTATTTTTTTCTATTGCCTTAACTTACCTTAAAAATATTAAATATTTGTGGTATAAGTGTCTTTTTTGGCGATCTAAAGAGGCTGCTTTTGCACAATTACTTGTCGTAAGTATGAAGCCAGATATGTACTCCAGTACTGGAGGATAAAAATGGGTCAATGGATGTTATAGTCACCCCATTTACCATACAGACTATAATACTAAAATAATTACCTTAGTAATTTATCTCTATTCTGATGCATCGATGGGTCGTAAAGTACGGGCTAAACGAATTGAAGTTCATCAAATTGCTGAAATCGGTTTGGGTTTTATTTATTTATTTATTTGCATCAACTGCTCACTGCACTTACAGTCGCCCAACACGTGCAGTGAGCGATAATACATACATAATATATTATTATTATTATTTATAACGTCAAAATAGTGAGCAATATTTAACAAATTTATTAATTTTATCATAAATCATATACATTTTTGGATATTGAGCAACCAGAGAGTTGAGAAGTCTCATGGCCTGATTGGTCAGAGCAAACTGACAGCAATCGACGCGATCGCAGTCTCGTGTACTGGTCGGGCACGGAAAGGGTACAGCGACACAACGCGGGCGGGTTGTCAATCCTACTGTGCATTTTTGAAAACAGATATCTAGCGGACTTACGCTACACACGTTCTAACATCAGGGTATACTTTTGTTCGTGCCGATCCCAGACAATAGAGTTAAACTCTAAAATACTGCGAACAAATGAAAAGTATAGAACCACAATGGCATCCTGTCCTGAATTCGTGCTGATTGTCTCATGACGAAATCTAGCGATTTAAAACCTCTGCTGCACAGATTCGTTATATGGTCGTTGAACGTCAGCCCAACATCCATACTCAAACCTAAATCGCGTATCTGTGTTACGCGCTCCAACGTTTCACACGCCATTTTGTAGGTATATACATAATAACTGATTGAGCTCGAAGCAAACAGACGTGCCTACATTACAATTATTTTATTTGAATATTGAAATATATTAATTTAATTCTGTGACCTAGATTACACTTTGTGCGAAGTTTGATTTAAATAACGATAGTATGTATAATATCTGAGTGATATCATGGATAATATTGAAAATAACCCTTTCAATCGGAAAGCGAAAACATTACGCAGCCCTCCTAGCACGCCTCAACCGCAAGATCATGCCGCTGATCATACATACCGTGAAGGCCTTACCAACAGTGACATTAAATTTTGGATGTCCTCAATTGAAAAATGCCTTGAGGTATGTATATTTGCCGCAGAGGGCAAGCTTAATTCTGACCAAAAATTTAAGATTAACACCTTAGCGCGGCAAATTGGAAGTGGGGTTTCCCAAATGGCAGTCAGTCAGTCAATCAGTCGTTAAAACAAAATGCTATAATGATTAGCACCTCTTACGATACCTTAAAAGAAAACAAGAGCTGACGGAATGCTTGAATGACTTTAAAAATTCGATAAAGAGACCATAGAGAAAAGCTGTACGACACTAGTCGTAGAAAATGTGTCATTTGCTGATATGGTGAAATCTAGCCAAAATATTTCATTGCACCCTAAAAATTTGAGCTCTATCGTAATTTATCCGAGTGATAAATTAAAATCTAGTGACGACACAAAATCATTGGTGCTGAAGATTATATGTCCTGAGCAGATGAAATTGCATGTGAGGGGATTGCGTAAGACCAAGAACGGAGGCGTCATTATAAGCAATGAAACAAAGGACGATATTGAAAAGTTGAGGAAATTAACCCAACTGAGTAGTGTCGGACTGAAGATGGAGGACACAATCAAAAGAAGACCAAGAATAATAATTTTTGGAGTACCATCTGCCCTAAGCGATAAAAAAGTTTACGATTGCATATATGAGCAAAATATAGCTGAAAAGCTCCCTAATCTAAACTGTGAAACAATTTTGTCCTCTATAAAACTCAGCCACAAATCAGTAAAAAAGGAGGCACAAACATGCAACATTATTATAGAAGTTCCACCTAGCATAAGGAAGTCCCTTATCAATCAGGATCGGGTATTTATCAATTGGACATCTTGCCCAGTTCGTGACTTCACCCTTGTGACCAGATACTTTAAATGTCAACAGTACGGACATGCCGCAAAGACCTGCGGTGAGATTCACCAGGTCAGTGAATGCACTAAGAAGTCCGATTCACTGAAATGTGCAACATGCTTGCGTTTCAAAAAACCTAGCATCCACAAAACAGTTGATGCCCGGAAAAGAAAATAGCTGAAACGAGGTATATAAATTCCATAGATTTTAATGAGGGCGTCTAAGAGCGCCGCCTTTTCTATTTCTTATTTGGAGCTAACTTTTAAGGGTATTTTTGATTAAATTTTTCATCTTCCTCTTTTAATTTTATATTTTTCATTTTAGTTTTAAATCTATGTCTGAACACTTAATTAATGATATAGACAATAATCGCATTTATGAATCGAAAGTGTGTGACACTGAAAATTGCAGACATTTCTGTTCCGATTATGACAACTCCTTAACGGTACTAACCCAAAATATTCGCAGTATTTATAAGAACATAGATAGTTTAAACGTCTTTATGCACAGGCTTAGTATAGAATGTGATGTCATTATTCTCACTGAATGTTGGCTGTCTAATAGAATTTGCAATCTACCAGTATTACCAGAATATAATAATTAAATACTACGTTATCATTTATTTAATCAGAATGATGGCGTGGTAGTGTACACAAAGAAATCCCTATTTGCCACAGTTGAGGAGCCAGAAGTCCAAGACTGCAACTGTCTCGTCATTAAAATAGGGATAGATATCGCGATTATAGCAATCTATAGACCACCATAGTTTAGAAAATTAGATGTGTTTATTAATGCCTTAAATAATACTTTAGAAAGCTTTTCATCTTATAAACTATTATTATAACCGATGACTTAAATATTAACATAAATAGTGAGAATTGTGACACTGGGACGCATGATTATTTAAATCTTTGTGCGTACTACGGCATATTGCCAGCACATACTTATCCGATACACATTAGTGGTTCTTGTTTAGATCATGTTATGCTCAAAACTAGGCTTCCGTGTTTGACACTTGTCGCTAACTCATCAATAACTGACTACTGCGCTGTTCTACTTACACTTGAATTATCGTAGTCTAAGCATATAGGTACATCGCCCGCAACTAAGGTCGAAAATAAACATGAGTAACCTTGAACGTGATATATGCGACATTGATTTTAACCCAGTTTACAATACCGCTGACGTTAACACTTCCATGTCGTACGTTATTGATAAAGTACAACAAGCTATTTTAGCCAACACGATAGTAGTAAACTAAGTAAGAAAAATTATAATATCAAACCACGGATAACCCCGGGCCTAGTCCGATGCATACGACACCGTGACAAACCATATAAGAGAGTCAAGCAGTGCCCCGATAACTCTATCCTACAAATTTCTTTTAAGAGATACAGAAATTTCTGTAATAATCTACTAAAAAACTTAAAAATAGAATATGAAAAATCTCAATTACATCAAGCTTCATATAACAGCAAATAACTGTGGAAATACGTTAAAAAGGTTACTTAGACATCAAACCAAAATAAGACAAATAGGAGTTTATTGAAAACACATGGCTCTCCGTGGTCCTCTATTAACAACATAAATAGGTTTTTTGTAAACGTTGTTGGCAAAACATTAGCTGAAAAAGTTCAAAATCAATGCGGTAGAAACACAAGCGATACTTTCTCACGACCTTATAATCATCTTAAGAGTGGCAAATCCTTTTTCATGTTAGAGCCAGATGAAAGTGAGGTAGAACAGATAATATTAAAGGAGACGGGCGCAGTCCCTTAGTTCGTCAGGCCAATCGCGGACAATAGTGAAAATGCAATCAAATTACTGCTAAAAACATACAAATGATATATGTAAAAAAAAAGTATATTAATAGTGGTATTAAAGAGATATTTGAGTTTATATGTATAATTCTAGGTTATAATAATGACACCATTTTGTAGGTACGAAAATTGTTGGTACATATTTGTTTATGGTTTATATAATTATAATAAGTAAATCATATATATTTTATAGATAAAAATATTTTAGGTATAAATAGTAATATTCATAAATACTATTTTATTGGTCTTTGATTAGTAACTTGCGTGGGAAAAATGAGGCGCAGCCCGTAGTGACTGTAATTAATATCTTAAGACAACTTACACAAATATCCAAATAACAACAAAGCCAGGTCAATCGAAGGTGCAGTTTCAAAATCCAAATAAATCACAGTCGCAAAAATAAGTACTAGTTTATTAACGTTCACTGCGCACGAGTGCAAAGTCAACACGAATGTAACTTGTTGCTATTTTTGACAGCTTTATTGTTTGTTATAGCCATTCCGGTTCTGTTATTGAATATAAGACTTTTGATCCAACATAAAATAAAATAATAATAGAAGAAGCGCACGTATAAACATAAAGTCAAACGCAAGTAATTATAGTTAAACATACCTTACCGTGATTGATATTTATTTAAACTATTATAACTGTTCAAACTGACAATCGAGACCATGTATTGTATATTACAAACATTAATTTAAAAATAATAAATAGTGTCCTTATCTATTTTTAAGGCTGGCAACATTATAAACTCGAAAAAGCAAGTTTTACAGTACGTTTATTACATTTTTTCGTGATATTTATATCTAAACCATAGATTTTTCTGTTTACAGTAATTAAAAATCAATTAAAATGTCCTTTTTTTCTGTATACATTTAACTTCTGTCCGTTGTTTTAGTGAGGGCCGAAATTCGCCGATGTCCTTTATAAAATAATTGTGCAGTAGGATGGGATAATATCTCCACTAATATTCTCAAAGCTTGTAAGCTCATTCTGGTGCATCCATTAACGTATATTTTTCAAAATTGCCTCTCGGATGGTATTTTCCCCAAATGCCTTAAGAAAGCAATAGTAATACCAATACATAAATCCGGTAATAAAATCTCGTGACGAACTACAGGCCCATCTCACTGTTACCTTCTTTCTCCAAAATACTGGAAAAATTATTAATAAAAGACTAGTATCATATCTTGAAAAGAACTCCCTCTTCTCCGACATGCAATTCGGTTTTAGACCTAAGTTATCAACAGTAGACGCAGTACATAATTTAACCAGCTATATCTCAGAGGAACTTGGGAAGAGTAAGCAGGTAATTGGCATTTTCCTTGATCTAGAGAAGGCATTTGATACCGTGTCTGTTCCTATGCTTCTAAGAAAATTGGAGGCACTAGAAATTAGGGGCACATAGTTACAGCTTGCAACACCAATGTATCAAGATAGGTAACGTCGTCAGTGCCAATTTGAAATTACCCTAATTCGGTATTCCTCAAGGAAGCGTCCTCGGAGGTACCCTCTTTCTGATGTACGAATAACGTAACGATCTCTGAAGTTTACATCATGGAAAAATTGTTTCATACGCAGATGATACTGCGCTCCTTTTTTTCGCTGACACCATTGCAGAAGTCTATGAATATGCACAGTACGGTTTTAATTTAGTAAACAAATGGCTTCAATATAACCTGCTCACTATAAATATTGAAAAAAAAAAAAAAAACATTTATTAAATTTTGTATGCGTAGACACCGAACTTTTTTTTTTTTTTTTGCGTGGGGTATGCAATTACGCATATCCCTCCGCGGGGGCGGACGGAGGGATTATGTCGGACTCGTAAAAGAAAGATGGAAAAGAAATAATGTACCTCCCGGAATACCGACTAAACCTACCACGGTGTTCCTCGACAAAACCACTATCGACGGGGCCGCGCGAATCGCTTTCGCATGCAGTCGCGACCCCGCTGAGGTTACGGCCCGCCGTATGAAACGGCAGGCCACTACACAAAGAGACCTACCCAAAGGCACTCACATCTAATTAAACCCTACTGTCTCCCCCCTAGGGGAGAGACGGACTTGAAACAGAGGCGCGCGTGGGAACACGCACGCCGCCTCTCGGACCTGGTGCTGAACGGATGGCGGGCAGGCCCACAAAGCCCGCCACCCCCAGGTCAAACCTTAGGGAGACTGGAGGTCATCGCGCGCCTTCCGGCGCCCGGCTCTGCGGTTGGGGAGAGGGTTTAAACGCTCCCTCTCCCGCTCCACCGCCTCCTTGATGGAAATTACTTCCTCGCAGAAGGAGGCGACGGCGTTCCACGACCTCTCACTCCGGACCATAGACTGAACTACGGCCGGGAGCGAGAGGGCAACCGATCCGACTGCCGCGATCAACTCACGGCGCTGCGATGCCCAGGCGGGGCAAACCGCCAAAGTGTGCAGCGCCGTGTCCTCTACAAGCGTAGACACCGACCTCATTTAAGTCACATTAATTTATATGCACATTACTGTAATAATATTACCGTTTGCATTTGTCCTGTTATCTCTAACACTACTAATATTAAATATTTAGGTGTTATATTAGACGCCGCACTCTCCTCTAAAGAACACATAACTGCTTTAACTAACAGAGTACGCAAATTATTATTTGTTTTCAAAAAATTAACGCCTTATTGCAGATTACAAACTCATCACACAGATCTATAAGGCATTGTATCAGTCTTTGATCCAATATTGCATCACCTCATGGGGCGGTAGCGCAAAATCCTTCATGTTAAATATTGAACGAGCACAAAGAGTGCTTTTAAAAGTAGCAGCTCGCCGTCCCTACCGCTTTTCCACACATCTTTTGTATGAAAATTTTAATGTATTAACTGTCCGACAGCTTTTATAATGTACACCTTACTTAAACAGCACGCAACGCTTACGTATAACATCAACCTTACTAACACTAAAAGACGAAAAGATATTGTCTGTACCACACTTTCTGAATCAAAGTTTGTTTTTACAAATAGATTTTTGCATTCTTAGGGCCTTTTTTATAACAAGATAAAAAAACAAATAGCTATATATGACCTAAGTTATATAAGATCTAAGCGGATAGTCTGTCGGTACTTACAAACTTTAAATTATGAGGATACTGAAGATATGTTGATTGTTGTTAATTAAGTAATAACAAGTTCCATGATAATAATTATAATCTTGGCCTATTTTTGTATATATTTATATAATAAGCACGGTTAATTGTATATAACTTAGTTCCTAGTAGTATATTGTAAGTGCCTTTAGAGCCTGTGGCACAAGTTTACCCTAGTACAGGCACCCATATTATATTACCTATATTAAGTACTTAATGGACTGTATTCATGTTTTACCACTGTAATCAATAAATAAATTATTATTATTATACGGTGATCATGATCGAGTAAAAATGTCAATGTTGCACTTTGCTATATTAAACTCCAGCTGGTTACGGACATCCCAGGCAACTCGATACATCCTATACCCAAGAACAATTTCAAATCATCGGCAAATATGAGATACCGTGCCGTCATAACGGCATTCGGTAAATCGTTCACCATAATTAAAAACAAAGTCGGTCCTAAAACAGAACCTTGACTCACTCCAGATCGAGTATTATATGGGTCAGATTGATGCTGAGATAATTGTACGTACTGGGTACGGTTTTCTAAATAACTAGCAATTAATTTTAGAAATCTAGGCGTGAACCCAATGCTAGAATACTTTTGCAACAGCACATCATTATGGACGCGATCAAAAGCTTTATTTAAGTCGAAATATGCATCCACTTGCTTATTCCAATCCATCTCAGCTACCGTGAAATCGACAAACTCTAATAAAGGAGATGTTTCACTTTTGTATAGGACTCCGGCTATAACTTGTACATCCTTAGGAAACCTGAGAAATGTACCCCTAAATTTATTTAGTTAAGCAATACTTTATTAATTTCTAGTATTTTCGTTGCGCAAAATAAAACATAAAATGTTTGACGTTTGTCGTTCGGACTATCTATGACCATGGTGTTAAAACTTAGAAGAAAACAGTTGAATTATAACGTAATCAAATTACATAGGTTACCATGTTGGCTTTCTATAAGATAACTAAGTGATATTCAATTTAGTTGTATTATACTCATCAAAGTTGCATGTGACAACCGCTAGATGACGGGGAAATCAGTTTCTGAAAATTTTACTTTATTACCATTTTTTTAATTATCGTAACAATTTTTAGCTTTTAATACATAAAACTATTATCAAGCAATAATTTTGTTTTTAAATAGGAAGTTCTAAAGTTATCGCTTACCATATTTGATAAATGTTATTTATTTTCGAACGATTCGGATCTGTCACATAGATAAAGCTGTTGTCAAATTTGACATTTTATCATTCCGTTAAATTCTCTCTTGATTATTAGACTCAAGACCTTGTTTTATTTTTACAATTCCATACTTGCCCTGATCTTGGTTTTCATTTTTAAGTGAATGTACAGGCTAGCTAATTTTATAGTTGAGTATACACATTCTTAACTATAAACTTCGCTAGTCTGCAAATTCACATAATTAATCACTACATCATTGTAATAGACATATTATATACCCACGCATATGTATGTATTTGAAAAAGTTGCTTGAACCGAACGCCAGTTAGCGCTAGTATCGCCAATGCATTGAGTGACGTCTCTATCTTCCTATATACAAATGTACTCTGTGTCTATGACAAGTTGGTAGATGACATTTATACATAACCTAGAATGCTAGAATTGTCAGAAGTGAAAGAACTATTGCTAGAATATTCACCAAAAAATTGATAATTCTTGTAAAAATGAACGGCAAACGTATGAATTCAGGAAAGTGTAATACGAAACACCAATTCAGCATTGGTATATTTATTATCAGTCAATATGACATTGACAGTTAATGTCAAACATAAACAAAAGTTTCGTTCCGGAGTGCAACCTGCAATATCAGTAGTATTTTTTATTTTGATTGTTTGTTGAAAAGATGTGTAGATATGAGATACATAAGATCATATGTATGAAATAAGATGTGTATGAAAAGTTATGTAGTTGAAATGAATAAATGATACTATAAAATATATTTATTGTTGACATATATATTTATTTATTATTTACATTATTACATAGTATTTTCGTACAGTTTTCGATATGATTTATGAACGCATAAAAAATTATATGACCGAGAACCACCGCCATATTGAATATAATGGCAATAATATCAAATCTATTATTTTTAAGCGCAACCGTAATTTTACTTAATTTCAGGAAATAATATTATTCCCCGATTCCTGGTATTTTTTGCTATTTTACGGCTACATACTAGCTACTACTTAGTACATTTCATAGCCGAAAATGAAACATCTCCTTTGTAGCCGTCAATCTGCCGGCTTTAAACCCGTGTTGGCTGTTGCTCAGCAACGGTTTAATCTGCCTAACAATATGTCGATTGAGACTAGACTCAAATACTTTGGCAAAGATTGACAGTATAGCAATGGGTCTGTAGTTGATGACTTGAGACCTGGAACCATCCTTGGGTATAGGTGTAACACCCGATACTTTCCGTGCATCAGGATAACAGGAGGTTTTTGAGAGCCAGATTTAAAATGTACAAAAGAGGCTCCTGTAGCACCCCAATGCAGTCCTTTAAAATAAAAGCAGGTATACCGTCAGGGTCAATGGATGATTCAGCTTTTAAAATGATTAACCACCCGCGTAAAATTGATTAAACTAATACAATCTACTGCCACTCGACACGAACTTACGGAGGCATTAGATTGTCGTTACTTATATTAGTCGACAAAGTAGGACTGACTCTTAACAAAAAATCGGATTTTAAATAAGTTGCAAATGAATTAGCAGCATCCAACCCTGACACAACCCTATTATCATATTCGAATTCAGAGCAGGATGTGACTTCTAAAGCAGCGTACTGCTATGTAATTTTAGGTATATAAATAGTTCCAAAAAATTTCTAAACGAGTACTTCTCAAAAAATTACTCGTACATGATTACTCTCTATTAAATAATTCTGCAAATTGTATAATTATTTATTTTTACACTAAAAAGTCAAAGTTCCAAACAGTAGCTAGTAACTCGATAAAAATTCAAAACAGAAGACGGAGGTAGCGTATATCTTGATTCCAGGTTAAACCTGAAATATCTCAAATTGGAATATTTTAAAGAAGACCTCAACTAAGCAAATGTATGTAGGTATATGTATAAACATCTAGGCATATGATCTTTATCCTGTGCGATGAAGCGATTCCTTTTTCGAAAGGTC